>CAJVGC010000590.1:24203579-24945406 GCA_910822075.1 Senecio squalidus | reverse complement strand
CGGATAGTCCCCTAACTATCGGTACATCCTTAAGGTCTACTGCTTTTGCCTGTTTGTCCTTTATGTTCACTAACAATGCAAAGCAGCCCTTATTTAAGTACTTGCGCATCTTCATCACCGATATGAGCTTTGAAGTTTGGCCCGGCCTATCTCCTTGTACTATCAATTCCCTTCCATCTCCTAATGGCATGAGTACAATTTTATCTAAACAAAATATCCTCGCGTCTCGGATGGTTAACCAGTCCATTCCTATTACTACGTCAAAGCTCTTAAGTTCAATGGGGATTAGATCTATTTCGAAAGAGTGGTTAGTTAGGGTTATTGTGCAATTCTTAATTACATCGCTAGCCTGGTATTCTTGCCCATTTGCGTATTCTATCGTAAACTTTTCACCTAGGGGTTCGGTGTCTAAAGCAATCAACGGCCTAAACTCTAAGGACACAAAACTTTTGTCCGCGCCTGAGTCAAACAGTACTGAGGCATAATAGTTGTTAAGGAGAAACGTACCTGCAATCACCCGGGGGTCGTTCCTTGCCTCTTCGGCACCAATTGCGAAGGCTCTTCCACGGCCATGTCCCCCATCGTTTCCCCTCTGATTGTTCTGATTCTGGTTCTGCGGTGGGTTTTGATTGCGGTTCTGGTTTGGGTTTCGGGCAGGGTTTAGCCTAGGACAAACATTTCGGTAGTGATCCCTACTACCGCACTCATAACATTCTCCCTAGCGAGGCCTATCGTTTTGTTGTGGCCTCCCAGCTTGTCGGGGTCCTTCATTCTGCTGCCGTCCCGCCTGCTGCGGTCCAACATTCGCTGCCGTACAGTGTCGTGTGTAGTGACCGAGGCGGTTGCAGTTGGTGCATGACCGACATTCACCTCCGTGGTGATAACCGCACCTATCGCATTTCGGCGCCTTGCCCTGATAGCCGGTGTTCTCTGTCGCGGCCACTCCATAGTTTCTCACCGTCTTGGCCTTCTTGTTGAAACGATCCTTTCTATTTCCCGATGTGTCCTCAACCTTGCGCTTTCCCTTAGCGTCTTCGGCACCCGTCTTTGGTGCTCCTCCGTTCCTTATCCAGTCCTGGGTCAGGCGGCTTGCCAAGCTCACGGCCTGCTGCATCGTGGCTGGCTCAGTAGATGTCGCCATACCCCTTATCTCGGGCGAGAGTCCCCAAATGAAGTGGTCGATTCTCTTGTCCTCAGGGGTCACTAGTTCGGTCACTAGATTTGCGAGTTCATGAAATCGCGCGACATAGGTGTCGATGTCCGTTCCCACCATGGAGTGATTCCAGAGTTCGTTCTTGAGCTTCTTCAAGATCTCCTTGGGACAGTACTCAATCACCAATAGTTCCTTGAACCTTGCCCATGGCATGTTGTATGCAGCGTCCGGACCTTGGACCTGTAGCTGGCTGTTCCACCAGGTTAGTGCTCGCCCCTGAAGCATGCAAGAAGTGAATTCTACCTTCTTGTTTTCAGCACACTGGCTGATCCTTAGCACCACTTCCATACTATCGATCCAGCGCGATAGCCCAATGGCGCCCTCAGTGCCGTGGAATTCTTTTGGCCTACAGGATATGAAGGTCTTATAGCTACATCCTTGGTTGTTCCCTTGGTTGTTCCCCTGGTTGTTGTTTCCTTGATTGTTGTTTTCTTGATTGTTGTTTTGTTGGTTGTTGTTTCCTTGGTTGTTGTTATTTCCCCTTGGTCCTCCCTGGTGGATACCAGCGTTGATTCGGGCTATGATTTCGGGTATTGCCTCGTTCAGTCGGGCGTTGATCCTTTGGACAATGCGCTCATCGTTGGGTTCGGCCATGTTCCTACACAAGAGAGAACTCGGGTTTAGGGTTTTGATATATCACTTCAGATTCATATAATGGGAAATAACAAGAACAACAACAATCGTAATTATAATCCGTCCATTTTATATATCGCTCAAAATTTGATGTTCTTACAAAATCCAACATCATCGACTATTGTCGTACATTACCATCCAACATAAAGTACTACGCTTACAATCCTTCATAAACTACATGTTCTGCTGACAATCCAAAAGACATCTTACAACAATCTCTAAACCTTAACTGCAACCAAAACAACCATAAAGAATACTAGCACTATGCTAATCAGCATCAAGTTGCGTGCCGCTCGAATTGCCTTTCGTGCCATTGCCTTAGTCCGTAACATCTCGGTGTACAAACCACGTATCTGGTGGGAGTGATCTCTCACGACTTGTGTGTATCCGCGGAGGTCGACGGACATGTTGCAAAGCGCTTGGATTTCTTCGGGAGTCAATCCGCGAACAGGGGGTGGGGGTGGCGTAGTTATCTGAGGTCTCGAGTGACGATTCGGTGGGTGTCGTGCGCGGCGTGTTGGTAATCGTGAGCTTCCTTCACCGTCCTGACGGAGGTAAGGTAGGGTGAGTGGTGACGATTGTTGACTCCTAGAGCTTGATTGGGATTCGTGAGAGTGTTCGGTTTCGTCAACTGACGTAGCTATCTCTTTCCCTCTCGACATACCCTAAATCGGTAACGCGTTAGTTCGAAGATACGACTCATGTTAGTGTTAGTAATAAGCTGAGCACATAGAGTATCTTAAGTATGGCATCTAGGTCTGTGTGGGTCTGACTTCAAGAATTCCCGGGAAGGTTCGTTTAATGTTTTACCAATCCCGTTCCGGCATAATTTAGTCCAAATTATTCATAGGTGATCAGGCTACGAATAATTCAAGTTAAACAATGCCTTCACGTTTTGGTTAAATAAAATCTTTCGTTTTTAGAAATTGGTTATAGTTTGATTTTTGAAAAATCGGTATTCACTATAACCTTGCGCTCTGATACCAAGTCTGTCACACCCCGCTAAAGCGGAATACATGATGTGAAGAGCAATAGCATTCGATACACAAGATATAGATAAACGCCAAATGTCATTAAAGGAAAAACATAATATTCAAGGTTTACAACGTTTTAAACACGGTTACATATCCGAATTACAAAATGGGGTGTTCAACCAAACCACCCAAACCCATCCTGTTCTTGAAGTCATTCCCCCCCAAAAGCATAAGTCATCAGCTAGCTTACTCGTTACCTGAAAATACGAGTCAAGTGTTAACTACGGGAGACGTAGTTAGTGAGCTACAAGTTTAAGTAAAGCATAGTTTTCAAATAGTAATCGCATAACCATGCATATAGTATCGCATTCAAAAATAGTTATCACATAAAAATGTATAGAGTATAGCATTTGTGTTTATAGGCATTGACCACATAGCGCGACTATGTGACAATCCTAAGTTTTGCCCAATGATCGTTGCTAAGCCTAAAGCCTACCCATTTAGTATTACCATCGCTATAAGTCGTTGTGGTGAGGGTCAATCTACCCTAATAGCGCTATCCATATCTACTAACGGTCCTTTCCAAAGGGATTAATAGCAACTAATGTCCTTGGTAGTTTTCGGGAGTTTTCAATGGTTTCTCACGTCCATGTTGTACAAAGTCCGCAACATGACGATCGATTGTTTTAGTCATTGGCAAATATAGCTTTCGTGTCCTCGACATTGTTGGCAAACCCCTCAACAATGCCGGCAAAATAGTTATTCGTTTTAGTATTCAAAATATCAAAGTTTTTCATAATAGCTTTCAAAGTATACAAGTGTTTTCGTAATAGCATTGCATATCAAATCGTTTTCGTTTAGCATTCAAGTAATAAAGCGTTTCATAGTTTGCTTCAGTTCAAATATAGTGTCTAAGCCTAAGACTCGCATTTCACCCCAAAAAGTATTAAAAGCGTTTAAAGAGTAGGGGTTTGTAACTCACTGATTGCGAAGATAATCGTAAGCGGGAACGGTCGGAAAGCGTGTCGGGAATCACCGAAAGCCTAATAATCCCAAGTTTTGTTCAAGTGTTATTATGTTATTAAGTAGTTATATAAGATATAATGTCGATGAGTTTTAGCTTAACTTAAAGCATCAAGGTCCAATTTGTCCAAAAATCGTCCGAAACGGTTATCGTTTTGTTTTAGTCCGAAAGTCCAAGATTAGCGTTGTTATTAATATGATATGTATAATTTGGTCGCTGAAATGGTTTGGAATTTTCAACGAAATTTGGGCAGCGCTTCCGCGACCAAATTTCATTTCCAAAAATTCCAAAGTCACTTTCCCGCTCACAATTTACATATATCACATAATCATATTTAAGCATGTTCTTCTTATCATATTAAGTCCATTACAAGTCACCAATGTTAGTGTTTTATCCAAACTCAGTCAGATATATTAAGTCTCGAAAAGTCAGCGGTGTAAACAACTTCAAAACGGCCAAAACGACGATTTTCGGAAAAATCAGCAGCTGGGTGCACCGCACAGGGCCTCAGTGCGGCTCACTGGCTGCTGTGATTTTCCCACCTTCGATTTTTCTTGATAAAACGGGTATTTTGGCCATAGATCTTTACATGCAATTGGTATAAACTTCATTAATCATCATTATATCAGTTTATAAGTAACTTTTATCCATAAAAACAAAGATTTAAGCATCAATTTTCATAAACCCGTTTTTGTATAAAAATGGTCATAAAACTTCATCAAAACTTGTTTTTAGAGCTTAGATCATACATGCATATGGTTATAATAGTAATATAAGTAATTAGGAAGAGATTCTACCGAATGAAAGTGTTTAGATGATGGTCTAGGCGGATTTAGAGCTCCAAAAGTGTAGAAAACGTTTTGTAACCGAAATAGCTTTGTCCCCCTTGCTTCCTTTGCTTGATTGAATGATTTTAATGGTGTAAAAGGTGACTTTTGGTGGCTAAAAATGGTTGTGATTTTGGTGCTCTTGAGAGAGAAATAGAGAGAGTTTAGGTGTGTGTGTGTTTTTAGTGTGTGTGTTTTTGTTTTTATAAAATGAAAAAGAAAAGAAATAGGAAGGAAATGATGATAAGGGGTGTGGGTTCTGCTAAAATCAGTAATGGAGTAGTAAAAGTCGAGTTTGATTGGTGGTTTATGTTTATAAAAACGAGACAAGCAAGAAAAATACAAAAAATTTCGGAAACACCTCCAGGACGTCGCACAAGGGGGCTGTGCGGCGTCCTGGCCCCTTTTTCATATATTTTTGCGATTTTTCGTTTTTGCGTTTTGCTTCGTTGGACCTTTTTCGTTAAATGAAAGTTATAGATTATTATACGTTATGAACTTAGGAAAGTTCGTTTGGTGTTTTTTTGGTATTAGGACTTACATAATTTGATTCCGACGTTGATTTATGATTCCGATTCCGATCCGCGCTTAAAGGTTTAAATAAAGTAAAATTTCGTTTTAAGAGTTTTGTGTGAGTTACTACGAGCTTAGCTTAAGTGTTATGTCTACGTAACCACATAGCACATAAAATTAGTCATATCGGGCATCAAAATAAACACTTAGAAGTTATAAGTTAGCGTTCTCGACCTTAGTTTAGACGGTTGTCACATGACGTCACCTCCAAGTTGATGGTAGCTTTCGCCTTTTGTTGCTAACATGCCGAAGCCTTTTCAATTGGTGATTTGACTAAGGCCTTTTGGAGTATATATATATATATACTCCAACATTTACTCTAGTGCCCGTCGTCATCAGCTAATCGGCCAATGGCCCTGCTTTTAATATAATGAGTTGTCTTAATAATATTTTTGAAATTAGGCACAAATCGAAATTCATGTCGATCATGTATCATTCATTATAAACGAATCTAATATTTTGGTTCAAGCCATTCATATATAATCATATAAATGGTCAATCCGTCCAACCAAAACAGATCGGATCCCTCTTAAAGATTTGCCTAAACTCATGTGTACATTTTGAATAAGTAATGTCACGTCAATTTTGTGGACTTTACACCCAACATGAAAAAGCCACAACGACAAAAGAATACGAAAACATCCTTTCTTGGTAACACTTATCTATTTTAAGTAATTTCCTACTTGTACTATCAATTTCTTAACTTCTTTGTTTTTATTATTCATTTGTGTCGATTTTTATAAAGTAAAGTAATTGATTTTGTAACTTTATGTGATATATACACCATCTAATTAAAGTTTGTAATCAAAGAGATAAAGATGATATGTGTATGTGTGGAATGATGGGACAATAGTCGGTCTTGGTATTGTAGTATTTTTTCAATTTAAGCTTTCAACCTTATTATCTTATTTGGAAAAGCCAAATATCACCACAAAACATCACAAACCAAAGTATACCACTCATGGCTGTCTTGAGAATACAAAGGCTCTTAGTTTAAAGATAAGCTCCAATCATATTGTTTTTGTAAAAACCCTATTTTAATACTTATCTATATTTATATTTTTACTATATTTATATTTATACTACATTAAGAATGAAATGATTAAACTACCTTTTTATTTTTATTTTTTATTACTAATTTGTCAACATATCTTTCTATATCAACTATTAAACTTGTCAAAATACATTAATTCATATTTACTTTTTACATATATTTAAATACAATTTAATTTAAATGTAAATTTATAGTTATTTTTTATTTATTGATCTTATGTCTAAACTAACATAACATTGTTTAATATAATATTATCGTTTATAAACTTTTTTTGTTCTGTTACATCACACGGGTTTCTTGATAGTAACTCTAAAATGGATACGAAGGTTGAGAGGGATAACTAATGATTATTAAAAAATATCTCTACTCCAAAAATAATACATATTTATTTTTTACGTTTTTGTTAAGCAAAGAGGGTTTCTAACAATTTGTAATTTTATTATTTGAGAAAAATCTCACATCACAATTAATATCTCTCTCTCTCTCACTCAGACACACATATGCATTCAAAGGATCGTCTACAAATGAAGTCAAAACCATCTATTTATACTAGACCATGCGACACTAGCTTAGTGTTGCCGAACCGACATACAAAGTGTTGGACGGCACTAGTAGTGCCACTTACATTTAGACAAAAAATCACAAATTTAAATCCAACTTCTAAAGAGTCTATTATCTAACACAATATATGTAACAACAAATCTTAACATTTATAAGTGCAAATAAAAGATCATAATAACTTTCACTTTTAATTATAGAAAAAAAAATGTTCACACATAGAAGTAAAAACAAATATTAAATATTCATATTTAAAAATATAAATATTGATTTGTTACATCTAATTTATACACAATTTCTCTTGCTCGAGAAAATTTGGTATAACAAATTAATTCTCAAACTTTTAAATGTATTAACTTTTATATTTTTATTCGCTTGAAATTGTGCATTTTTTCATACATATAATTGTTAAAAAATTTATGATTACTAGATTTCTTTCACACTTTAAATGTAAAGATATGTACTTAAGTGTGAACAAATTAACAAATTTGTTTACACTTTTTTAGAAATGTGAAAAAATATTGTTAACTACTAACATTTTGTTTTAGAAGAGCAAAGATCAGTGGCGGAGATCACCCTGTGCAAGAGGTGCAACCGCACAGGGCCTCCAATTCGAGGGGGCCTCCGAATTATATATATCCGTTAGTATATATGTTGTATAAAAAAAATTTAAAGCCCATTTATATATCCGTTTGCATCTTCTTTGGTGAAGTAAAGATCTTTTGCTTTAGTGAACACTCTAAATATGATGTAAGATACTTGAAACAAGTTGCGAATTATGAATGAACCTTATATTTCGGATAATAACTAAGCTTTTTGTGATTCATGGGGCCTCATTTTTAGTTTTGCACCGGGCCTCTTATATCAATGAGACGGCCCTGGCAAAGATATATTAATATCCAAAACAAGCCTTTCAATCTAAGCAAAGACAAAAACCAAAATAAGCAGCCTACGGAAATTAGGAAAAACAGGTCTCCTAACAACTGGCATTCTTGTTGTAGTGCAAGTTAGAAATGATTATTATTAAAAGTCTATGTATAGTGTACGTCTTATGTAATAGTAGGCCGATTGTAAAGCTCACTTACATAGTTCATAGTTGGTCTAGGGATTTATAATGATTCTCATCATATAGTAAATCTCAATTAAATAAGCCAAAAAAATTTAGCTTAAAAAATAATTCTTAAATTGAATAGAACAATTGTTTTTTAAAACAAACGAGAGGGGTATCCGAACGTTGCAGCGGAGTTCCTTTTGAAAAAGATAAAAAGAAACCAACTAAAAATTTAAACAAAGAAAAAAACCGATTGTTTTTACAGAACCAAACACTAATCATAAACTAAACACTAATCCAAAACCTTCTTAAAGAGAAAAAAAGAAAAAAAAAAAGGTAAATTTTTAAAACCCAACCAAAAATTTAAACAAAGAAAAAACTGATTATTTATACAAAACACTAACCCAATTTTTTTTTAAAAATAAATAAATAAGTAAAAATTAATAATAATAATTTTTATTTCTAACCGAACCGCTAACTTAAATGGCTTACGAACACTTTGCAATTGCAACCAAGTTGCAAAATGTTATTATTAATCTATATATTAAAACTCATCAATGCCTATGGAATTGTGCATTTTATTATTATTATAATAAGAATATTGTCTTTAAATACAATTTTTTTCATTTTGATTACAAATACAAAATAGGTTGTTGCTGGAGTGGTTTAGGTGCTGCATGTATTGCTTAGGAGACTAGGTTTGAATCCTGCAAATTACTTTTTTTGTACTGATTAATTTTTGTGTTGGACTTTCATTTTTTTTTAATTTTTTTTTTTAATTAGTATTTATACTTTGCGAATCAAATAATCCCGTCAACACGATCACAGATTTCGTTTCGCCCCGGACTCGTGAATTAAATACTGATATTCTATCCCGATGTCTTAACATTCTTGAGGCCTCTTTGGTATTCTTATTGGCCCAAGATTGTTGGTCATTCTTCTCACATGGGCCAGATTATTTTTAACTGCATATGTTTACAAGTAATTAATTTAATTTCTACCTGATGAAGTGTGTATTTGGTGCTTGTACTGATTGATCCCTGACTTAGAACTATGTTAGAAGCGTTATTTTAGAGTTCGAGAAAGGTCGACAATGCCTATTCTGTTTTCCTTGATGTGGGTTGTGACCTTATACCTGCAAGGTCTGTATCCCCATTTAAGTTGTAAAACCAAAGAAAACCATTGAGAGAACTACCTACGATATTTGCTTTAACACATTATAGACCTTTGGCTTTAAGTAACTTGGAGATTCTTGCTATCGTTTATCCTCATCATGTTTCTATTGCTGAAGTTAAAAAAAAAAAAATATAAACGAACTTAAGACGAGTCTTATTGTGGTGGGCGATCTTTCACTAGCAAGACTGTCATTTGCACGCAGGCGCATACGTTTCTACGTACTTTTAAAAAATGCGGCTTTCTCCAGGAATGAAAAGTTTTACATCTAGAAGTAAGTACAAACATTGAAATCTTCACACCTAAAAATGTATAGATAAATTCCCCACTCCCATTTTCTACGCACTCCTCTATCAAAAATTGACAGCGGCAAATTAATTAGTTTTTACTACATTTTTAAGTGTGTAGAAGACTAGAAGTAATGCATTTGTATGCATTTTTAGGTGCGTACATTTTTATACTATTATAAACGCGTACAAACACATGTTTTTTTATATCGGAAAATGTATGAATAATTGATACATTTATTAGTGCGTACAAATTTATACTATTTTTATAAACTTTTTAAAAGTGCAAAGAAAATATGTGTACAATGGACAACTATTTTGTAGTGTTTATTGCTGAAGTTTGCTACTTTTATTTGTTAAAAGTCGTAATGACAAAAAAATTATGTCACTACATTATGATGTCGTACCAGGAGATTACAGTGATCGGTTTTTCGATTTTGCAATGGCACACTTTTACCTATTTCCGGTCAACAATTTGTGGATCGAGTTCTGTCTTTTTATGATACTTTAAGTCATTCAAAAGAAGAGAAAGAGAATCAATGTCCCATAATTAATTTTGCTGATAAAGTTCACTTATGTATGATTGTACCATTAACTACTAGCTCGTGACCTCAATATCTTATTCAACACTTGTGATAGTCGTCCTTTAACAACACACATGTACAAAGGGGCAACCCTTCTTAGTATTCCTTGTCATTTATCGGACACTACTGAATCACGAGTGTCTAACACACGAGACCTCTTGGAAATCTTAAGCAAATGCCGACCTTTAGAGCAATGTTATCGGACAAAACGTATGAGTTGATCTATTCAATTATTACATGATTCACTTATTAGATTGAACTTGGAATGATGTTAATGGTAAGTAAAACGAAGCCTTGACAAAAATGAGCAGTGATTGTTATCGTAAAAGTAAAAAGAAAAAAAAATACAAAGTAGAGTCTTTTCACTTTGTTTACATGAGCTAAAGGGTATAAAGGAACCCAAAACTTGACAAGAAACAAGCAAACATTGAAGATGGGATTAAAAGCCTAATTAGGTACACACCACTAGTATGTACCAAACATTGAATCATCAAACAAAATGGTGCAATTTTCAGCATATTGGTATGGGACCAGATTTGTTACTATA
The DNA here is from genome assembly GCA_910822075.1 of Senecio squalidus. Lineage (NCBI taxonomy): Eukaryota > Viridiplantae > Streptophyta > Magnoliopsida > Asterales > Asteraceae > Senecio > Senecio squalidus. The sequence continues at coordinate 24,934,908 of CAJVGC010000590.1, read as the reverse complement.
TTCAAGCCATCGCTGAAAATCATGATCTTGCCGTGGATTCGATGCCTTTCTAGACTTATCGTATCCAAACGCATGCTTCTTCTAGCTTTGTTTTTCCCTCTTTTGTTGCATATTAAGCTTTTTGGAAATTAAGACGGAAAAATGCATATTAAGATCAACTCTATTTTATCAAACTTACAAATTCTAATATATGAATCTAGTGTGTTGGATGTAAACTTCACAAGAGGTTAGTTTTGTACCTTGTCAAGTATCATGTCTTTATGTGTGGATTTTTTTTCCGTTTGAAAGACAATACTCACACATACACTAGACCACGTATATACATTTTTGCCTTTTAAAGAAACCGAATTTACAACCTTTAGGTTGATAGACGATCATAATATTGAACCCGAAACACATGTTTGTTCTTAAGAGTAGAATTAGTGTATGGGTATAAAGCTAGGGATGTGCATGGTTTAGTCAAAACCGTATAAACCAACCAAACCGAAGTAATATGTTTGGTTTGGCCGGTTTAACCAATAAGAAGGTGGGTCGTTCGTTTGTTTTTTCTAAAACCCGTTAGTACGGTTCGGTTTGTGGTTTGGGATGTGAAACCGACCATTTACACCGAACCGAACCAAGTAATATATAACATTATAATATTGAATTATGAAGATACATATTATGTTTTATATCATGCAAATATAAAAGTATATTTGTTAATTATGGTGAAACCGTGATCCATTTTGTTAGATTATGGCCTAAAATTATTTATGTCACTAATTTGGAATGTTTCTACTTTCTTACATATATCGATTTAATAGTTTCGAGCTATGTATACACCATTTATTCATTAAGAAATATATAATGTTAACCTTCACAAACACGTAAACATAATTAAACTGTAACTTTAAAGTTTAGCTGTTTTAGAAATATTTAAATGGCCTAAACTGTTGGACCGACCAAACCAAACCATAAAATATGGTTTGGTTGGTTCGGTTTGAGATGGTGATTTGATCGGTTTAATTTATAAAAATATTAAACCGATATTACTGGTTTGGTTTAAATTTTTGATGCAAACCAGCTAATCCGAATCATGCACATCCACATCCCTAGAATAAAGCTGCTCTTTGGAAGTTAAACCAATCAAAATATGGGGAGGCCCACTATACGTGTATCGGTTTCAAGATATTCTAGTGGAGTAATGTCATAGATTCATAGCATAACAAATTACCGAGTTTTTAGGATGTGTTTAACTAGAAAACTAGCTTATTGTCCGTGTCCCACACTGGGTTTATATAAACAAAAACCAAGTTAAAATGGAAAAAAGAAATTGTATAATCGATAATCCTTTATATTGAGATTTCCATAATTTGTATAGCCTAAGTTGTTAAATTTATTAAAATGTTTAGTTTGACATTACGAAAAATATAAAATCCTAAAAAATATGATGCATCAAATGTAGCAAGTTCTTTATAAATTTCAGAAATACATAAGCAAATTGTTAAGCTTATAGTATTTATTATATAGAAAAACTACCGGAGAGAGTTAATATCAAAAACACATTAGTAACATAAAAGAAAACATATATCTATCTCTATCTTAAATCCTTTAAGGACTCTCATGAATGACCACATGCACGACATAAATGGCTTTAAGTGGCCAACAACGTCCAACATATTGAACTAAAATCGGAAAATTATTGAAAAAGGTGGCTAAAAACAAAGGATATAAACAAACTAAGAAGAGTTGTAGACTCGCGTCGATTTAAAAGGTGGATCAATAGCTCCAACAACTCTGCTAGAAGCAGTAGGTGAAATGGTCTTGCCATTTTCGCACATGAAAACTATCCAAAATCTCTCCGTTTTTTGTGATGAGGATTATGAATATTCACCTGTTATCTGGAAAACAAAAATGCAAAAAGAACATAAATTCGAGTTATATAAGAATTACCTTGACATTCAAATCACCAAAGCAAATCCAATCTCTTTTCTTTAACCAAAATTTTCAATGAAGCATTTTATCAAACATCTAATATGCATTTTATCAGACCCTAAACATTAAATCCATCTCATAATGATTTAAATGATAAAATCGAAGGAAAATATGGAATAAAATTACAAACCTTGCAGATTAAACCAAATTATAATGCTTTACACAAAATGTGAAGAAGATCTTGAACAAAGAGTATCTGATTTCGAGTTTGAAATTTGAAATTGGAATAAATTTGAAATTAGCTTCGATAATAGTGTTTTTATCTATCAATGTATATTTTCAAGAAATGTTTTTCAAAAAAGGAGTATGAGATACCCAACGTCGACAGTCTAAATACTCGTTACGTCAGTTTTATAACGTCTTCAACTCCCATTTATTAGAGAAAAACTCCCATTTATTAGAGAAAAGAGATGTGAACGTAAAATGTATAATTTTGAAAGAGAAATTTTAATGAAAAAGTGGAAGTTATAGACTTATATGGTTAACAAAACTTTTATTTAAAATTAGTTTTATAGTTAACTAGATTATTGTCCCGCGATAACGCGGAAAAAAATAAAAATTGAATCAAAATTTTTATGTTTATGTAGATTTTAATTTATTATGAAAAAATAATGTTATATGTATAATAATATAGTTTTACGTTTATACATATGTTGTTTATAATTATAATAACATATACACTTTTACGTGTATACACATGTTTTGATATTTTGTATTAGGAGATTTAAATAATAATAAGTTAAATTATAGTCCTAATTGAAAGATTTTATACGTAAATTATAGTTATGTTTTTTATTTTAGTAAAAATAGAATGAAAGAGAGAATGTAATTATGTATTATAAGAGGGTGTAGAATGAAAATAATCTTTGATGACATCATCAATCTGATCTAACGGCTGCAATTAAAGAAGTCAACTCATCCAATGGACCTTAATTCGCCATATGGCATTTAAGGCCCCTCTTTTATTATATATTAAAGATATGTAAAAACATATTTTAAAAATTTGTATCTCTTAACTTTAGAAGTTGTTACTATAAATGCAAAGGTCATTATTTTGAATATAAGACATATTTATATGTGTATTAATATTTAAAATATAGTCTCGTGACTATAGTTAGCAAAATCTTAAACACTATATATTTATATATTTTTAGAAAAATAATAATAACAACTATATGAACTATCTTTAAAAAGTTATTATTCGTTTAAAAATCTTGTACATAATAAAAACATAACTCATATTTTTTAATATAAAGATTTTGTTTGTTGTGATAACAATTACTCCGTATATTCTTTACATTCTACTTGCGGAAACTGGATTGTTAGTGAAGAATTCAAGTTTACTCATCTTCCATACTAGAGTGTCGATGAACTAGGTAACACTACATATATATTTATTAGTCTTTCATTGATTCAATAACCAATAATGAGGATTACTAAATTTGATAACTTTTTTTATATCAACTAGTAGTACTCTAGTAGGATTCTATGTGAATATGTGATGTATTTAATCTTGAGACATCTTGTTCTTGCCTAGTTCGTTTGCGGATGATTGGCTTTCTTATTATAATCTTATATATATATATATATATATATATATATATATATATATATATATATATATATATATATATATATATATATATATATATATAGAGTTGGTTTCATTTAAGAACCATGTAAATATTTAGGAACCATTAGGAACCAATATTCACCAGTGTATATATATGATATTCACCAGTATATATTTAATATGATATTCACCAGTGTATATACATATAATATTCACCAGTGTATATACATATAATATTCACCAGTGTATATATATATATACATATGCTTTATATACACTGGTGAATATCATATATATACACTGGTGAATATTGGTTCCTAATGGTTCCTAAATATTTAGTGGTTCCTAAATGAACCCACCTCTATATATATATATATATATATATATATATATATATAGGGGAGGGTTCAATTGAGATCCTTTTTTTGCTAGAGATCCAGGGATCACATTTATAGCCACACAAATTCATTAATCCATCAAACACACGGAGGGGCATTTTAGTCTTTATACCTTTTTATTTTTTTTAACTCCACGCGCTTAAGAACAAAGAATCAAAAAGTATACCGTCATTGAATCTCGATCAATTTTTAAAACCGAATTTTAACAATCAATTGTAATCCGAATTTTAACAATCAATTGAAGGTTTGACAATCGATTCTTAGATCCGATTTTTTTTTTAACAATCGATTGAAGGATATTTTAACAATCGATTCTTAGATCTGATTATTTTTTTTTTAATTGCAGATAATGACGCTAATTTCAGAAGAAACTATTGAAGAAAGAGGGGATTCAACAACCAACAATAATTTGGAAAATAATGACAATGAAAACAACATCAATAACCAGATACTGGAAAGTAAGTAATCACGTGTGATTTTATTAGTTTAATGCCTTAGTATGTGATTACTAAACATGTATTAATTTAGTTTAGTATGTTTAAAAATATATGTTTAGTAATCACCGGTGATTACATATAATTTTGTTTAGTTTGTGGATGTAAATTTAGTTTAGAATGTTTAAACATATATTTTTAGTAATCACCGGTGATTACATATAATTTTGTTTAATAAAGTGACTGTTGTTGTACTTCTTTGAACAAAAAAACATTTGATGGGTGTTTGAGCAATATTTTAATCAGTTGTAGCAACTACACATGGTTTATAAAAAGGTTTAACGTTGTTGTTAACAGTTGAACCAACTAAAAGTTGTTTAGGTTCTTCAGTGACTTGGGTACAAGTAGAAATCACCGGTGATTTTATTAATAATGTGCCTTAGATTGTTCATGTAAAATGCCACCAAATGATTAATAATCACCGGTGATTTTGTTAATAATATGGATTAGTATGTTGATGTAAATTACCTTTGACTTTACAGGTTCACATTACAGCACTCCAACAGCATATTCAAATGATAACAACAACATAGAGACTCCTGGTGGTTCTCGATATTGGTTACCCCTTGTTAAAGATGACGACAAACCAATCAGGGGAAAAATTTATGGATCATTTGAAGAGAGTTTCAGAATTTATAAAGAGTATGCAATAAAGTCGGGATTTGATATAAAATTATCATCATCAAAAAAAACAAAAAGTGGAATGATTAAGACCAAGTATATTCGTTGCAACAAACATGGTGATCCTCCAAGTATAAATATCAACACATTGGATCCAGCAAATAGTGGGAAGCTTAAAAGAAAATCGACTTTCCAGGTAACATGATGCAATGCTCATATCATGATTAAACTTGTAGATTGTACTAGCACATATAAGCTGCACCTCTTTGTTGAAGAACACAACCACCCGTTGAACCCTATAGAGTATAGGCATCTTTCTAAGGAAAATAGAAAATTAGGTATGCCAGAATTGATGTTTATGAAACAAATGGCAGACTCTAATTATGGGGCAACAGTTTCTTACAATCTATATTGTAATACAAAAGGGGGTTATTCACATGTGAGTGGGACGAAAACTGATTTCAAAAACTTCAAAAGGGATTTGAATGTTTTTATTGGAGAAAGTGATGCTCAAATGCTTGTCACCAAACTCACAAACAGAGAAGAATATGTGAAAGACTTCAGCTTCTCCTGTGATATAAAAAACAGCGAGTTAGAATGTTTCTTTTGGGCAGATGAAACAGCAAAAGCAAACTACAAAGAATTTGGTGATATAATTTCTTTTGACGCAACTTATTGTACAAACAGGTATATTATAACTTAGATCTTTTTTTTTTTTAAAGAAATTTTAAATTTGATAATCACATGTGATTTTAATGATTTATAGGTACAGTATGATATTTGTTCCATTCACTGCGATCGATAATCACAAAAAGTGTGTTACAATTGGTGCTGGTATGCTGAGAAATGAAACTACAGAAACATACATTTGGCTGCTAAAGGCATTCTTAGATGCCTTCAAGAAGCAACCAAGAATAATATTAACCGATCAAGATCCTGCAATGAAAAGAGCAATTGCAACTGTTTTTCCAGAAACAAAGCATCGACTTTGCATGTGGCATATCGTCACAAAATTCACAGTTAAGGTACAAAAAAAAAAATTATTTTTGTGTTTACATGTTATTAGAATTTTATTAAATTTTATATTCAACGAATTATAAAGGTAAATCACATGTGATTTAGTGCCTTAATACCTCAATACATTTAAGGTTCTTAAAAATTTTGTAGTTAACAAAGTATAAATAAAAATCACCTGTGATTTAGTGCCTTAATACCTTAATTTGTGAATTAGTGCCTTAGTACATTTGGTGCCTTAGTATGTAGATGTAAAATGTAACCATATGTTTATTAATCACCGGTGATTTTGTTAATAATGTCCCTTAGAATGTTGATATAAAATGTAACCATATGTTTATTAATCACCGGTGATTTTAGAACTTTATTCTTGTTTTTATTCATATATAAAACTGAAATGTTCAATAACTTATTTTATTTACTACAGATTGATAGAAACATAATCGACCACACTAATTTCAGACCGAGACTCCATCAACTGATATGGAACAGATATCATAAACCTGAAGTTTTTGAACAAAAATGGATTTCTTTATTGAAAGAATTTAATCTAGAAGACAACGTTTGGCTGGAAAAATTGTTTGAGATAAGATCAACTTGGATTCCCGCTTACTTCATTGAATATGAAATGTGCGGTTTAATGAGAACAACATCACGATCAGAAAGTGAGAATTCCTTCTTTAATCACTTCACAAGTTATGGATCAACACTCATCAATTTTATGAATCTCTTTGAATCTGCAATGGAGAAGCAGAGACATGAACAAGAAATTTTAGATCATCAAACATTGAGCAAAACACCAAAATTGATAACAAGATGGCCAATCGAGGAACATGCAAGAAATATTTACACAAAAGAAATATTTTTTTTGGTACAAGAAGAAATTGATAATTCTCTTTGGTTGTGCTTCCAAATTTCAATCACTACAGAAGAAGGTTGTGAGATGATGATTAAAGAAAGAACAAAAGACAAACAACAGAATTACAGAGCTAAAACAAAAGGAAAAGGAAAAAACCAGGAACGAAAGGATGTTGACCCGTTTTCTGAAATAGGCGCAACGGAAATTCAACTTCAAGTTAAAAAAGAAGCAACATTTAAGGTATGTAATTACTAAACATCACCTTTTATTTTATAGTAAATCTTAATATGTTGATGTTATTATATTAATCACCTGTGATTTATATTAGTTTAGTGCCTTAGTATGTGATTACTAAACATCACCTTTTATTTTATAGTAATTTTAGTATGTTGATGTTATTATATAGTAATCACCTGTGATCATAATAGATTTTATATTACAGGTCAAACATAACATAGCGGATGAAACTTACGTTTGTTCCTGTAATCACTTTGTACGTTGTGGAATACTCTGTAGACATATATTCTGTGTTTTACAATCATGTGGCATAGGCGAAATACCAGAAAAGTATATAACAAGACGTTGTAATTCCACCTAGTGTTAGGAACAAAACGCATAGATATGAAGGTAATTTAACCGAAAAATGCCAGAAACTAGCGAATGAAGCATGCCGCAGTGTAGAAAGTTGCATAGCTGTTTTACGAAATGATGAAGAAAAGCTAGCTTACTTTGTTGAAAAGCTAAAAAATCTCAAGATTGAAGTTGAAAAAGATGTCCCAGAAAAGAACAAAACCGAAATGATGGAAGATATTCTTGGAGTCAAAAAACCAGACCAAGTTTTGATTCATAATCCAAAAGGTATAAAAAACAAAGGAAGCGGAAGTAACTCAAGGATGCAAGGGTACGGTGAAAGAGCACAAAAGGCAAATGAAAGACCATATCGAACGTGTGGATTATGTGAACTAATTGTTAATACTCACGACAGAAGAACATGTAAAGGATTTGAAATAGAGCTTGAAAATCTACAGAAACTTCCACATCTAACTCATCAACAACAACAACAAATTCAACGGCTTCTAAATACTGGAACAACAACAACAGAAATCAATGCCGCAAACCAATCCGGAAAAGAACAACTTCAACCGCAGAATGTCCAACCAACTGCACAAAGACAGACTAGAGGAAAAAAAGTTGCGAGACAAGCATATAAAGATGTAAGTGAAGAAGAATCAGATTATGGTACTTATGATACTTTGTCAAACCAAAGAAAGAGACAGAAAACTACTACATCAAATGCCGCTGCAAATGAAGTTGATTATGTATTGCGTGATGAAGAATCGGATTATGAAACTTCGAATGTCGGTACCTAACAAAATATGTTACTTTACTAATTGAATATTATTTGAAATGACCTTTGATGTTATATTATTGGATGACAAAATATTTTGTGTGAGAATATTTTCGGTTTGGTGTATTTTCGGTTTGTTTACATATCCATAAATAACAAATTATAAAGGAAAATCACCTGTGATTATATAGTTTTTACATATAATTTTGTTTTATGCATTATGTATTTTGGCTTTTATTTGGAGAATATATTCTAGTTTTGGTAAATGTGAAACCAAATAAGAAGCACAAAAGCAAAAAAAGCATTAAAAAACATATACAAATTTATACAACAATTAATCCATAAATCCATCAAATATTACTTTACAATTCAATGCAAAAAATACAGATTCATGTAAAATCAAATGCAGAAACACAGAGAGAAAATAAATGACAATTAGATGCAATGAAGACTACTTCTAGCTTGTACTCATTACAATTAAAATGCACAAACAGAGAAAAATTGAATGACATTACAATGCATTGAAGAAAGTTGAAAAAGTAAGAGCTAATTTTGCCTATAAAAAAGATTATTAATTGAAGAAAGTTGAAGCTAATTTTGAATGACATTTCAATGCATTGAAGAAAGTTGAAGAAAGTTGAAAAAGGAAAATCACCGGTGATTTTATTGATAATGACAAAGTTTATTTAAACCATGTTTTGAGTTATTGTATTTACACACATCCAATTATTTTTGTTAGTGAACACAAATTTTATTTTTGTCATAATCAGGCTATACAAATATTATCAAGTTACGTTCAAGTTTAAGTACTAAATTTTATTTTTCTCATAATCAGGCTATACAAATATTATCAACTAAATCTTGTTTAGGTTCTTCAGTGACTTGGGTAAAAGTAGAAATCACCGGTGATTTTATTAATAATGTGCCTTAGAATGGTGATTTTATTAATAATCACCGGTGATTATATACTTTTTACATATAAATTTGTTTAATAAATTCTGTATTTTGGCTTTTATTGCAAGTGGTTGGAGAATATGTACTTGGTATTTGAAATTAAATATTTTTTTATTGTAATTTGTATGTGAAAAAGAATATATTCTTGTTTTGGTAAATGTGACAGGAAGGAAGAACCACAAAAAAGAAAAAAACATTGAAAACATATACGAATTCATCCATCCATCAATCCATCCCATCAAAAAATATTGAATACAAAAAGAGAAAAAGAGAAAAAATAAATGACAACTCAATGCTACTTCTAGCTTGTACTCATTACAATTCAAAAAGTAGAAACAACAAAAACATTGAATGACCATTCAATGCATTGAAAGAAATTGAAAAAAGAAAGAGGTATTTTTGGCTATAAAAAGGAGTAGTCTTCAATAAAGTTTTCAACCAAAAACAAATTTACAGTCTAACTTTCAAAAAAAAATGTCTAGCAGTAAGCAAGTTGTGATAGACATTTCAAGCGATTCGAGCACTGACAGCGAATTCGACTTTGTTGTTACGCGAAGAACTGTCCAGCCGGTTGCGATAGACAGCTTTGTTATTACGCTAACAAAGAAAAAAATCGAGAGCAACAAACTGGTAAGTATGCATAACCTTGTTATAAACTTTGCTAATGTAAATGTCATAATTATATTACCTTTTGCAGACCATACCATCAAAATTTGTAAAGGATAACAACCTCTTGGATTTTGATGTATGCTATGTCATCTTCACAGAAGATGACCCATATGGTACGTGGTTCGACTTAACAAACTATCTTGACAAAAGGACGCCTGGACCTACCAACCATATGGTGATTAATGGAGATTGGAAGGCATTTATGCACAAGCATGGGATTGATTATGGTTCGGTCTGTCAATTCACGAAGTCGATTAAGCCACTTACTAATAGTGACCAGTTGATTTTCAATGTTCAAATTCTCCCCCAAGCTTAAAACTTTAGATTGTCTCGTTTGAAGCCACTTCCTACTGTTTTCTAGGTTTCTAGATTGTCTCGTTTGAAGCGAATATGTTTGTTTCTGTTGAATTTTAGTGTGTTTGTTGGTATGTAAACCTCATTATCTGAGAAAGATAAAGAGGAAATGTGATTTCTGTTTGTTTGTCTTTGTGGAATTTTAATATATGTTTGTTGAAATTTAATATATGTTTGTTTGTGTTTGAATTTTAATGTGATTCAAGTCATGGAGTTTGAGCAACTACACATGGTTTAGAAAAAGGTTTAACGTTGTTAAATCACATAAAAATCAATTTTGACTACCTAGATACGGTTTACACATGGTTGTAGCAACTTACACATGATACATAAAATTATCGTATGATATTTTAACATATTTTGTTGTTTAACAAATGACTATTTGTGGGCTAAATTAAATCATATGTGATATTGCCTTTTTAATACTTGATGTTCAAATCACATGTGATTTTCACTACTTAGACATTATAAAAATTTCAATCATAACCAAAAAAAATAAAAATTGCTCAAAGTCTTAAGAAAAAAACTTGAGGGTCATATTTGCAAAAAAAGAAAATAAAAAAAAACTAAATGACGGTTTATTTCTTTCCTTCCTTTATATCCCACGTCATTTTGACGTTTAAACATTCTTATCAAAAACAAACAAACCCGTTCACTCCGACAAAACCCTTTCCCTCCCACAAACCCTTGTTTTACGTTTTCTAATTCCTTTGAAATTTCAATGGAGTCAACCGATAAATCATCGCCAAAATCAAACAATAATAATGCCATTGTTGTTTTTGATGGAAACACAGTTCGGAAAGACAAAAAATCGACAAGTAAGGGTTTTACGTTTTGTTTATAATCGTTTTTTTTTTTTTTTTTTTTCTTTAAATTTATTTTATGTTATATAAATTATACATTTCAGATATAACTGGTGAACCAACGGAGGAAAATTATGTTAATGACATAGTTAAATGTAATATGATATTTATTTATTTATTATTTTATTTTTTTTGTAAAATTATATTTAATCACTACTTATAATTTTTTTTTTATTTACAGTTGTTTGTTCATCAGTGGATAAACATTGTGGAAGAACGTATACTTCTAGAAAACATAAAAGTGATTCAGGTATATTTCTGTTTTAGAAAAATTGTTTGTTTATATGAAATCACCTGTGATTGTGAGAGTACTTACACCATTATTGACCAAAAATAGTGTTATAAGAATGATGTAAAATGTCACTAAAAATGTTTAGTAATCACCTGTGAATTTATTAATTTAGTTCCTTAGTATGTTCATGTAAAATGTCACCAAAATGTTTACTAATCACCTGTGACTATATAGTTTTTAAATTAACAAATGTTTAATAATGTTTAGTAATGTAACATTAGTCTGTTTAAAAATTTGTTTGTTTATATGAAACAATTAAAGTAGTTATAACTATTGTTATTTATTATTCTTATTTAGACAACAAAGAAGATGAATCATCAAATGAAGAAGATAATCTTCTGAAAAACGAAGGGACAACTTCAGGTATTACTTGTTTTACATATAGCTTAACACATGACAAAAATTTGATAAATATATGTTCATTAATTACATATAGCTTAACTAATTTTTTTATTTGTGTAACGTAGGTCAATTACGAGATGATCAAACACTGGCCAGCTACCTCGGAAAGGAAAAAACATCTCCTGTCAAGAAGGTCCTAAAAAAAAGAAAAAAACAAGACAGCGAGGATGTGAAAAAGAAACCAAGGAAGAAGAAGATCTACCGTGGTGCAAAGCGATTTTCTCAAGACATAAAGGAAGAGAGTCAAGAATTATCCAAGAAAAGTGCAAAGCTGAAATTAGAAATTGTAAATGAAGAACAGTTGTCAGAAGAAGAAAAAGTTAGTCAAAGAGTGTCCCAAAAGGTTAAGACTTTAAGCTTTAAGTTTGACTCACTTAGGACTAGAATGTCACCTAAGTCCCTGTATACTGCAATCAAAGATTTAAGTACAGATCAAAAGTCAGATTTAGTTGATATGGGGTTTGGGGACTTAATTGCCATGACTTTAGATAGCATACCGGGAAAACTAGGAATGTACGTAGCAAGTAACTTCAACTCAAAAAAAATGACATTAACTGTTGGGAGTCATGTCATTAACATTACATCTGAGTTAATACACGACATGCTTGGTATTCCCAATGGAGGAAGGGAATTGGAGGAGTTGGAGGCTGTTTCAAAAGAAGATCCGTATATTGTTGAATGGCACAAACAGTTTGTGGTTGGGGCAAAAATGATAAGGCCACAGCTAAAATTACACATTCTCGAGAAGGAGGAATAACTTTTAAGTTAAACTTCTTAGTTTTGTTCATGAACACGATGGTTCAATGCCATCCCTCAGGTTCGTGTTTGCTGAAAATTCTGGACTACATAACAGAGGGTGTAGATATCAAAAACATAAACTGGTGCAGCTTGGTAATGAATGCTTTGCGAGAATGCAAAAACAATTGGACAAAAGTTATAAACAGTTTTTTTGTTGGACCTCTATCATTCCTCACTGTAAGTTTATTTTTACAATGACTCATTAGAAGTAGTGTCAAAATTATAAAATTTTAATTCAGTCACAGGTGATTGTGCTTCAATCACAGGTGATTGAGCTTTCAAATTACATGCTTTTCATGTTTTTTTTTCTCTTGAGAAATGAGTATATATTTAACATATGTTTTTCATGTATTTGTAGCTTTTGTACTTGGATTCAATAAAGTGTAGCAAATTAAATGTTGCACGAACACGTCCTGCTAAATGAGTGATAGACAAGACGCAGAAATCCTTCTAGGCGGTTTTGGCAGAGGAGACGTGGAACCTCCATTTGGAGAAGCTTTAAAAAACGAGGAATTTGCTTCTGAGGTAATTTTTATATGAAAATCACCTGTGATTGTGTGAGTAGTTACTCCATTATTGAACAGAATAAGTGTTATTTAAATGATGTTATTATTTTGGGCTTAAGAACTGATTAAATTGTGTGAGTAGTTACTCCATTACTGAACAGAAATAGTGTTGTTTGTACAAATCTGTATTATAACTATTTACAATATTTTTTGCAGTATTTTGTTGGAAAAGTAGAGAGAAAGTTATCATTTCTAAAAGAAATAAAAGACGACATAACATCTCTTTTAGAGGAAGCTTCAAAAATGTACCCACACAACGAAGATATAAATCTTCAAAAAGCCAAATTTCAATCTATTCTCGTTGGAAGTTGTGGTCCAAGTAATCTCAGTGAAGAAGTTCAACAAAATAAATATGTGAAGAATAAAAAAGTTGCAGTTGATTTATCGTCATCTCAGAATATTGAATATACACTCGAGTGTACAAATTATGATCATCTTAATATTGTTGACGATGGTGAAAACGTAAAGGATTCTTTTGAATCACTTAATGTTGATGCTGAAGAACCAGATGAAGTAGAAGAGGCGGACAAAGACCTGAAAATAGGTACATTTTATTAAATTCATTAATGTGAATCACCTGTGTTTTTTGGAGAAAAAAATAAATTAAAAAACTTTTATCTAAATCTTTTTTATTTATTATATTGTTTAGCTGTTGATGAAAGAATGTTGAGGCTGAAAACCAGTTGAAGTTGAAGAGGCGAACAAAGGCTTGAAAATCGATTCTTCAATAAATACCCCAATTTGTGAAGGAAGTCGACCGTACAATTGAAGAACATACAAAGAATACAAACCTAAGAGTAAATCACCTGTGATTTCATTTATATAATTTTTCTCTTAAAACACATTTATCTAAATCTTTATTATATTGTTTAGCTGTCGATGGTGGAAAAGGTCTCGTTGAATGTTGAGGCTGAAAAACCAGTTGAAGTTGAAGAGGCGGACAAAGGCTTGAAAATCGATTCTTCAATAAATACCCAATTTGTGAAGGAAGTCGACCGTACAATTGAAGAACATACAAAGAATACAAAACCTAAGAGTAAATCACATGTGATTTCATTTATATAATTTTTCTCTTAAAACACATTTATCTAAATCTTTTTTATTTTATTATATTGTTTAGCTGTCGATGGTGAAAAGGTCTCGTTGAATGTTGAGGCTGAAAAACCAGTTGAAGTTGAAGAGGCGGACAAAGGCTTGAAAATAGATTCTTCAATAAATACCCAATTTCTGAAGGAAGTCGACCGTACAATTGAAGAACATACAGAGAAAACAAAACCTAAGAGTAAATCACCTGTGATTTCATTTATAAAATTTTTCTCTTAAAACACATTTATCTAAAATCTTTTTTTTTTTTTTGTTGATGGTGAAAATGTCTCGTTGAATGTTGATGCTGAAAAACCAGTTGAACTTGAAGTGACGAACAATGACTTGAAAATAGATTCTTCAATAGATACCCAAATTGTGAACGAAGTCGACCGTAAAGTTGAAGAACATACAGAGAAAACAAAACCTAAGAGTAAATCACCTGTGATTTCATTTATAAAATTTTTCTCTTAAAACACATTTATCTAAAATCTTTTGATTTTATTATATTGTTTAGCTGTTGCTGGATTTTCAAAGATGGAGAGGTTGTATGGGCAAATATCGATACCCAGTTCCTGAACGAGCCAGGTGTCCAACAGACATTGACCGTCAAGTTGATGAAAAACAAAAAAAAAAGGAGAAGCAAAGGAGTAATCACCAATGACGTTATTATAAAAAGTTTTTCTCTTAAAACACTTTTATCTTAATCTTTTTTATTTTATTATATTGTTTAGCTGTTGGTGAAAAGGTAAATGATTCTTCTAAATCACTGAAATGTTGATCGTGAAAATTCAGCTGAAGTTGAAAAGGTGGACGAAAGACTTGAAAAAAGGTACATTTATCACCTCTAATTTTATTAATAAGTTTTATCTTAAAAAACTTTTAACTAAATCACCTGTGATTGGAAAAAAAGAAAAAAAGAAAAAACATTTTATCTATTTGTTTTTGGTCAAACAACTTGTTCAGAAAAGTTGATATCGTTAAAACCATCTTATCCTAGTTTCTCTATTGGTATGACACAAGACTTTGGCGTAGAAACAATAACTACCATTAAACAAGACATTGGTGTAGAAAAATTGGAAGTAAAACAGTCCCTGTTGATACAACAACTTTAAACCCGACCGAAAAAGAGGTGTTGCAATGTTCTGTTGGTATGAGAGAAAAGGAAGCGGAAATAGAAAAATTGGAAGTAAAAACAGTCTCCTGTTGATACAACACTTTAAAACCCGAAAGAAAAGAGCTATTGCAAGTTTCTGTTGGTATGAAGAGAAAGGAAGCTGAGAAAGAAGATGGTAAAAAATCTGTGATGTGAATGAAAAACGACAAGAAAGTTCAAGCTGGTGGGGATCAAGAACGGCGTGAGCCAAATGCCGCACGAATTACAAAAAAGGGTTGATGTGAAGGAAAACGAACAAAAGTATGAAAGAAGGTGAGCCAAATGCAGATGAGTTACAAAAAACGGTTCATAAAGGCGGAAAAAAAAGTTGTGGAAAACGATGCTCCTTCATTCATTACCCCTTTTCAACCAGAAAAAAAAACGTATCACTCATCTAGCTCATTATGAAAAATACCATCCATATCATAATCGTAAGACGGATGTCAAAGAAAAACTTACAGCCTTAGAGAGGAAAATTTCTGATGCGCTTTTTTCTATGACTGCGGATATTATGTAAGTAAAAACAGTTTTAATAGTTTTTTATTTATTTTTATGTTTATTTATTAGATATGATTTGATATACTTTTTGAATAAACATATATTTTATTTCTTTCAGCGATAATCAAAGTCTGGCAGATGTATGAGCAAATGAAACGTAACTAGTTTGGGCAATGGATTGATGTTATTGTGATTGATTGTTGGGCTACTATGCTAACATGATGAAGAAAAACGTAAAAGTGACGGATCATTACGTCGGTATTTCTTTAAGACAATCCCTTTTGAAAGTTTTTTATATTTGAATTTTTAAATTCATCTTATTAAATGTTATTTAGTTTATATCATCATGTTTTTAAAGTAATTTGTTTTAAATTCATCTTGTTGTTGTCCAGGACCCAACAGTTTTAACCTGACACGCAACCTTACGGAAGACAAAAAATTGAAGAGTTTCATTGAAACTTTGAAACGAAATATGAACAATGATAAGAAGCTTCTGACGTTAAAGGACATCTACTTGGTACATATATTTTTTTATTTATTTATGAATAATTCTTTATTTTTTCATTTTTAATATATTTGTTTTAATATTTGAATTATTTTTGACATGTATGCTTCCCCATTTATGTCAAAACTTTTTTTCTTATTGTTTTCAACTTAAAGCATCCAAAGATTCTACTAATTGACAATAGCAGAATGGTGAAATGGATAGATATGGCGCAATCCCTTTAAAAATTGTAAGTAAAAATATCACCTGTGAATTGTATTGTTTTTTTTTTATTATACAAACAGTTCTTAATGTAAACAATATAGAATCACCCACAATGTTAATAAATCACCTGTGATTCTATAGGATAACCTTAGATATTACTATATATATTTTTTCATTTCTTATATCATGTAAATTTTAGGTTTTTAATTTAAGTTTTATATTGTTTTTTTTTCTTTTCTTTTCTTGTTTTACAGAAAAACACTCTTTACAGAATATCTTGATACGATAAAACACAAAAGCCTTTTCAAGATGAATGACTGTAAAATTGAAAGAGCAGAGATGACATGGAGAACATCAGAGAATAACATAGATTGCGGAATATTTGCAATGCTACATATGGAAAATTACATGGGGCAAGAAATAAAGAAATGGAAATGTGGCATCGCCAATACTGAAGCAAAGCAGAGGCCCCAGCTTGATGGACTTAGAAGGAAATTTGCAACAAAGTTGCTTTTGTCAGATACTAATCTACTCAGATCTGAAATCCAAAAGAAAGCTGATGAGTTTTCCATGCTACCAAATGATATAAGGAATGAACTTCTCAAACACGCTATATTACACGGTAGAACGTGAGACTAGGATGTTTATTCAAATGGGTTGGGTGTTCTGATTTACATTTTATTTGTCTCGATGTGGATATGATATATTCTAAATATTTTGATGTTCTTATTTTAGTAATTTTTACTTTATTTGTGTATGTGGATATGATAAAATGTGACTTAGTAATCACCTGTGACTTAGTAGTCTCTAGCTTGTATCTCATATACAATTCAGATGCACAAACAGAGAAAAATTAAATGACATTTAAATGCATTGAACAAAGTAAAGTCGTAATTTTGGCTATAAAAAGGAGTAGTCTTTAATGAAGTTGTAACTGTAATTATGACTAAATAAAAAAGTAATAAGCTCATAATCACTTACATTAAAAGCCATAAAAAATTCCAGATTACCCATTTTAATCATTTTAGTGACTTAATTTTAATAAAATCACCTGTGATTACTATATAAAATAACAGATGATTAACTATAGAATGTTACAGAATGTTTATAAAGATTAAAATGTTTGAAACGGAGGAATTAATATGCCTTTATATAAAAGCCCTTACATATCCCCTTCTCTCCAATTTTAGGGCTCAAATATTAGAAACCTGTCAGATATGAACTCCAGCTATTCATTGGAAACTACCCTGAGGGATGTTCTTCAACTAGTCAACCCTACAGTGGATGATTGCACAAAACGATCACATGTTATGAGTGATATTCGAGCCATAGTTGAAAGTCTGGAAGTTTTTAAAGGTAAATTCTTCAAAACGTTTGAAAATAATGATAATGCAGTTGAGTCATTTAGTTCATTTCGAGCTTTAGTCGTTTTATCTAACTTCTGAATTTCGATTGTTTAAAATTAGGTGCCACAGTTGAGGCATTTGGTTCGTTTGCGTCTAACCTCTTCTCGAGAAGCGGAGATTTAGATATCTCCATTTCTTACGCGGGAAAAAAATATGACAAAAATGAACTTGAAGAAGTTAAAAAAGCTATGGAAAGAATAGGTATGACTTATATTATATAATATCAAATAAAATTAAAATCACTAAAATGATTAAAATCACCTGTGATTTTGTTTATAAAAATGAAAAAAAAAAAAAAAAAGAATCATATTATTTTGTTTATTTAAGAAATATCTTAGATATAAAAGCCAAATACAACTACCAAAAATGACACATGGGATTATATGAACGATTTCTACATGTAGCCTCAAAATGTTGGTTTAATCACCTGTGACTGTATTGACAGGCGGATTCAATGCGATTACTTATATTAAACATGCAAGAGTGCCAATCGTGAAATGTGTTAGCGACAAGTACAAAATTTCATGTGACATCTCTCTCAACAACTTAAGCAGTCAAATGAAGGCAAGAATGTTGTATTGGATAAACGAAATTGATGGACGTTTCCGTGATTTAGTCTTAATTGTATGTTTCTACAGACTATAAAGTGATTATATAAAAGAACGTTTTCATATTATCATATGCTTATTATTAATGATAATATGTAGGTCAAAGAATGGGCAAAAGCGCAGAGTATCAATGATCCTAAAACCGGAACTTTGAATTCGTTTTCCCTTACCTTACTCGTTATATTCCATTTTCAGGTGATTCTTACCATTTCTACTGTTTATCACATATATGTTTACGATTCTGTCTCCAATATTTTGTTTTCGTGTATTGGTTTTATAATCTCGTTTCTTTCAGACTTGTGACCCTCCCCTTCTACCCCCTCTTAATGAAGTTTACCAAGGGAACATGGCTGATGATCTTACAGGTATTTGTTTTTTATGTGTTTGGAAAATGAAATGCATTTTGTGAAAAAACTAAATACGGCAACAATTTGTGAAACAGGTGTGAGAGCTATTGCTGAGAAAAATATCGAAAAAATTTGTAGTAGCAACATAGACAGCTTTAAAGCTAATATGTCGAGGATACCTAACAAAAGCTCGTTGTCTGAACTTTTATTTCATTTCTTGAAAAGGTAAGTTTCTTATAATTTGTTTATGTGTTCTTAAAAATCGCTATAATCTCTGTTTGTTTGTTGTTTTTCAGTTCTGCGGCATAAGTGTGACGGGTCAGAATCTAAAAATTAGTACAAAAACTGGAAAATGGGAAGAAATCGGTTATCCTCACAAATATGCTCTATTTGTACGTCTTCTATCTCTTATTTATGTGGATGGGCGGATTGAGTAACAGGTCAAATAAAATATGTTGATCTAATTTTATTACTATCGGTGATTACAGATCGAGGACCCATTTGATCAACCGGGGAATTGTGCAAAGGCTGTCATACCAAAAAAACATTTTCGTGATCGACCACGCATTTCAAAGTAGCTATAAGCAACTCACATCTGGCAAACTACAGAACCCCCTTTCTGTTCTAGTTTGCCCCAAAGCTGAAAGCTCTAGTGGTATCCTCGGGATGAATCATCCAAACCCGAAAGGTATGGTTAAGGAAATCATATCTGGCAAACTACAGAACCCCCTTTCTGTTATAGTTTGCCCCAAAGCTGAAAGCTCTAGTGGTATCCTCGGGATGAATCATCCAAACCCGAAAGGTATGGTTAAGGAAATCACATCTGGCAAACTACAGAACCCCGTTTCTGTTCTAGTGAGCCCCAAAGCTGAAAGCTCTAGTGGTATCCACGGGATGAATCATCCAAACCCCAACGGTATGTTTAAGCACCCACGTGTGTTTAGAAACAACAGTAACAAACACTAATTAAAGCAAAATATCTTCATTCTTTTTAGGTTCAAATCAGAATGTAATGTGGAAATCTCTTCTGAACGAACATGCTCAAAAGAGTGGAAAAAAATTCCCAGTGTATAGAACTAAAAATGAAGGCAGTGTCCATATGCCAAAATTCAGATCAAGTGTTTCGTATGATTGCTTCACAATCACGTCTCCGAACACTTTTCAGAAGATTAAGATGGCGGAAGAGGACGTGTCAAGGCTAGCATATATTACATTACAACAGATGGTTGAAAAAGAGGTTTGATGTCATTCTAAAACTTTTAGTTATTTTGCAAAACTATATGTGACGTGCTTTTCGCGTATGTACTCTGGTATATGTCATAATCTTATCTTAATTGCAAAATCCGAACAAGAAGAAACTATGCCAGAGATAGTAAATTCTACGCTCTGGAAGTCTGGAAGTCTGGAAGTCTGGAAGTCTGAGTACGGAAAAGAACAATGCGTATAAGCTGTCTATATTTTATTAAAATATATGTTTTTGTCTATAATTTTTAACCATGTAAGTTTTGAAAACATTTAACCAAATCAATATCTACACGTAGCCTAAAAGAAGGTTGATTAATCACCTGTGTTAATCACCTATGATTATATTAAAAATAAGTCACTAAAATGATTAAACTGGTGTTTGGGAGTTTCTTTTGAAAAAATTTCCCATTAAGATTCTATATACTGTATGACTGTTTCTAGATTAGACTACACAAATGTTTATAATCACCGGTGATTGTTATTAATAATGTGCCTTAAGAATGTTGATGTAAAATGTCTCCAAAAGTTTAGTAATCACCGGTGATTTAATTAATAATGTGCCTTAGAATGGTGTTTCTATAGTTTTTACATATAATTTTGTTTAATGAATTCTGTATTTTGACTTTTATTGCAAGTGGTTGGAAAATATATACTTGGTAAATGTGAAAAAGAATATATTCTTGTTTTGGTAAATGTGACAGAAATACATAACCACACAAAATATTGATTTACAACTCAATGCAAAAATGCAGAAAAAGAGAAAAAAGAAATGACAATTCAATGCATTTGAAGACTAGTCCTAGCTTATACTCATTACATTCAATACATTGAAGACAATTCAATGCATTTGAAGACTACACATATAGCATTGAAAACAACAACCATTCATATTCATAATATATGCCTATATAAAGGATGCATATGGAAGAGAAAGGAGTACACTAAACAAAAAACTAAAAAGAATGCCAAATGATAGCTTTGCCATTAAACTTGATCGCACAAAAGTCACAAGGGGAAGAGTGGTAAGTTTTTATAGTAATCACCTGTGATTCTATAGTAATCACCTGTGATTCTATAGTTTTTATATATTCATAATATCATGGTTTACCTTTAATATATATTGTGTAAATAAAAAACAATAACTATGTCATTTTTTGCAGACAATACCAGCATACTTTGTAAGGGAACATAACCTTACTGAATATGAATATTGTGAAATTGTTTTCAACAATGATCCCATTAAGATATTCGGAATGCAAACATACCCCGACCCACGAAGGAATGTTCCAACTAGCCATGTAACTATCAATGGTTATTGGAACAGTTGGAGAAAAAGACATGGGTTGCGATATGGGACTATGTTGCTCTTCACAAAAACCTTGCGACAAACAAACTCTGGTTTTATATTGGTGTTCAATGTGGAAAAATACGACGTCTAACATGAAAAGATTGTCTCGTATGAAGCCAATATGTTTGTTTGTTTGTCTTATGTTTGTTTGTGTTTAATTTTAATGTGTTTGTTGGTATGTAAACCTCTTATCTCAGACAGATAAAGAGGAAATGTGATTTCTGTTTGTTTGTGTTTGTTGAATTTTAATATATGTTTGTTTGTGTTTGAAGATTTCTGTTCTTTTTATAGTAATCACCTGTGACTACTATTAGTTTAATGCCTTAGTATGTGATTACCAAACATGTTTAAACATACACGAAAAAAAAAGAGTTGATCTACATAAAAAAGCACATACATATAATATATTGAAAGATTGGTCATAACTTGTCCAGGAATTCTAAAAAGTATCCAAATAACATAAATCAGCTACATAAAAAAAGATACTTAACAAAGAACAACTAATGGTTAAACACCTCCTTGAACTGCATCTTCAATATCATCATCATCACAAACAAAAACAGACTTAAACAACTCTTTAAAATCCAATATTTTTGGATGAAGAGGAAATTTGTGGACAGCTTCTTGTAGATATGACATTATATCATCTTTATCATCCAACAAAACGGAAAATTTTGACAGCAGTTTACGCACCATATCCTAAAAAAAAAGCAAAAAAAAAATCAAAATAACAAAAAACACAGAAAATCATCAGTTTTATCATTTTAGTAACTTAATTTTAATAAAATCATCGGTGATTAACTATAGAATGTTACTATATAATAAAATCACCGGTGATTACTATATAATAAAACACCAGTTTAATCATTTTAGTGAATTAATTTTAATAAAATCACCGGTGATTAATCATTTCAGGGAATGTTTATAAAAAGAAGAAGTAAAAAACTAACATCAACAGCAAAATCTTCGTTCATGATCAACTGATTATAATCAGGTTGCAAATCCCAAATCCCAAACCCTCCTTCTTTCATTTCAAGATCTTGCCTAGCCTTCATTTTATCCATACTCCAGCCTTGAATTGCAGGTCTCCCACGAGGTGTGTCATCCAAGTGGAATTTCACATAATCAAAATACAAAAGCTATATATAAAAACCAAAAAATTATTAAGTAACATAAACAATAAAACAATAGATAATAAAGAATGATAAAGAAAAGAAAAAAACTTACAACAAGAAAAGTAAGTGGACCACCATATAAACGACTGCCATATTTCTCCCATCCACTTTTACTTTGAGCCAAAGAATCTAAAATATATCGACACCAATTCAAAGCAGAAATATCAACCGATTCGTCAAAAAACTTCAAAAGTTTAAGGTCACAGGAACCCGAACTAGGGCATCCAACCATTGTATTTGAAAACAAGACCAGAAAATTAAGTTTAAACAGAATTCCCGCTTCAGAAGAATTGACAATAGCTTTGCAAATATCAGTTGCACGAACTTTATTGCCAGAAAGAAACTGAGAAAACCATTGATTAATTAAAGGTCGATCCTCCATAGGAAGTTCATTCAAATCGCAAATGTTCAACCCACCACAAGGAATACCAAGAATTTCATGAACAGCTCCCTCGGTTATATTAATTACGCCATTCTTCATCTTCAAAGTCATACTACTTGGATTAAAATTATCGACAACAAAATGACCAATATGTGCAGGAAGCCCATCACATGGCATCTTGTATAAACCACCAAAACCCATTTCTTTTAAACAAAGCTTCTGTTCTAAACTTAAATTTTTCAATGCAATGAATAAACTATGTGGGGACATGCGAGTTCTAATAGCTAAAAATTTCTTCGGTTTAGCAACCTTTACCAAAACAGAATCATCAACACCACCAACAGAAACTGATTTCCTTTTACAAACAACCTCTTTCCCTCTTGATAAATCATCAGAGTTAATAGCAGAACTCCTTGTAGAACGACGAAATGATGAAGTTTTACAAGAATCTTACTTCTTGTGTACTTCTTAGACATACCCTGCGTTGTCTTCTCTTTCTCACATTCACTAACAGTAGTGTCATAAACATAAGATGGACCTTCAAACACATGTGCTTGGGTTCCAATCACAGGTGATTGTACTTCAAAAACAGTTGATTGTTCTTCAAACACATGTGCGTGTGCTTCAGCTGCAAAATAAAAACATAGAACAAACACATGTAACTACATATACAGATACATAAAAACATAAAACAAAAACATCATATAAAAATAATATATACACAAAATCTGGATAAATTACCATTAACAACATCTTCAAAAACAACAGGAGTAGGTGATTGTTCTTCAAACACATGTGCTTGTGCTCCAATCACATGTGATTGTCCTCCAGTCACAGGTGATTGTTCTTCAAAAACAGTCACAGGTGTTTGTCCTCCAGTCACAGGTGATTGTTCTTCAAAAACAGCTGATTGTGCTCCAGTAACAGGTGTTTGTGCTCCAGTCACAGGTGATTGTGCTTCAGCTGCAAAATAAAAACATAGAACAAAACAAATGTAACTACGTATACAGATTCATGAAAAAATAAAACAAAAACATCATATAAAAATAATATATACACAAAAACTGGATACATTACCATTAACAACATCTTCAATAACAACAGGAGTACTGGGTGTGTTTTTAAATTTACTCAAACCAATTCTTTTGGATATACGTTCACTTCTACGAGTACGACCTACAAAAGAACAACAAAAATATAAAAAAAAACAAACAAAATCACATGTGACTGAATAAACCACAAAAAAAAAAAATGTATAAAACAGTTGATAAAAAAAATCAAAAAATTACCTGTGGATGACATGTTTAATCGGAAGAATTTGATGATAAGAAGAGATTTATCTCGTTTTTCAATTGACGAATTAGAGTTCAATTCGATTCTCAATCGAAAAAATTAGGTTAAAAACTGAATCGGTGAAGTTATGTTTCAAAATCAGGAACACGTTAAGTTAAGATTGGAGCGCGTGGACCTAAAAAAGAGAAAAAGGTAAAAAGACCATATTACCCCTCCGTGTCTATTCCTTATAATTTCATTAAAGTCAACTTTTAATCTCAGCCACACAATTTAGGTGATCTTGTGGCTGAGAAGGTGATCCCTGGATCTCTAGCAAAATAGAGATCCCTATTGAACCCCAATCTATATATATATATATATATATATATATATATATATATATATATATATATATATATATATATATATATATATATATATATATATATATATATATATATAATTGGTAATTGGCAAATCGAAAAGAGTTCGTCCAACAACAAATATCATTCCCGTTTATAAAAATATGTAATATTGAAATCAAATAAGCTAACCCATCTAAGGGTCCTTACTTCGCCATTTGGCATTTAAGGCCTCGTGGCATTTAAGGCCTCTCTTTTATTATATATTAAAGATATGATATAAAACACTCTACATTACACCGAAGGCATAAACTAATGTTTAATATTGACGATAAAAAACCACTTCAATAAATCTGTTATTTACACTTTTGCACAAGATTTCTTATATTTATGAAAGTGAAGAAATATAAAGGAAAAATTGCACTAATAATTGTAGAAAAATATTTCCATTTATAAGTGAGAATATAAAAAGTATCGAGATAAATTCGGCACGCTCTTCTTCTATAAAGATATAAGGTGTAATGATTTTCACCTTTTAATTAGAAAATCAGGTCTCGATGAATGATAAATAATGTCACGCTAGAATCAAATAAATGTGCGTACAGTAATAAGAATCTTCAAGCAGAACTCATGTCTCAAGCATTGAAATTAACTGGTATTTTACTAGTTAATCTGGTCAAACAACATAATTTATTTTGTATCTCAACTGATACATATTGTAATCTATGCAGTTATCTCGGTCAAATATCGAATATCGTTCAAGGACCTTGATACGATATATCGGTTATCGCGGTGAGATATCGGTGAGATATCGGTTTTTATATTATTTAGAAAATTATATATATATATATATATGAAATCATAAAAAATTAAACATTTAACATAACATATAAGCATAATAGTCTCAAACAAAGTGTTAAAAATTAAACATTTAACATAATATTGTTTGGTGGCTGCTTATAAAAAAGTGTTAAAAGTAGGTTTAAGTAAAAGTGGGCTGTAAAAAAGAAGTGGGCTGCCAGAAAGAAAAAAAGTAAAAAAAAAAGTCAAAGAAAAAAGTCAAAAAAAAGTAAAAAAACGAGATTTTCGATATAACAGCGAGATCCGATATGAGAATCTCGGCAAAATCTCGCCTAATATCGCCGATATTCTCGGGTCCGATATATTGGACCGATATTTGGAACCGAGATGACTTTCTAGGTCCGATATCCGAGATATCGCCGAGATTGACTGCATAGATTGTAATATTGTAGCACATGAAGATTAAAAAACGAAAAGTTCAGTTCGTTAAAATCAATATCTACAACAAAATACGACTCAAGTTTTAATGCAACATGGTCAGCTTTCCTACGTCAAAACTAAGTGTCTTCAATATCTACATTAGTTAGAATCAAAACTCGGAATAACTCGTTTGCACTCTTCAGCCTCAAGTTCAAATTGCTTAAATTCTTCAAAAACGTCGCCGACATAAAACCGAGTGATCAAGTATCTAATTAATCGTTCCAACAAAGTAGCATGACTACACATCTCTTGATGATGTAAAGCCTTCCTCTTTGCTCCTTAAGAAACTTGCCAAGCCCTTTGTTCTGTGACCTTCTTTTCGCATTTTCGCTTCCCATATCTATTTACTTGTAGATACTCTAAGACAATGGAGGATATGATGGTGATATTAAGTAAACTTACAAACTCACCTTTCTTATATAGACATAGGGAAAGGGTAGTATTGTCAAATTATTAAATCTATTATTTCAATGCATGTCCATACATCATATTGTCATTTTGATATTTGGTCAAATCTAAAACATTATAATTATATTTATGTTTTTCACTAAAAGTTGTAGATTGCTTTCAAGTGAATAGATGTGTACTATTTACTTGTTGATAATGTGTTTTAACAGTTTTTTATTTTATTAAACTAGGATAGTAGGATTGGTGTTTCCTTATTATTGGTAAGTTGATTGGCTTATGTTGTTCATGTGTGTTTTCATAGCTTGATAGCTAGCCCTTTCATGTTCATGGACCCCTTCATGTACGATAAAGACTTTTTTTTTCTTTAACTTTTCACCATCATTTGAGAATACCCTATTATGACTATGAAAACATATATGTTATTTTAAAGAACACATGATTTTGATTTGCTTGTCTCCTAATTGAAATGAGGCTAAGTAAATGAGAATCTCTCATTTTAGATCTTTATTTGAATTGTTATTGTATGTATTTAATTCTTAAAAATTTTATTATGTGCTTTCAATTTTTATTTTTTTATAAATGATGAAAGAACCGGGTTTTTTTTTGTTAAATATTCAATATTTAAACCGGTTACACCTTAACAAAAATCTGACTCGTTAGATCATTTGTGAAAAAAGAGTTGAATACATTCAATAAAGGTTTTGAGAGTTGAATACATACAATAGCAATTCAGACAAAGTTTGTTACATTCTCATTCACTTAGCCTAATTGAAATGGGATGCCGTATCTCGACATTTCAAGTTTCAACTGTTGTAAATATGCCGTGTAAGTATGTATATCTATATTTTTTGTAGAAAGAACACAAAAACGTAACTTTAATTTCTTAATAGAGTTTTATATTTATTTGATGGTTTAACTTATGTACATTTTTCTCATAATGATCTTATTGTAAACAAGTGAAGTGACCTTAGTGAAAGGATATTGCATAGATTAAAGCAACAAAATGTTTAAAAGAGAGTCTTGATGCATAATATTAAATCAATGTTACAAGTTGTAGCAATTTTGGTTGACTTAAAATGGACCACTTGAACATTATATGACTTTTTTTATAGTTCTTGTTAAACACTTGAAAAGAAAACTAAAGACAAGTTTATGAGTTTTGTGGAAATCAAGGAAACAATTGAGAAATAAAAACATGAATAGTGTAAAAAGGGGGACAGAGAGGAGACATAATGAGAATAGTTTACTTAGATTAATGAAAAGTTTAAGAACCCAAATAAGTGCATTAATGATAACTTTGATCCCGACATTAACATGAAGAAAAGAGTTTATCGCGATACATGTTTTTGTACTTTGCTTCCTTTATTTCAAACAGCAAAAAAAAAAAATATTAACTATTCGAATGATCACTACTTAAGAGGTTAATTTGATGTACTTAATATCACGAGTTGTAGTTATTTCTTCTTTTATCCGTGAGAGTCGAAGACTTGCAGCGTTATTTTCATAGACTTAATTAACTTGTCGTACATTTTCACATATTTACACAAATGAGTTGTATGTTCAACCGAGACCTCGAGTTCTTTTGAGGTCTTGTTTCAATCAAAACGACAATATCATCAAATAAGCAAATTCGAA
This sequence comes from Senecio squalidus, assembly GCA_910822075.1. NCBI lineage: Eukaryota > Viridiplantae > Streptophyta > Magnoliopsida > Asterales > Asteraceae > Senecio > Senecio squalidus. The sequence continues at coordinate 24,906,814 of CAJVGC010000590.1, read as the reverse complement.
GTGAAATTGCTACGACTTTGCACCTATTCTTGTCACTTTTGTGTAAAAATAAGAACGAAATCTTTTTGTACATATGTGTTCTCTAAGAATCGACACATACTTAATAACAAAAGTGTTGCGCTTCCATTTACTTTTAATATTTTATGATCGGTTTACTCCATTTTAAGTTTTATACCAACGTAAAACATCAACAATCAAATCTTTTTTAATAATATAAAAAGGAACTCGAAGTTTGAAGTTATAATGGAGGGTTCATGGCAACTTCCAAAAGAGCCAACAATTTGGTACAAAGTTATAGTTAGAAGAGCCAAAGGATATGAGGATCTTTTATGTGATGCCATCCAACAACATTGGAGTTCGTTTGGTTGTATCATAAGACGAGGTTCATTGCACTACGTTGTTTCAAGATTGATACCATGTCTCAGGAGATCAAGCGATCTGTCTTTCAATGATTTGCAATTTGAGTGGCTCCTCGTACAATGTGACTAATGATGCATTGAACCATTGCAAGAGTGTATTTGATAAGGGAAGAGGGCAATTTAAGTGACCTCGTACAAGGCAAGTATATATTTGATCAATAGTTATCGAGTATCACTTGAACTTAAAAATGACTAGTTTAGTGTAACTAGCTTAAATATATAGATATTTGGCATATTAGTATTCGAGTGTACTTAAGATGCTCCTCAGTCACTTCGTTGAGAATTCAAGACTCGTCTAAAATAAGGGTACTCAATAGGTTAGATGTACCTTATGTTAAGGGACCGGAAAAAAACTAGTTTTACTGCATAAACATATAATCGTGAATTCAGGTGGAAGGAGAGTTCGGTGAAGGTATTTGTCGTTTTGTTGACCCGATGAGAATCTTATCTTATTGTATATAGAGTAATTGCATAAACAGTTCATATGGTTTGATCAGATTGCATTTTCCGTTTAAACATTTTTGATGTACACACGTAGAACTTTTGTATGGATATCGTCCCTAATAGAGACGGTTTATTCAATTTGATAGACTTGTTAATTAGATAAATCATCCTTATGATGAATGATATACACACAAAAGGTTTTACATAGGGACTGCGTTTGCACTTTCGAAAACGTTGGAACGAAAAATTTAATCTAGTCAGACGGTTTATGCAACTAACTCGTGTATTTATCGTACAATGTAGATTTTCTAAACCCGTTCTTCTGTAGCAATATGTATTTTTACACTCTTGAGATTATTTTTATTTTTCTGCTCAACTCGTTACCATGGATGTTGCACATGGGTTTTGCTCATCGATACATTAACATATACTTTCATGCATCTTGTGTGATTCAATAGTGTTTGGTTTATTCGTTTCGTTACTTCGTTTGGTTGTGGTGTATACCTTACAATGCGATGTCTCACCGTACCTTCTACTACCTTGAGGAAATTATAAAACATAGCATGATAGAAGTCTAGAACATTATCAAAACAATTCAAAGTGTCTTCACCTTTTTCCCATGCCAGATTCAACCGGCCATTTGCTTCCACTCCTTGAACTTACCGAGCACTTCATCCTTTTGAATTTATAAAGTAAAATAAAACCTTCATCAATTGGTAAAGGCGACTACCATGAAACTTCAGAGCACCTACAAATATCGAAAAAAACATAGTCAAGAACCCCTATGAACGTGTGTATGCAAGTATCATAGGTGCTTACCTTTAGCACAAACTTCACAAAACTTCATTCAACCCTAAAGTCACCACCCAAAAGCCTGAGTTTACTCAAAATCGGTATCCCCTTCTCTTTCATGTACTCCATCCTATGGTGCCACAACTTCGTCTTGTCACAACAATCTAAGGCTTGAGATACCACAAATGTTCCAACTACATAACTACCATCCCATAAGTAAATACCGCTATGTAGCTTACCTTTCATTACCCTTTTAATGTTAAATGTCCCTCTCGAGGACACACTCATGCCCTAATCTCCCCATTTCTCTCTCAGCTCGTGCTAGTTACATCTCGTTCTAGTTATATATCGTTCACACATCCTATTTAAGGTTTGAAAACTTTAAATTCAATAGAAATAAGTTCAATTACCTAAAGTATTAAGTTATCCATATGTGTGAATATATTTTTAGCATGTGATTTAGATTCCTTATAGTGTGTCTTTCGATTAATTGTTATGAAAAGAAACAAGTTTTGCGAAATTAAAAGACTCAAAACAGATATAATCTTTGGACTATTGGGTCCAGAATTTTTAGATAAACCTTGCTCATTATAAGGCCAAAAATGCAGCTTTTGTGGACTTGGGCTTTAGCAGCAGAAGTAGTCAAAAATATAAACGCCGCTGCCGGGGATCGAACCCGGGTCACCCGCGTGACAGGCGGGAATACTTACCACTATACTACAACGACTTTGATGTTTACAAAAATACAGAATCAAGTTTTATATCACATGAAACCAAAAGTAAAAGAGAAAAAATATTTACTCTATATGTCAAACTATAATTTACTAACCATAGCTAAAAGTTAAGAGTAGAAAAGTAAGTCTTACAACTTTGCAAAACTTTTCATAAAAACAAACTTGCAAGTAGGCCAAAAGGAATAAATATAAAAAGGTTTAAAAGTAGTCGTTAATATCAAAGTTTATAAAACAATTGACAGAAATAAAAAATAAATGATCGATCAAAAAGTAATTCCAAGCTGAAATGGTCATGTTTCAATCCAATGAAAAGTAGTTGGAAAGGAAGGTTCATTCACATACCATATCCAACAATTTTGTACAATGGTTTCACATTCTATTTTGCAAAAAACATACCCAAAGACCAACTTGAACGCATATTAACCGATATATATTTATGTTTCTCAACAAAAAATAAAAATAAAAAAAAATCGTTGGATTACGATAAATTGTTTAGCCGTGGAGAGGTGGAGTCTGATGGTTAGACAATGTATCTCTTACCTTGTAGAATAAGCAACTAAGTGGTTAGAGACTTTGAGACGTATGAGTACGAGTTACTATTGTTTGTGTGCGTTTGAGATGTTTGTAAAAAACATTAGAAAGAAGAAAACAAAAGAAAGATTGATATGGATTTCTATCTCGATTTTTTTGGTTCGATGATGTTGAACCAGGTTCACGGAACTGTAGAGTGTTTTAACTTTATCCCAATAAACATGTGGCCTCATTGTGTGGATAATGCAACTCAAGAAGTAGAAGCCAACTATTCTTAACAATTGTATTTGCAATGCCACCTTAACACTTGAACAAGAGATTGTATGTTAGCGTTTGGAGAACCAGGAAACCAGATTGTCCCCAAGAAATACACAATAACCCGATGTTGATCGACGAGAGTCTGGGCATCCTCTCAAATCGGCATGTATATACTTTGTAAGATCATTGGTAGTATATGCATAAAGTTGTAAGTCATAATCTAATGTGCGTTGAAGATAACGGCGGATTCACTTGAGTGTGTTGAAATGAGGCTCTCGAGGTGCATGCATATATAAGCCAATTTATTTAAATGCATATGAAATCTTTGGACGAGTGAAAGTGAGGTACGGTAAAGCTCCCAACCAGGTTGTGATATACTTAAGGTCCTATAAAGCCCCTGACCAGGCTTGGAGCTTAACAAGTGTATTGTACATCTTGCAATTTGACATATGTGTTCGATCTAGAATGTGATCGGTATTTGATGCTAAGATAAAAACATTCCAGTATTTGTTCGGGTAACTAAAACACCCAAGAAGTAATGAATAGGCCTACAATTTGTCTTGGAAATATTTGAGCTCGTAAGGATAATGTGTCGGACACGACTTTCATATAAAACGGCTAGGACAGTATCATCAACATATACTAGTAAGTAGCCATATCAAATCCATATAGATAAAAAAAAATCACATAAGAGTCAAATTTGAAATGACGAAACCCGTTATGATAGGCATATGATGCAAATATGTCATACCAAGCTCGAGGGGGATAGTTACGGTTATATCAATATTTTTGTAGACGGTGGTCATAATATGGATATCGTGGAACAATAAACTATGGAGGCTAAAACATATAGACCGTTTTCCGACAAATCGTAATGCAAAGAGGCATTTTGTATATATCAAATTAATAAACCGACCACAATCAAGATATCCCTAAGGTATATATTATACGAATTGTGTCGTGTTTGACAAACGGACTAAAATTTTCCTCCCAATGAATGATATATTGTTTAATTTTACCATTTTACACCAACCGAGCTTTATAACAATCATGTGAACCATTGACGAGTGATTTGCTCTTATATAACCCCATCGAACAGACCACGTTAACCACTGGTGATCGAGGAACAAGACCCAAGACCATTTTTGATTAAAGCAGTGTATTATTAACCCTTCATAGCACCATGCCAATGTTGGTCATGTAAGAGTGAGGTAAAATGTGGGTGGACGTAGTTAGCACATCATCATATCGACATTCATCCAAACAAGAGTCTTCCATTTGAATTCCATGAGCAAGCTCTCCTCTTCCATGTCTGAAGATAACTTCTTTGAATGTCACGATGATATTGCATCACCATGGGGTGAGTAGCCGGTGGTATAGTTGAATCAGAGAAAGATGATGTGGTAGTAGATAGAGTTCTACCATAATCGGTAAACGAAAATATTCTTAATAGATTGTTGAGAAAGTAGTGTACTCAGAGCTAAATATATAGTTTAATTTGAAGAGCGTGATGAGAAAGCTTGTTTTCGATTTTCGATCCTACAACTTTTAAAACCAAACCTAAACAACTAACTATGCTCCTAATTCGGTCTCACCCAAATAGGGATGGCAAAAAAAGTCGTACCCTATGGGAAACCTGAAACCGGGAATCCCCGATTTATGAAACCGGGAATAGAGTCGGGAATACGGAATGCATAAATCCCCCCTCCCGTAACCGAACATTTATTGTTATTTTAATTATTAGTAGTAATAGTAATATAGCTATTATTATTACTCTTTTTAGAATTATCAAACTTATAAAATAAAAAAGGTTATCATCCTACATATTTGAAATGTAAAGATATATACCTATTTGTTCATTAGTGTTACTAAAAAATATAGATCAACATTATAGTTTTGTTTTATCACTATATATTTTTTAGGTTTTCTAAATGAACTAAATCCCCACATCCCCATGATAATCCCCGATAACCAATAGAAACAAAGATGGTGATATAAACTTATTCTTCAACACGAATGGGGACGACGAGAATAAATATAAAAAATATGATCTCTACAAATTCCCGTCCCATTACCAACCCTAAACCTAGTCGTGTCGAAAAAAACCAAAACCGAAACCGAAAAAAAACCGAAAACCGAAACCGGTCCAAACCGGGTTTGACCAAAACCGGTTCGGTTTTGACCAAAACCGACGGTTTGGAACCGGTTTGGATTCCTAAGCCACGGACCGGTTTGTAACCGGGTTCTGAGAAACTGGTTTGGTCAAACTAGCCGTTAAAAAGTCAACAGATCCGTTAACTAGCCGTTACATGACCGTTAGACTGCGTTTTTGCCCGTTTTTTTTTTTGCTTTTTTTTAATTTTACCATTTTGCCATTCCAAATTTACTATAAATATGTGGTAGAGTTTGGGATTAAACACACACTTCTAACTCTCTCAAAACACTCTCAAATCTCTAAAAACGCAAAAAATACCTTCGAAAATCGTTAGAAAAATTCTCAAAAAATCATCAACAATCAAATGGCAACTCAAAGCTCTACAGCTTCAACCGGTTGTGGTTCCTCAAGCGAAAGAACGATCGTAGAGGTTCTCGAAACAACCCGAAACAAGAATGTTTGGCACATTACCGGTTGGTGAGATTGTCCGATGGCGAAACGATGGCGCATTGTAATCATTGCGTCCATTTTTTGAAACATAATTCCAACTCGACGTTGAGGAATCACACCGAGAAACATTGAAAAGTTCTCAATAAAGCACCAGAATCGAGTCAATCATCGATGGGTCCAGACGGGAGTATTTTTGTTTATTCGGTGGAGCGGATGCGTCAAGAGTTTGCGGGTTTTGTGATTCAGTCCGCCTTGCCATTCAATCACTTCGACAACCCTCGATTCACTAGGGTGGTTCAAAAGTGCCTCGAACCGCGATATACTCATGTAAGTCGTAATACTCTTCGTAGTGATTGTTTAAAAATTTGGAAAAAAACTAAAATAATGATATTAAAAATTTAAATAAAAATGTAAACTTAACAACCGATGTTTGGTCGGCTCCTCATGGTTTGCCCGATTCATACCTTTGCGTTACCGCACATTGGTGTGATCCCGAATCGTGGCAAATGATGAAAAGGGTTATTGCTTTTGACCAATTTCCTTATCCTCACTCGGGTCATAACTTATTTCATATGTTAACGGATGTTTTACAAAGGTTTGATTTGGAAGAAAAAGTGTTTTCAATTGCATTTTATAATGCGAGGTAATAATACAAACGCGGTGGGTAAACTAAAACTAAAATACAAACCACCAATGAACGGTGACTTTTATCATGGTCGATGCGTTGCACACATTATTAATTTGGTTGTGCAAGCCGGACTAGAAGTCACCGAAGTAAAAGACGCCATAATGTGTTATAGAAAAATGTTAGGCGATATTTTTTCAAACCACAAAAGTAGATAGAAGGCATATATGAAACTTTGTAAGGAAACGAATTCCGTCTTTTTGGCCCCTAATTGGGATGTTCCTATAAGATGGAATTCGACTTACAATATGCTTATTTGTGGTTTACGCCAACAAAGTAGTTTAACTTATTTTCATAACGACTTAGTGGTTAGACATCGGGGTAGTGCATCATTTCCGCTTGAACATTGGGAAATTATTCGTAAAATAATTGAATTGCTAAAAGTTTTTAAAACCGCAACAACTTTATTATCGGGTGTTTATTATCCCACGAGTCATTTAGTCCTTAAACAACTATCTTCTATGGCTACAAAGTTAGACGATTATGAATATAGAGGGGAATTGTATAAGTTAATGGTAGCCCCCATGAAAGAAAATATGAGAAAATATTATTCTAAATTGTCACCTTTAATTACCGTTTCCGCCGCACTAAACCCGTGTTTGAACAAAATTGGGGTGGAATACAATATATGAAAAATCTTTGAAAAATTGAATCTTGTTGTTGACCAATGTCCATTATATGCCGATAACACCATAGTCGAATTTGATAATTCTTGTAAAGGGTTATTTGGTGTTTATTTTAACAAGTTTAGAACATCAAATATGGGTGAATCAAGTTCTTCTATGGCCTCGACCTAAGAAAACTATACTAGCGCGGACCCGGAAATTGACATGTTTAACCAGTTAAGACGAGAAAACATTAAACGTGCCAGGGGGGAGGGGGGTGACCAAACTAATACCGAATATGGGAACGGATTTTTTAGCCACTATGGGGTTGAAGAATTCACCAACTTTGAGGTTTTGGCTTGGTATAGAGCACGAGAATCTCAATTTCCCGTTCTATCCGCCATGCCCAAAGATGTACTAACCGTCCAAGCTTCTTCGGTAGCTTCGGAATCCGCTTTTTCTCTTAGTGGCAGGGTATTCTCTTTACGGAGAACAAGACTCACACCGGCGACATTGGAGATGTGCATTTTCTTGAAGGATTACTTAGACGCGGCCGAACGTACACAAGACCACCAAAATCTTGAAGGCGAACTAGAATATGAAGGCGAAGTACTCGATATCGAGGTGGAAGAAGGAGTTGCAATATCACTTTCGAATGAAGAAATCGCTCTCGATGAAGCTAACCGAGCATATAGCTCCGAAGAAGAACAAGTTCCCGTTCAAGATGACTTTATTCAAGTAGACGAAGATTGAGAATGAAGAAATCAATTTCAAATTTCCAATGTTATTAGTTACATTTCTAACAAAAAATAGTACTTTTTCCGCTTTGTTTAATAATTGTCGAAATATGAAGTTTTGAAAATATATTTCAAGTTTTTTTTAGTAGAATACAACGTTTATGTATGATGTGTGCGGAATGTTTTTAAAAAATTCGAATTTTAACTTGTTTTTGCAAGTTACGTTTTTTTTTTATTAAATGTTAGAAACCGGTTTTTAACCGGTTAATGGACCCGAACCGATTTGTGTTTTACCCACTCAAAAACCGATCCAAACCAAACCGGTTTGATATGTCTGACCAAAAATCAATTCAATTTTTAAACCCAATTCGGTTCATACTCAAAACCGAAATTTACACCTGTACTTACACCGAAAAACCAAATGATAACAAGTCAATAAACCCCAACACTAATTGACCCAGTCACATAAGCTACGAAGATTCTACGACATGTTCCAAAGTCATAATCAAAACCAAATCCAATTCAACACCACAAACAACACACTCATTGACTTCACATTCAAACATGAACCTGCAATTCTCTCCTTAAATCATTTACAATTCCTCCATCCCACATTTCACCGATCAATGGGTTGTGTTTCCAGCACAGATTCCGGCAACAAACAAACCACACCAACATCAGCATCATCTTCATCATCAGGTAACCCATCAATCTCAAAACTACACCTGAGCCCAGATCTATCATCATACCAAGACGCATGTCGATCAGATCCAGAGCTCCAATCCTTCGACTCCAATCTCCAATATCGAACAAGCCGGGTGATTAACTCACTCGCTACCGGAGTAGAAGTCCGGTCACTCTCCCTGGACTCACTCCGGGAAGTCACCGGAGGTTTACTAGATATGAATCAAGAGGTAGTTAACATTTTGATTGAATCTAAAGAAGATATTTGGAATAACGATTCATTGTTTTCGTTAGTTAAGGATTTCTTCGATTTAAGTTTACAAACTCTAGATTTCTGTACATCTTTAGAAGATTGTTTGAAGAATGCTAGACATAGTTTATCATTTCTTCATATTGCGATTAATCAGTTTGATGGAGATAATGATTATGTCAAGACGTTGGAACAGTTTAAGATGTTTGATTCGTTAGACGGGCCGTTTTCGGAGGAGTTTTTCGAGTTGTTTCAGAGTGTTTATAAGCAGCAAGTTTCGATGTTGAAGAAGTTGCAGGTTCAGAAAGGGAAAGTTGATAAGAAGTTAAAGTCGGCGAAAATGTGGAAGAGATTGACGAATGTGATATTTGTGATTACGTTTAGTACGGTTTTGATTTGTTCGGTTGTGGCTGCTGCGGTGGCTGCTCCACCGTTAGTGACGGCGTTAGCTGCTGCAGCTGCTGTGCCGTTAGGGTCAATGGGGAAATGGGTTAATTCGTTGTGGAAGAAATATGAGATGGAGTTGAGAGGGCAGAGGGAGATGATTAGTTCGATGAGGATGGGGAATTTTATTGTGATTAAAGATTTGGATAATATTAAAGCTTTAGTTGATAAGTTGGGGATTGAGATGCAGGGTTTGGTACAGAACGCTCAGTTTGCGATTAAAGAAGAGGAGGAAGAGGCTGTGGCGATGGCCGTTGATGAAATGAAGAAAACTGTTAATGATTTTGCGAAAACGATAGATGAGTTGAGTGATCACTCGAATAAATGTTGTAGGGATGTAAGGAGAGCAAGAACAGTGATTGTGCAGAAGATCACCAAGCAGCCTAGTGGCTCGGTTTAGGTCAGTTTAGTTATATGTTGCTTTGGTATATTAATCTGCTTCATTGTTTCCATATTTTTGTTGTTATAATATGTGTATTTAACAAAGAAAAGTCCAATTATGAACATTGTATTTGGGTCTAATGATATTATAATCCGGCCCTTGAAAACTCTATATAGATTAAAAGAGAATTGTATGATTTATCAATCATGCATTGTTGGATTATGATGTGAGGCTAATGGCCAAAGAAAACTACTGCAGATATATTTAGAAGTAAAATAGTTATAACGGAACTTCTGATGCGAATAGATATGTACAAGAAACCAACGAAAAGAGGCGATGTATCGGTAGTGCTATTAGAAATGTGCACAGCTAGTTTATTAATGAGAAGGCAGTACTCAATGATAAAGAGTCCGTTTACCATAACATTTCGAAGCTTAAACAAATACAAACTTTAGCAAGTTTAGAGCGACAATTTCGTTGAGTTTGTCAGAAGTAGCTTTCAGTTAAAAGTTGCTGTAGGGTAACTGTATGTTTAAAATACCATTGGTGTTTAGTCTTGAACTATAATCAGTTAGTGCTAGTTCCTGGCTTTTCGGGTAAAGATCAAAGAATGGCTACATCGACTTGTTCAAGCTTAACCTTTTCTCTCTTACCTTGTTGCATAAATATATAATTTACTAAACGTATGTCTACGAAAAGAGACACCACAAAAACTATTTGTGATGCTGACTTTTGTAGAGGCATGGATTCTTGCCAATGTGACAATGTTCATTAGAAGTTATAGTGGAAAGAACTTAGGAAGATATAAAGAGCGTGTTTGGTTGGGAGGTTTATGGGGACTTAAGCTTATCTTTTTCTATAAACCCATTCCACTTGAACTAGCTTATGAAAGAGGCTTATAGTAAACAAATTGGCATAAATACCCTTTATTTTAATTTAAACATATATTTTTATTTTATTTTTTAATGTCTTTTTACACCTATAAGTTGTAGCTTCAGATACTTTAACAAACTTGTTTTTCATCTTTTTATATATAAATTTCAACCCCGACCATAAGATCAAGCTCAAACTATTTACGTCAACTACACTTAACATCATGATAATAGACTAATAGTTATGAAAATTTAATAGTGATTTGGGTTAAATGGACCATGTATCATGTATGGGTAAGCTAAATGGATTGAAGTTTTTTTGATTGATGAATTGATTTAAAAAGCCCAAACTATTATTGGCCCATTAGCACCACATGCTAATATATTTCAGTTTGGGGGCTATTTGGAAGAAACCCAATGAATTTGATAAACCTATAAGTGATAGAAGACCATGATTGCAACAGAAGTAGGTGCAAAATTATTCAAGTGGGTTCGATGAAGTTACAACTGCTCTAGAGATGGTATATGTAGGTCGTTGGCGTGGATACCTTCTACCCACCACTCATTTCCGTGGGTTTTTTCCTACCCGCGAACTCGCGGATATCCGGGGGTGCGGGTAAACCCGCGAGTTCAACATAAAAAGCGTTTGTTGTTGAAATATGAAACCTAGAAACATCAAAACAAATGGCTTATATTTTTAATTCTCGATAAAGTTTTGCTATTTGTTAATTTATACGATGTTACTTGTGAAGACTTGAATATTAATTTATTTTCCTTTCATGATTTTTCTTCTTTTTTGTTAAACTATTAACTATAATATACTAAAATATATAATAATGTTTACATATCATATGATAATACCCGTCGGTGTATGAAACGGGTATCGTGGATCCGGTCTACCTGCAACGGATAGTGTATACTTGCCACCCGCCCACGACCCATTGCGGAGTATTTTTTGTACCCATTATCTAACCCGGAGTATATATTTGCGAGTTTACCCACCCATAAAGGGTTGATATATGTGGGTCTCGGGTTTTTTCTCGTCCATTGCGATCATGCTTGCCAAAAAAAAAATGATTAATAGAGGTTGGGTCGACCAAAACGCACACACCATTATTCATAATATAATAATTTGATGATATAAAGAACAAGTCATAAGATTGACAACCTCTATCTGGCTTAGACATCAAAGCTTAATCAACTCCCCCTCCCCCCCCCAAAAAAAACCCCGATGTAGTGTTTTAGAATCATCGGGAAGGACGTAGCAATCTTCAACTACAACCACTATCCACCCTTTTTTGTTCATCTGCCAATTTTGGCACGAAAATTACACATTCTATGTTTGTTCCCGGCAAGCGAGTTGTCTTACTTAAATGTGTTCGTGTTGGTTTAAGTTTGTTATTTCATGGATAATAATTTGAAACCAGATTCTAATCAATTAGTTGCAAACAGAAACCCAAAAGGGTTGAAATCTTCAAAAGCATTCCCGCACCCATCCTACAAGAACGAATCCTAACTCTCGCTAAAATGGCTGTTAATTACGCTGTAATGACTTTGACAACAATTTCATTTCATGCTATAAAACTTGAAAACTAGTGTTTGCTCTAATTAATATCACTTCAGACACCATCCAGTTACACTATGATACCGATTACCGAGTAACACATGTTAGTTATTTTACGGTTTTCACAACAAATATTTTCTTTCATCTCCGTTCTTTCATAAATCTAATATGTTTTTCGGAATCATGTTAAACATGAGTATCAGCCAATCTAGTTCGTTAATGCTTCTATTCTCTTCACTTTTATTTTTCTTATTTCATTGCAATCAAATTTTGTAGTTTGTTTGAATTTTTGGGAACTATGTGTTTTCTTTGAAAGAGTCAATGTGTTTCACCCAAATAACATGTTTAATCCTTTAAGTTTAAAAATTACATTGGTCGGTTTTTCTTCAAAACGTGAAACGTCTGTCGACCTTTATAAGATGTCCGTCTATTCAACCATTAATTCATGTAAGATGCTTTGAACATGAGTTATCGAAGATTGTAACAAACATCTATATAAAGGATGGACGGTGTTACATGTTTTAAAATAAAAGATGACCAATATAATTTTTATACTGAAAAGGACAAAATATGTTATTCCCATATAAAATCGCATAGACTATCTATATAATTTACTCTTGAAGATCTAGGACTTTAGTATTTCTATTTCGAATATATACATTTACCAAAAATGAAATACCGTTTAATAGCAAAAATTGCCGTTTTAGGCAATAAAAAATATTATCTCAACCTTCTGACTCAAAAAAGTTAAAAATTCGGCTGCCATTTTTTTTTCCCGCTTTAAATACGATCTTTACCGAATAATACAACAAAATAATTTCTTGCAAGAATAGTTATGACCATCGCGCGCTACAGACCCGAAGGTTGAGAGTTCAATCTCCTCCTCCTTTAATTTTTTTTTCTTCCATTTTTCCTTAATTCGTTATTTTGTAACAAAAACTAATATTATTGCGGTGGCGTTTAATATGTTTTGTTTATAAAATCATTATGTGTTTTTCTTTGTTCAAATTTTTGTAGAAGAACATTTTTTTTTAAATGAGACACTTCTACATTGAACGAATATCCACAATTTATATATTTCAATCGAAATCCACACAACAAAATAAGTAGAAACTTCAAGTTCGACACCGATTTAAAATACTTGTTATGATTAAAAGTGACAGTTTATAAATATTATATATATGTTTTCCATACATCTAACATTTACAATCTTTGCAACTATGGAAGGTTCCTAACAAAGGCTTTTTTAGTCTATTCTATACACCTTGAAATTGAAAGAAAGAAATTATTGACCCACTTGATGCAATTTTCACATCTGGTCCTAGATATACCTCTTTTAATTATAATAAATTTACCTAGACCACAGGTCAAAACCGACGTTTGACATAAAGGGTGTTATTTGTTTTATTTTTTTAACATGTCTAGTATGTAAGTCTACTATACCCTAAATCTACCATAAAACATCGGAATGTTCGTGTGTATCTTTGCATCAGATTCAAACAAATACCAATGTTTTGAAACCCGGGTCAATAATCAACCCGGCCGAGCCACCGGGTCACCGGGTCAACCGGTTGAACCGTCGGGTCAACCCTGTTTTATAAAAAATAATAATATTTGAATAAAACTAAATAATATATATATAAAAATCATGAATATAACTTATGTTAAGCTTAAAAGCTACTTACTAAAAATTATAGTATATAACAACTAAAATTACGTCGTAAAAATGTATTAAAAAAATATTTTTTTTTATAAAAAACACGAAAACTTAGAGACCCGGCCGGGTTTCAAGAACCGGGTTGACCCGGGTCACCCCAAACCCGGCGGGTCACCCCAAACCCGACGGGTCGCACCGGGTTTCGAAGATATAAAACCCGGTTTAATTTGACCCGGTTTTTCGGCCGGAACCGGTTCAACCGGTTGACCCGGCCGGGTCGAACCGGGTTTCAAAACATTGACAAATACAACGTAGATGTCTCTTCTGATAATTTTCCTTTAAAAAAATGACACTGACTTTTATAGTTCACAAAAGAAGAGCATCTTAGATTAAATTTGCTATGTGCCTATGTCACAAACATAGTCAAAAATTTTCTCTTTGGTTTATTTGAAATTAGAATAATAATAAATGATCTATTTGGTTTGTTTAAAATTATGCTTTTTATTTTTAAAGTTAAAAAATCATATGAATGGCTTGTAGTATGAAACTTGATTTATAAATGGTTCAAAACTGATTATTAATTCGAGAAAAGTTTTTATGCCATCTTTTTTGTCGCGTGAATTAAATATGTTAAAATAAGTGTTTCTATTATGGACACGTCTTTACGCGGTTCTTTATTGTTCCCGCGATGTACTTTTATATCTAATTCTAGCGGCAAAAAGGTGACACGAAAACTTTTCGCGAATTTTATGATTATTTTTGAAATTTTATTATGTTAGAAGTGCATTTTAATAATTTTATATGTTTTTTTTTATGTAGCACCCTTTACATTAAACGTTTAAAACTTAATTCCTAAGACCATTGCCAATGGTCTTCTTTTTGAAGATTAGTTTGTGTTGGCTTCTTTTTGTAGCATGGATCTTATAGAATTCGTGAATTTGCAGATTTCGAAAATAAAGCTTTAGGCTTCATGAACGGTGAATCTCGATTCTCAAAACCTTTAAAACTTCATTCCTAATGGTTACCCCGTCGGTCGGTACAACCAATGACACAAATGGCGTGGTTTGGGAGAAAAATGAGAGACGGTCGCTTAAGCTACGGAGACGGAGAATTGTGTTGAGTGGTGGGCATCACCAAATAAAAAAGGTTTTTTTTTTAAAAAGAAAAAATTTAACTGACTAAAAGAAAGAAAGAAATAAATAAATAAATAAAAGAAAAATATTAAATCTTAGAAAAAAACTACGGTTGAACAGTCAAATTTTTTTTGGCTAGAAGTTTAGTCGAACGGTGAGTACACGCTTCGGAAGATAATGTAAACGGAAACAAACATCCGGGTGTAATCCGCTTCAACAAATTGGTCGAAGAACAACGTAACATTAATCAACTAACAGACAAGTGGAATAAAATTGCCAAAGGCGTTAAGTTTTCAACTCAATATTCAAACGCATTAATGGTCATCGTCCAAGTGGGTCACACGACGAAGACGTTTTAGAAGAGGCACGAATATAATTCAAGGATCAAACGGGACAATTACAGACAATGTTGGAAAGTGGTTAATAAATATCCGAAGTTCTACACGGAAGATGGTGTTATGTAAAACAAACAAAAATCCAAAAAGAAAATCAACTCAGAACCGATGAACTTAAAAGATGATGAAACGTTATCCAACACCTTCCAAGCCAAAAACCCGGTCTTGCGTCTACCATGCAAATGTTATTCACCGACGACCCGATCTGACGTCCAATTGGTCAAGACACAATAAAAAAAGTCGAAGAACTTCGATTTCGTTCGATGCGGCTACTTTGTCAAGGAGTTCAAGGGAGAAAACCCTTGAATCGGTTAGAATGACAGTCTTTGCGTAAAAAATACGATGGATAAACTTATATCTTACCTGTAAAAAGTTGGTGTTTAAAGCTTGGAATTTTATGGCCAAAAAAATATCAAAAAATATTGGTGAAAAACAAATTGAAATGCTAAAACAAGCTAAGAAAGCGATTGTGAAAAAAATTCAAGTCGGATTTTGCGACGTTATTTGGTGATCGAGTACTAACAAGAAGATGACGGCGACGAAGACGCGAACGAAGATGAATATGAAGATTAAGAATAAACATGGGGTTATTATTTTAAAAATAATCATAATTTGTTTTATTTAATTTCATAGTTTTTTAATTAATGTAATGTCTTTATAAAAATTTAATGTTTTCTTTATTTTATTGAATTTGTTTAGATTATTATTATTATTATGTTTTAAATATATAAAATAAATAAATATGTGGGGTATAAAAAAACTAAAATTGATGGATTATTAGTGGTAGTAATTTGGTTAGTTTTTAGTCATTTTGGTGTCTACCATTGTGACAATAAGTTGAAAAAAACTTACAGTGTTGGTTGGTACAACCATTGACAGTGTTCTAACTGATTAAAAGCATCATATTGCACCATAAACAACAAAAATAAAGTTTTTATTAACCAAAACCCCTTTAAATACTCTTGCCCAACATGTTGAAATGCAACAATACAACTCCATATTGTTGCCCGATTTCCTTGCCGACAAATGATCGAAGTTTTCCTAACCCTTGTGCCATAATAAAAAAAAAAGAGAGGCCTTTGAACATGTTTTACAGAAAGAAAAAAAAAACTAATGTCAGATAAGAGACCTTATACACGCATTGTTTTCTAAGATAGAAAATTATTTGATTAACAATAATCAATCTTAAATGCTCTCCAAGAGAAATTGATGCATCAACTTTGTCATTTGTATTCTCATTAAATGGTTTTTTTCCACAAATTTCACGCCTTTAAGGGGATACCACATGATAGTTTTCTTAGCATCTCCATTATGTTAGAAAAACATGTATCTCAAAACTCCTCAAACAAAGCAATCAACGTTTTCACTTCTAAAATAGCAATAGTAATAAATTGTTACTCTTGGTTACCAAATTAACGAAATATAAAATTTCAAACCAAATGAATAGTCCTACTAAAAACTCAAAATCACAAGTGCATTTGCTATTAGCTAGGGACTTAGCTTTACTTACTCTAGTATCATTATCTTTTTGCAAGTTCTCATATTTCCAAAAGCTGACATTTAATAGCATTCGCACTTTCAACACGACTTTCCTAACTAGTGATGGCAATAATTTATGGGTTAATCATTTAACAATTTCTTTCAAAATTTGCTATCTCTTAATAAAATTAACAACTATTGTGTAAATGAGTTATTTCCGAAACCCTATTTAATAATATATTTTTATAATCAAAGTTATTATACTATGATCCCTACAAATTAGGTTCTGGAAATATGGTGGTCATATGTAGTCACACATATCACATTTGTTCAAATCCTTCATTGATCATGGGTAACCAATATCATCAAACAAACATCATAACTACCATTATGAAAAGATCTTACAAACTTTGTTAACTGAAAACGTTAATTTTTCCAAACTCGATGAAGACTAGCTCCAAGTCCCGAAAGTGATCGAGGGATTTTGTTCCTATTCCTTCGTTTAGTGTTTCTTAATACTCAAATCTGGCGTTGAAACAACATATATAAGTTTATTTATATGTATTCATGTAGATGGTTAACAATATTGTCCAAGACTAAGAGCCCTTGGGTTTTAATCATACCATTAGATATTGTTTCTTATTTCAATAAAAATAATCGGTTAAACAAGTTATCTGTCATTAAGATATAATATTAAAATACAAAAAATAAAGTTTAGGTATGTATTAGATTATATTGTGAACGTTATTTAATACACTTTGACAATTTAGTTGCTAATAGACAACATTTCATTTTTGATAAACTAGAGTTAACATTTACCTATATACTAAATTCTCAAACTAAAACTCTACCAAATAATCGTATTTCTAATTAATAAATAAGTAATATATAGAAAGAATAATTACCAACTTTTCTCTTGTCAAAATGGGTAACTCGGTCTCTTTTTAAGTGGAAGGACAAGGATCGACCCTATTTAAACAACATACGTCTCTATTTTTTTCTTAATACTTTTCTTTAACTTATTTGCATATGTTTTCTTTTGTTTTTTCTTTTCTAAATTTTACTATTTCCTATTATATTTTTAACATTTAATTTCCTTTTAATATTTTTTTTACTTTAATTTTAATTATTATAGTTACTTTTTTCTTTTTCTTTTAAAGCAAATATTTTATCCTACGACCAAAAAATCTACCAAAAGATTGAGATCTAAAAAAAAACTAAAAAATATGATTGTATGATAAACTTAAAATCAACAGTCAAAATTAAATAATTTAAAACCCCGTGACAACACGCGAGTTAGTAAAAACCTTGTTTTTATTCAAATGTTAATAGTTAAGTATACTATAAGGTTTTCTTTTATAAAGCATCAAGTGTTTGTCCAACATACTCTAATTGTTTGCCAAACTAGATATCGTTGCCCATCACGTTGCTGCGGGACATAAATTTATCTGGTATACAATTAGTTGTACAAATAAAAATCAGAATGAAATTATAGACTTTATTCAATTTGTTGTGTGAAACAAAACACAAACAAAGAAATGACGACTCTATTTAATAACATAAAAGAAAAACTAAAAATATAAATTAAAAAGAAAAACAAAAAACCTGAAATTAACAAATAATAAAAATGAATAAGTAACTACTTTATTTAATACTATAACAAAAAAAAAAGAAGTAAAACCAACAATTTAAAGAAAAAAAAACGTAGCACAAAAAAGAAAAGGGTTAAGCTAAAAATTAGCAATTAATCAAAATGAATAAGTGGTAATCTTATTTAATATCGTAATAAAAAATATATATATAACTTTAAGTATACAGAAAAAAGTAGCTAAAACCAAAACCTAAAAGAAAGAAAAAAAAAAATTAAACACGCAAGTATATTGTTGTGAGCAAACAGCCTGGATGATTCACTATTCATAAAGAATTTTATTATTATTTTAATACTATAACGAAAAAGAAAAAGTAAAACCAACAATTTAAAGAAAAGAAAAAAGTTTATACAAGATGTCTATTATAAACTAGACTTGAACCCCCGGGCTTTACATTAATAAATCATCACACATACCAACTAAACAAAAGTTTTGGATACCAAATGTCCGTTTAAATTTAGAAGAAAGAAAAAAACAAGATAAGAATTTAAATGTTATATTTACAAAAGTTTGAGAATTTTCTATAAATTGATGTGACATTATCATTTAGACCAATCATATCAACAACTAATTATCTACATTTTTCCTTTATATGACATTATCAAAATTGTATAAAAATTCATATAAATCATTTATAATCAAGTATCACAATGGTGTAACTTTCCATATAACACCATTAAGTAACAATTACATCAAATTTGATGTAACTATATATAAAACTATTTCAAAAAGTCAAATAACTAGTTAAGATAAAACTCAAATTTGTTCTTTAATTTTATTATACGAAGTAATTACATTCCAAAATACATATATTTTTATTTTGTTTATTGTAAAATAATTGTCTAACTTTAAATTTTCACTGATAGAAACATATCTAAAAGTAAAATAAAATCTTATTGATTGACAATAATTTTTCCAAAATGATATATCAATATCATAGTCTATAGTTTACATTTATTTTGAAACGGCAAAAAAGAAAAATATAGTAGTTGAATAAATATTGAATGCATTACAAGTGTTATTAAGTTGATATTTTAGCCATGCAAGGTGTTTTCTCTTACGATTTTTATCTCTCATACGTAAGGTAAGTTCTATTTTAAGTATTACAAATCTTTATATAGTTTGTAGACAAGAGCACTAGTTTTCTACTTGAAATTCTTCTCCCTAGTTAAAATACAAAGTCAAACACAAAAAATTTAATAGCCCATAATAAATAATACTAATTTTTTTTATTTTTTCTAGAACGGCTATTTTAGTGATTTGAGGCTCTAGTGAAATCCATTTGAACAATATGCGACCAATAGACGTTACACCAAAATTAGTTATCTCATAATATTCACCTAAAGAGAAAACCCCAGACTCGAACCCAAGACATCTATTAGGGAGGACAACCTCCTACCAATGTCAGAACCCCATCCGCAATAAATAATACTAATTAGGTGTATTAAATAATAATAAATGTGGGAGGTTGTATCTGGCGAAGATTCTATATGCTGGAGGTCTCATCTTCGATATATCCAAACTCATCATCAAAGCCTAGGCAAAGTATTACAAATTTAAATAAGTAATCTTGTTTTTTACTTTTGTTTCTGTATGTTAAGTTTTGGTCCATGCTCTGAACTGCAACATGGCGGAACTCTTACTTTAATTTCCTGAATTTAAGGAATTATTTATTATATGCATGCAAGTATGTAACAGATTCATGATCATGAAAGTTCATTGAAACAAACTGACTTGTTACATTATTTCGTATTTCGAGGCATGCACATGACGTTATCTTGTCCATAATTTTCAAATTCTTGTAGCGGTGTTAACGCTATGTTAACTTGAACCCAAATGTCGTTTTAGTTAGATCTATTGTTCGACGATTCACTGGATGGACTTCAAAACTTCAAACAATGGGTATCTAAAAGAACAATGCAAGTATATAGTGGAGGGATGGTAATTCAGGTCGTGTTTGGGCTATCGGGTTTGAGTTACTAGGTTGACGGCAGAGACGGAGCCAGAAATTTGCATTAGGGGCGGCTCAAATTTTTTTTCTTCTGGATAGTAACATACAATTCCTTCTTAAGGCGGAGCCAGAAATTTATACCTCGTAACAATTACATCTATTAGCAATCCGTTTTATAAATATAACACTCGACCAAAATGCCGAATATTATTTTGTTTGAGCCATAAGTTTATGTTTAACATTTAAACTTTGGTAAGACTAAAAACAAAAAGAAGATCATAAGTTAAAATAGTTTACTTAAAAAACTGCAATTTAAATGGCATAGTAAAGTAACTCTAACTAAAAAAGTAAAAAACAATCATACTTCTTCGAAAAATATGTGCTTATTTTATATTGTTGCTTTATATCAAACATTAACTAGAAGACAAAACCACCTTGCTAAATCCAGAACTAAACAAGGCAAGAATAAAAGTTATAAAGAAATATGAATAACAAAATAAAATAAAAATACTTTAGACCTTATAAACGACAAAACCATCACCTGTCACTCAAACTTTATCTTCTTCTACTTGCTACCACACAACTTCCATTCCAACTCGCCGGAAACAGAAAGAAATAAAACAACTCAACATCTCGATGGTAGGTTAGTTTGACCAGTTAGGGGGGGGCGACCACACAACTTCTATTCCAACTCGTCGGAAACAAAAAAAATAGAACAACTCAACAACTCACTGGTAGGTTAGTTTGACCGGGGTGGGAGGGGGGCCCTCCAGCCCCCCCCCCCCCCCCCCCCCCCCACCTGGCTCCGTCCCTGGTACTTGACGGGTTGAAATTATTCAATCTGAACCTAACTTATCAACATAATCAGGTTATCGGGTTAGCAGGTGTCAGGCTTAACCTGAACCTAACTCGTGTAACCTGTTTATTAAACATATTTGTGTGTTGACAAGTTTGTTACATGCCAAACGGGTTGATTTTAGGTCAATCATGTCAAAATGGGTTTAAATTATGAATAATTTATGGTGTTTATATTCTCTTTTTGTAAATAATAACGTTGAAAAATAATGTAGAAGTTTCTAAAGAAAAAAAAATATATAAAAGAAAAATTACTATCACTAAGATTAAAATAAAAGGTTATTTTACTTAAATATGGTAGAATATTAAGAGTCCGTTTGGTTTGTAATGGGTTTGGTAGTGGATATGGTAATGAGTTTGGTTTGAAAGAAAAATATAAAAAATAAAATATCTAATTTTAATATTATTTAATATATAAAATAAAGAAAAATAAAGATAATAGTTTTTGTGTGTGAGAGAGAAAAAAAGAAAGATGAATACTAAGAGCATACGAAGTGATAATCACGAGTCTGGTGATTCTGGGACTACTTTTGCTGACGTGGCAGTGAGAATCAAGATTCTGAGATTTTAAGTGGTATGATAATTAGAATTGTGAGTGATTATAGGAGTTGTGGGACCTAGTTTTTTTTTTTTCTTCTTTTTAAAATATTTAAATATAAGATTTTATTATAATAAAAAATAAAACTACAATAATTAAAATAAAAATAAAAAACAATAAAAAAAAATACAATACAATAATTAAAAAAAAAAAGAAATACATAAAATAAAAAAAGCTAACGTTGTCGAGTTTGTGGGCAAATAAGGTGGCATGATTCACGTCCAGGTAGCGTAATAATAATTGCCAAAGTAAACAAACTCTAACTACAAGAACAAGTTCAACCTGATCCGATAATGGTAGAAAAAGACAAGTTGTCTTACATTTAGTTTCTGACGATTCATCTGAAACAACCGCCTTAAAGCGAATGCCAAGCCGATTCAAAGTGATATCCGCACCTCCAACTGAAAAACAGCTGGAGGGGCGGAAATCAAGTTGAATCGGCTTGGGATTCGGTTAAAGGCGGTTGTTTTAGTTGAACCGTCAGAAACCAAACGTAAGAGAAGTTGTCTTTTTTCTACCATCATCGGATCAGGTTGAACTTGTTCTTGCAGCTAGTGTTTGTTTACTTTGACAATTACTATTAGCCAACTCGGACGTGAACCCTTTTAAAGGAATTTTCTCCACTGTTAATCATTAGCTGCTACTGTTGTGGTGTCGTTAGGGTTGATGGGTTAATGGGTTAATTTGTTGTGGAAAAAAGAAGCAACAAAATTGGAAAGGCAAAGGGAGATAATTGGTTCAAGGAGGATGCGAATTTTTATTGTGATCAAAGATTTTGATAATATTAAAGCTTTAGTTGATAACTTGTGGACTGAGATGAAGGGTTTGGTACAAAACACTCAATTTGTGATTAAAGATGAGGATATATATGTCAGGATCGTTTAGGTTATGTAAACTACAACCACATTTATATGTAGCTCAAGATCTATCAAAGAAGTTTGCAGCGGATTAAACACTTTTATATTACAAGTTTTGTGATAAACAAATATTGTAAATAAGAACAATAACAGAATAACGAATACCACTAAATCTCAATCTATTAATCGATGAACAAATTAACAGACGTGTTTGTATTCATACAATGATCTATAAAAGACCCCGAGGCTCAAACCCTAGCAATTCTAGGATAAACAACTTCCCTACCAGCCTCAATCTATTTGATTAGAATAAACGTGTTTATTCTCTTTATAGGGATCAAGAAAATCATGAGCTTAAGACTGAACAAAGGGGAACGATCTCAAGTGGTGATGTAACGGCCCAAAATCGTAAAAGGACCAGAGTTGTAATAGTTTTTGGTCAATGGACCATTTTTGTTAAGGATTTTGTATTTTGGACTAAATATATCATTATGGCATAGTTGGAGGTTTAATTGGTAAATTTTTATAAAAATCTTATATATTAAAATTACTTAAGAGAAGGGAAAAGAAATTTTGGTGGTATTTTGTATTTTTCATCTGAGAGAAAGAAGAAAGAAGAAAATATAGTCGGTTTAACATTTCGAACACGAAATTCTTACCAGATAGCTAAGCGAAATATACCAAATGACTCCTGGAGTTGTGACGATCAAGTCGGTATAAACAGAAGGTCATTTCGTGAAGGTCGGTTTCGTGTCGA
Source organism: Senecio squalidus (assembly GCA_910822075.1). Taxonomy (NCBI): domain Eukaryota; kingdom Viridiplantae; phylum Streptophyta; class Magnoliopsida; order Asterales; family Asteraceae; genus Senecio; species Senecio squalidus. Next base: position 24,883,477 of record CAJVGC010000590.1, on the reverse strand, counting down.
ATAGAAACCCATATTGAAAACGTGAGGTATAACTTACTATTTACGTTTATAATGATATATTAAGCTATTTCTAGTCATTTGGAGTCGATTAGTATGAGTTTCGTTGACTTTGGTTAAGGTTTAAAACCCTGCAACTATAGAGGTGGTCAGGTTGAAAAAGACGAAGCCAACCGGAGGCTGACCTCAGCCAACCGGCGACTGGGTTTAGCCAGCCAGCGGCTGGGTGTGTTTTCAGCAATTGTTGTTGTTTTGTTTTATAGTTTTGTTGGGATTGTATCGTTAAGCTAGTTATGCGTTTATCATTGAAAGTTAATACGAGATTGTGTATTTGGGCAATGTATGATCAGGTATATCGTGAAAAGTATCGCTAGGATGTTTGCATAACGTTGAAAACTTGAGGTGAGTACAATAATGTTTTATAAAATCGAGAATTTAGACAAAATAACATTTTAAAAGATGTATAAACGTTTTGAAAGATGTTTGAAAGATGTAAAGATGTTTGAAAGATGTAAAGATGTTTGAAAGTAACATTGTTTGGTAAAAAAGTTGTTTACAAGTAGAGATGTTTTAGATCAATAAAAGATGAACCAGAACTTAATAACGGAATTATGTGGTATGGGTAGTATGTGATTACCGATACATAATGATTACGGGTAGTTGTAGCTACCTGTATGTTCGTATGCTTGGATGATAGGTAGTAGTTAACTACATGTATCCTTATGGTATTAAAATTTTAATAATGTTTTAAATAAATTATGTGATAATTGTTTGGTAAAGGCCTCGAGCATGAGTAGTTGAAACTAATTATGTTCAGTGGCGTACAATGCGATGGGGTACACATCTAATTTTGATTATATATGATTATATAATTGTTGTGTTGTTATATATATGATTATATAATTGTTGTTATTTGCATAAAAATACTTAATTACGGGTAGTGTAGATGCTCGTAGATTGACAGTGAAACCTAGTGTGACCAGCTAGGTGAGAAAATGCTAGTCAACTTGTGATACTTGACTACGATGGGTTAAGGGATACTTGACTATGATGGGTTAAGGGATACTTGACTACGATGGGTCAAGTGGTATTTGACTACAATGGGTCAAATTAGTAGCGGGAAATTCTAAACCTCCTTTGCAACACATGGTATGGGGTGTAGACTAATACTGGAGTGATGTTTGGCTACAATGGGTCATCCGGAAACATCACGTGGGAGTGGGGAAGTGTGTACGATGGCACCTGTGGATCCCTCCTTAACGACAACGCAACGAAGTGCAACGTCGGAGTAGTGAAATCTTACAATTCGGGTTATTATGGAGATTGGGAGTCGCGCCCCAATGATTATAATAATATGTGAAATGTGCGAGTATCGAATGGGGTAGTAACCCTAGGGTATAAGATGGACCCTACTGTTAATATTATGTGGGCCAGTGATAGACCCAACTAAGATAAATATTTAAGGCATAAGATGGTACCTATTGTTATAAGTGTTTAGGGCACGATGGACCCTACTAATACTATAATGATTATTTGGATTAGATAAGTGGATATTTAGGGCATACGATGGTGTCTATTGTTATACATACCTAGAGCACGATGGACCTTAGTATAATGAAAGTTACATGTAGTAATATGTAATTTATTATGTGATGTGAATTAATTACATATGCATTTTTACGTTGTACATTTGATTGTTATAAAATATCTGCTTACGAGGTGGCGGGTATGGTTTGGGATAGTAAAGACAAATTATTTATATGAAACGTTTTCATAGTCTTTACTAATAAATTATTGTCTCGCCAGCTTTATGCTGATACTCTTTTTCCAAATGTGTCTTTTGCTCGTAAGTGGCTTTAGTCATACTTTGTGAGGCAGGATTACTTGGGGTAGCTTGATGTCCCCACTGTTTATCATTTCCAAATGATAAATGTTCAACATTTTTATTATGTGAGTTTTAACGTAACGAATGGTTGATTCATTGAAATAGTTTTATTAATCGCTAACCACGTTTTATTAAAGTTTCCCGCTGTGAAACTTCTAAAAATATAAAAAGTTTTTGTTAAACTTGATTTTTGAAAACCATGTGGTTACAGGTGAAATCATAAACATGATTGAAAAGCACAACTTTAAAATGTGTAGGGATCTCTCTATATCTATAGTCTCTTAAAACTTACATAAGGAAACCTAGTTAAGTTACAAGAGTGATTCTTTAGATCTTTATTTTGAAAATCAAGTCTTCCATATATTAACTCTTGACAGGAGTAGTAACTGAGTATGGCGTGCAGTACTAACTGTAGAGGAATACTAATCTTGTTCTTGTAGTATTAATTGTGTAGTACTACATGTGTAGTATTAATAATGCAGTACTAACAATATTCTTTTGAACTATTAAGTACTAACTATTGTATGCAACATTGATCATTGCAAGCACTACTATTAGATCAACAACTCCGGAATAACAATCCCAACAATTTTATCCCAACAATCTTCCCTTAAACTTATGCTTTCTACATACAAAGTAATAAGTTTCTTCTATGCAAATTGTTGTTCAGAATGTTATCAAAACTACTATTTCTTCTTTTTCGTCTCCATGTTTCCTTGATGTATATCATTAGTTTATATATTGTCTCATCAAATCAATTAATAATATAAATAATAAATTATTCCAAAAATATGGGGAAGGAAACTAATGAATGAAGAAAATATTAGAGGGTGTTTGGTTCCATAAGTAGTTAATGGGAAAATGAATACTATGGAATTCAATGGGTGGTTAATGAATAACCCTGATTTGGAATATAATGGAGTATTACCTATTATTGTGCAATGATTAACTACAATACAACAAACCAACCTCCATCAATCATTACCATTACTCTCCATTACCCCCCATTACCCCTAACCAAGCACCCCCTTAATGATTTTGCCAAAACAGTAAAGGAATTAAGTGATCACTCGAATAAATGTGATAGGGATGTAACGAGAACAAGAATAGTGATTGTGTAGATGATCATCAAGTAGCCTAATGACTAAGTTCAATTAGGTTAGTTATATATGTTGCTAACTTACATTGCTAGTTATATACATAACATTCAAATAATTTTCTGAAATTGGAAGTTAAAGTTTGATATTAAAACACTTCCATGTTTAAGAAACTGCTATTTATTAGTTTCTCATCATTACAAACGAACTTTCCCATCAAACAAAAGAATTCATGACCAGAAAGTATTTATTTAATCAACAATCATATTCTTACCTTTTATGTATATATTTCATCGAGACTTTTAAACCTTCCACCATAAGGAATACACGTTAAAAGGTATTGGGTTTACCACATCTGCAACGTATACATCAATGCAGGTAATTTATATCATAACCGTGTTTAACTATAAAAACATGGAAAAATAGGAAAATTACTATAGTGTGGTTGGTCATTTGTTGTGTCGTGGTTTCCAACGAGATGGTAACCATTATGAAGTTAAGGAACAAAAATTATGATTTACAATTTAACTAATTTAATAGATTGCGAATTTAAGGTTTATGATTCAGGAAAACTTTAGAAATTGTGTCGGTGGTTTAAGGAAAAGGATCAACTTTGTAAAATAGTAATGAAATGATTGTTGATTCGATACAGGGTTGTTTCAAGCTAATTTGGGGCTCAGAGCTAAATAAAAAAGTGGAGACCCTAATAACATCTTTTTTGAATAAATGAGGGCTGCATCTCCGAAATTTTTTATTAATTGAAAAAATTATTACAATTGAAGGCTGGGGACTCTCCACATATGGAAATGAAAAAGGCTATGAGACATGCCTCATTAGCCAAACAACCTAACAACTACATATTACAATAAAATAAAAACAAAATAAAAAACTAGAACTAAAGTTTATATTTTCGAACTTTCTTAGATTCAAAATCATCAATAATAGTATCAATAGTAATGTTGTCTAATATATTTTTCTCAATGCATAACATAGCCAACTCATTCAATCTTTCTTGTGACATTGATGATCTCAAATAGTTTTTTAATAATTTTAATTTTGAAAAGCTTCTTTCGGCCGATGCGACGGTAACGGGTATAGTTAATAAAATTCGATATGCAATGGAAGCATTTGGATAAAAACCTTTTTTTTTAATAAACTCTAAAATTTCAAATGTTGTCATAATCACATTTGGCAAAGTCATTTGCAATACTTTGAGTTCCGTAAACAAATCATTTACATCTACATCACACATATTATTATGAGAAAACTTGTTTGCGAAATTAGTACAACTTTCTTTAAGTTCCACATCATCCAATGACTTTAATTTTTTTGAATTATATAAAAAACCAAAAATATTTTCAAAGGTTGTTATTTGCTCAAATCTAGCTTCTAATGAAGTTAATTGCCTTATCAACAACAATCTAAAAATACTCAACTCTAAAAGCTTCTCCGGGTGATTCAAATTCATGTTCATCTTCATTATTAGTTTCATCAAATTGTCTTTTTCTAGTAACTCGACGTTTTTTTGGAAATATTGGTCCAACATCCATATCAAATGCAATAGCTTTGGCATTATCTATACTAGTGGCAAAAACATCCTTTCTATAATTTTTGAAAAATGTCATGATATCGTTTAATAGATCAATAGTGGCATCAAGACAAAGAGTTTTAGGTTGCAACTTTTTACTAACCATATTAATAGAAAATAAAATATCATACCAAATCACCATACCAAGTAAAAATTTATAACTTTCGATAGCACTAACTAAACTTTCGGCTTCACTTTTTGATAATGCATCATCACACGATTCACCCAATGCTATCAATGCATCCCTTATTTGAGGAGTTTGATATCTAATAGCTTTTACACTTTAATGAGACTTTCCCAACATGTATTACATAGTGATTTTACGGTTAAATTAGAAACATTATCAAGTAATATTTTCCATCTTTTAGTAGAGCTCGAAAATAACACATATATACGTTGCACAATTCCAAAAAATGAAATAGCTTTCGCACAAGAATGTAAGAATTAAATAAGAATTCACTGGCCGTTTGAGAGTTATGGCTTGTTAATGGTATCGAGCCGAGCAGAGGGAGTCAGGGAGAGTGAAATCAAATTTCCGAATCGATCATGAGGGGAATAGATTCAGAATCGAAAATAAGAATTAAATCAGAATTCACTGGCCGTTTGAGATGATTATGAGTAATTATTGCTTATTGCTGTGATTTTGGGACCTGGTGAAATCGTTTGGGCGTTTGGTATGCCCGATGAGGCGATGATGCAGTTGACAACCTCCGAATTTAATGCCTAGAACTAGAACAATCCGATCGGTTTTATGCTTCAATTTCTTTTGGGCTTTTTCTATTACCAATTTTTTAGGCCTTTTGTTATTCAAAATTTTCCTTAGACCTTTTCTTTTACCAAATCTGTTTTGGGTCTTTTCTTATATCAAAAAATTTTGGGCCTCAAAACTAACTAAATATAAAAGGTATATAAAGGAGACATACAAATTTGGGGGCCCTAGGAATTTGGGGGCCCGGAGCGGTCGACCACCTCGCATATATCCACGCTACGGCCCTGATTCGATATAAGGAAATAAAGAGCGAACATATAAACAAACGAAACTAACATAGTGTTCATGTTACGTGTGGGACTAAATTAAACAACATCAATTAATGGGTGTCGGGATTTGAATCGTTATAATGACGTAACTATGTCGGTAACCGAAATCGTGAGTAAGACAAACTCAATACAACCCCGAAGGAGTTAAGAGGTCTGACAACTAAACATAAATAACATGATAATCATGGTCATCGAACATGCATTATAACTGAGCATAACAACCAACTACAACTAGGGTTTACAAAAGTTCTGGTGATTATTCGACTAAGGATAAACCTTGATTAACGTAACTTAGTCTATAATAAGGCATATTATGACTACATGGGGTCATTAAACTAGTAGTCCTTATATTTGTATTCATCATTAAAATATCATGTGTCCATGTCGCGTGTTTCACGTCGCTATCAAAAGCACAAAAGAATGATCATCACCATCACACGTGTATTCACGACATTTGTTACGAATGTAAGTTCGTTATCCAATAGTCCTATCTGACACATGGTCACATAGACGAATTGTGGATCAGTATGTGTATGCATCCTATTCGTACATTGAAATCGCTCCATCCAACCTCAAAATCAACCCTAAAGGAGTTAAGAGGCCTGGAAGCTAAACATAAAGAACATGATGATCATGGTCACCGAACATGCTTTATACGTGAACATAACAACCACATAAGGTTTACAATTTTTTTTGATGATTCTTCGGCTAAGGATAAACCTTGATTTAACGTTACATAGTCAACAATAAGGCATGTTATGACCACATAGGGTTATTAAACCAATACTCCTTATATATTTTCATTATTAACATAGCATGTGCCTATGTCACGTGTTTCTTGTCGCTATCAAAAATGATTATCACCGTCACACTTGTATTCACGACATTTGTCACGTAGGTAAATTCGTTAGCCAGTAGTTGTATTTACCCGACACATGGTCTCATAGACGAATTGCGGATCAATATGTGTATGCTTCTTATTTATTCATCGTAATCGCTCCATCCAAACTCACATTATCCCACGTATAAATAGAAAGTTGTATTTCTCCTCATGTTTCTCAACCTAATGGCGTGCATGCTACTATATTTTCATCCAAATCACTTACTTTAGCGTTATAGCGATTTTCAGATGCCCCATAAACCATTTAACTTATTTGTTGTATTTTTTTAGGAAACGAATATCGATCTGACAATTTCACCACTCTAAACTCAATCTTTGTTCCTCTACCTAATTTGACACAAACAACCGACATTATAGAATAAAGACGTTGGGGGACTAATGAAGTAATTTTTAAAACTTTATTGACGACTAAAGAAAACTATGTATACACAAATAGACTTTTCCCATAATTGATGCTACTATAAAAGTTATATATTGTCCTTGTGGTTTGTGGTTTGTAACAAATAACATATGTTATTTTTTAAGTTTATAATTTTTACATGATTTTTATTATATTAAAACTAGTAACACCAATTGTCTTTTACGAAAATGTCATTGAAATATTTTGTTAACCCATATGATATGTAAGGTAGATGAGTTAACTAGATATTCTAACCACATCTACTTAAAAAAAACAATCAAAGTTACAAGTTTTGCTAAAAAAAATCATTAGTATTTGAGTGTAAATTTAAAATCTATAGTTAAAAGACAAAACCTATTATTTGAGACACATTACAATGACATTTAAATGTAATTTACTCCAAATCTAAATTATATCTTGATACAAAACAGCTTCATGGTTATTATTGGTCATTAAATAATTATTCTTCATATATTTTAGTGACATATTCGATCTCTTGATACCTTTTAGAAACAAATGAACTTGGAAAAAAATTAAGTTAATTACTTTATTCGTCACTCTATTATTGTTTGCATAAAAATATTATGTCTAAACTATATATAAAATATTTGAATTTTTAGTCTTAATGTTAAAAATTTAAAAAGAACATTTACTTAAGTACCCATCATTTTCTTTCAACATATTTAAATATATCAACTAATATTTTTTTTCTTTGATTTCTCTAAATTTAATTTGTCAACCATACTAAATTTCAAATAAAACTTATAGTATAATTTTGATAATTATCTTACACATATTATGCTAACTATAAAAATAATATCATCCGTAAAATTATTACGAAAAACATATATGTAAAAAAATTGTTTATCCAAGAATTTAATCATCTACTTGTCACAGTTATAATGTGTTGGTACCTTACCGGTAAAAGTTCATTTTTATGATTACAAAGGTTTTCGATTGATCGAATTTACGAGTAATAGGTTTCGATATTCATCACCCCGAATGAAAAATAATGCTTTTAAATGTAAATAATAAACATTTAATGAACATGAATATTATCATATTTATAACGAATCATAATTGAGCTTCAATATCAGTAACAATAAATGGAAGCTGAGTGATTATTTGTTATAAATTTGATAATATTTATGTTCATTAAATGCATATTATCAAGATCGGTCCCGAGAAAATGGGGGCTTTGTGCGAAATTTAATAATGAGCCCCCTCATAAACAACTTTTTTCAGATAAAAACTTATTTTTTAATAAAATTGTCGTCTAAATACATTTTTTGTGCTGTTTATTAAATTGTTAAACAAATATATAAAAACATATTCGAAAAAAATTTAATCCTTCCGGCCTAGGGGCCCCTGTGCGTCACATACCTTGTACATACTTTACACCGACTCTGCATATTATTTACATTTATAAGGCTTATTTTCCGTTGAGAGGACGATGTCAAAACATTTATTTATTTATATTGTGAATAAGTAAAACATTTTATTAACCCAATGAAATAATATCATTTAAATTGATTGAGGTACGTAGTTCCCTCGGAAACACCGCTAGAAACAAAAACGCGAGCGAACAAAGCTCGAGCCGGCGAGCAAGAACTCGAGCCGGCGAACAAAAGACTGACTCGTCCTTCAAAAGACGATTCGTCCTTCAAAAGGTGAATCCGTCCTTCAAAAGGTGATCCGTCCTTCCAAAGGCGACCCGTCCTACAAAATGGTGAATCCGTCCTTCAAAAGGCGATCCGTCCTTTAAAAGGCGATTCGTCCTTTAAAAGGCGATCCGTCCTTTAAAAGGTGAATCCGTCCTGCAGAAGGGGATCCGGCCTGCAAAAGAGTGTCATAGGTCATTAGTTTTACTGTCACTTTCCATATTTAGACTACGAAATGACGGCCCAGAAACGTACGATGACTGCCCACAACCCACAAACGAAAGCCTATAAATATGTGACCATTTTTCAGATTTTACGACATCTAATTCACACATTTATTACTCACATACATTCAAGAGATTTTCCCACTCTTTTACGTCACACCCTCTAATCGATACGTCACCTTAGGCTCGCCAAGAGCTTAGTAGGTTTGCACTGCCCTAGCAGGAGATCGTATCGGTTAGCCATCACACCCAGTCTTGTGAGCACGTCAATCGTTGCTCAAACATTGGCGCCATCCGTGGGACCGTTTTAGAACGACGGTTTTCACTAAGTCTTCTCTCAATCCTTCACTTTTCCTGGATTCAGGCCCTCCCATGAATCCCCCACCGAGCAGAGAGGATCCCCCTCCCTCGGTAGACATCAACACCACTCCCCCAAACTCCCAAGGCATTGGAACATGAGACGAGACGAGGAATGTTAGAAGGATCAGTGAGGAGAACTTATTTGGTGTTCGGACTAGACTCTATCCTTTCGGGTCTACCGACACATCTGAAGTGGAAGTGCTTAACACGGGAGAGGCAGACCAGTCAAGTTATCAAAGCTTTTAGACCGGACCCCAAGGCTCCCAAATGGGAAGGCCTTCGAGTACAACACAACCCTCTCTCAGAACCACTACTCCACCTCAGAACATTCCACAACTTGTGTAGTTTGGAGGGCTCCATTCTAACTCAGCAGCTACCTCCGACTCTCGCTCAAACCCTACTCGCCGCCCTCTCCAAACCCTAGCGGCCGCCCCTCCAAACCACCAGTAAACCACCCTTAACCGCCACCGTTCTCCCTAATCGCCGCCGCTCCGCAAGCCACCACCACCCTCCAATCCGCAAGTCAACTAAAAACCGACCCACAAGCCACCAGTAAATCACCAATACCACTCTCCCAACCCTCTATTGCCGCTCCCCTCACACTCTTTCTACCGTCTCACAAAAACGAAAAGAAAAAGGAATATGCAAAATGAGAGAAACTAGAAAATATGCAAAATGAAAAAGAAAAGAAAGGGAAGAGAATTTAAAGGCAAAATGAGGGGGAAATTGATTAGTTTGATAATTCAAATTTTTTTGAAAATTCAAACTAGGGGGGCTATTGAGGTATGTAGTCCCCCCCGGAAACACCGCTAGACACAAAAACGCGAGCGAACAAAGCTCGAGCTGGCAAGTAAAGCGCGAGCCGACGAGCAAGAACTCGAGTCGGCGAACAAAAGACTGATCCGTGATTCAAAAGGCGACCCGTCCTTCAAAAGGCGATCCGTCCTTCAAAAGGCGAATCCGTCCTGCAAAAGGCGATTCGTCCTTCAAAAGGCGATCCGTCCTTCCGAAGGCAATCCGTCCTGCAAAAGGTGAATCCGTCCTTCCAAAGGCGATTCGTCCTTCAAAAGGCGATTCGTCCTTTAAAAGGCGATCCGTCCTGCAAAAGGCGATTCGCCCTTCCAAAGGCGATTCGTCCTACAAAAAGGTGAATCCGTCCTTCCAAAGGCGATTCGTCCTTCAAAAGGCGATTCGTCCTTTAAAAGGCGATCCGTCTTGCAAAAGGCGATTCGTCCTTCCAAAGGCGATTCGTCCTACAAAAAGGTGAATCCGTCCTTCAAAAGGCGATCCGTCCTTCAAAAGGTGAATCCGTCCTGCAGAAGGGGATCCGACCTGCAAAAGGGTGTTATAGGTCATTAGTTTTACTATCACTTTCCATATTTAGACTACGAAATGACGGCCCAGAAACGTACGATGACGGCCCACGGCCCACAAACGAAATCCTATAAATATTTGACCATTTGTCAGATTTTACGACATCTCATTCACACATTTATTACTCAAATACGTTCAAGAGATTTTCCCACTCTCTTACGTCACGCCTTCTAATCGATACGTCACATTAGGCTTGCCAAAAACTTAGTAGGTTTGCACTGTCCTAGCAGAAGACCGTATCGATTAACCATCATACCCAGTCTTGTGAGCACGTCAATCATTGCTCAAACAATGTTAAAATAATAGAAATATGAAACAATATATATTATATTTTTGTTAAGCAAGTGATGTTCTTGACTAGGATCATCTATTTACTATTATTAGTTTATTTCAACCTTTAATTGGTATGCAATTTAACACGCATTAAATATTTCCATGTCATCATGAACTAGGTGTTGAATTTAATCTGCCGGTCCTTATTAACACGTGTATGGCGATTGAAGTGATCATGTGAAGCTTCACTATCATTTTCTGGTGAAGGTTGTTGTGCCATTTATTTATTTACTTATTTATTTTAAATGAATAAATTATGGCTTTTGATGTAACAAACACGAGAACAGGACTTTATTCATTTCACTTCTCCTTGTTTTCCTATTTTAAGACACATCTGATTTAACCATTATTTAATATATTGAGGCAGATCACTGTTGAGGGATATACAAAACATATATTTTTATAAAAATTAACATACAAATAAAAATCTATAAAATATTTGTTTTAATAAAAGAGTTTGTCTAATAATTGTTCATAAGACACATATAAAAGCATTAATTGGACCATTAATTACATTCAAAGTTTCGTTTTATAAACAAATTTGTATTTAAAACACACACTACATATACTAGTAAAATGTTCGCGCGATGCTACGGCGAGAAAAAGTATGTAATACAAAAAAAATTAAATTGTGATAATAATTTAGATAGTTTCTCATTCGTTTTGTGATATATACGTTATATATAATATATCGGTCATTCGAGTCATAAATAGTAATTAAATTTTTCAGTATTTTCTAGTCATATTTTTTCGAAAAAAAATAAAAATTTATTGTGTTTTGAATTTATTGAGTTTTTTTTTTAGAAGGGAATAAGAAAAAAATAAAAAATAAAATGCTAGGAAATTAACATAATTATTATTAATAATTAAATAACGGACAATTATATTTTTTTCTTCTCAAATTTCAATATTAAAATTTATATGTCATATGATTTATAGATAGTATATATATGACTTTAATAATTACATTTTAAATCAAATAAAGAATTTTTTATTCATTTATTGCATCATGCTATATGCATGATAAACAAATTATAAAAAAACCTTGAAAAATTGAAAGTAGATAATAATTATGGACTAACAAAATACAAATTTTAAATAAAAATTGAAAATAAATAATATTGTTGGACAAACAAAATACAAACTTTGATAAAAAAAATATATAATATTTACTTATAGTAGTTATTCTTTAAAAAGGTTAGAGAAGAATTATTCCATAAAAGCAGATATAATGTAATCAACCTTATCTTATTTTTCTCATTAAATAAGAAACATTTCTTACACCTATAAATATGACTTAAATTTTCTTATCTTATATCCAACACAAGAAAACAGGAGAGCTTGTGTAAATATTCATAAATCATAAATGGCGTCCAAGCAAAATCTAGTAAAACGATTATTCTCAATAAGCAGAAACAAATTCTCAAATCAAACATTAAGAAGCTGTCTCATTCCTTCATCATCCGATGTTCAATCCATGCTACCACCCGATCCGGACCGGTTTTCGTCTGAGCCGAGAGATGGTTCCTTCTTTGAAAGGTTTCTCCAGCGTCGGCCATTGTACCTATCTTCTACGGCCTCCGCCTTGCCCGAGATCTTTCGTCCCCGTGGCGAGAAGCTGTTGGAGACGCTGAGGGAGATGGACATTGCCAGAAATCGCGTTCGTCATGAGACGAAAGGCGAGCTCACGGTTGCTGATGCTAAGAAGATCCTTAGAGCGTCCCAAATGGAGATGTTGAAGTCGAAATTGAGGAGTAGTCGAAAAGATCATGTGTCGTATGATGAGTTTATTCAGATGTGTGTTGATGGTTGTTCTAACCGAGATCAAGGCGTAGATCTTGCGAAAGTTTTAGATAATTCGGGGTCCGTCATTGTTCTTGGAAACATCGTTTTTCTTAAGCCCGAAGAGGTTCGTTAAATAGCTTATCACCTTATTAGCTTATTTATTTTATATTTTTAAGGATTTTTATTTACAATTTTACCCTTACGGTGAAATAAATGTTTTTCTAACAAATTTCTTGTTTTGTTATAACAGGTAGTAAAAGCTATTAATGGGCTAATGCCGAAAGACAATCTTCCTATCAAGGAGCTAGAAGAAATGGAGCAATGGAAGTCGGAGATCGACTACAAGGCCGAGAAGTTGGTTCGTTGGGAGCTTTGGGGTGGACTAGGGTACCTCGTGGTGCAAACGGCCGCGTTCATGAGGCTAACATTTTGGGAACTATCATGGGATGTCATGGAGCCAATTTGCTTCTATGTTACATCAATGTATTTCATGATCGGGTATACGTATTTCATAAGAACATCAAGAGAGCCTTCTTTCGAAGCGATTTTCAAAAGCAGGTTTCGTGTGAAGCAAATGAAGTTGATGAAAATGGAAGGGTTTGATGTCGAAAAATACAACGAGTTGAAGAAAATTTGTAAATCGGAGGGAGGACTAACCAATGAATCTTTTATTTGATCATATGTAATAATCGATCAGATCTAAGTTTCTAAAACAAATTTTTGTTTTAGTTGCAAACCCGTTTTTATGATTTCAAAACGGGTTTAGTGTAAATAAATTATCAGAGTTATATTTTGTATTTGCTTAACTTGTTCGGTTTACTCTTTGACTATAGAGAATAAGAAAATTTTATTAGTATTCGCGCAAATTAATATATGGATTTGAATATGACAAGGATTGTCTCTAAAAATAAATATGCATAATTTAGTTGTACTATCATAAACGAAAAAATATAGAAATTTTATCTTGATAATGTACATTGATATAATATCAAACGTTAATAATTTCTTAAAGCTACTCTTAAGATGATTATCATCAATAAATATTAATAAATGCAAAGAAAACATATGTAACCAAATCAAACTTGATTCAATCTAACAAAGATCAAAAAGCAATGAACTCAAATACAAACTCAAATTGAAGACATATAGATACGAATTCTAAACTAACCAAATCTAATTAACAGACACGTTAGAAATTAACACCCACATTCCCCCGCGCGAGCACATAAATTACCCTAAATCGAGAATGGTAAATTGAAATTCATATACGAAAAATATAAAGGTACATCTAAATAAAAATCAAAGATCAATTCCAAATCATGAATTATCAATAACTCTAAACAGAAACCAAGATATGTGTAATTAGTGACGGAAACAGTTTGTAGCAAGAGTCATGGCAAAGACAAGATGAGGTAGTATAGAAAATCAATCTTGTAAGCTTCCACTGAGTAGTTTTGTTAGAGTGCTTTGCGCTAATTTGAAGATTTATTTCAAAGAGTAAATATAGTGATGAAGAATCACAAAATGTTTTTATTTCCATAAAAAAAAGGTATGTTATCTCTGCCTCAATCAACCAGTCTTACGCCAACATGGAAGATAAATTACATAGAGCGTTACAAGGATTGGGGTAAAGATAAAAAAAAAACATGACATCCGTCTTATATTTCATATCTTTAACCACTAAGTTATCATCGTTTGAAGTACCCCTCCTAAGTAGTTCATGTGACGGTGGTTTCAGTCTGAAGTTAGTTTTTATTTATCATTTTACAAGATTCATATTAGCCTTAACTTGCTCATATAAAGTTACAATAATACGAATTAACTAGTATTTCTCCAAGCTATTTGTTTTCTTCATATCGGTCATCTTAGCGTGGATTTGACGAGCTATAGGTAGATAACTACATACACTGCTTGTTTCAATCAATACATTCCTCAAAAATTGAAAAATGAAGTACTTTCTAAAATAAGCTACTATTTTCTGTCTATGAAAACACGACTCTCCGAAGATAAATCCCTTTCTGTTATTCATTTTCATGGATTGATTTCAGTTTCAACAAGATCCGTAAATTGAACATGATATCATCATAAAAAGATCGAGATACATGTAAAACGCTCACAAGTCGAATGTAGTTCCAACTAAAACCACTTGACATTTGACCAAAAACAATATATAAAACCAATGAGTCGTAACATGTCAAAATTACGACTCGCAATTAAATAATAAGCAAATTGAAGAATCAGTGCGCTTCTAGTCACAAATTTTTTTTTGCTCCAAATCCTTGTCACAATCTATGCAATGAGACTATCTCAAACACCTTAAAAAACATGTCTATCATCTTTTACATTAAAAAAACATGGTCTATTATGAATTATGCGGCAACGCGGATTGTTACAAGACTTTGGTCGCGAATGATGACTTTGGAATGTTGACACAAGAAACAAAAGCTGGATTTTATGATAGGGATGCCACTCAATTTGGCTATTGGATGCATCAAAGGGTAGTCAAATCAGGATCCTTCATTACACCCATCCCACCATATATAAATCTTCGTTTATATATTTATTTATTGATGACGATGATGACGACGATGATTATACATGTTGTAAAACATGTAAACCATTCCTTCAATTCTTCCTTCTTAACACATTAAAGACGTGTTTGTTTTACCGAATTTGAATCAGATTTCATCTTATTTCTTGTTTGATTGTTGTGACATATGTTTATTTACTATCTTCGTAGTAATAAAAAGCTGTTTAAATTTTAGTAAAGCAGTAATAAATAAAGCAATGTTTGCACAACAAATTGTGTGTGTTTTAGTTTTAATAGAATTGAACCATTTGACGATTATTACTTGTTGACACATTGATCAAGTCGATATATCGTTTCATTTTCACGGGTTTACGAAACATTTGACCATCTATGTAGGTAAAAAGGTTCAATTTTTATTTTGATGACTCGTTTTCTAAGTCGATAACAAGGCTGTACAGTTGCTGGAGAAATAAAAAAGGAAATTTTGAACATGTTCTCCATGACCCCTCCTAATTGAGACAACAACTTTGTACTATAGTTATCTCAACACCAATCAAGAATATCCAAGGAATTTTTTCCTCAACTAGTATAGTACCCGTACGGTGCAGCGGGGATAATAAACTATTTGATATAATTATATTACGAATATTTAACAACGGAAATTAAAAACGCAAAAAGATAAAAACATAAAATGTATTTAAACTCCAATCATAATGTAAAACGTGAAGATACGTATAGATACGAACTTTTAAAAGATAGAAAATATAGTTTGTTGCAATTTTTGTTGTCCTTATATTTGTTAAAACATTTGCCCATCAATAGTCGTTTTTTTCTATTTCTTGTTTGTTTCAAACTCACTTTACACTCTTTTTTTCTTGAATCGAGTTCTCTAATAGTTTTATATCTCGTTATCGGTTCTTCTTGGTAAGCTTCTTGCAATTGTTGACCATCTAAAACATAACATTGTAATGACAAATAAACCTACCTAGAAGTAAGAGCTTTTAAAAGATAAAGATAGTATAAAATGGTCTCATATTTTTTAAAGAAAATGAGTAAAAACCTATTTGAGCATGTATATCCATAATGATGGTTTCTTCTTGAGAGAATACCCAACCTTTCTTAAGGTCTGATCTCAGATAGTTCAGTTATTTTTTTCAGCCCTACACTTAAACATAAATAAATAAACATTTTTAGCATATGAAACCTCATCAAGTACAATTAGAACCAACATGTGTGACATAAGTGTGTATGTGTTGACCCGACTTCCCATTCTACATCAAACAAATTACAAAACAAACTTAGGAATCATTTTTAAGATGAACCTCTTTCGACTTCCTATTCTCCATCAATTTTTGCATGGTTTGTAATCGAATTTTTTTATGAATTTGACCCATTTGTTAACAAATAAATACCGTTAATTACGGTATGGACTTACATGTCGGTTTTGGTTTCCAATCATAAATTCTTTAATCAATATAAACGAAATCGGTTATTGCTATTATGGTAAATAAACACTTCTAAGTCTACATGTTTAAAGTATCTTTCCGTTCATTTACTCTAAAAGGCTAAAACATTATTAACCAACATTATTTAATTATAAGTTATTTTGAATAATGATATGTGGTGAGAGATATAAAAACCGTAGTTAAGTAATTTCAATTACTAAGGTTTTAGAAAATTAAGACTATGTGGGAAATGTTTTATAATATAGTAGAAATAGATTATATTATAGTGTAGAATTAGTATACGTATTTTAGTAGAAAAAATGCATAATATTTTAATTATTTTAAGTTTATGGGGTTATAAAATAAAATTTATAATTTTGAAAGTTTTTAAATTAAATAGAAAGTATTTTAATTTTTTTTTTACTTACATAGGAATTATAAGTTACTTTGTTAGATGTTAAATTTTTTTTAAATTAATTAGGAGAGAGAGTGTTGTTTGAGTTAAATAATAATAAATATAGATTAAGAGTATTAATGTAATTTCAATTACTTAAAATTAAGGGATTAATACTCTAAGGGGAGATTCATTATAATATAGTATAGATAAAAATATAGTCGGTTAAAATAAAACTTAATACGAGACTAAAACACGAGACTAAAACTTCCAAACATATATTATCAACCTTTCCAACAAAATGATCTCCGTTCGGTTCTTCACACCCTCGTTGTCCATCCAACAGCCACATATTCACTTTTTCGCTTAAATAACCAACCAAAGGCCTGATTCCCTTTTGGGCTAAAAGTTGATTGGGCCGTGCCGACAACCACCACACAATCTTCCGAAACCACCATAGCTCTCTGACTCAGCAATTCCCCTGTATTATTGTTATTATTATTCATTCAATTCAAAATCCCTAATTTCTCAAGATCCCCCAATTCCCATTTCCAGGTCAGCTTTCCCCCAATTCCCATTTCAATTAATCCCATAATCTCCAATCTTGTCATATTAATTTCAATTTTTATTTACATTTTATTGTATATTTATGTTTAATTTCTGTTAATTTTAGGTTTTTACTGTTTATTTTGTAAAAAAGTTGTGATTTTTATTAAGAAAGATGCAATCGAGATCGTATACGAATCTGTTAGAGTTAGCATCAGGGAATTTCCCTGTAATGGGACGCGAACGCGAAAAAAGAAAGATGCCGCGTGTAATGACTGTCCCTGGTAGTATTACTGAGTTTGATGATGATCAGACTAGTAGTGTCACATCAGATAACCCGTCTTCGCTTTCGATGGATCGAATGATTATTGTTGCTAATCAGTTACCTTTGAAAGCCAAGAGGAGAGCGGATAATAAAGGTTGGAGCTTTACTTGGGATGACGACTCGTTGCTTTTGAGGTTGAAAGATGGGTTTCCTGATGATATGGAGGTTTTGTATGTTGGTTCGTTGAATGTTGATGTTGACCCTATTGAGCAGGATGACGTTGCGCAAGTTTTGTTGGATAGGTTTTTGTGTGTGCCTACGTTTATTCCGCCCAATTTGATGGAGAAGTTTTATGATGGGTTTTGTAAGAAACAGCTGTGGCCGCTTTTTCATTATATGTTGCCGTTTTCTGCTGATCATGGTGGGAGATTTGATCGGTCGATGTGGGAAGCGTATGTTGCTACTAATAAGCTGTTTTCGCAGAAGGTTATTGAAGTGATTAATCCGGAGGATGATTTTGTTTGGATACATGATTATCATTTGATGGTCTTGCCTACTTTTTTAAGAAGACGGTTTAATCGGTTAAGAATGGGTTTTTTTCTTCATAGTCCGTTTCCGTCTTCGGAGATTTACCGGACACTTCCTGTTAGAGAAGAGATCCTTAAAGCTTTACTCAATTCCGACCTTATTGGTTTCCACACATTTGACTATGCCCGACATTTTCTTTCTTGTTGCAGTCGAATGTTTGGTTTGGAGTATCAGTCGAAACGGGGTTACATTGGTTTGGAGTATTATGGAAGAACTGTTGGAATCAAGATAATGCCTGTTGGAATTCATATGGGTCAAATCGAGTCGGTGATGAAACTTGCTGACAAGGAATGGCGGGTTCAGGAACTCAGGCAGCAATTTGCAGGGAAAACTGTATTGCTCGGAGTTGATGACATGGATGTTTTTAAAGGTATTAATTTAAAGCTTTTAGCGATGGAACAAATGCTCAGACTTCATCCGTCATGGATAGGCAGAGCCGTTCTTGTGCAAATTACAAATCCCGCTAGGGGTAAAGGCGGGATAGATTTGGAAGAAATACAAGCTGAGGTACAGGAAAGTTGTAAGCGTATCAATGATGAATTTGGTAAACCCGGGTATCAGCCTATAGTTTACATAGACACCCCTCTTGGTATCAATGAACGGGTTGCCTATTACAGTATAGCCGAGTGTGTTGTTGTGACAGCTGTACGAGACGGAATGAATTTGACTCCTTATGAATATATCGTCTGTCGGGAAGGAATTTCTGGGTCCGAGTCAGGTTCGGATTCAACCGGGCCTAAAAAGAGTATGCTGGTTGTATCAGAGTTTATCGGGTGTTCACCTTCTTTGAGTGGTGCAATTCGTGTGAACCCATGGAATGTTGAAGCAACAGGTGAAGCTATGAACGAGGCTATATCTATGAGTGATGCTGAAAAACAATTTAGGCATGAGAAGCATTACCGTTATGTTAGTACACATAATGTTGGTTATTGGTCTAGAAGTTTCTTGCAAGATATGGAGAGAACTTGTGCGGATCACTTTAGGAAAAGATGTTGGGGGATTGGTTTGGGATTTGGGTTTAGAGTTGTGTCTTTGGATCCTAATTTCAGGAAGCTTTCGATTGATGATATTGTCTCGGCTTATATAAAGGCTAAAAATAGGGCGATATTGATGGATTATGATGGGACGGTGATGCCTCAGAATTCGATTATTAAGACCCCAAGTAGAGAAGTTATTTCAATCCTGAATAGGCTTTCGGGAGATGAAAACAATAAAGTGTTCATTGTTAGTGGAAGAGGTAGAGAAAGCTTGAGCAAGGCGTTTTCTCCTTGTAAGAAGCTTGGAATTGCAGCCGAACATGGTTACTTCATGAGGTGTGTTTCCTATTTTTATCTTGCAATTGTGTTTATAGTTTTTTCTTTTGTGGCAAGTTGGGTAACTGTTCAAAATGGTTTGGCGTTGGATCTGTTTTTTTTTTGTACGAGTTGAAACGCATAAGGTCTGGTTGGATTTACCCGCAAACACTTTTTTAAAGTTTGAAGTCATATCCTGTTTCTGATTATCTAATTATTTTGGAGATCAGTTATGAATAATCAGTCGCGACATAGCTAGTTATCTAATAGTAAAAACATTCACCGTATTACCTTTTTAACCTAATTTGAGGACCTTTACTCCCGTCTTAAAAAATGTGTCCTGTTTTCACTAATGTCATTTTTGGTCATTATATGTATTAATTTCTTAAAATATCAGTATTTGTCACAATGGTAAGTCTGATTCCGATTATTCAATATCTCAATTAGTTTCAAAATGTACATAGAATTGCCCCAGTAATAATCAGTTAGATGGTACAAATTGTGTGTCCTTTTTCCAGGCGGTCTCAAGACGTGGAATGGGAAACTTGTGGTCAGAGTAGTGATTTTGGATGGATGCAAATGGCCGAGCCGGTGATGCAACTGTATACAGAGGCCACGGATGGTTCTTCAATTGAAACCAAGGAAAGTGCATTAGTATGGCAGTATCGTGATGCAGACCCCGGCTTTGGTTTTGCTCAGGCCAAGGAGATGTTAGATCATCTCGAGAGTGTCTTGGCAAACGAACCTGTTGCTGTCAAAAGTGGTCAATATATCGTTGAAGTCAAACCTCAGGCATGCCATTATTTTCCCATTTGTTGGTCAATTTTTATACTAATTAAATATCTAATACATTTCTTGAAATTAAATGTGGGACTTTTGATCTGTTTAAATGTGTCTATTTAAGTTTTATCATATCTCTAACGGCTCAAATGGGTAAGATTAAAAAAAAAAATATTAGCTAAAAAGGATGCGAGAGGATTGTGTTGAAAATTGCCAATATGTTTTCACCCAGACTAAAATTGCCAAGCCTTTCTTATTTTGCAACCACTACTAGAAATAGATGAACGAGCCTCGGTGATTTAATTTGGATATAAAGCCTTGTATGTCGAAAAGGTCTAACCTAGAGGAGCACTTTCATCCCATTTATGTAAAAAGATGGGTCAACTTGGGCTATATTTTTTCGAGAACTATAAAGTGGATTAAATTTAAAAGAAAATAATTTGCTAAAAGGGAGACAAAAAAAGTCCTGAAAATATACTTAATATTTTGTACATTATCAAAAACCACCCCCCTGCGTTTTCGGGATCACACTTCCATTATAATGACCGAACAACCAAATTATGCATGAAATTATTTCTTGGGGTCAACCCTAGGGTTGTCAGCATAAAAACCCAAATAAAAAAGGGTTCGTGTGTTAGTTCAACCCGAACCAACCGTTTTGACCTGTGACCCAACCCACATATAGCTCATTCCTTGAATTGTAATATGAGAACCCTTCTGTCTTTCTGAATTGCTGATCACATAATGGATTTTTTTTCCGCTATTGTTTTTTATGTATTTAATATCTTGGAGAATTAAATTTATATGTGATCATATATAAATAAATCATGGAAGCAATTCACAAAAACAACCTTTTTTTATGTGTGGATCGAAGGTTTATAACTTTATAATGTTTCCAGGAAGCTAGTAAAGGTCTGGTAGCAGAAAAGATATTCACATCAATGGCTGAAGAAGGAAAGCAGGCGGATTTTGTTCTTTGCATTGGTGACGACAGATCAGACGAGGATATGTTTGAAATTATTGGCAATGCCATCTCAAGAAACATGCTTTCGGTCCATACTAATGTGTTTGCCTGCACGGTTGGACAAAAGCCCAGCAAAGCCAAATATTATCTGGATGACACTACCGAAGTTATTTTAATGCTTGAAAACCTAGCTGAAGCCACCGACTCACCCGTCACATCTGACGATGAATCTGAATAGGTCTCATGATTAAACCTTTTCTCATAAATTTATTTCTTTTTTTTTAAATGAACTTTGTCGAAAAACATTTATATTCTTACTTAGGTCAGGTTTTAGGGTTTAAGGGTGAACGGCTTGGAATAACGCTCATTGTTATTTTCTTTCTGTACCAGAAGGTCATAGGTTTGCGTCAACTGAGGTTTCCCGTTTCAAAACATCTTTGCTTTCAGTTTTATTTGTCCGTGAGCAAATATTATATTAAAGCCAAGTCTGTGTGTACCTATTTGAGATGGGTTGCAAAATGAAAGAAAATTTACATGTAAAAACCCGTCCCACATGGATAAAAAAACATAAACGAGTTTAAGTAGAGGAGTTCATAATAAATCATCATCTTATAATGGGCTCTAAAACTTTCACTGTGGTTTACTTTGATCTGAAAGTTATTGTGTTAATTTGCTACTTTACTTCCGGGTTCATGTGGGGTCGATAGGTGACTGGTGGCTTGAGGCTTACCGTGTGGAATTTGGAGCACGAGAATAAGTTGGTGTGTTTTTGTTTTTCCAGTTTCATGGTTTGAACATAACTTGTAAATTCATTTGTTTGCTGAAGGGGGTTCGTTTTGTAGATTGTACCCTAAACTTATTTTTTTTCTCCTGCGATCCGGTTGTATACTACTAGCATGTTTTGAATTTCTACTTTCGGATTTTGTCTCTTTTAGTTATTTGTTCTTTAAAACCCGAGGCAGTCACAAAGGTGGCAAAATGGTTAGGTCGGTCAAAACAAGTTAAAGTCCATATAATGTTTCCTTTACATGTGAGGTTGGGTTGACCCGCTAAATATATGAAACATAATCCGAATCTAAGGGTACTTTAAATGAGCTCGGACAGCTCAACCTCTAGCTTCCATATTCCTTATAAAAGAAATCAAGTCTCTTGCAAAGGGATCATTACCCAACTGACTATTGTTACTGGTCTGACTTCCTTCATGCTCTTTATTTCCTTCACTGATCGTAAACCGGCAAACCGGGCATTGGCCATGGCTCTTCACCCATGGTACAATGCAGTTTTCATGATACATATGATTACATGGAGTGAGTGTCACCATTTCTCTTGGTTCAAAGTCATCTAAACAGACGGCACATCTTTTACCATCTTCATTGTTCTGTTTTTCTCGAGATTTGACTCTAAAATCATTGTCCCTATAATAGAGGCTTACTTGTTGTACTCCGGGGTTGTAGATTTCTCTCCTAAGCTTCTCCAGTCCTTTATATTGCTCGTCGGCATTTAATAAGGGATCAACTGCCACTGGGGAATGGCTGATGTATCTTGGCCTTAGGTGTGCATCTCTTGGCATATTGGTGTTGCGTGCTAAGTTTTGCAGCGGAGGTTGAGATATGACCCTGAAAAAAAATGCTCCAACCAGTTGAAAACTTTAGAAAATTTAAATCTGGAATAAAAATCCCCATTTTTTAACCAATTTTTTTTTTTTTTGATTTGACCGTATTGATATCACAACACAAATCGACCTATTTAGAATGAGAAAAACCATCAATTTCCCCGTTAGTTGTACCTCTAGTAATTCATTTAACTAGTGTGAGATTTAAACTGCATATGTTGCTAAGTTCTTTTTAGCAAATCGCAACCACTTACGCACGCTCACTAGGGAAAATTCGTATACATCTAGAATATGTGGTAAAAGACTTACCTAGCCAAGGCAAATGGAGGGACGTGCACTCTAGAACCAAATGGATCCAGTGGACCTACGGTACCCTGCATTATGTGTGTTTTGAAGGTGATATCAAGACATACGAGAACCAGCTTTAGAAAATTCAAAGTCAGGAAATAAAAAATAGCAGTTGCTTACAATTGTAGAGTCCGGACAGTGTGATATCAAAGAAACATGCCTCCTGTCTCGAGAAGCATCATCATATGGTGAATCAGCATGCAACCAGTAGCCAATGTGCAAAAGATTGTTATTGCGGCTGTTCATGTTAGAAGAATGCTGCTTGAGGATGACGGTAAGGGGATAGCAAAACTATAGTTCCACTTTTAGAAGCATTGGGGTTTTTTATAAGGAATTATAGTTATTCGATTACATGTACTTTAAGAATCACTTCTTTCCGTTTTCTTAATTGTTTAGTAAATGAAAATTGACACTTCACCTTCTTTATTCTCTTATTTTAGTTGGATTAAGCTGTAAAAGCAGCACTTATGTGAAGGTATCTTATTCTTCTCATCGAGGAAAACTAACGACTTATATGACAGAAGAATATTGACATGCCGTTCCCATTTCAGCCGTTAACTAGAATAACAGTTTAACTCAACACACTCGGACCAAATAAAAAGCAGTTTTAAAATGTAAATCCAAATAATCAAAAAAACATATTCCTATCAAGGCGTCATACAAAGAATCTACGGGGCTGTTTGGATGTGCGGTTTGAAAATAATTATAGTATACTAAAGAAGCAGAATCAGTTTATCAGCTGATTAAAGCTAAGGATAGATAGTCCGTTTTACATATATCTAATAATCACTTTTCAAACAGCAACTTCTCTAAATGTGATTATTCTGAACCTGAATGATCATAAGATCATAATTAATCATTTTCACCCAAGCATTAAAAAACTGATTCTTGCGATTTCAAATCCCTCTTACAAGTCGAAACTGGTCATTTTTATTTTTTTAGTGCATATTAAAAACTGGCTGGTACAGGTTGACTTGACCCGCTTACACTTTTTGTTCGGTTATTCTTTTTTCAAGTAAGAATTACAAAACAATACTATCTCAAATCTTTTCAAAAATGATTAAGGAGGTTGTATGTGCTTAAAATAGTTTTTTTAGCTAAAGTTTCTGCTCGGACCATTAATAAGTAAATGGGTTTAATTGCAACCTCCGGTCACCATAAATCATTTAAGTATACATCCAAAGACCCTTAATAACGCGTATATCAGAAGCATGAGCCAATTTAACATGAAATCTACTAGAAACAGATGAATGGCCTACAAGGCTACAATTTCGTCCTTGTCTAACAAATTCCCTCTTTTCATATCACCACACTTACGCAACCTTTTTAGCTTTCGCTTCGGTTTACTAACTGATTTTTCTCTAGAACTTAGAATTTAATCTTTGCTACAACTTTTATTAGACAAGCTTGTCAGATGAGTTTCCTGAAGAACTAGTCAGTAAACCAAATTATATAGTATGTATTCCGACCTCAACATTCATAGTTTGAGTCGAAAATATGAGGTATTTAGGGAAATATCAAGGTCCAGAGCTGTACAATAATCTTTCACAAATAATATAGCTCCTAAGCGATATGTGAATAATTATATATGTCCCCATATAAAAACTTGTAATTATGATTCTCAAAACACCACTCTCTAGTCTTCCTCAAAGTAGTAAAATAAAGAGAATATCACGAAAATACTCATCTGACATAGCTATATTTCGAAAATAATCATCAAATTCGTAAAAAATTCTCGCACAACTTTTTTCGTCGCAAGAATTAAATGTATCTTGCTCCACATTCTCTCTCCTAAATGAGAAGTTTAAATTGTGTCATGTTCATTCACTACATTCTAGCTCCACATTCTCGGGTCCAAAATGAATGGTTTAAATTGTACGTGTCACGTTCTCAATCCATTTTATCATTCATTTAGTTCTCGCATCAACAAAAAAAAAAAAAAAAAAAAACAAGTTGAAATACCAAGTTCTTTTTCTTTTATCCCTTTTTCCTACTTTTTATTTTTGTCATTATTTACCTAAACCATTATACAACAGTACGTTAACCTAACACTTGACTTCACATATCACCAAGTTACACGATATTGACGGAAAACACTTTTTTTTTTATTTGTTTCAAATAAATGCTTATTTAATTTACTCTACCACAAATTTACTTTCAGTTTTGTTCTTTTGATTAATTATAAATTGTGATACTAGCCGAGTCGGTAAAATTTTTGCCAATACCAGTAAAACTTTGCATAATTTGAGCTATCATATTCTGAATTTCGTCGTTTGATTGCTAATATTCACGTTATAGACATCAAAAGAGTTGGACTGTTAGTTTTCTCGAACATAACAAGATAACGAGTCTCAAAAGGGTATCCTACCTCGGTGCTTCAATCAACTAAATATAAGATAAATCAAATAAAAAGTGGTCATAAAAACATGGGATAAAGGTTGAACCTTTGATCTCCGTCTTATACTACCATAAGCTAAATTATGTTACATGATAACAATGTCAAAAGATTATAAATGTGTTATATCAGTTGACATCGGGATTACACAACGCCTCAGACGATACAAAAAATTAGGGATGTAAACGAATCGAACGAACATGAACGGAGCTTGTTCATGTTCCTTCATTTAACTTTAAACGAACAAACGAACAAACACGAACAGTTAAACGATCGGATTTTCTTATTCGTGTTCGTTTAAGAGCTAAACGAACATAAATGAACAATAAGCGAACATAAACGAACGAACACATAATAAATACTTTAAATATATGAAAATAGTTATCCAAATATTCAAAAATGGAAATATATATCATTTTACATTTACACTTCTTCAATTATCAATATTTATTGAAGTAATTGAATATTTACCATACAAGAAAAATATTTTAATATCTTAATTTATATATATATATATATTATATAGTTATACATGAAAATTGTATAAAAGCGAACATAAACAAACGTTCACGAAGATAGTTAAATGAACAAACATAAACGAACGTTCACGGACATAAATAAACGAAAATAGCCTTTGTTTCTATTCGTTAATTTAGTTAAACGAACAAAAAATTGTATTCATGTTTGTTTGTTTAATAAATAAACGAACATAAACAAACTTTCCACCAAACAGTTCATAAACTATTCGATTAACATTCGCTTCGTTTACGATCCTAAAAGAAATAATAATCTATCTCTAATTGTTATATGAAGTTATATATAACAACTTTTACATATACATCAACTTCTACTCTAAGTGTGGCAGGTTAGGTTAGTTTTATCTCGGGTCTTAGTCAAAACATACATATATACTAAAATATATTTTTACATTTCTCTCTTAATCATACATATACATATACATATACATATACATATATTTATGAAAATGGGGTAACTACCACCGCCCCCTAAAACGACCTAAACCTAAAATATACAAAAAGTGGGACACACACACCTCTCAGTTTACTTTGTCCTTATTCACGTTACAACCAGTAACATCCTTCTCGTTCTCCATGGTAATAGGAACCACATTAGTCTTGTCGTCCACGTCACGTTTTTCCGGTGATAACGCCGTCGTCTTCCTCCGTCGTCTTAAATGACTATTGACATAAAAGTTCAAAAAGAGTAGTAAAATGGCGGTGTTGAACACCGAGTTGATTCCCCATGCTCCTATTCCATTGCAACCACCTTTCTGGAAGTGAAGGAGAAGAACACCAACGTGGCAGATGACGTTGCACCCGAGAAGGACTATCTGGCAATTGATTACGAACGGGAAACATGCGCTACGGAGACCTATGGCAGTCCAGAAGCGGTATCCGTAAACTACGGAGTATATTGAGGTTGTTAACAAGATTCCGATGATTTGAAATGATTGGGAGAATTCAAGCCAAAGAAACGACATGAGGATGAGGATTGAGTGGTTGAAAAGGCGAAAAAATGAGAGGTTTTGTCGACGGAGAATGGCGAAAAAGGTTCGGAGTGTGTGAAGGAATCGGGTTAAGTAAAAGATGTATGACCAAAAGAAGACACGGCCCGAAGGGCGCGTGCCTAAGGGGAAACATAGGAACCATTGGAAAGGGGTGGTCCCAGTACGACGCCAGGACCACCGAGTGTCGCGGATTTCCGCGGCAGCTGATAAAAGTATTCCCATGAATATGGTAAGGGAGATTATGGCCATGGTTAGGGAGTGGAGGGCAGGGATTGGGCCTAGAGGGACGGGTTGACGACGGTGGTAAAGAAGGAGGTGGAGGAAAACCGAGAGAAGGATGTATACAAGGATCGAGGTGAATAAGAATGACCAGGTGGAGCCCCACGATTGTGTGTGGCTCCACCTGAAATTGATTAATTTTGGGTGTTCCGATAAGTAATAAATCAATGTTTTTAAGGTCATCGTCTTAAAGATCGTTGACCTATTGTTGGAACACCAACAAAAAAAACCGATGGCGGTGGTGGCCGAAGGTGTTTGAAGAACCTAGAGAGAAGGTTAAAGGTTCATAAGAATTGAGGGGTTAAGGTGTTTTGTGGGATAGGGATGGGTTACGAGTCTTGAGGAAAACATAAATTTGACTGGTTCTAGTTTATTTGAAGGGTTTGATTTTATATGGTTTCCAAATAAATTCTAAGACAAGACAAGCGATTTTTTGTGGTAATTTATTTATATTATATTATATACTAACTTCTTGATAATATAATAATAATAATAGTAACAATAATAATTCATAGGAGTAACGCATTGGACACGTTTGTAAAATGGTAGGGTACGTTGTCTTTTTAGTGTTTATAACATGCATATCTACCGTTGATAATTGATTGTTCTCAAACACACAAATATATTATTTAAAAAGCATATTCGTGATGCATTCCTCACATTCCAATATCCTTTCTTGGGATTTTTTTAATCTGTATATGAAATTAGTACTCATATGATCAAACCCAAGTGCTAAGAGATTACCGAATTAAGCGATATTTCAATTCGTATAACTCTAAATTGATCGATAAAAACTGAAAAAAATAAAATAAGTTGCCTAAAACAAGCATCGATATAATTGGTAATATAGTTTTGATTATTATCCCTTTTCGAAAAAAATAGTTATGATTATTTAAATTAAGACAAGGAAAGGCCTTGCACGAAACAACATCATGCATGTATCATGTGGAAAAAAATAGGTCAACATCATATGAGTTATACTAGCACGAAAAGCGAAAGAGAGTGAGACAAAAACCGGGTAACGTATTTGTACCCATATATATATATAAGCTTACATGTAAAAGCAAAATATGAGGCTGTTATACATGTAAATTTATAGGCGAAACTTATTAAAAACTATGTCGTTTTGTGGTTTAAATGATTTTCAACGCTTGATTTGTCATATATTCATCAAGGGATGGGTGATTCCCAAAATGCACGGGGACATTGTTTATTATGAAAAAATTATAAAAAGTGACTTCGATAGTTGCTGACAAAAAAACTTATATTTTTGAAAGATACGGTTAATGAAGAAAAAGATGTGAATAGATAAAAATTTGTAAAGTTAGTTTAATAATTATATAGATTTGAAGAATTTTTAACAAAACGACATATTTTTTGATAAGTTTTGCATGTAAACTTACGTGTGTAACAACCTCATATTCACTTTATATATATATATATATATATATATATATATAAATATATAGGGTGAGGTTCAATAGGGATCCCTTTTTTGCTAGAGATCCAGAGATCACCCTTTTAGCCACACAATTTCATTAATAGATCAAACCCACGGAGGGGTATTTTAGTCATATTGAAAAAATATTTAAAAAGGTCACGCGCCCCTAAAAAAGAAGATAAAATTAGCAACCACCAACTACTCCTCTCTCTCGCTTCATCTTCTCTGGCTTTCCTCCTCTCTCGCTTCACCGACCTCTCACTCCTCCACCAACCACCACCACCATACTCTCATCATCATCTACTCCTCCGTCCTCTACCTCCTTCCATCTCCATTTCCACCAGAAAACGTCCACCGTCTCTCGCTATTGTCAGCTGTCTCATCTCCGGCGTTGACGGCGGAGACGGCGGCGGAGGAGTCTCAATTGTTGTCCTCGTCGTTAATTACAGGGTAAGTTACTTAAGTCTATTGTGATTCGTGTATTTTCATTGATCTAATTACAATTTGTCACTGTTTTGTTTGTTAATTTGTCACTGTTTTGTTCGATCTAATTACAATTTGTCACTGTTTTGAAGGAGTTTTGTATTGTAGACAACACTTTGATCAGCTATTTAAGCAGACTGGTAGCTTAGATAAAAGTTTCGATGGTACGCCATTCGTGGTTTTTTTTTATTAATTTTGGTTGTTATATTCGGTAAATAAAAGTTCAATTTTCAGGCACACCAAAGATTGTCAGGACACATAAAACCGTTGATGGTGAGGTAAGATATTGAACTTATATCTAGATCTGATCTGTTATATGTAATAACTTTGAATATCGTTGTTTTAACAGAAGCCAGTCGCTAATAAAGTTTCAAGTATGTTTGTTGGAACGAAAGATAAATGTTTGGGATGTAAAAACACCGTTTATCCAACTGAAAAGGTAAAATTATAAAACTCGTCTTATTTGTTTATAGTTTTGTTTGTATGATTTGTGAATTAGGATTAAGTATTCTGAATTGATAATATATAGGTTTCGGTGAATGGAACTGCATACCATAGAAGCTGTTTTAAGTGTAGTGACAATCTTTGGTGTGCGTGAAAATTGAACATATTTTATGTTTTAAGTGGAGGCCGATTGTGTTACTAGACAAGTATGTGGAGCAAGCATCACCAATGTTTAGTAATCACCTGTGATTCTATAGTTTTTACATTAAGAACTGTTTTATAATTTAGTGCCTTAGTACCTTGATGTAAATTGTCACAAAATCTATAGTAATCACCTGTGATTGTATTAATTTAGTGCCTTAAATGTCATAAAAAATGTTTAGTAATCACTTGTGATTCTAAAGTTTTTACATTAAGAACTGTTTATAATTTAGTGGCTTAGTACCTTGATGTAAAATGTCACCAAAATGTTTAGTAATCACCTAGTAATCACCTGTGATTTTATTAATAATGTGCCTTAGTATGTTGATGTAAAATGTCACAAAAATGTTTAGTAATCACCTGTGATTTTATTAATAATGTGCCTTAGTATGTTGATGTAAAATGTCACAAAAATGTTTATTAATCACCTGTGATTTTATTAATAATGTTCCTTAGTATGTTGATATAAAATGTTTAGTAATCACATGTGATTTTATTAAATTAAGTCACTAAATATCTTAAATGTAATTTTGTAGTCAACAAATTGTAAAAGAAAATCACCTGTGATTTAGTGCCTTAATACCTTAATACATTTAAGGTTCTTAATTTAGTGCCTTAGTACCTTGATGTAATTGTCTATTAATCACATTTGATTGTATTAATTTAGTGCCTTATATGTTGATGTAAAATATCATCAAAATGTTTAGTAATCACCTGTGATTTTATTAATAATTTTCTTTAGTATGTTGATGTAATATGTCACCAAATGCTTATTTAATCACCTGTGATTATATAGTTTTTACATTAAGAAACTGTTTATTATTTAATGTCTTAGTATGTTGATGTAAAATGTCACCAAATGTTTAGTAATCACCTGTGATTTTTTTAATAATGTGCCTTAGTATGTTGATGTAAAATATCACCAAATGTTTAGTTCACCTGTGATTTTATTAATAATGTGACTTAGTATGTTGATGTAAAATGTGACTTAGTATGTTGATATAAAATGTCACCAAATATTTAGTAATCACCTGTGATTCCATAGTTTTTACATTAAGAACTGTTTATAATTTAGTGCCTTAGTTCTTTGATGTAAAATGTCACAAAACGTTTAGTAATCACTTGTGATTTTATTAATAATGTGTCTTAGTATGTTGATGTAAAATGTCACCAGATATTTAGTAATCACCTATGATTCTATAGTTTTTACATATAATTTTGTTTAATGCATTATGTATGTGAAAAGAATATAATTTTGTTTAATGCATTATGTATTTTGGCTTTATTGCAAGTGGTTGGAATAAATTATTGTTTAATGCATTTATGTGAAAGAATATTTACTTGGTAAATGTGCTCAATATTTGTTTAATATATTTATGTGAAAGAATATATTATTGTTTGGTAAATGTGACACTATGGAATCATAGCAGAAGCGCGTGTGAGTAAAAAGAAAAGAAAAAAGGTAAAAAGACTAAACTGCCCCTCCTTGTCTTTTCCTTATAATTCATTTAAATCCAACTTTTAATCTCAACCACAAAATTTAGGTGATCTTGTGGTTAAAAAGTGGATCTCTAGATCTCTAGCAAATTAGGGATCCCTTTTGAACCTCAATCTATATATATATATATATATATATATATATATATATATATATATATATATATATATATATATATATATATATATATATATATATATATATATATATATATATATATATATATATATATATATATATAGATTGGGGTTCAATAGGGATCTCTTTTTTGCTAGAGATCCAGGGATCACCTTCTCAGCCACAAGATCATCTAAAATTTGTGGCTGAGATTAAAAGTTGGGTTTAAATGATTTGTAAGGAAAAAACACGGAGGGGCAAAAAAGTCTTTTTACCTTTTTCCTTTTTTTTTTACTCACACGCGCTTTTCCTTTCACTTTTGTCTTTTTGTCTTTTGCTTTTGTGTCACATTACCAAGTAAATATTCTTTCACATAAATGCATTAAACAAATATTGAGCACATTTACCAAGTAAATATTCTTTCACATAAATGCATTAAACAATAATTTATTCCAACCACTTGCAATAAAGCCAAAATACATAATGCATTAAACAAAATTATATTCTTTCACATACATAATGCATTAAACAAAATTATATTTAAAAACTATAGAATCATAGGTGATTACTAAACATTTGGTGACATTTTACATCAACATACTAAGACACATTATTAATAAAATCACAAGTGAGTACTAAACGTTTTGTGACATTTTACATCAAAGAACTAAGACACTAAATTATAAACAGTTCTTAATGTAAAAACTATAGAATCACAGGTGATTACTAAATATTTGGTGACATTTTACATCAACATACTAAGTCACATTTTACATCAACATACCAAGTCACATTATTAATAAAATCACAGGTGAACTAAACATTTGGTGATATTTTACATCAACATACTAAGGCACATTATTAAAAAAATCACAGGTGATTACTAAACATTTGGTGACATTTTACATCAACATACTAAGACATTAAATAATAAACAGTTTCTTAATGTAAAAACTACATAATCACAGGTGATTAAATAAGCATTTGGTGACATTTTACATTAACATACTAAAAAAAATTATTAATAAAATCACAGGTGATTACTAAACATTTTGATGACATTTTACATCAACATATAAGGCACTAAATTAATACAATCACAGGTGATTACTAGACATTTGATGAAATTCTACATCAAGGTACTAAGGCACTAAATTAAGAACCTTAAATGTATTAAGGTATTAAGGCACTAAATCACAGGTGATTTTCCTTTACAAATGTTTGACTACAAAATTACATTTAATATATTTAGTGACTTAATTTAATAAAATCACATGTGACATAGTTATTGTTCAAAGAAAATACACCAAACCGAAAGTATTCTCAAACAAAATATTTGTCTACTCATTTCAAATAAAATTCAACTAGTAAAGTAACATATTAATAAAATCACAGGTGATTACTAAACATTTTTGTGACATTTTACATCAACATACTAAGGCACATTATTAATAAAATCACAGGTGATTACTAAACATTTTGGTGACATTTTACATCAACATACTAAGGCACATTATTAATAAAATCACAGGTGATTACTAGGTGATTACTAAACATTTTGGTGACATTTTACATCAAGGTACTAAGCCACTAAATTATAAACAGTTCTTAATGTAAAAACTTTAGAATCACAAGTGATTACTAAACATTTTTTATGACATTTAAGGCACTAAATTAATACAATCACAGGTGATTACTATAGATTTTGTGACAATTTACATCAAGGAACTAAGGCACTAAATTATAAAACAGTTCTTAATGTAAAAACTATAGAATCACAGGTGATTACTAAACATTTTTGTGACATTTTACATCAACATACTAAGGCACTAAATTAAAAAATCACAGGTGATTACTATAATCTGTGGACAGGGAATCAACGAACGCCACTATCACATTCGTGCCAAACAAGAACTCACAAAGGTTACCTCTTTTACGTTAATAAGACAGGACCAGAAATATCTTCTTTTTGGTTTGTATTCACCATACTTAATTGGTTGTTGCCAGGAGTACATCTTACAAGACAGAGAAAGTCAACAAGGATGTTGCTCAACTTGACCCCAGCCATGTCACAGAGCTCAGTCCTACATAAAAAACAATATTATAGCGCCTTATTGCATACAGTACAATTCTAGGAAACAAGTAGCTTATTTACAACGCATCTTGGCTAAAATTAATCTCCAACCTCCACCGTTTTGGGGCCACCTTCACAAATATAAACAAAAACTCCCTTTAGCCGTAATAATTTATTACATCATATAAACAAATCTGTCAAAAAGACAAATATACACCAAATTAAGCATGTACAAAAAAACCCCGATTTCTCCTTTAAATGGAACAGAAAAATAAACCAATATCAGGAAGATATAAAACTTCAAACAATATTATCATTCTCGAATGGTGAAAAAGAAATTTCCAGTTTTTGCTCAAAACTTTACTAATATCATAAACAATAAGCGCCCCAACAGCACCGCGATAATACGCAGACGTAACTGCTCGAAACCTTTCTTGACCAGCTGTATCCCAAACCTGAGCTTTGATTTCCTTACCATCGATTTCCAAAGAAAATGAATAAAAACGATTCTAACGAATCGATTTCTAGAATCAGTAGCTCGAATTTCTGGAAACGAAAAATCAATCAATTAATTGAAAATAATAAGATTAAACAATCACATACTCGTTTCTTTTTTCCGATGGCGTTTGAAGCAGCAGTAGGAATTGAAGCAGTAGCAATCGAATCGAAAACCATAGCTGACTGAAACTGAAAACTGAAACCCTAGGGAAATTAAATTGGGGAAAATAAATATCTAGAAAATTGAGATTGTATAAGAAAGTGATTGAGTGATTGAGAAATTGAGAAAGAAGATTAGTGTGTGTTTATGTGTGTGTGTGTGTGTGTGAGAGTGTTTGGAATAGGGGCGCGTGTAATAACTTTTAAATATTTTTTCAATATGACTAAAATACCCCTCCGTGGGTTTGATCTATTAATGAAATTGTGTGGCTCTAAAGGTGATCCCTGAATCTCTAGAAAAAAAGGGATCCCTATTGAACCTCACCCTATATATATATATATATATATATATATATATATATATATATATATATATATATATATATATATATATATATATATATATAGAGTTGGTTTCATTTAAGAACCATGTAATTATTTAGGAACCATTAGGAACCAAGGTGGCAATTTTGTAATTAAACTCAAGGTGGCAATTTTGTAATTAAGTCAAAATTAAGAGCCAAATTGGAAATTAATTAAAACCACTTTAAAATCATAATTAACTTTAAATTAACATATCTAGAGTATAACTAGGTTTTAGGAAAAACTAAATACACCATTAGAACAAGCATTTAATTATCTTTCCAACGAGCACCCACTTGATATACTTTTGACGACTTTTTTTTTTTTTTTTTTTTTAGAGTGAGTTTCGGTATATACACTAGTGTATATACTAAATATTCACCAGTGTATATACTAATTCACAAAAAACACATCTGAACCATATATACTATACACTAGTGTATACACTATATTCACTAATGTATAGTTATACACTAGTGTATTTATACACTACAGTAGTGTATTTATACACTAGTGTATACACTATATTCACTAATGTATAGTTATACACTAGTGTATTTATACAATATACACTAGTGTATACACTATATTCACTAATGTATAAGATGTATTCTCTATTGAATACATGGTATTCACTGGTGTATATTGTATATTCACTTGTGTATATTGCGTATTCACTGGTGTATATTGTATATTCACTTGTGTATATATATATTGTATATTCACTTTTGTATATTGCGTATTCACAATTAAAAGGAAATTAATATAAAGATTCGTATACATTAGTGAATATAGTGTATACACTAGTGTATAATGTATATGGTTTAGATGTGTTTTTGGTGAATTAGTATATACACTGGTGAATTAGTATATACACTAGTGTATATACCGAAACTCACTAAAAAAAAAAAAAAAAAAAGTCGTCAAAAGTATATCAAGTGGGTGCTCGTTGGAAAGATAATTAAATGCTTGTTTTAATGGTGTATTTAGTTTTTCCTAAAACCTAGTTATACTCTAGATATGTTAATTTAAAGTTAATTAGTATTTTAAAGTGGGTTTTAATTGATTTCCAATTTGGGGATTTGACTTAATTACAAAATTGCCACCTTGCCTAAAAATGGTTCCTAATGGTTCCTAAATAATTGATGGTTCCTAAATGAACCCACCTCTATATATATATATATATATATATATATATATATATATATATATATATATATATATATATATATATATATATATATATATATATGCATCTCCCACTGAGTCACAGATTGCTTTCATACGAAGTTTGTTATTGGACGTAAAGACTTTCAATATTACATAAACTTGTTACTTATATATATATATATATATATATATATATATATATATATATATATATATATATATATATGCATCTCCCACTGAGTCACAGATTGCTTTCATACGAAGTTTGTTATTGGACGTAAAGACTTTCAATATTACATAAACTTGTTACTTGTCAACAATCAACATAAATAATGATGTATCCTACTTAATATACCAAAAAGGAGATGTAAAACAATGTTTTTAAATATAAGCACTGCAGTAGTGAATTCATAAAATCATATCAAGAGAAGATAAAATAGTTATCTTAAAAACGATCAATTCTAAAACCAGCACAAACTCAAACATCAACAAAAGACCTACATTAATTACAAAGCAGCAAAACAATGGTTTAAAAACACCAAAATAACAAAAAGAGATGGTTCGGATATGTAAGCAATTTTAATATGGAATGCATCACAAATAAAAAATCTAACAAACTAAAAATAATTGCACTAGTCTATTAGAGTGTTATAGTCCCGTATATTTAGACCCGTTCTATATTATTTGTAGGGTTCAGTCCATTCAATAAGACCACTCCCAGCGGCGGTGTTAAGCGCGCGTTAAGGCCGCCAAGAACGGCGTCGACGGCTGGGAGGACGCCGTCCAAGGCGCGTTCTGGCGGTGGTGTTGGTGGAAGCACGCCGCGTTTTCTTGTTTTTTTTTTGTTTTTTTGTTTAATCATCAAATACCGAGTAAAATAAAAATAAAAAACTTTTTTTTTCCTATAAATACCCAACCAAAACACAAATTTACCCACACCAACTCATATTCTTTCTCTCATAAACCACAAATATGTCGTCAAGAACGTTCAAAATGAATTTGACCGATTCCGACTCTTCCGACGATGAAACAATTCTCTTGATGGCGAAGATGGCCGGAAAGGCTTTTTACGATCAAGAGAAAGCTGACGAAGCCATCGAATCCTCAAACGCTCGGGTTAAAAGAAGATTTATAAGAAGAGATCGAGTTGGGGCAAACGAACGCCTTATGGCAGACTATTTCAACGAAGATTGTGTTTTCACACCGGAGCAATTCAGACGAAGATACCGGATGAGTAAGCCGCTATTTCTTCGAATAGTCGACGGTATTCTTAACTATTCTCAACTTCCACTTCCTAGTCATTTTAGCTATTTTAAATCCCGACTTGATGCTACGGGCAAACCTAGTTTTACCGCTATACAAAAATGTTCTTCCGCCATACGTATTTTAGCATACGGAATCACTTCCGATGCATTTGATGAATATCTACACATGGCGGAAAGTACATCAATGGAGGCTTTAGATAATTTTTGTAAATGTGTTGTGGATTTATACACTACCGTTTACTTAAGAAAGCCAACACAAGAGGATATTCAACGTATTTATGCAAAGCATGAAGAAAAACATGGGTTACCTGGGATGCTTGGGAGTATTGATTGTATGCATTGGGCATGAGAGAAATGTCCAATTGCATGGAAGGGCCAATACACACGAGGTGATCATGGCCACCCAACCGTAATGCTTGAAGGGGTTGCCTCGTATGATTTGTGGATTTGGCATGCTTATTTTGGTGTCGCGGGCTCTAACAACGACATCAATGTTTTGAATGTCTCGCCTCTATTTACGAAACTCCTCCACGACACCGCTCCACCTTCTCATTTCGTGGTAAACAACACTCCGTATGAAAAAGGCTATTACCTCGCAGACGGAATCTATCTAGAGTGGGCAACATTTGTGAAATCATTTTCTCATCCACCAGACGAAAAGCGAAAGAAGTTCAAAAAATTTCAGGAAGCTGCAAGAAAGGATGTTGAAAGGGCATTTGGCGTGCTACAAGGGCGATTTTGGGTGTTAAAAGATGTCGCAAGATACTACGAGGTAAACAAGTTAAAGCGAGTCATATATACTTGCATCATATTGCATAATATGATCATCGAAGACAATCAATTTAATATCAGTGACTGCGAGGAATACTATACTCCAATACCACGAGAACAACGAACTACCCACGAAAGGTGCCAACTACAAATCCGAGTAACGAAAGAGATACGAGATCGTGATGTACACCATTGTCTTCGAAGCGATCTCGTTAAACACGTTGCTACGCTTCCTGATGACTATCGCTTTAGAGAATGATTTCTATTTATCTATATTATTATGTATGTTTTAATTTCGGTTTTTAAAATTTTAATGTAATCGTGTTAAGTTTATTTTTATGTAATGGTTTTTTTTTTTTTTTTTTTATGTATTGTTTTTTTTTAATATTAATCTAAGTTTATTTTTATTAATAATGTTTTAAAAATAATATGAGAAAAAGAAAGAAAATGAAAAATAAAAAAGGTGGTGGGTCCCAGTTTTTGGTGTTATGAATGGGGGGTTATGTTATGTTAGACCACTCCCAGCGGGAGGGTGAGGACGGCGTTTCCCCCCCCCCCCCCCCCCCCAACAACGCCGTTAACGGCTGGGGGGACGTCGTTGTTGTGGCGTTCTTGCTGCCGTGTTGCTCGAGCAACGCGGTGTTGTTTGTATTTTTTTTTTCTTTTCCCCTCATTTTACCGTTATAAATACCCGTTGTTGTGGCGTTCTTGCTGCCGTGTTGCTCGAGCAACGGTAGGTTTTTTAAAAAAATTTAATTTTTTTTTTCTTTTCTATAAATACCCAATCCCAAACCCAAAAATATTACACCAAACCATTTCTTTCTCTCTACAATTTACATTCTATCCACAAAACCC
Source organism: Senecio squalidus (assembly GCA_910822075.1). Lineage (NCBI taxonomy): Eukaryota > Viridiplantae > Streptophyta > Magnoliopsida > Asterales > Asteraceae > Senecio > Senecio squalidus. Next base: position 24,844,529 of record CAJVGC010000590.1, on the reverse strand, counting down.
CCAAAGAAAAATGTCTTACTACAACGACTTTTCATCCGATCCCAATTCGCCTAACTCATCGGGCTTCTCAAATTTCCAAACCCAACCCGGTGGTTTTACCTCACTACTCGCCGGAAACACCAACACACCACCTCAACCCCATCAACAAGCCATGAACGAGTGGCAACAATTCCAACAATTCCAACAACGACAACAACAACAATCGTTCTCTCAACCCCAATCATACCATCAACCCCAATCATACCATCAACCCCAATCATTCCATCAACCTCAACCCCAACAACAAGCGTTCTCTCAACCACAACAACCACAAGTAGCCGAACCTAGTCGTCCTCGTAAGAGAAAAGACAAGGGTAAGAAAATAGCTGAACCTACGGATGAACCTGACGCCACTCCATCGTCTAGGACGGTTCAGTGGTCACAAGTCCAAGAGCGGCGCTTGGCGGAGAATTGGATTCATGTTTCGGAGGATCGTAAAAAAGGAACCGACCAAGATGGTCTAACTTTTTGGTTCCGTGTGATGGCTATTTTCAACGAAGGTTTGACGGAACCTTTTACAAAAAATTCGCTAAGTTCAAAGTGGAGGGCTATGAGCAAAAGTGTAAAATTGTTCGCAGCATGTCATGACCGTGCCGACCGGGATCGAACGAGCGGCGAGGATGACAAAGCCGTCTACACAACGGCGTTACGCATGTTCGAAGCCGAAAATCAACGCCCATTTCGTCATCACTCTGCATGGGAAGTTTTGCATAAAGCGCCAAGGTTTGCTAATCCTGAACCCATTAACCCGATCAACCTCGAGGACGATGCAGAACCGGACTTCTTTGGCCATGATAAACTTCCACGACCTTTAGGAAGGCCACGACCATCTAAGAGCGCACGTTCCTCCTCCTCCTCCGATGTTACTTCAAAACGGGACGAGTTTAACGAAGACCTTGTCAACGAAATTCGCGAGCTTAGGCTCGCAAAAACAGAGGAGATCAAACTCAGAATCCGTCTTCAGAAATACGATTTTCTACGTACGCCAACCGATGAGATTTGCCGCCACGGGATCGGGCTAAAATCGAAAAACAGAAGGACAAATATCGCGCCGAATTGGAAGCCGAAGAAGACGAGGATTAGTTTTTTATGTATTGTTTTTTTTTTTTTTTTTTTATGTTTTTTTTTTTTTTTTTTTTTAATGGTTTTTTTTTATTTATTTTTATGTATTGTTTTTTTTTAATATTAATCTAATGTTTTTTTTATTAATAATGTTTTAAAAATAATATGAGAAAAAGAAAGAAAATGAAAAAAAAAAAGGTGGTGGGTCCCAGTTTTTGGTGTTATGAATGGGGGTGTTGTGTTATGTTATGTTAAGTTGATGTTATGGTGACGTGGGAACGAAAAATGGTGTTATTGGTGTTACGATTGGGAGTGGTCTTATGTTAAGTTGGTGTTATGGTGACGTGGCAACGAAAAATGGTGTTATGGGTGTTACGAATGGGAGTGGTCTAAGAGTGGTATTCACTTCACTTTTTCATTCAAATATCTATTTGTATAATATGGTATCATAGGGTCGACTTTCCTAGAATCTCTCCCTTCAATCCGACAATCCAAACAAACCCTAAAATTCTTTTTTGTCAACAACATTCATCTTTCTTTTCAGTTTTTCGCCATCATCATAATCTAAATCACAAATCCTCCTAATGTAACGCCAGGAGATGAAGCAGAGAGCTCTAACAATGTCTTTAGCATGTCAAACATCAAAACCTAACATTCCCATAACCCTTGACATTGATGAAACTACAATCAATGGAAGATGCTCGTTGAAATGCAATGCATTCTCAACGAAATCGAAAGCCATCGATCTTGATGGAACCACCCTTCCCAAAAACCCGGAGACAAATCTTGGCTCAAATATGACACCATCATCAAGATGTGGATATTCAACACCATCAACAGACCGCTTCGTCAAATAGTGATGAAGAAAGACACGACGGCTCGCCAACTGTGACTCTCTCTCAAAAACTTGTTTGAAGGAAACAAAGATGCTCGTGCCATGCAGTTGAATAAGGATCTTCGAAAAACCACCATCGGAGACCTCTCGGTTACCTATTACTGTCACAAAATGAAGGTCATCTTTGACCTCCTTGAAAACATCGAACAACCCATTGAAGAATGGACCTTTGTCATGCACATGATCAACGGTTTGTCCGAAAAATATGAACATGTTGCTACCATTATCCGTCACCAGCGACCTCTCCCATCGTTCATTGATGCTCGCGCCATGCTCCAACTCGAAGAAACTCGCCTTCATCGAACTCGTAATTCCCCAGCCATCCGTGACCCCTCCTCAGCTCCCATTGTTTTGTATGTTCGTGGTAATGGTCGAACCACAATAATGGGAACAACACAACCCCTCTATGCCACAACATATGGTGAGCGGTGCCTCTTTGTCCACTCGGGAAACCCTGATGAAAATCGCAAACAAAACCCCTCTGGTTCTCGCTACTCTGCTCCACAATCTCATTCATTCCATGACTCCATGTGCACCGAAATACCACGTCCCATCAAACTCAATTTAATCCCCCTACTGGACCAGTTAGCTACATCTATAGCCCAAATCAGCTTACACCACAATTGGGCCATGTTTACACTTATGGCCCACCTGGTCAACAATTCTTTAGCCCAACGCCTGGTCCAGTTCAAAGTGGCCCAACCACGGTTACTCACCAAGCTAGCTCCAGCGAATGCTCTTGTTGACTTTACTCTGGTTTCTCCCAATATGCACCATATGGCTCCGCGTTCATTGTTGATCAGGCCACCACCATTCCCCAAGCTTTCCAAAGTCCTACCTTAGCCAAATTTGGGGATACGAATTGGTATATGGAAACCGACGCTACATCACACCTTGTAACGGACTCATGTATTCTCGATACCATTTTAAATAAACGTAACATTTCATCTATTATTGTTGGTGACGGGAAGACAATCCCGTCACCAACACTGGACAAAGCCTTTTTCATACACCATTTAGACCAGTACACCTTAATAACGCCCTTTTCACTTCCACTATCATCAAAAATTTAATTTCAGTTCATCAATTTAATAAAGATAACAAATGCACTATTGAATTTGACAAATGTGGTTTTACTGTGAAGGACCGTTAAACCCGCCAACCTCTTCTTCGATGTGATAGCATTGGTGACCTCTACCCCGTCAAATCCCAGCTTTCTTATCAATGTGCATTTTTATCGAGTCAACACACGTGATACCAACGGCTTGGACATCCAAGAGATGAAGTTCTACGCGTTCTATCTTCAAATGGTTTTATTTTGTGTAAAAAAGTAAAGTCTCTAGTTTATGTAAAGCATGTCAATTAGAAAGCATACAAAGCTTTCGTTTTCTAGTTCTAATTCAATTGTTGAGTCGTCTTTTAACATTGTTCACTCGGACTTATGGACTTCGCCTATTCTGAGAATTAGTGGAATAAAATATCATGGCATGTTCTTAGATCGTTTTTCTCATTTTGTATGATTTTACCCTCTTCGTTGTTAGTGTGATGCATTTAATAAATTTTTACATTTTTGTGCCGTTGTAAGTGTGATGCATTTAATAAATTCTTACATTTTCGTGCTTATGCTAAAACACAATTTAATCATGAAATTAAATCATTCCAATGTGACCATGGTGGTGAATTCGATAATAACGCGTTACACAATCTCTTTGATCAAAATGGCATACAATTTAGATTTTCGTGTCCAAAAACATCACAACAAAACGGAAAATCCGAACACATGATTTGAACTATTAATAATGTCATTCGTACTTTACTTTTTCACGCTAGCCTACCTCCAATTTATTGGGTGGAAGCTCTCAACATGGAAATAATGTTATTAAATATCTTACCTTCCACCTCCATAAACTGCGAAATCCCTTTTCAAAATCTTTTTCAAAAACCACCATCATACACTAATCTTCGCGTTTTCGGGTTTCTTTGCCCCCCACATCTTTATACCACTCTTATGCTTCAACCACGCTCCCCCCTTGTATTTTTCTCGGCTAACCCCACAACCATCGAGGTTACCGGTGTCTAGAACTTGCCACCTAGAAAATAATAATTTCCCGACATGTCACGTTTGATGAAAACATCTTTCCGTTGAGCACTATGAGTCACACACCCTCTTTATCCTATAAGTTCCTAGACACTAATATTGAACCAACAATTATCTCATTTCCCAAAACATCACCTACTATCCCATGAATTCACACCACTGCCCCTCTCCAACTTAGTCCAGCTTCATCCCACCCCATGTCTCCTGAGCCCAGTCCATCTCAAATACCCATGGATCAACCACTCATACCCATACCCGACCACCCACCCGGCCCAACACCCGGTGTCTCGCCCAACCCCATACCCGAGAACCAATTTCCACCTGTTACTCAGCCTATTCCCACACCGCCTCCCCGTTCGATGGTAACTAGCTCCAAACGCGGCACACTTGAAAATGTCAAACGATTAAATCTTCATATTACCACCCTGTCCCCTATACCCCGGTCATATAAACAAGCTCTAAACGATCCCCAATGGAACAAGGCTATGGTAGATGAATTTATTCCGCTTATCAAAAATGGTACTTGGAAACTTGTTTCCCGCCCTCTCGGTGCTAATGTAGTGACATCTATGTGGCTTTTAGGACAGAAATTTAATGTAGATGGTTACTAATGATTTTGACCTATGTTATTCAGACTGGTTACTAATGATCAGAGTCAGCAACATCGTATTGATTGTGACGAGACTTTCAGCCTGGTGGTTAAAGCGGAAACTATTCGCACTGTTCTCAGCTTAACTCTCTCTTATGCCTGGCCTATCCATCAGTTGGACATCAAGAATGCCTTTCTTCACGGGCATCTTGACGAAACAGTGTACATGCATCAGCCGTCTAGTTTCATCGATCCACAACATCCCGAGTATGAGTGTCTTCTCCAGAAATCCTATACGGTCTCAAACAGGCTCGTCGAGCCTAGTTTCATCATTTTGCCGCCTATGTTATTCAGATTGGTTTTATGCACAGTCGGTTTGACTCATCCCTCTTTATTTTTAGACGTGGGACTGACACCGCGTACCTGTTACTTTATGTGGATGATATTAAACTTACGACATCCTCTACTCCGTTACTTCGCCGCATAATCTCTTTGCTCAGCAGTGACTTTGCCATGATTTTTTGGGTATCTCCGCCTTACGCACTACCAAGGGCATGTTTCTCTCTCAGCAGAAATATGCTACAGATATTCTGGAGCGCGCTCATATGCTTACTTGCAATTCCTGCAAGACCCTGGTTGAAACCGATCGAAACTTGGAGCCTTTGGCCCTCATGTTTCGGACCCCCTTTATAATATAGTCTTGCGGGGGCATTGCAGTATCTCACATTCACTAGATCGGACTTGACATACGCGGTTCAGCAAATATGTCTCTTCATGCATGATCCTCGCGAGCCTCACTTTCAAGCTCTCAATCATATTCTACGCTAAGTTCGTGGTACTATTGATCATGGTCTTCAGCTCTACTCTTCACCTACTACACAGCTCATTGCGTACTCTGATGCAGATTGGGGTGGATGCCCCACATCTAGACGCTTCACATCCGATTATTGCGTCTTTCTTGGCGCCAACCTCTTATCATGGTTGACAAGATTTTTCACTAGGACAAAACTAAATCTGTGAATTGCATGATCAATTGAGATGCAAATCTCTCAATTTGAGTGAATCTTAACAGTAATTGTATTTAGAATTGGATCATTGTAAGAGAATGTAAAGATATCATTGATAGTGTGATTTTGGCGGGAATAGCCATTTACAAAATATTGAAGCTCTACGATACTCAAATGAGTCCGGGTTCAAAGACAACTAACTAAACACACACATCACTCTATTTGTAGATACCTAAGTCTTCATTAACTTTAACTCTGGTGAACTTCAGTTAAGTCGGGTAGATTTAACTTGTTCACCCGAGTTAAAGTATTCAATGTTGACTTGTCTTGATCAGCTAAATCTTCAATTAACATTAACTCGGGTGAACCTGATTTAATTCTGGTGAGTAAACTTGTTCTCCCGAGTTATAGTCTTCACTAAGAGACTTTCTAAGGTTTAACTCGGGTGATGAACTTTTTTCATCCAACTTAAACACTTAGATCAAAAGCACACTTTGAAGATTTCATAGCTTTATCCATAACTTTCAATACCCAACAATCTCCCTCTTGGATGATGTTATGAATCTTCAAATCAGCACATATTATTCTTCATGATTAGCTTCTAAAAACTCAGATTCTTTAATGCAAAAATCTCCACCTTAACTGATTCTCCATTGTTAGCATTACACACTTCAGTATCAAGAATCTCTCTTTAATCAAACTAAACTATCTTCTCCTACAAATGAACATCTTCAAATCAACTTGAGATGATACTCCATGGTCAGTTCTTCAAACTTCAGTTCCTCAAAAATCAAACAATCTCCCTCTTAACAAACTGAACCATCTGAATTACCACTAGCCTAAAAAATTCATCACACTTAAATTAGCTCTAAATTCATAATCAATTTCTTCACACAACAGCATCATTAAGCAGTAGTAACATTAGCTCATAATCTCATTATTCATGTAAACTTCAACCTTCTGTAAAAACCTTAACAACATTACCAGCAACATCAACATAATCACTAGCAACAACATTATCTACTCGATCTCATCTAATTTCATCACTAACAGTAACCTAACTCGCAATCTCATCACTAACACCTTCCGAACTAAAATCAGCAACTGAATCAACTGAATTAACTTGATTGAATTGAATTGATAAAACACTTATCTAGACTTGGATAGCATGTAGACATTAATTTTGAGTAGATTCTTAGATTCGTGTTCATTAGCTCCAATTTTCTCTTTATCAATTACAATTTCATCAAAACTTCAACAACTTTATATCTTCAATTTGATAACTAGCTGATCAGCTCCAAATACATCATAGATTAATTGACTTAAGTAGCTTGAACTGAAAAATCACTAATCTAAGCTTGTATAAGCATGCAGAATTCAATTTCTAAGTTGATCAAGCTTCATGATCATCATATTCAATGTACTATTCATCAATCACAATTTCAATTTAGTTCGGATGAACTGTTTCATCATCCGAAATAATTCAAATTTGAACCTCAATTCTTCAATTTCAGCTCTGATATGCTCAAAATCACTACATCAACACCAAAACGCCTCCAAACTTCATAAATTGATAACTCGTGAATTAACTTCAGACTTTGATCACCTCCAATTGATTACTGTAACATCAATTCCACCAAAAACTGACTAATCTTCACAAATTCTTCAATAACTTTCCTCAATTTCAATTCGAACTTCTTCGATTCAACAAACAGCTGATAATTTGACTAAATTCAGCTCGAAACATGTCAAATCGATGAACCGAAATCAATTGAATCTAATCAAATGATTTATCCGGCTCTGATACCACTTGACATGATTTTCCACCAAGACAACACTAAATCAGTGAATTGCATGATCAAATTGAGATGTAGAATCTCTCAATTTGAGTGAATCTTAACAGTAATTGTATTGAGAATTGGATAATTGAAAGAGAATGTAAAGATATCATTGATAGTGTGATGGCGGGAATACATCTTCTTCGGCAGGTTTCTGATAGCACCATTTTGTTCTAATGACTTTTTTCGACAACACCATTTTGTCTGATGACATTTTTCCGACAACGTATCTTTTTCGACGAACATTTTTTCAGCAAACACCATTTTCTCCGTTCTATTTCCACATCAAAACATTCATGTCGATAACTTTATAATACATGAGGTTTGAAGGCGTAGTTTTCTCACTTTGATTTTAAGTAAATTGGAAAAAAAATCAGTTTAATCTTAACAAATCTTTCATCCCTAAAATTCTTCTAGAAAGTCACTTATAACTCACTCACCCTCAAATCATACACAAATTTTCCCCCTTTTTAAAACCCTAAAAATACTGGTCGGGCGAACCAATCAAAACAAATATTTATTATAAAACTAAAATACACTTAAAAAAGGAGATGTTAGATTTAAATTGGCTCCAAGTTGTTACACAACTAACCTTGAAGCTTAGTTGGTAAGCACATTCATACCGGGCATCTAGATTCTAAGTTCCAATCTTAGCTACAAAAATTAATTTTAATTCTTAGGCGTACAGGTGTTTATCCACTAAGCTAGGCATAGCCTGGTGGCCACCAGCATCCGTAAAAACTTTGGGCCCACCCTTGTGCTGAAATATGCAGGTCTCGTGTTCGAGTCCAAACAAGGTGATGGGTACCATTGTTAGGATATTTACCGGGGAATGCTCCATTTGTTGGGTAGGGGGTCCGGTCACAAAGTGACCCGTGTCAATGGTATACGCCTTTACCATTTTACAATGTAAGTCACAAAGTGGCACGTGTCAATGGTATACGCCTTTACCATTTTACAATGTAAGTCGTGTTACAATTTAGTGATAGTTTTAATTTAACATCTTCGTAATTGTATCTTAGTTTTATAATATATATTTATTACAAGTTGTGTCCGACAGGTATGAAAAATGCTCGAGAGAAAAAAAACGAAACAATCTCCAAAACAGTTACGAAAAACAACCGGCATAAATCTTTACTAGGATGTTTTAAACACAATAGAAGGCTAATTATTTATTGACCATCTACTGATTATGGACCAAGCCCATTTAGCTTCTTCTGGATTTTGGATCAGAAACATTCCAACGAATTTTCAGTAATCGGCCCATCAATACAAGTTACAACAAAATTTGTGTCGAGGGTGTAATAACATGAGGTTGTTTATTGAATTAAACGGTTGAATCAAAGCCTGTTTTGAATCTTTTTAAAAATCTTCGGTCAAATTTACTATAAAAGACATCAAAAATAAAAGTCGTAACAAAGTGATTTGGAAGCCAATTTGAAATTTGAAACTTCCGCAAAGTTTACATGGCTTCGATATTCATTAATCAAAACAACTCCTTGGTCCAACACAATGCAAGTGCATTTTATGTGGTTTGAGCGAATCGAACGTAGACCTTAAATTGCGCCTCATATAAGCATGTGAACAGTTTATTGTTTTAGAAAGGGGTAATGAAGTTAAACGGTCCATGTTGATGGTAACACTTGCAATTCCGTCTTATAAGTAGTCGCCATTTAAATTTCCACCGTGAGGCTTACACCAATACACTAGTCTAGTAGTGCATCTTTAATACGGGACCATTAGTCAATTTTCGTACTTGATACTAACAAAAGCAGGTAATATTAAGGGAAGTCTCATCTACGACACAAAGTTGTCAGTAACTTTCAACACGTTTGAACTAAATATAAACCGATGTAGGACAAAGACAAAGACATACATGTTCTTTAAATTGATGAATTCACTACAAGAAAAAGTGCTTTTAGTGACAAGAGGGTTTCGTCACAAAAAGCACTAATTTCGTCACCAAAAGTGATTAGTGACCAAATAAAAGTGGTCACCAGTCGTCACTAAAGGTCCGTCACTAATTACAATTGGTGACCACAACCAGTTTCGTCACCAAATAGTGACAAAAAAGTCGTCACTGATTGGACGATGGTAAATACAACTTCAAACAATGGGTGACCAAGTACCCTCGTCACCGATCTGTTAGAGACCAGATGGTCGTCACTATTTATGTTGATTGGTGACGAAAAAGTCGTCACCATCCACAAGTCTCCAACAACCACATTATACCCGGGTTCTTGGCACCTTTTCCTTTTACCAAAACGGAAACTAAAATTCTTGACTTGTTATAATAACGCAATTTAATCCAAACATAGAAGAGAATGTATTCAATGCCATAACATATCAACAATTGTATCCGTTTCTCTACCATGTTATTATTAAAGAAATATAACATCTAACATGAATGAAGACTAAAAACATCATCTTTCTTATAACATACAATCTTTGAATCTTGTTGATACGCCATGGTCCACATTGTTATGAAACTGTTATGTTACTGCCCGCAATGTACGAAAGGGAAAATGACTAGTATTAATACGCCATGGTCCACAATGATAGCAGAATCTTCATGTTCCTCCCTGTATAAAGAGAAACTTGGTATTAATACAAGAACCAGAAAACAACTAAATAAACAAGAGCAATTAAAACACTTGGTATTAATACAAGACATTTGTAGGTGTAGAACTGCTAATTGAAGCTAACAAGTATCCTAATCCTAATACAATTGGGGTGATTTAGATATAACTTTGTCAGATGTATATAATCATCCTATATTACTTGAGGCCTGCAACTTATGTTTTCTATGTTTGTTTGCATGCACAAAGTATTAATCTACATATCCTAATCCTAATAAGCATTCTGATCAAACAGAACGACCAAATAGTTATTTGTTCTCGGTTCGGTAGCTCGAACAGTTCAACTTTCAGGTCATGGTCTTTAACATATCCTTTTAAAGTTCGCATTTTCCTCTAAAAATAATTATAAAGATGCGAACTTACATTTGTTTGAGACTGGAGTTTTGATATGCGTTTTATCTCTTTCATCATGACCTTTAATTGGCCCTTGATCTTTTTATTCTGCTTTTGAATTCGGCTTTGTTTTTTATTCATAACCTTCATATTCTCCTCTAAAACTTGTGATCTTTGCTTTTCTGCCTCTAAGTCCTGTCTCAACTTTGCATTCACTAAAATATTCTTTGTAGATGCAGAACGCCCTTTAATATGTCCAGGAATATGCTTTAGCTGCTTCAAACATATTTCAGCATCATCTTTTTGTGGTCATACCGTACGAAAAGAACAGCATCGCCCGCAAAAACCCTTTTAGAACTCACAAAAATGCTCCACCCTGTTGTCAATAGATGCCTTTTTGGTTGTCCTCGATAAATATGTCTAAATGTCCACGATTGATCATGTAAATCTCTAGCTACTAATTCTTGAGCAGGAGGTTGCATAGAGAAATCCTACAAAAAAAATAATAAAATTCAGGTGAACAACAGGATCGCGTGAAAAAACACGGAAATGAAAATCACGAAAGATTTTTGACATACGAGTGGTGGAAATATCTTTTCAGCTGCTCGACGAGGAACAGAGAATCCACCATGAGTGCTTGTGTCACTAGCTGTAAGCGTTTTGCAGAAGAATTCACCAGGCTGTTTGTTTTGTTTCAGACCCATATCAGATATAAGTAACGCTTCTTGATCATACTGCACAGTATAATTTTTCATAACCGTTAGACAATTGGATTTAAAACTGATTAAAAAAAACAACAATCAAAAACCCCGCTGTGGTTAAGTGACCTACTTTATTTACAGGTTGAAGTGTCATCTGTGCGTAGACCTCGTCAGTTTCAGCATCCGCCTATAATCCAAAAACAATGAAATGAAGACAGAATAAGGGTCAGTTAATTAAGTAGGTAGTGGTTTTGTAATGAATGATGTAGTTAGTTATAGAATGAGATACATGTAATGTGACATTATGAAGCATGCAAATGAGCTTAGACGGAAGATTGGGATAACTAGGTATGTTTTGTGTATCCTTTTGCATAGATGCGGCAACCTAAAACAAAAATATTTCCAATCAGCAAACAGAAAGAAGGTTTACTTGTTCGCTGTGACCTTGAGGGAAATAGACCACAAGACTTCCAACAGGAGGTAAGGAGACCAAAGGACCAGCACAAGCATGCCATAACTCGGAATTCATTACCTTCCTTGTACCTGATACCAACATTATGATACAACGAATGATGTAATTAATTAAGTCGTCAAAGAAAGAATATTTATTATACGAGTAGTTGGCAAGGGTCAAGTATCATCACAGTAAGCAAGAATGCAGATTGCAGCCTACTTTGTAAGTATATGGTAGAAAAGTATGAGACAGCGGAACCACATATATGATAATATGAATTACAAAAAGAAGTAATATGTAAAGAAGAAGGCAGGGGTGATCTTGAGTATGCTTAAAGTTGGGTTGGGTGGGACCAAGTTGGAAACAAGAAACAAGTTCTTGTTCATTAATTTTCAGCCAACTCATATCCGTTGTGAAATTCAAGCAATAGAATTATCCAAAAGGTTCGATTTTCATCGACTTCAACTCCGTCGGTGTCTGCCTTTCCCGAGAAAAAAAAAGACAGGCATATATACATATACTAAATATATAGATACAGTAGAGAGTATTATGAAAAAGTTGATGATATGTGTACCTTCTGCTGCTATTGATGATGAACAAGTGGGAGGAGCTTTCATTATAAGTCAACATTACCTATCTATGCGAACTAGTAACACTTGACTTGGAGTAGGGAACGATAAATAGCAAGTTATAGATCAAAATCAGCCCATTTATAAGACATCGTATCTATGCGAACTAGTAATACTATGGTTAATATTGACTTCAGGTGGATCTAAAATTAGTCAAAGTATACACAATCATATCTATCGCCAAACCAAATTAACAAAAAAGCTTAAACAACTGAGATTGATACTAATCATGTGTACATAATTAATACTAAAGGTGCAAAACTACAGAATTATTCTAAAGATTTATGACATCAAACGACTCTGTATCTACGATTTTGAGGAGAATTATGATGAATTTTGATATGTTCTCTCTACGGTTTAACCTGTGACATGTCGTATTATTAACGGAAACAAGCGTGCGCGCACAGACACACATAATAATGAAGAAGTTAGTTGATCAAACGTGAAATTTGTGAACTTAATGGATTGAAAGTTGACTATTGACTTTAATTACTTGGTACTTGCATAAACATAACAGGATGGCAGTACAAGCTTTTTAAGAGATCTTGGTACATCTTTTGGGGCATTTCTAGCTAGAAACTTTTAAGTTTGTAGATAAGATCTTTTTAATTAAAGATGGCTTTTTCTACATTATCTATGGCTATCCTTGGTTGATATATCGCCAAACAAAATTCAGTCATGTTCAGTGAATTTCACTAAACAACCAAATATCGAGTAAAATAAATCACCTAACAAGAAAAAAACAGACAATGACCTATCAAATCACGTAAAATAAACTCACTACATCTTTTGCAAAAAATTAGGTCAAATTGGAGAATAATTATTTAACATACTGAATCATAATCACAAGTAACTATATAATTAATGAAAATTAGGTCAAATTAGGTCGATTAAATGAATTACTATACAAAATTATACAATCACAAGTAACTATATAATTAATCTTACTGCCTAATCTTACTCATATGATCGTCGGTGTAGTTCGATGGAGTAGATCGATGAAATAGACTGTCAGTGTAATCGCCGGTGTAATCGCCGTAGTATCGCCTGAATATCGCCGGTGTAGATCGATGAAGTAAATCGCCGGTGTAATCGCCGGTCTAATCGCCGGTTTAGTAAAACATGTCGAGATGTTATTTTGGATCCACTCTCTTTTTATAAACATGTTATTATTTTGGGTATTTTGATGGGTTAAAAAAGACAGATGGGCCTATCGACTTGGTGGGCTTTATGAAGTACTCCGTATATGTTTTTAACTAACCCAATAAGCTAAACAACATATATTTTGAAAAAATAATAAACTTTGTAGATATAACATGTGTATGTTTATGTTTTGATAAAATTCTTTTACCATTATAAAAGTTTATCAAAATAATTTTACGATTTGAAGTGCAATTATTTTACATATTTTGGTGACCAAAAAATTTCGTCACTTATTTTTACTAAACCAAATTAGTGACCAATAATTTCGTCACCCTTATTAAATATAATAATAAATTTGTCTAAATAGTGACCAAATTAAAAGTCGTCACTAAACTTTCGTCACTAAAAGTACTTTTTCTTGTAGTGATTATTGATTGAATCTCCTCTTTTCTAGTTACAGGCTAGAAATAACTTTTCTAATCCACCATTGAAATTAGCTTCGATATATGTTCAGGTACCTTATTTTATTTAAAGTTACGATAATAACCGTCTTAAAAATTGTTAAAAAACTAAAACACGTATTAATCATTTGAACCGTTCTAAATATAACTTCATGTAATCACCTATCAGTTACACTTTACAAAAATAATCACCTAATTTGCGACGGATTTTTTTTTCCGTCGCGAAAGTACACATATTTTAATCAAACCAATAAAAAAATCGACACGTTGTCGTGACACTATTCATTTGTAGCGTCAATATTCATTTTCGCAACGACGTGTCTGATTTTTATTGGTCTGATTTTGTTTTATATACTTTTTGCGACGATAAAATGTCGCAAAAAATTCGTCGCAAATCAAGTGATTATTTTTATAAAATGTAAATGATAAGTGATTATTCTTTAAAATATCATTCACGACTGCTAGGAAACACTCTTTCATATATTATTATTTTTCGTTTTCTTTTTTTCTTTTTCAAGATGTACTTTAGTGAAAAGTCAATGGAGAATATGATGTAACCGTTGACTTTAAGGTTCAAGCTCTTAACTCACCAAACCCAATGTGTCGGTGTGAAGTATGAACCCACATGGTCGGTTAAAAAGAATTTAAAACGTAACCATATATTAACACAATAAAATGAAAAACTTCAAATGAAGTATGTGGGTGTCATTTTAGTGTTGAATTAAACAAAAAAGATTGGATATTATAGTTATGCCATGTGCCGAACATGGCTTTTAATCAATCCCCGTATTATTTAGGGGGTCATATCATCGAACCTTCATTTTATTTTGTCTATAAGCTTCAAATAGGCCACCAATGTCACATGCGATTCAATAATTTTGGTCATGTTTTCATATGTTCTTGTAACTTATCACTTAATGCCCATCTATATTATGAGTCCGAGTATTGTTATAACGACACGGTACAGTGTATGATTGGTAAACATTACTTTTAACTCGATCGTTTAATTGGTAATCGTTGTCTTGTGACATATGCATGATGCCCTTTCTCGACTATATAAACCGGGGATTTTATTAGGATGATCGTATATATTTTATTTAACACAAGTCCAACAAACATGTTCAATATACAAGCATGCATCTGGTTTTATTTTAAAACCAATCGAAAATAGAAATAGTAATCTATCCTCTTACATATTACGAGTAGCTTAATTTTAATTATTTCATTATCTAGTATGGGACATTATTTTACACCCTTTTTTGATAAGATTTATCCAATTTTACCCCCATTTACATGTTATCGTATAGTTATTTCATTATACCGACATGTTCATTAACGCTAGCCACATATCGACTACAAAGTGTAACATTGATACTAGGCTTTGCATCCAACAATATATATACATAGTACGTAATATGAACTTACGAAAAACTTTGTGATAAACTAAAATGAAATACATTTTACTTAGTACACAAGTATTTATGTATGGTCCATTTTGTGCGTACAAGTGTACAACTACAAAGGACAAATATACTTTGTGTTATTAATAGTCTGAAAAGATTTTTTTGAATTTTGTGGTCATAAATTGTGTTGCAATAGATAATCAAGCAATTCATTGATTTGGTTAGGGTCAAAAAGCAAGATTGCAGGCATTGAGTGGTAAAAACAAAAGGCCTTCAATCAACCTCGTTGATTCAGGAGAGGGTTGAATGGTGCCATATCCCTTTAATGCTTATTGCTTTCCCTTTTGTGCTTTAAATGCATCATACGTACGTGTTACTTTACCCATAGGTTAACTTTTTAAATCTCGTTTATAATTGGAAAAGTTCGAGTCACACACTAACCACACCATAATATATCCATAACGAGACTTGAATATACAATATCTAATTTGTTGGTTCATCACCATCCGGCCGATTCAAAAACCTTTTTGATTTGACAAACTATCGATAATACAAAAAATTGATGATTTTATCCATATTTTACAACTGTTAGCAAATTTAAATCGGTTCCCTTTTTAACACGCATGAGAAGGCGTGGTAAATGAGTGCTAAAACATTATATCTACTTTTTAGATTTTGATAATGACTATGTTAAGGATAGTTTATAAGAAAGTTTTGAGTACTTTATCATCTTTTACGTAACCCAAACAAGCTCTTTGCATTTTCGAGATAATTACTTCATTAATTATCGTACAACCAATTTAGACATCGACTTATTTTCTTAGAGACCTCCCTTAGGGTTGTCATTATCAAAACTTACCCTTTTTAAATATGTAACATGTTTATATATGTATTCATTTATATATACGAATATTTTTCAACATAATGTAAATGTGAAAACGTTACACAATACGATTTTGTATACATTTTAACTTTTATATATGTAACTATCCCATCCACACTTTTCATATACGATCAAGCCCGAGAAAAAATAGATATTTTAAAAAAGAACATATCACTTTCCATATTTATTACCATGGATTACAATTATATAAAATCTCAATAACTATTGTACGTGGAACATATTAAAGTAAGCAATTACACTATGTGCATTATGTGTGTGAAAAGTAAGTCGATAAGATTTGTTTATTAAAGATGGTGACCTTAGTAGAATTAATGTTTAACCCTACTCAACTACAAATACACAAATAGACAAATACACATTACTTGAATAAATCTAAAATAGATATCATATCGAGTTTTGATAATAGAGTTAAAAGGGTCGTAGTTAAAAAGAAATTAAAAACATCGTCTTATATATTAGGGTTGTCATTCTTGTTTAGAACCGGTCTGAAACTTGTCTTTGGTGTGTGGTTGTACAGAGCCCCTAGACTGGAAGGGGTCAATTTTTTTCGAATATATGTATATTTTGTGTAACAATTTAACAAGAAATACAATAAATGTATTTAAGCGATGATTTTATTAAGAAAAATGTTCTCTATGTAAAACAAGTCGTTTATGAGAGGGACCACTTTTAAATTTCGTACAAGACCTCTATAATTTCGGAATACCCTGTCCTACCCTACTTATACGACTTTTACGAGCTCAAATATTAATGAAATGTTTTTATGATATCGCGAAAGCCCTTAGAATCGTTGTTATCAACACTTCGTATGAGTTCTTTAAAACATGATTTTACAGACGTAGGTAAAAAATGTTTTCCAAAGACATGGAAAATAAAGTTATCAGAGGTGGGGTTTGTTTATTTGAAAAAATGGCGTGTGGAAACTTTGTCTAAATTTTTGGGGCCACAAATGTAAATGTTGATAAGTAAAGGTGTCCCAACTTCATTGGAGAGTTACGTAAATAGACTGAACTTTATTACTATTTTCATGACTCGGTAGTTGATTTGAACGACTAGAAAACAAAACAAAATTTAAGATATATTGTAACTTGTAGTCTTGTACAAATATTAAATTTAGAAACGTGCCTTGTGTTAGAAGTCCAGTACTACTTCAATGACGAGTACAAAAAGTTAATAGAGATAACTTGCATTTTTTTGAAATGTTTAGGGGACGTCTGGTTGTAAATGGGAATAACTATGGGTATGATTACATGTAAAGGGTTTCAAACCTACCAAATTTTGTACGAATAGATAATGCCTGCTTTTGAGGGTTTGATACCCATTTTCAAATCTTATAACCACTAACCAAATACTACAATGGGAATGAAAGTCATTACCTTATACCTACACCCTCAAAACAAAAACTCCCTTAATTCTGTTAACCAAAATAACAAAGAAAACAACAAGATCGTCTATCGATAATAGAGTTAATTTCGTTTACCGTCTTCAATAAGGTAACGTTCCTCCTTCATCCCCCGTGAAAGATCAAGCAACAAAGATGATGAATGATTTATATATTTGAAGTTGCATCCATACGCTCTACGTAGAAATGAGGCTGGTATAGTCGAACAAGTTAATGGGAAGTTCGTCATGCCTTCTGCCACACTTCGCTCCTTCCTTCATGAGGCTACGATATCTGCACCAAATGTTGCTCAAGGCGAAGAAAATGGCTCCCAGAGAGAGAAGAAGAAAAAGAGGTCTCGCACTGATGCACCCACTAGCAAGTCTACTAGGCACAAGAAAGTTGCCCTGAAAGGTAAGAATATTGATCTTACCTCCGAGGAGGAAGAGGAATGGTCGGGGTCTGGACGCGTGTGCTTTCCTTTCCTTCTACCTCGTCCTTGTTCTTCTTCCTCACCTATTATATTGTCCTCTTTATCTTCTGCCACTTCTGATAATTGTCGTGATGATTTATGTTCTACTGCAGAGTCTACTGCTCCTGCCACTGTTGAGCCAACTCAGAGGAATCTCGAGGAGGTACAACGGGTGTTGCACTCCACATCCTCCTTTGCAGCGGAAACAACATCGGCTACTCCTTTGGTAGTTTTCGAGGTTCCCCAGGATCATGTTGATCCTATGGTGGAAGAGTGTCCCTGGGCAGAAAGTGGGGGGTCATAGCTTGGAGAGCAGAGAGGTCGAAGTTGTACCGAAGGAAGGAAGTGTGGGGGCACTCTCCCCTTCGTCTCTGTTAGGATGTTTTTCAGACTAACATGGAGTTTATTAGAGAGGGCACTCTCCCCTTCGTCTTCTAGGAAGTATTGTTCCTAGAAAATGAAGTTCTTTATCATTCGTCATTGTTGTTTTTGTGCTTATTTGATAACGAATTGGAAAATTGTTTCCTCTTAAACAAAGAGGCAAACATATCATATATAACGAAAAATTGGGCATCGCCCTTACATATCCTTTTAAAAGAAAAGGTTTACATATGTTTTCATGCTTCTAAACGTAACAACGTCGGCTGAGATTTCCATGCCATGTTCTTGGGAACAGATCTCCCTGAATCGTATTGATATTGTATGCACCATTGCCAAAAGCTTCGGCTACCTGATACGGCCTCTCCCAGTTGGGTCCAAGTTTA
Source organism: Senecio squalidus (assembly GCA_910822075.1). Lineage (NCBI taxonomy): Eukaryota > Viridiplantae > Streptophyta > Magnoliopsida > Asterales > Asteraceae > Senecio > Senecio squalidus. Next base: position 24,825,717 of record CAJVGC010000590.1, on the reverse strand, counting down.
CCTTGATTTTCCACCAGGCTTGCCTCATTGCTTCTTAGGACGTAGTCTCCTGGCTTGATGGTGGATGGGTTTACGTTTTTGTTGTAGTACTTCTCCACTTGTCATTTCCCGTGATGAAGTCTTGTACCCTTACCATCATCCCTTCCACGGTTCTAGGGATCTGGTTGTTTAGCCTTTCTATTAACTGTTTGTTTCGGATTGCATGCATGAACCTGAAACTCTCATCCCTTCGGTTTCCCCTCGTATCTATAGGCTTCCTCTATTAAAACGTTCCATGAAACGCCTTAAGCTCTCTTCTTCCCGCTGCTTTATATTGTGTATCTCTACCGGATCTCGCTCATACCTTCTTTGTTGCATGAAGTTAACCCTAAAATTCTGTTGGAGGTCTTCGAAGTCATTGACACTTTTGGGCAAAAGACTATCAAACCACAGTCTGTCCGCCCCTATGAGAGTTTGTACGGACATGTGGCACCACACCGGTACGGACCATTGCACTACCTCCGCAGCTCCGACAAAGATACTGAGATGATCGTCTGGATCCTGAGTTCCATCATACATCTTTATATTCGAAGGCATTTTTATCTTCGGTGGGAACTTTAACTTAGCAATCTTTTTAACGAACTTGGCCTCCTTTTGCCGATGGTTTGGCAAGATCTTCTGCCTCGTATTTTTCCGCCATCATTTTTGCATACGTCGGAGGTAGCTCCCATGTGTTAGGGTCATATTCGGAGGAGATATTGGGGAGACAAGGGTGTATCGGCGTAAACGTGGGCAAGGTGACTCCTTGCATCCTTTCTCACATGGCTCCACTGGGCCAGAATGATGTCCCTATAGGGTACCGCGGTGTGAAATTCTTCGGGGGCGGGTCGAAGAAAACTCATGGAGGAGACTGTGCAGACTGTTGTGGCACATAACCCGTTTGTGGCCGAAGTGGCAGGGTTTGAGAGGAAGGGCCTCCTCTCTGAATTACTCTGGTTCCTGGTGTTTGCGTAAATACCGCCAAATCTGTTCTTCCAAAGAGATTTCTCCCTTGCATCGGACTAACTGGTTCCCCTCTTCGGTTTATCTTCCCTCCCCTTCGTGGAGAGGGGGTAGTTGACCCGTTGGTCATGCTTTCCTCGTTCACATCTCCATACGACAGCTCGATATCTATCTTTCGATGTCTTTCCCTTTGTACGTAGGTGTTCATGAGTCCACGTAAATGCCCGAAGTTGTTAACGACGAACTCCGGTGTGATCTCATTCCCACCGTTTTGGGGGAGAACTTCTGTTGCGTCAGCTAGTGGAGGGTGTTGTGACTAGGTTGGCTCTACGACACTGGTTGATGTCTGAACGGTTGGTGCATGGATGGAAATTACCGACGGCATAGGAGTATCCATCTAGTACCCTCTTTCCAACTGGTGTCGGTAAAGCGTCCAACGGATGGCGCCAAATGTTGAAGTAATAAATCTCCGGGTCTTGAAAGGGCTAGATCTTCCTCGTTGAATCTCTTATCATGATCCAACTCGTCTTTTACACGTAACATGTTCACACGAAACAAAACCTAAAGCTTATCGGGAAGATTTCCCCGATAAGGCTCGGGCGTGAGAATCAATATGCATGAACTTTTTGGGAATAATATAGAACAATATGAGTGATTCGAATGTATAAATAGGTATGAAAGATAGAAGGAATCAAGCACATTCAATGGAGAGAATGTTATTGATTTAAGTATTTAAGGTTGATGTTATATGCCTTTAATAAAGTTTATGTTCTTGTATTTATACTGCTTTCGGCTTCGGGCTATTATCCTCTGGATAATAGCCTACTTCTCTTTACGACGCCCATATGCTCTTTTTCTCTGTCAACTTGGATAATAGCGGGTACCTTCGTCTCAACATCTATTATCCAGCAGGTCTGTCGGCTCTCCAAACATTTTTGCTGACATTACACTGGACAGAGTACTTTTGACTACCTTTCTTTCTTTTGTGTTAGTCCCCCATGTGCTCTTTGTAAAGTATCTTTCACTTTGACGGTTGATGACGTCATATCCAAGTTGATGATAGCTTCGGCCTCTTGTTGCTAACATATCGAATCCTTTTCAGTTAGCGATTTGGCTAAGGCCTTTTGGAGTATATACATATATACTCCAACAGTGTCCAATTTTTTAGTACGCGTATGTATAGATCAGTGTAATACTAAAACAAATTTCTTGATTTATGTAATAATGTAAGAAAAACACTTACTTTTATTTAGTAATTCATTTATACTCGTTGCACATGATATTCGAAATCTCGACCGACCGATGTTTATGTTTACTGGAGGTCTTAATGTTTGTTATAAAATAGCATTACTTTTGTAGTGTAATAATTTAATTTAAAAGGGTGGGGGCCTTAAATTTATGCGTATAGAAAATTGCGTGGAGAGCTTCATCTATTGACTATCGTCCATTGGTACTACTATTTCATATATGTCGGCTTCCTCTTTTGCTTCTAATTACTTTTTCCTTCTTCAGTTACAAATCAAAAAATTTAACAAATAAACGATTATTAGTATTATCTCTTTTTAATAATAATAACCATAAAGAAAGCTTATCGGGAAAACATCCTCGATGCAAAGGCATCCGCTGTCGCAATTTAACTACCGTTTCCTGTTCTGTTACGAAGATTTGTGTGTCGTTTCAACTCTATGGTGAAGATTATACATTCATTCTCAACTTATTTCTATTAATAATAAATGTTTTTGTAAAAGAAAAGTGTGGTTGGTATATGAATTAATAGTGTTTGGAGGGCATGAAATGACCCTTTTTCACAACGTGTATGCCTTATATGTATACCATATGGTATGGCTCCACTATGTCTACTACGTGCCCCATTTCATCTTCTAATATATCATGATTTGTAGCTACTATTTATACATTTTTTTAATCTTAACAATAATGTTTTTCTGTGCTAAAATAACATATTTAATTATGTCGACGGTAATCGGTTAAAAGTGTCGGACAAAAAGTGAAATCAGAAAAGGCAAAAAGGGAAAGTTATTTTAAATGTCAAGCAAAAAAAAAACTTAGAATAATAATAGTGAATTTTAATATTTTTTGTGTATGATTGTGGAGAGTGTAATGAATGCTATTTCATATTTTATAGTCAAATGGACAGCACACCCACCATTAACGACGACTTTTTGGTCATTTCTCTCGCGATCCTATTTTCTAGCCAACATTAACTCACTTTTAGATTTACTCACACACTATAAAAATAGAATACACCACAATACAAATCATTTTCAAATGCTTTTAAACAATCTAGATTTATTATACTTGTATAGTTTTATGTAGAAATAAGTTATTTTATTGATAAAAAAAGAGAATAGATTTTAAACATAAGCTAAACAAAGAACGAAATCTAGCATTATCATGCCTTTTTTATTATCTAACATAACAAAGAACGAAATTTACAAAACAATTAAAAGCATATTATTATTCTCAACATTGATAATGTATCGTATATAACTTCGACACTTTGGATCCACACAACCCGCATTCCTCGGAGATTGTGTATATACAACGAGAGACTTTACATATAAAAGGGATTCTCCGAAACTAGCAACATATTTACGTTAGGGAGATAATATCAACATAAAAGTGGTAACCAAATGAATCATCTTACTCTACTAATACTTCTCATAAAATAATAGTCCTAAAATAAATTTTTTAACTTTATTTTTTATTTTGAACAATAATAATGCTCGATTCCAAAATATTGAACCAAGTTCTATTTATACCATTATTTACATAGAATTTCATTTCTACTACAACATTAATTTTCAGAAGGTTATATTTGAAGTGTTTGACATATATTATATATTATTTTTTAAATATATAATAAGTATTGATAACTATAATATTCAGTTTAAACATCTATAAAGAACACTTGCATAACACCTATTTTTTTTTAAAGTGTAACACATGTTTTCTTTTTTACCACATCCCTCGGGTTGTTAGAAAAACTTTTATATATTAAACAATTATTTTAAATATAAAAAGAATATTACATAAATCATTTTACCTACTTATTACTATATTGTCCTAATATATTTTAGGCTTAAAACTCCAAACTGTCCCAAGAGTCCAAGACCAAATCATCATCATCTTCCACTGATAAGAAGAAAGAGAAAAAAGAAGAAAAGATCTTATGCTTTCATCAAAGAAATGCCTCTTTCAAATCTCTCTCTTCTATTAACACAACTTGTTCTACTACTTATCTCCACCGACACCATCACAACCACCACCACCGCCACCGCAACCGCCGAAACCGCTGATCTTTACTTCAAAGAAGCACCCAAATACTACAACTCACCAAACTGTCCATTAGCTCATGACACTTGTTCCGCCAATGCGGTTCATGTAGCCATGACTCTTGATGCAGCCTACATCCGTGGATCCATGGCTGCTATCCTTTCGGTCCTTCAACATTCCTCTTGTCCCGAAAACATTCGGTTTCATTTCGTGGAATCTGCTTCTGCGTATACCGACAATATTCAGCTCATTATATCTAACTCTTTTCCGTATCTTCGGTTTGATGTGTATAGATTCGATGATTCTGCGGTCTTGGGATTGATCTCTACTTCTATTCGGTCGGCACTCGACTGCCCGCTTAACTACGCCAGAAACTACCTCGCGGACTTACTTCCGACTTGTGTTAAAAAAGTTGTGTACCTCGACTCTGATCTTGTGTTAGTTGACGACATTGTGAAACTAGCTGATACTCCTTTCGGAGACGAAAATGAGCAAAAGGTCCTAGCTGCACCCGAATATTGTAACGCGAATTTCACTTCTTATTTCACTCCCACGTTTTGGGCAAACCCTTCTTTGTCGGTTACGTTTGCTGAACGAAATGCGTGTTACTTCAACACCGGAGTGATGGTGATTGATCTAGAAAGATGGCGAAAAGGAGATTATACTACCAAGATTATAGAATGGATGGAGCTACAAAAAAGAATGAGGATATACGAATTGGGATCGTTACCGCCTTTTCTATTAGTTTTCGCAGGAAAGATAGCTCCCGTGGATCATAGATGGAACCAACATGGTTTAGGTGGTGATAACTTTGAAGGACTTTGTCGCGATTTACATCCTGGACCGGTTAGTTTGTTACATTGGAGCGGAAAAGGAAAGCCATGGGTTAGATTAGATAGAAATCGAGCTTGTCCATTGGATGCACTTTGGGCGCCATATGATCTTTTACAAACTTCAAATGTTCTTGAATCTTGAGATCGAGGTACTATACAAAGATTTTGAAACGATTGCAATTCCCCCAAATCATATATACGTACGTACCTATCAATATACATACATACATATACGTATACATATACATATGTCTACGTATTTTGCATTCGATCCATTGATGACTTTAAACGAGTTGTTATTTGAGATCGTCTAGATTCAATATTTCGATCACTGTATTTTTTTTGGGGAAATTATGTAAATTATTACATGAAGATAGATATACACGTACTAAATTTTGATTCGGTCCTTTTTGCTAGCATAGTATCGTAACAAGTACGGGAAAAAACTATATGTGTGTTGTAAAAACGAAATCAAATGTAAAATATAACTTTCTATCATATCATATCTTATGATAAACATGAATAAGAGTAATATGTCTTATATGATGCTATATTGTACTTCTTCTATAAGAGATGAATATTATGCGTGTTATGATATTTAATAGTTTACATTGGGTAAATAACTTATTTTAAAACGCTAAATATTTTAATAAAAACGTAACTTGTGGGAACCGAATTTCGTAACTCTTATATTTTGTGAATGTTTCACCCAATTTAAATATTTCACTTGGTCAAATGAACTCCTGGAGGAGTTATATATCCAGAGAAATAATTATTGAAAAGGAATTAATAAATGAAAGAAATCAAATATAGTACTGTCAGAAGAATTGTTGAGCCCTTTAATGTTTTCAAAAGGAGGTAATTCGTATGTGATTGTTAATATCTTCTGAAAATCATAAATAGAACTCGAAATGTTACTGCTACGCTTTTAACAAATTTGATATGAAGACCAAATGATCGGTTAAATGATCGGTTGCATAAGTTGAAAAATGTCGGTAATTAGTCATTCAAAATATTCAGAGTCAAACACTTCACCTTAATGAAGGAGACACATTTTACATCCACACGTTAAACGTTGAGGTAAATAGTTCGGAAACATTTTTATTCATATTTTAAAAATTATATAACAACTGTTTTCGATCTTTTTTTTGTGGGAAAGAGACAAAGTTTATGCCCAAATTAACTATTTCGCCCTTTTTTTTCATAATCAAATAATTCATTGCAAGAAAGCTTGAATTGTATATGTTATAAAATAACAAAATGGGACCTTGTTCATGTGAAAATGCCGTGTTTGGGTATCTTCCGAGTCCCACAAAAGGTCCACTCTTGTTGTCGAATAAAATAAATCTCACTATTCATGATTATTTTCCTCATGTAAGATTCCATATTTTATGGAATTAAACGTATATTTTTTGGTTTATTTCCAATAGACTTTAGTTTTCTTGATAGACACATTTGTCGGTATTAGTGTGTTGAACTTATGTAAGGTCGATTGTTATTCGTTAAAAAGATATCTAGAGGAATTGTATTGCGAATAGAGACTAATGATCATTATGAGATTATTCAAACCCATGACGTATATGTTATCGAGATTTGGTAAACTGTCGGTGAGACTTTCCTTTTCGAAGATTAGAAAGAAAAAAAATAGAAAGAAAAATCACGATCGTTCATAAATAGAATGAAAGTGAGACAGTGGAGAGTTTGATTGCTTCATTGCACATGGTGAAAAGGTTATCGTTCCTCACTATACATGTCAATACATTCACATCACTATTTATTTCTCGATTAGTGAGTGTTAAGTTTGTTGTAAAGTGTTTGTTTCTAATATCTTTTAAACATTTTAACTTATTTATTACTGTCCTCTACTTATAGAAGTGTTAAATAAACTTTAATTTTTTGATAAATTAGTTATCAATTATAGGATTTTTCTAATGTATGCCCTCATTTTATATATTTATTATTGTTAAAGGAACCTAAAGTTCTTTTATAAACTGAAGAAATTTGAGTTAATATATTTTCTAGTTTAACATTTATTTAATGATGATAAATGTATACATAGTTTTTTTGAAACCGGCAATATTATTAAAAGACGACCTAACTAGGAAAGAGTTAGAAAACGGGCACAAAGTATAAATTATAAACGTTTACTATCATTAGAAAATCTCTTTCTCAAATCATAAGATTTAAACAAAGTAGAAACGTAATCTAAGTTAGATAGCTAATTGCACATACATGAAGAAATAATAAATGCAAGGAGGCGTACGTATCACTTAATTTAATAACTTCAAAACCCCATTTTTGATTAACCAAATGTAGTTAGAAATCGCATCAAACTAATGAAAGACATAAAATATTAAAATTGATGTAACAAGTACCAAAAATAATTTCATAATATTTAAACTTGTCTAGATTTATATGGTAATTCCAATATATATGGTAATGTTTATACACAAACAATAATCTTAAATATGATGTTTAAATTACAAGTTTTGCACTTGCGGTAGTCTATTCCTTAATTTGATTAACTTTAAACATGGTTCGTCTAAAATAACCATTTATATACAATTTAATCTTTAAGATTTAATAACTATCATTAATTTGTGTCTTCGTCTTGCTTTAGTTTTTCCTTAAATCATAGTTGAAAGATTTTTTATAAAGATAACCTCCAAGTACACATAAAATGAATATATATTCAAGATATATTATCTTGCATATCAAATAAACGTCTTTATATTTAAAGAATACAACCCCTTCATACATGTCTTATCGTGATAAATATAGTTCCGAAACTATGTTTATCAAAACTCTAGTTTAAAACATTAATAAAACGTAATAAATTGGTCATCGATCTGTTGGTTCAAACCCATTTCTATTAGTGTAAGGACTAATTTTAAAAGTACCAAATCGCTTGATTATAAAGTTAATAAAAAGGTTGAATTAGGTGTCTTCAATTTGTTTGGAAAGCACCTTTTAACTAGTAGATGGGTGTTGTAGTGCCGACAATTAAATGAATACACTTTTGAAGTTGATGTTTCACTATCTACTATAGTACGTGTATAAAGTGATTGCACATCATATATATACAAACACACACTCACACATATAAAAAAAAAGGTTTATTTTGGTGAACTTTCTCCAACCCGTGTCACTTTTATGACCGACCGAACCAGTATGCACGAAGTTTTGGTCCCTTTAAAACATTTCTGCTAAGAGAGCCACAAACATTGGTAGAAAATATTCTTAGAATGTCACCAACCCCAGTATTAGGTTTCAAACCCGTGACCTCCCACACAGAGGTGACAGGTGATAATATCCACCAAGAATTGAAACTAATAAAAATATACAACCTATGTTATACTTAATCGGGTATATTTATATGTTAGTTCAAAGTAATTTTGCTTATTTAATGATGAGTTTACTGATTATTAGCGAAGTATTTATGGTGGAAAATGGCATTAGATATGGCATGAAATACGCAAATGTGCGGGAGTTAGAAATTAAGGTTTATTAGAAATTAAGCAAGATGCAGTTAAATATTAAATATTAATTAATGGGAAGGTGGAATTATATTTCGTCACTAATATCAGCAAATAAATAAACAAAGAAGTGAACCATTTTTTCTTGCATAACAATGAAAGGTGCCCTTTTCTCATGATTTACAATTCATTCTTAATCATTCATGTTTAGTAAAGTTATGTTTAAATAATAGTCACATTCCATAAAGAAAATGTCGAATGATAAATTCTTGTTAATGAGTGCACGGTTACTATGTATGTCGGTGTAAATCTTGAATGACAACTATGGGTAGTAAAATATTGTCAATTTATACCTAACTAATGGTGTTAGGGTCACTTCATGCACATTAAGTATGTAATTACACTTTTTATTTTACTATCAAGTAGTTATTGACGAAGTAGCATGATCAAAGGAAGAATTTCAATACGGTTATGGAAATATATAAAGAATAATAAAACACCCTGTAGCTTTCATATATTTTTAAATGACATACATAGGATATACAAAAGCACAATAAAACCCTAATGAACCTAAACCTATATATTGAGTTGAGCTTATTATCTAATATTTTCCGCTAGTTCGAACAGCGAAATCGCGAAATCTCGATCTGGATAAGAAAAACTTTAACTACGAAAATAAAAATACATATTACGAAATAAAAATAAAATAAACATAAAGACGTTGATCGAACTTGAGATCTGTCGCACATTTGATATCCGGATTTGACAGATCTGCCTTCATAAAACATATGCTAGAATTTGACATCCGAGTTGCATTTTGATTTTGATTCTAGATTGCTTTTGAACATCTTCTTTGACTTGCTACTGAATTTACCGGCTTTAGACGACTGTAGAAGAAAAGAAAAAATAAATTTAGCCGGCTGTTGAAAAAAATAAAAGACAATTTTTTTTTTCTTTTTAGGATTTAGAACCTAATCCAGTTAGGCGGCTCATCCCCACGCCGATTAGGGCTTGAAAAAAGAGATTGGGGTTTGAAAAAAGATAGAGACGGGATCAGACCCGCTCTGATACCATGAAAATATGATAAAAGCCCTTAGAATTCATATATTATTAATCGATATATATATATATATATATATATATATATATATATATATATATATATATATATATATATATATATATATATATATATATATATATATATATATATATATATATATAGGGTATACAAAACCCTAACGAAACTCTAATGAATCTAAACCCACATATTAAAATTGGACTTATTATCTAATAATATAATAGTTAAGCCCCACGTACATTACCATCATAGAAGTTTACACTTCGCGGTTAGCCTTTGAGCCGGGTCTTAAGACATACAATAAGTGCAATCGTACTTATATATTTGTAAAGTATCATTTTTGTAACTTGTTTTGAAAAACAAAGAAATTTTGATATATTTATGAGTTTTTATTTTATTTTTTGTACATGACATTTGAATTCTTAGAGAGAGTCATGTTTAACCTGAACATTGGTTATTATTCGTTTAAAGTACATAATAATCTATAATTCAATACATCTCATATACTAATATTTTTTATCTCTTTTAGTTTTAGGCCTTTGTATCTCATAGTCAACACGTCTTTGTTTTTCTCAAAACCTTTTATCGACTCATTTTACTTGTGAATTTTATGATTAATTTACAAACCTGCAAAAACTACACTTTAAAATTAACATAAAAGATCTTTACCAATCAAATACTCTTGCTTGACATATTTCTTTTCATTTTACTACAAATATCCAAATAGTGTAAAACAATTGATGCATAAAAAAATGTGTTAGTCGATTGAAGACATGTTGTTTAACAACTACCGTTCTTTCTTTTACCCTTTCAGATAGATATGTCAATGGATTAATATGGATCGAATTTTGATTTTATCTATTAATAACTTGATATACATTAGGGATGAAATCGAATCTCTATCGAAATACTTTAAATGAATTAGATAATCTATTTAGAGTGGGTTAATCTATGTTGTCAACTTAATTACCTTCACATTTGTCATCTTCTAAACACTATATTTTGTTTTGTTCTTCTTCGTCATCCAAAGATGGTCCCGGTCTTTTCTTGACAACATGTTTTAAAGAAAGAGTATATAAAGGTTATAATTCTATATAATTTATAAGTACTCATATTTTATTGAAAAATAAATAATATACAAAAAAATGTAAATCGTATAGTTTTAAAGTGTATCAAAGCTTGTTATTTAACACTAATTTCTTATATTCTTCAAAAAAAAAAATGTCCACATTAGCAAAATAGGAGCACTTATTATAAGCTAATTCCATATTCCAATATAAGTTTTAAATTCAATTTTTTTTTTTAAAATGTTGACAAAAAAGAAATATTATGAACACCTTCATATGTTAATGAGGAACAAATCAGAGTACAATACTGAAAATATATGATAAAAGTATAAGTAAGATAACTAACCTATTTAAAATTTATATAAATTAAATATTTATATTTCTAATATCCCAATATAAAAGTTAAATCTTTACAACGGTATATTAACCATGCAATCAATAAACTTGATTTTAACTATTTTCCGACCTACCTATTAACTCCTTTACTCAAGAACAAGTTTTTCTTTAACTTAGATCCTTAAACCCAATAAAGCATGTGGGTTCGATCTCGTTCTCAACCATTTTTAGATGATCATAGGTCGAGGTAAATTTACCCAGCATCGTATACTCTTAATGATGGAGTGGGTGTTTACATTGGAATGTACGGTAACTGGTTTTCATCCAATAAAAGATTCTTTTTTATATATATAACGAGTAATTAAGTATGGGGAATGGGCCTGTTTTTAACGGGCCTACTTTCTACGGGCTGATAAGATACACTTGAGTTTTATTCTGCTATTGGGCAATCACTTCTTAGGCGATTCTGATCAGGCTCTTTTCTTTGGGCCTAGTGATGGGCTAACTTACGTTTAATCTAATCCAACATTGGGGAAAGAAGCTAATGAGACAAGTTCTTTTTTTATCTGTTTGCTCATATGTTTTGGTGCACTTTATTTTGTAATTTCTTCCTAGAAGTTTTTATGATAAATTTACTACCGCTCAAAAAATCACAGTGATGGAAACTATCGAACACGTGTCACACATTCACACGAGGACAGAGAGGCGGTTTTCGACAAGCAATAACATGACGTCAAGTCACACAAGTTTTGGCTTACAAATAGCAAACTATCTATTTGAGCGAAGCATGACCTTTTTGGTACTTTTTCTCCCTCACGTTTTACTTTTCTCCCTAAAATTATGATTAACTTAGCCCGCACTCCCTTGACCATCTGTCTAGTGTCTTGGGATTCTCGCAAGGGTGGAGCGAACATCGGTCATCACCACCGTTCACCCGTTTTTTAACCCTCTGCTAATTTTTGCATGAACATCTAGTTTAACATCGTTTTTTTTCTCAGTTGACATCCATACTGGAGATTACTATAAAAAAATCTAGACCGTCGTATTTTCTAATGGACAATTGTCAAAAATCCATACACCTACAAAAATAAACATCGCATATTGTTTTAGACTGGTGTCCTTTATGAAGATTTGCAGGAATAAGTTTAGGAACATATATGATCTACTCATTCATATACAGATTCAAAAGTGCATAGCTCTCAGAAATATGGTGTTGGAACATTATTGTCTGTATTTGTATTCATTAGAACGTGTCGTAGAGTTAGTATGTAATTAGATCGAGTTGTAAAGTCCAAACGCATTAACGAAGAAGTTACCGTCATGTAAAAGAGTTACACTCACGTAACTCTTCAGTTACGTGCACGTAACTGTTAGTTACGTGCACGTAACTCTCTTCCAAGAGTTACGTGAGCGTAACTCTTCTAGGGTTTCGGGCTGGTATAAATATCGAGCTCAGAATCATTAATGTAGTGGTTGAACAGTAAAAGTGCAGTCACTTCAGAGAGAGTTACGTGAGCTAGGTTTAGATCACGTAATTGTGAGTTCTTGAGTGTTAAAGTCTTGTAATCGAAGTGTTTAGGTTCTATTCGTGTTTGTAAACATTCACGTAAGCTTAATAGAATCAATCCTTTGATTATATCTCTTGTTCTTCACCGTTTTCATACATATACTAGTTATTCCGCAATTAGTTGTTGTAGGATTCAAAGGAGGTCCGAAATAGGCGACCAACAAGTGGTATCAGAGCCTCTATACTTGCTATAGAGGTCTTTGAATCCGTTTGGTGAAGATTTAGGCTGATTTGGAATAGATCTAGGTTTTGGAGTAATTTAGGTTATTTCGGGATTTTTTAGATCTAGGCCGTACTAGCCGGAGTTTGGAGCTTAGGTTCAGATATTACATCTACAGTTGGTAGTATTACATATCTGCAGAAGAAGGGCACCTAGTTTTGAGTATTTCTCCGTTTACGGCGATTTTTGTGAAGTTTTTGCTGCTGTCACGTAATTGAAGTATTCTGCACGTAATTTGCCACGTAAGTTGTCTATTACGCTCACGAAATAGAGAATTACGCTCACGAAATAGTCTATTACGTTCACGTAATTGTAACTTACGCTCACGAATTTGTGGTATTACGTTCACGTAAGTAGTAATTACGTTCACGAAATTGGTTATTTCGTGCACGTAATTCTTGTTCTGAAATCGTTCGTTTACTCATTTTACAAGCCGTTACTCTGCCCGGTTTTCGTTGGAAAGGCTAGGTGGGTGTTAGGTTAGACTTTTGGGTATCCGTTAGCTGAAGATTTTGGAAATTTGTGAATCTGTGATGGCTCTAGCTACGAATTCTAATTCGCTCAACATGGAGACAAGCCGTAACCCTCAACTTCCTCCTTTATACAACCCGAACCGTAGTGTAGAGGACTGGATGATGAGTTTTAGGACATATGTAGCGTGTACTGATCCAGGTATATGGGCTCCTATTCTCACGAAGTATGAAGCTCCCCATGACCTCAACACAGCCACCGGTATTAAAACCTATCGGGCTTCATCTACTTACACCGACGATGAGAAAGTTCAATTTCTCAAAAATCAGAAGGCATTGGGTACAATCCAGTTCTGTCTGACCGATGAGATGAGAGCTATTTTCCGGATGATCGATAATCCTCACGATCTCTGGAACGCCATCGCGAAGAGATATGGAGGAACGGAGGAAATGAAAGAAGTCAAAGCAGATTTGTTGAGGCGACAATTTGATAACTTCAAATGCGGAGAGAATGAAACTCTAGATATGCTTATCTCGAGATTTAGTCGATTGATGAATGATCTTTCCGAGTTAAAAGTTGAGTTCAGCAAGATCCAGACAAACTTACGTTTCTTGGATAGTCTTCCGGCACACTGGGAGTTTCGTGTGCTGCTTTTGAAAGACAAACCCGAGTTAAGAGATTATAGCTTCGAGGATCTTATTGACAAACTTCGGATAGCCAACCTGCAAATGCAAGAAAAGGCTTATAGTAGCAATACGTTTGCTCAGAAAGTACTTAGGGACAATGCGGGAGTTGCTTTCCTCTCGGATACCTCATCCCAAGTACCTTCCTCCTCAAGCTTCTTACCTCCGACTCTCAGTTTTCCGAAGGTTCAAGACAGTCCTCCCGTATCGAGATCAACCGATTCATTATGTCCTTCATGTTCTGCATGTAGAACTTGCTCTTCGAGACGGGAGATGAATACGGCTTTTGCGGCTCCCCTCCTACAGCCACAATCTAGTTCCCAGAATGTAGAGCCTGATCGTTTACAATCGTGCTTCGTAGCTGCATACAACGATTTGATCGATGGCAGGATTGCTTGCTCTTCTCTCAACGAGGAAGACTATGAGCAGGTTCATCCCGATGATTTGGATGAAATGGATATTAGATGGAATATGGCTATGCTGACGAAGCGGATTAAAGGGTTTCTAAATCGCACGGGAAAGAAGTTTGTTGGTGGCGATAGAAAAAGTGGGATGGGCTTCGATAAGTCGAGAGTAAAGTGTTTTAAATGCAATAATTACGGACACTTTGCTCGAGAATGTGGTCAACACTCTCGTGAAGACACTCGACATGACCATGGAGAAAGATATGGTCAACAACAACAAGGTCAAGCCTCCCACCAAGGTAGAAACTATCAACAAGGAGGATATCAGGGTCCTGCATCGAGGAATCTCCGAATTCAAGATGTAGAGAAGGATGCTAGTGCGCTCATAGCTGTGGATCATCGGGTAGATTGGAATGCATATGAGGATATCGCACCAAGGATGGATCACCTTGCTCTAATGGCCTCTACGTCAGATGCTCCTAAACCTGAGGTAGAAATCGATCCTTTTACACCCGTTTGTACTAACTGCTGTGAGCTAGAGGCCAAGCTCACTGTATGGAGTACCTCTGCTAGAGAGTTAAGTGTCGAGGCTAATAATTATAGAATAAAAAATGATTCCTTGTCAAAAGAAAACAGAACGCTAACTGCTTTTAAAAAGGAAAAACAAGTCGAAATTTCTGATCTTAAAATAATGATTGGTCGACATGTTTCAAAAATCCAAGAGTATTCTGATGCTCTTGCAGATGAAAAATTGAACTCGGCCAAGAAACAAAAAGAAATTGACATTTTGCAGGGAAAGTTAGCCTCCATTGCCAACTCAAAAGAAATCTTGGCTCAGTTGATCGAATCTCAACGGACGAACACTAAGGATAAGGGTGGACTGGGGTATTCTAGTATGCCCCCTCCAATGACTTTCACCCCAATCCCAGCCGATGGCTCGTCCGTAGAGGTAACTCAATCTGCTTCTTTGACCTCTGAGGCTCCAAAAGCCGAAGAAACTGGTCCAGAAGTCAGTATCAGTAAAATTGAGTCTAAAGAGACCTTAGAAAGACCTGACCAAAACTCAAAAGACTTGACCGATTTGAAAGATGTCCATTTATCTAAATATCAAGAGAGTCTTTTCGAGAAAGTTATTCAGCGCCTTGAAAGCCGTCTTATCACTAAGATGGACAAGAAGTTTGAACAACTTCAGGTGCGAGAAGAAAAACGGATTGTTAAGCAATCCGACTCTAAGCAGGTCGAGTCAAAGTCCACAAAATCGAGGTCAAAGGGCAAAGAAAAGGTTGAGGAACCAATTCTCACTATTCAAACCCCTATGTCCACGATTTTCACTTCAGGAGTGGCTTCTTCTTCTAAGCCTACAAGTTTCTCTCCTAAAGTGTCTAAAGCTAAATCAACCAAGGTAATACCACCACGAAACGACAATCAAAAGAAGATTCCAACTTCTCAGGTTCCCGAGGTTAATTCAACTGACCCTCGAACCTGCTATTATTGTCGATATGAGGGACACATTGCCAAGGTTTGTCCTCGTTTGAAAAGCTTAATTTTGAAACGTAAAGAGTCAAGAACAACTTCAAACGTTAAGTCTGTTCCTCAAAGGAAGATTCAACCAAACAAACCAAAGGTTGATTCTCCTTCAGTCAAGGTCAATACCGATCCAAAATCGAAATTGACTGAGACTGTTAAAGATGATAAAGAGTCGCCTGAACATCAGGATGACACATCAACCACTACTGATTATCAGAAAGACCATAAATTGGTTGATGTGATCATTACCGATGAAAGTGGGAGACCCAAGTCGGTTAAGGCTTGGGTCCCCGTTACAAACTAACCTTTCTTCTAAGATGTGCAGGAACGACCAAAGTGAACTGTAGATAATACGTAGTATGTCATCAGTGGTTGTTCAGGGCACACGACAGGCAACATCTCCCTTCTTACGGGTTTTCTTACCTATAGATGGGATATCGTTGTATTCGCTGGAGATAAGGGTAGTACAATTACGGGTCAGTTTTGAGAAAGTTTTCATCTGCTTAGCAGTGTAAAGGAACAGGAGGAATCATATGAGCTTACATACGCGTTATGGATCACGTTCTCCTGGAAAGACGGTTTCTGGGTAGTTCTTGACGATTGGAAGGCTCCGAGTGCTTAAACATGCTCGATTGATCAAATGCCTTCCCGTCAAGTGTAAAGGTTCTTTATCACGAGATAAAGTGTAAAGGTTTGCGTAAATCATCATTTTTGTCTCTTGAAAAGAGTTTAAAGGTTAAAAACTTGTTTTCTATTATTTAGTAATAGTTTAAAGTTAAACACGTGAATTAAAACAAGTTTAAAATCGAGAAAACGCGCGAAAAACTCAAATTTGAAAGGAATCACGTAATAGAGAATTACGTACACGTAATTAGCAATTACGTGCACGTAACTCTTAAGTTACGGGCACGTAATTGCTTAATTACGTGCACGTAAGTTCGAAGAGAGAGTGGGTATAAATAGGTTTTATGTAACAGTTGCCAAACACACTTTCAAAAACCCTTCTTTACAAAAACCCTTTCTCTGTGTGGCGATTTGGCAATTTAGCACTCAATTTCACTCGTTTTTTCATTCATTCTCTCTCGGATTCATCATCTAAACATCACGGTATGTTTTCTTGACCGAAAATTTCGAGTTTAAAGGGGTGTTTGGATGGTCACGGTTGCGGTTTGGGTAGACATAGTCTAAAATCTCAAAAACAGTACCTTAAACTTAAAATTGATGATGCCATGACCTTGTAATCAGTATTCCGAGCATAATGGTGATGCTTGATTACGGTTTTTCGGCATTAATCAAATTTTTAAAGATTTTTTGGTTTAACCTATAAAAACCCTAATTTTGATTAAATTTTCTACACAAATGTCAATTGGGTGTAGTTTAAAGACCAATGTAACTCGGAATAAAGCGATTAACATGTTTTTGAGATAAAAACCATAGCTAAATTCTGAGTTTATTGAGCGAAAGAAAATGACGGGTCAAAAATGGTTACGGGCACGTAATTCACAAATTACGTGCACGTAACTCGTGTCTTTTGAAGTTACATGCACGTAATTTCCAAGCTACGTGCACGTAACTTGGTTATATTGTCACGTAACTTTGATGGTTTATGATTCAGATTGTCACGTAACATCTATTACGTGCACGTAACTCCTGAGTTACGTGCACGAAATTGTTAAAGAAAAAAGTTCGTTTTCGCGAAATTGTGTCGTTATGCTGCCCAAATTTTTCAAAAATCCATTACGTTAGACAAGTTACGCGCGTAACTGTCAACAGATTCACATCTGTTATTGGCAAATTCAATTTGCATAACGTAATTGATTTCAACGCTTGCAGCATAACCCAATTTCACTCAAAAGTAGTCTATGCGCGTCTAGGATATTGTTTACGATATCTTTTAGTAGTTTTGTGCTTGTACTAACTTTTGTGCGAGGTGTGTTGTCGTTTGTGTAGAATGGCACCTAAAGCTTCGAAGACTGAGATTGCTATTAAGAGACACAACGCGGTGGCTCTTATGACTGCTGAGAAAAGTGGGGCCGGGTATGAAGGGATCATCAACTATCTCAATAGGAGCCCAATTGCATATGCCCTACGTGCAAATCCTGGTTTGAAGCTTGATCTTATATCAGCATTCTGGAAGAATGCTAGGGCTAATACGACGGTCGATCCCCCTACGATCGAGTCCATGATTGGGGATCTTCCAGTTGTTATCACTGAGGACGTGATTCGCACGGTCCTTCAGTTTCAAGACTCAGCTAACGCTCCTGATGTGTTTCCTGATAAGCTGATCTTCGGATGCTTCAAGCAAATGGGCTATACGGGACGACTAGATTCCGCCCAGTTCTACAAAGCTATGATGCCTGATCAATACCGCCTTCTGATGCACACGCTCATCCAATGTTTGTCGAAGTGGAAGGGCGGATATGACGTTCTGGACCGCAAGGGTCAGTCACTGATGGTGTCATTAGTATTCAAGCATCCGTTCAACACTTCCCGGTTTATTCTGAGCAGCATGTTATGGATTTAGAGGATAAGTCACGGACTTTCGATCAGTACCCGAGGTTCGTGACTTTAATGATTGATCACCTACTGCCTCAACTAGCTTACACTGGTCCTCTGGGAGAGTCTACACACATCCAACCCAGAGTATTTGCTGACTGCCGAGGGGGATATGAGTTGCCACTTCAGGGTGCGTTGGTTGATCCTGCTTTTGTGGCACCGGCACTCACCGCTTATGATCATCTGGTTGTTGATGATCCCCCAAAGCCGACCATCTCTCGAAGATCTTCTAAGTCTGTAGCTTCTGGGAGTGTGACCAGTAAGCGCCAAAGAAAGAGCAAAGGGAAACAGGTTGTCGAAGATGAGGATGTGTCTGGGCGGGTTAAGAGTAAACGAAAGCAGCCAGCACAGTTGGATCTTATTGACGAATCCGATTCGGAGGGTGCTGAATCCGGTGATAAAGACGATGCTGCTGATGATGTTGGTGATGAAAGTGATGATTCGGATGAAACTGTAGAGATGGTCAATACTGCGAAGGAATGGAAGCAGAAATTCGATAATCTGAAAGTCCTGAAGAAGACTTTGTCAGTGGAGGCCTACAAAGAAAAACATGATCGGCTTATGAGGAAAGCTGCTAAAGCCGGGGTTAACTTGTTAGGAGCTGCTCTCCAAGGGGGAGTTAAAGGAACTGGGCAGGCTTCAAGAGATGTTACTTTCAAGGAACCACCACCGGTGATTCCTTCGCCACCGCCAGTGCGAATGAAGTTCGAGCAGTGCGAATCAAGAGATGTTACTTTCAAGGAACTGGGCAGGCTTCAAGAGAAGTTTAAAGTGGTTGAGCACAATCATAATGTAGTTCTGGAAGACTACAAAAAGTTCAATGATCGATTGGATGCAGTGTTAAAGGCGCGAGAAGCTGAGAAAGAAGCTGAACATGAGGAAGAAGCTGAGAACGAAGCAGATGATGAGAATGAAGATGTTGAGATAGACGATAAAGATGAGGATGAAGCTGACCAAGACGATGAAGCGCATGATGATGAACCCAAAGACGATGACGATCAGGATAAACCTGATGAGGGAGGTGATGCTGGAGCTCAATCCTTAATGGGCTCGGGCGATCAAGGAATGGCTGATCCTTCCGAACAGGCGCCGCATGATGAATCTGCGCCTGGTTCTGGAAAAGATGCGGGATCTCCATCCAAAGGAGCATCGATTGAGGGGGAGTCTGCTGATCTTAACTTTAATTTTGATTTAGTTTGTGCAGGTACCCACTTTCATACTCTCGACTCCGCTCAGCCTGAGATGTCATTTCATGGGTCTACCGGCGTAGTCCCTACCTTTGTGGCTATGCCACTGGGTGAGGGAGATGCTGCCTCAGTAGTCCAAGGGAGTTGTTTGTTTGAAGACTCCGAGGACGAGGTGACTTCCGCCCGATTGAAGAAAGTCACCGCCACCCAATCTGGCGTTGTTAAAGAGACGGATGCTTCCCCAGTTGGTTCTAAGGGGAAGTCTAAAGAAGACGAAGCTGCACCTCAACCTCCAGTAGTCCCCGCTCCCCTCGTGCCACCTCCAATTCATTATATCGATGGCCGAGGGAGAAAGATTGATCATGACGTATTTGGGGAGATGGGAATTCTAGTCGGGTGTAAGTTAGTAGGCCCGTGCAAGAGGATGGTCCTTGCTTGGCGCTACATCGATGACACCGACTACTTCGTGTTGCTAAGAAGTGATGGTGTCCAGTATCTGAAGATGAAGTATGCGACGTTCAACACTCTATCTCATTATGACTTGAAGCGTCTCTCAGATCTGGAACCCACCAACCTCTCTACGGATGCGGCCAAACTGTTCTACAGGAATTTGAGATCCGATATCTTTTATAGAAAGTTTGAAAACTTCAAGCTCACTATGCCAATCCGGGAGAGGGAAAAGAAGAGGAACTTAATTACTAGGAGGCGCGAGTGGATCGAAGTGTATCCTGAGGTCAAGCAACTCAGGAGAATCAGATTGCCTTCGCTTCCTCAAGATTTCTTACAAGATATGAAGGCTTGGGGGTTTGATGAAAAGGCTCGGGAGGCAGTAGTTTTTGATCAAGATGGTAAAGCATTACTTAGGATCTATGATCCTATCCATCTTATCTGCCTCTCGGAAGCAGATTTGAAGAAGCTAGACGAGCTAAAGATATATTGTACGGCGAATGAGCAATCCTTTGGGCTTGTCTTTTCACACGTGGTGCGTATCTGCGTCAAGAAGGGCTTTCATTCGCAGAATCTTCCGGTGATGGTCGAAGAAGCAGTGTAGAATATGGTTTGCAGGGTATTTGCTGGTTTTTGGGTATTTCTTATTTCCAGCTCAAACTATATTTTATCTGTAATATCTGTACAATATCTCTTTTGATATATATATGTTTATTTCTCTTGAGTGCTTGTTTGTAATGTGTGTGATGCATGATTCAGTAGGCATTTGATTCCTACATGAATTATGTAATCCGGTTTGCGTTCAGACTTTTACTATCAAGTTAAATTTACATGATTATATCCTAAGTTTAAAGCGTTTAGACTTCGCAACATATAACAGTTGCGAACTCGGACAAAAACCGTTTTGCTTAAATGCAAAACTCTTTTCACAAAAGAGTCTAAAGTTTTTGATACTCGTCGAGTCTAAAGTTAAATAATCTCGACTGAGTCTAAAGTTTAATAATCTCATTGAGTCAAAGTTTAAATAATCTCAAGTGAGTATAAAGCGTCCAATATGATAAAAACCTAAATTTTTGATCGTGACTTCGAAACTTTTCTTTTTAAGTTTTTAGGATTTGTATAGTTCCAAAAATAATAAATAAGAAAAACATAAAAAGAGGGGGAGAAAGTTTGTGAAAACCTTAGGAAATGATAGTACATCGCGGATTTTAAAATTTAGAATCACAAGTGTTTGTTCGATGTATTAGTAGGTACGGCCAATATCATATAAACAATTTTCCGAACCTGTTTCTAATGGGTAACACGGTTAAGTCTGTCCATCTCAGTGATAAACTGAAAACTTTCGGTGTGCCTGGAATCTGTCACCATAGGATTATATATATAAATAAGTATCTGAGAGTAATAGAAAAAGCGAGGAAAAGAAAAATTGAGAGAAAATCAAAAAAATATAATAAACCGTTTTTTCTAAAACTCAAAGAGTTTTTATTAATAACTCCTAAACACCTTGAGGCGCTCCTGGATTCTATAAGGTTGCGAAATCATAGTTTCCGTGCGGTTAGTATAAAGGTTGAGGAGTTAAGTAAAACTCGTATCCTTGAGGCGCCCCTGGATTCTATAAGGTTGCGAAATCATAGTTTCCGTGCGGTTAGTATAAAGGGGAGAGTAGAGTCAAATAAGAATTCCGTAACTCTTGATGCTAACTTGATAAACGGCAAAGACAGAGGGAGGAGTTCACGAGTCTATAAAGCTTTTAAGCTCAAAAAAATATAAAAAAAAAAATATATATATAAAAAAAAAAAAAAAAAAAAAAAAAAAAAAAAGCAAAAAGCTTCTCTATTTATGTAAAATGCAAAAGTGCTTAAATTCTATACTATATGTATGCATTTTCAATACTTAGAGTAGTTAACTAAATAGGAATAAGGTGACGGGTTTCCTAAATAAATACTGGAGGTTTGATGACGTTTTGAGGGGAGTTCGGATTTAGCTAAGTGTAAATATAAGTGGGATCCATATAAACAGTTGTAATTTTAATAATCGGAAGATTCTTTGTATGATATATATGTTGTATTTAAGAGGACAAATATACTAATAATCGGCTGATTCTTGTGTTTCGACTTCTGCGATATGATCCTAAAAGCAAACTAATCCCTATCCAAAAAGATTTGCCCTTTTGTAGGTTGCTAAAGTAGTGTGAATAGCTTATAGTTAAAAACCACAAAAAGAGTTTCGGTTTTAGGTTAAGAAAACAAACAAAAATCAAAAATATTTTATTTCTGCGTTTATTTTCTTCGTTGTCACGTATCGCTTATTGTTAAAAGGTTTTATCACGTGTTTTCTGAAAAATGAGAAATTTTGTCAGTTTAAAGAACAAAAACACGTTTTTGGTCAGTTTTATCTTTGTAAGCCAGGTTTTACAAAGTTAAGGATCGGATCTTGAAGAGTTTAGCACTTCTTGGAAGTCAAGGACTCGAAGCTGATATTCATGGAGCCGCGTTGCTTAATGATGAAGATTAGCTGTCTGAAAAGATTCGCAAGTTATCGGTTGCAAACTTTACACCGTACAAGTCTCTTGAAGTATAAAGGACTGATTCTCGATCTCTCGACACCAAAAGTTCAAGACAATTTTGAAGAATACAAGCTACATCCAAGGGGGAGTTTGTTGGAACATTATTGTCTGTATTTGTATTCATTAGAACGTGTCGTAGAGTTAGTATGTAATTAGATCGAGTTGTAAAGTCCAAACGCATTAACGAAGAAGTTACCGTCATGTAAAAGAGTTACACTCACGTAACTCTTCAGTTACGTGCACGTAACTGTTAGTTACGTGCACGTAACTCTCTTCCAAGAGTTACGTGAGCGTAACTCTTCTAGGGTTTCGGGCTGGTATAAATATCGAGCTCAGAATCATTAATGTAGTGGTTGAACAGTAAAAGTGCAGTCACTTCAGAGAGAGTTACGTGAGCTAGGTTTAGATCACGTAATTGTGAGTTCTTGAGTGTTAAAGTCTTGTAATCGAAGTGTTTAGGTTCTATTCGTGTTTGTAAACATTCACGTAAGCTTAATAGAATCAATCCTTTGATTATATCTCTTGTTCTTCACCGTTTTCATACATATACTAGTTATTCCGCAATTAGTTGTTGTAGGATTCAAAGGAGGTCCGAAATAGGCGACCAACATATGGAGAAATAAAACAAGAAATATCATCAATCAAAACAATAAAACCGATTATAAATAACAATATTTCCTACAAGTTAAAAAGATTGCAACTGAACACCGTCGAAACCAAAAAGCTTGTGGCAGTGAGTAGAGTATCTAAACTGTTTTGTTACAAGCGAGTGTAATTCGTTAAACCTGAAGAAACTAAGTGGTTACCAGTTCCAACATCTAAAGTATTTCAATGAGCCCACGAAACACACTCATTTCCCTTCTTTCTTCTTAAGGATCGGATCCTCTTCATCATACACAATCAAGACACATAGCTTTTGTTGGCTTCTGAATAGTCACCATAATTTTCGTCATCATCGTTTCTCCTTTTCAGGTATCTGTAGTATACATACTGCATTATGATCTGTAAAAATTACTTGAGTTAAGGTCAAACAGAAAGTAGTTGTATAAATTAATGCATGGCTTGCAAAAAAATAAACAAAAAAGGATACAAATGTGTCGAGTGCCACACATGCTACAGCATCCAGTAGCCAAGGCATGTTGGCTTTGATTTTCGACCATTCTGTACTTCTTACAAGAATGCTGCAACCCGAAAATCTAACAACATTAGTAAATTTTAGCGGAAGTGAAAGGAGAGAGAAAGGGATAAAGGGGATTGAGAGGACCTTGCGACATAAGTGGCATTTGCAACAAGAGCGAAGATGAACATGAGAGGATTTAGACCCTGCAGGTAAATTTTTTAAAAATTGAAATATTTGGATTCAATAATGAATAACAAGAGGTTCATCTAACAAGAGGTACAAGATGAGCGGGTTCGGTAACGGGTCAAAACATGCAATCTTATTTTATATAACCAATGTGTTACGTATGACTAAAATAAGAGTTTATTACAATAGTATATCTGAATATATAAATTACACGATTTTGGATGTTTTACGCATTACATAGTAGACGTTGGACTACTTTCAACCCATTTGACATATTCCCCTTATACCTAAATTTAAACTAGTGCGTTAACTAACCGACAAACACTATTTTTGTCTATATCTATTTTTTTTAATGCGTTTATTTAACGATTTAGGAAAATTCAAATTAAACAACTTAGGTGGTCCTATGCATTACAAAAAAAGAAATTGGGTGTTTCAACCCGTTTTCCTTTTATCACTTTTTTTTATTTGGCCCGTTTCCGATAAAACACAACCCAAATCGACTCATTCATAAGTAAATGGGTCGAAATTGTCACCTCTACAAATAATTATAGCAATAGTTATGATGAAAGAGCCTAACCTCAACGCTGCCTCTTTTAATCTGTAAATAACCACAATAAAAGTTTCAGAAAGTTTATGATTGATCAGGTAACATTTGAATCAACTAGAGGTTTCAAAGAAGCGGGGCTTACATTCAATACAATTTGCGGAACACGACCACCCATGTAAATAGCTGCCATCATCCAACCTAACCATTGACCAACCACTCCACCAGTTCCACCACCCTCCTACAAAACCAGTAATATAATTAGGCCATCTCCAACCATACCTCTATCTCTATCTCTATATTTAGACGAAATAAAATATCATTTGAGCCTGTAAAAATATTTCTTCTCCAACCATCTACTCTAAAAATCTCGCTCTATAGATTTTTTATACTAAATTAATTCATTTTTACATGAAATAATTGCTCATATGAGTTTTGATTGAACTTTTAATCATATTTAACTAAACATTTTATAAAAATATTTTTTTCCATTTTTTACTTGACTAAAAATTTTGACAAAAAAATTTTAATCTTTTTTTTTTCTTTTTTTTTCAACTTTAAATGAAGTATGTATCTAATCAATATATGTATAATGAAAAAGTTAAATTAAATAAATTAGAAAGTTAAAATGGTAAATTAAGTTTTTAGAGGATAAATAGTGTTCATTTGTATATATAGAGAGGAATTTCAGTTTTCTCTAAAAATTAGGAGCTGTTAGAGCACAGTTTTTCCTCATCTATCTCAGATAGATGAGGTTTATAGAGCACGGTTGGAGACGCCCTAAGCAGCTAAAGCAAATGATAACTGTCTAGGTATATAAAAGTGACGAGAATAGCGAAGTTCATACTTGTAACAACTTTCTTCCTACATAAACTTGCATCAAACCCTTGGTGTGTGATGGCAAATTTAACGAGGTAGCCAAGAACGCTCCATAACCAACCTATCAAATTAAAACATTTTATAACGTCAAATACTCGGAAACATGTGTTCATGTTAGGACTCGAACCCATGAGCTCTTGGATACAAAGAAACGCCGAATGGTGTTAATAAAACAAAACCATCAACTTGCAGAGGTTCAAATATAGAATCTTATGGACAATATTATATGTAGTTTTTGGTTTTTAAATGTACACAACAGATTATTTTCTCTTGATTGTTTCTATGTATGGATAAGAACAACTAATAAGCCAAAACCAGGAAAAGAAACATATTATTAAAAAATGGACTTACAGATCGTGGGATGGGCTTGGGTTGGGTAATCGACTTGGGTATCTGAACAGATGACTCATCTTCCGAAGTGGAATCATCGTCCCTAACCATGGTAGAGGCTGGACCACTTCGAGCTGTCCACAGATAAGATCGATTGGGCGGAGTCGAGCTTCCGGCCATTGATCTTGCTGACCTGCAAAGAAATTTCATATTACAAGTTACATCTCCTGATAAGCTAATAATACAAGTGGACGGACATAAACACATACGTGAAAAAGAAGTCCTGGCGAGGAGACGGCCGCCCTCGGCTAATCGCACGGCTTTTCGAGCTTATAAAACGAGGTTCCTCACCACTTGATGGTCTAAGAGGTCTCTTAACTTCCTCAACCTTAAGAAAACAATCTATAACTTTAATTTATTCATATTTTGTAATAAATAAACACAAAGTGCTTATTCAAAACGTCTTATTTCACATAAGCAGTTTGGATAGGCAACAACAATCTAAAACACCCTAATAACAACTTCTAATTGTACCTCTGTGTTAACATTAATATCAACATTAGTATCCGCTTTTCTCGACTTCAACCATGTGTAGATATGATCATAATATAAGCTTTGCAACACCAAGATTACGGTACTTACTGTATAAAGCTGTATTCGATCAACAACATTCATTAGATTTAACATAATTTAACAAAAAACATGTTCCAATATTAATCACAAACATATATTACCGCAGCCGTGTAATACTGCGTCGGCAACTGCACATAAAGAAAAACAAAAAACAAACACATTAGAATCGTTGTAACGCGTTAAAGGTTGATACATATCCAAATGTCCCCGGTGATCAGGAACATATAGAGGTCAAGGGTTCAAACCTTGCCTATCATCTAACTGTTTTGTTACGTGATTTACCTTTTTTTTTAATAAATTACATATTAAATGAAAAAACTCACCGTTGCAGGTTCAAGAAGACAACCCACAAGATTAAAGATATCCCTACACAATAAAACCATTCGATTTACGGTATAAAACATCGAAAAAACGACGAAAATTTATAAAGACATTGACAAAAAAAACCCTACCCGGCAATCCAAGTGAGAAGAAAAACTAGGGAAACGCCATGGCTAGATTTTGTACGAAAGTTTGTAATGATTTGTGGGATTTCAGCGACACCCCAACAAACAAGACTAACGATTCC
This sequence comes from Senecio squalidus, assembly GCA_910822075.1. Lineage (NCBI taxonomy): Eukaryota > Viridiplantae > Streptophyta > Magnoliopsida > Asterales > Asteraceae > Senecio > Senecio squalidus. Next base: position 24,798,758 of record CAJVGC010000590.1, on the reverse strand, counting down.
GAACCCGAAAGATAATTCATCATTAAGATTACATAAACAATCCTTAAAATACTTGTTAACCCAACCAATACATGTTTTGTTTTCCTTAACACAATATGATATTGAGTTACTCGTTGCGACGGTATTTTTCATGAACAACAACTTCATCTTTACGATGATTATGTTTTGGTATTTGACCCGGATCCAAATTCAAAATATATATGTATATGTATGTATATGTGTATATATATATATATCTATATATATATATTTGAAGGTGAAAAGGAATGAAAGAAGATAGATGATAGTAGTTGATGAAGTAGTGTAAGTGAAGGTATTGATGAAAACCGTAAAAGAGAGATTGAATAAATTGTATGGTAGTCCTTTACTTATTTCTCGATTTATTAGCCCCCTTTCCTTTTTTATAGCTATGAATATTTATTTATTGTTTATATTTTTTTGAAAATATTTTATTTGATTTCTATTTAATATTTTTGGTTTTTGAAAAAAAAACTATTTCATTTTTATAATATTCATGGTTTTATATGAATTGAAAATGAAAATTGAGCTGTTGTTAGCAATAGTTTTAAACATTATTCTTAAGAAGTTATTCTAAAACTGAAAACGAAAAATATGTATTCAAGATTCTGCCTTGACTCATAGATCCTCTAGAGATCTTATCTATTTGTGCAAATAGAGCTTGTTTTAATTACAAATATAGTTTAGGAAAATGTTTATATTTGAACCGATTATATAGAACGACTTAAATTATGTTATATAGAATTAAATAAAAGCCTTTCAATAAAAAAAAAAATTCTTTTTTAGAACGACTATGTTAGTTAAATAGTTTTTTTATGTTGTTTTATGTTTTATGACCAAATCAACTTAGTTTGTAAGATGTATTTTTATCTCTTTAAAGCACCCGGAGTGATAATGAGAGTTGTGGGGGTTGTGGGATTATTTTTGCTGAAGTGGCAGTGACAATGAAGATTGTGAGATTTTTGGTGGTATGATAATGAGGGTTGTGGGGGTTGTGGGGGTTGTGGGATTATTTTTGTATTTTTATTTTTTTTCTTAAAACATTTATATAAAAGATAAATAAATAATTAAAACAATATAAAATATTAAAACTTAATAATTAAAACATTAAATAAGATAAATAAAAAAAAATACAAATAATTAAAACAATACAAATAATTAAAACAATACAAATAAATACTAAGCTAAATCATCCCGTATTTTCCTTGGATTTTTATTTTCTCCGCTTCGATTCACTCCGCTTGTGCTTGCGGCAACCCTTCCGTGCTTTGTTGAAGAAACAACATATCGTCTCTTCTTGCACTTGAGTAAGCCGCTTGTTCTTGTGGCTAGGAGTGTTTTTTTCCTTTTTTTCCGTGATATTTTTTTTTATTTTCGTAATTTTTTTCAACTGTGTCGCGATGAGCCCACAAAGCGTCGACGACGAAGATGTTTGTGCCTTATCGGAGGCGTCGGATGATTCTTTTCTCTTACTACCTATTTTTTTTCTGGAGGTCGTTCTTGTACATCATCCGCAAATATATCATCCGGTATGTCAACGTCGTCTAGGTTGACGGTCTCGACTGGAGTATCTAACTTGACAAATGAACGTCATCTGTTGTGATCTCTCCAGATTTCCCACACCCCCCATATGCTTAAACTGCGAACCCTCCGCCTCAAAGTACATTTGACGAGCCGCTTGGATAAGTGCCGAGTCGTCGGTCCCGCTTTGCCGATTTCTTAAAGCCTCCGCATGGTGGCCGATAAAATTCTTAACCAGTCCACTCATCGCCGTAAACTTGTTGTTGATGGACTCCTTGCCTCTCTCCCCCAATTCTAGCGCCCTTGCTTCTTTGTTGTAACCCGAAACGATCTGTTTTCAAAATGCCGCTTCGGGTTGGGCGTTTCCTTTGTCGGCATCTTCCGAAATGTGCCACCACATCTTTGCCAAAAGGACCTCCTCTTTTTCCGTCCATGCCACTTTTTTGCACGTCTTTTTCCTTTTCGGATTAGACGTGGACGGTCGTGGCGTTTCTTCGACCACATCGTCGGTTTCTTGGACGATTTCTTGAGTTTCTTGAACTTGGCTTTGTGTTTGATCGGTTGGAAATTGGGTTTGTTGGGGATAAAAAGTTTGGTATTGTTGGGTAAATTGCATCATAAGTTGTTGATGCATTGCAAATTGTTCGGGAGTGAACATTTGTTGTTGTTGTTGAGGTTGTTGCGGTTGTTGCGTTAAATAAATGTTTAGAATTTGTTGTTGTTGTTGTTGTGGGTTAAAGTTTGATATTTGGGGAGCGTTTGAGGAAGATGAAGACATTTTGGTTAAGATTGGGATTGGTATGAGATTGTATGAGATTAAGAATAAGATTGTTGAAAGAAGATGTGTTTTTTTTTGTTAAAATGGGGTTGTATTTATAGGTGAAATTTGGTATTAAAAAAAAAGGTAAAGTCTGGCAACGAGCCGTTGTGGAGACAACGGCCACCTCACAACGACCCCACAACGAAGGTAGGCGGAGTCATAACGAGCAGGAGGCTCGTTGTGAGCTCCACAACAAGCCCACAACCAACCAACCAACCAACCCAACCACCACCACCCCACCCCACCCACCCACCCACTTCGGGTGCTCATATACATTCTCAAGCTTTAACTTTAGTTTGGTGATAAGCTTTAGTTGCAACTAGTTTTACTAAACACGTTATATTTATTATTAACTATAAGATACTTAACTTGTCATTTATGAGTTGGACCAATAAAAATTCAAAACTAGATATGATCTCACAAAATATGATAGAATAACAATTATAATATCAAAAGTTTTTGTTTTCACTATAAAAGTTTTTCGACAAAATTCAATTACATGTTGTATGTCTCTGAAGTTTTCTTTTAAATTTTTCAACAAAACTTGATAGTTTTTCAAATAAATACGCCTTAAGCAAAACAATATATGGTATTATTAGGGACAAGTGCCAGAAAAGGTAACATAAAATACAAATTTTGACAATTGGAGGTACGTAAAAACATTTAGAACCAAAAAGGATTATAAAATCTAATTTGTTTCAAAAAAGGATTATAAAATCTAATTTGTTTTAAAAAGAGATTATAAAATCTCATTTGTTTTAAAAGAGGATTTTCTAAAATTATTAACCGTTAAAATGAAGTTTCAAGTCTAAATTTTATGATATGATTAAAACTCTTTTTGAAGATGTGATGTTCTCTAATTCCTCGTGACTTTTAGAAAAAAATGAATCGCGTTATTTAATGTTTTACATGTTGAAAACAAGTTAAAAACTTAACTTTTACAAATAATCCTTTATTATGCCAAATTCGATTTTCTAATCTTTTTTGTTCCAAAATCTTTTACATACCCTCAAATGTCAAAATATGTATTTTATGTTACCTTTTTTGGTATTTTGCCCGTATTATTATTACACACTTATATTGCCTCTTTCTAATATAACATTAATATAATATAAGTTATGAGACAATTTGGAGCATAACCGAAACATGTTTATCATGAATCATGAATTAATAATATTCCATATTCAAGTGAGTTGAATAATTAAGATTAATTTATTTATTTATTTATTTTTTTTTTTTTTTTTTTTTTTTTTTGGAACGGCAATTCTCCTACGGGCCAGTAATGAATAATTAAGATTAATAATTACTAAAACCACATTTCTCATATTTAAGTGGTATTAAGTACAATCTGAAGTTTATAGGCGTGAGGTAAATCATATTTAGGCAATATTACTCTAATGCGACATATTTCTGGAAAATAATATACTGCTATATATGGAAATAATTACTTTTGATATAATTCTATTACTATTGCATCGGGTTTGGAGGCATGTGTTTAGTACTTGAAAGTTCAGAGTACGAGCGATTGGAAGAAGGCATCTACCATATAATATTCTTTTTTTGCTTGCTAGAATATTTTTTTACATAATCGAATCTAAAGTATCATTCTCTTTAACGAGTAAAATGTTTCTTAATTAGTGGAGAATCTTGGCAAGTGTCATATATACAAATGTACATGGTCTTTGATTTTCGAGGGCCTCCAAAATTTAAAAAAAATAAGTATTATAGTTATAAGTCTAGATAAAAATATTTTCAAGAAATGAAGCCGACTTTCTAACAAGAAATGAACTTGGTAATTTTGAGTTTTTAGTAGCAATAGTCATTTTTTTGAAATCTAAGTATATCTCGTAAATTGGTTTGCAAGAGGTTACAATCTAAGGATATGATTATCGGTGTAGCTTTTGAGGATGTGAAAATTTGATTTCTTATTTTGAGGAGTTTAGAAAAATGGGTTTATCTAATGCAATTGAGGTTTTTTAAGCAAATTGAAACTTAAATGGATATTAACCCGTTGTTTTCTCAAAAGCGTGAAATTCGTAAAAAAAGAAAAAAAAAAAAAAGAAAGAAACTTTGGAGATAATCTAAATGATGAAATCGTTTCGTTATCGGCCGATGAATCATTTAAGGTGAATTATTTTCACTATATTGGTAATCAAGCAATAGCTTCTCTTAAAAGAAGATTCGATCAATACCAAGAGTATGAAAAAACTTTTGATTTCTTATTTAGTTTTAACAAGTTTCACTTTTTTGATGACAACAATCTTTATCTTGAAACCGCACAAAAGAATAACAAAAAATATGATATTGATGCAAATGAACTTTGTGTTGAGTTAAAATTGCTTAAGAATTTATCGTCATGCAATAATATGGGAGTTATTGATATTCTACGTTAACGATTGTTTTCCTAATGCATTTATTGCATTAAGATATTGTTTATTCCAGTAACACTTGCATCTGCTAAAATGAGTTATTACAAAACTTAAAATGTTGAAGTCATACGTGCCGTCCCCAATATCACAAGAGAAGGCTAATGAACTATCAATGATAGTAATTGAGAACAATCTGTTGAAGGGTATTGATTATAAAGGTTTGATAAAAAAAAATCTTTACTTCTAAAACTGCTCACTCAAAGATACTATTTAATAAAGAGTAAATGGTAACTTTTATCTACTTCTAATTTAATGATAAAATTTGTGTTCACTTTAGCGGTAAGAACCGAGTCATACAATTGTAATAGTATGACACCGTTGTTTTATTTATCCATAACATTTAATTTTATTTATATATAATACTTCATTTTTCTATATATTTACGATTTTCGTATTATGGGCTTGTTTTTCGATATCACACATGGCCACCAAAATTCATTTGCCTACTCTGTTTTTAATATGTGTTAGATTAATTATGGAGGAAATCACGAAAATATTTCACTGATACACTAGTATTTCTAATATAATCACCAAATTCGTAAAAGGTTATTGCGTCGTTTTTTGGGCACGAATATTACATATTTCTCGCTAAAAATGAGTGGTTTAATTTATGTTACATTCCCGCACCTAATTAACACGGAAATATTTTGTGAATTTTATGTATTTTTAAAATATTATTATGTTAGACGAGTATTTTAACAATTTCTCTTAATTATATCTTTAAGCTTTGATACAATAAAAAAAGTTAGCACATCTAACCAAATCACTAAGAACATGGGATGCCACAGTGTTACCAACTACAAAATGATCTCAAAAGCCTTGGACACTTCTAGCAACAACAACAAAGATCGTACATGCTTATTTGTTACGCTTTTAAATGGTGTAAAAAGAAAATTAAATTTGTTCTAGTTTAAAAATATATAATATACATATAAAATCTTAACAATTATAAGTTTGAAGAAATTCAATAACTAATAAGAATCTTCACATTTATAATTCCGAAACAAATTGTTAGCACTTATAAACTTATAAGTACGAATAAATATTAAATTTATTTGTACTAAAAATGTAGATGTTAATTTGTGACACTCAATTTTTCTTTAGCTTCTTTTTGCGTGAAAATATTTGGTACAACATATTAATTTCCACACTTTTAAATATAACCAAGTTTTGTATACGTTTTTTAATTGTAAACTAACTTTCTTATATTATTATAAGTGAAAAAATTGTTATAATAACTTGAAAATTCTTCATATTTGTAAATGTAAAAGATTTATATTTGTAGTGTGATCATGATAAAAGAGAACAAAAGAGAGAAATGGGAATCGCATTTCATATATTTATTCTCTTTAACCAATAATGTAGAGAAACTTAAATCTTTATATAAAATACTTGTAAAAGATTTATTATACTCGTTATCATGGCTGTTTTTAAGTTTTTCGAGACCTATCCAAAAATGTTTTTTTAAACTCTCACTAAACATATTACCATAAAATAGGGTCTTGAAATTAAAAATATGTTCAGAATATATAACAAGTAATTGTTAACTAAAATTATTTAGTGCAAACTTTTCAATGTTTTTAAAAATATCATATTCAATTTATATATAAGAAAAGTGAATATTAGGTTGTTATACATTTAAGTTTATATACGAAATTAATAAAAAACTATGTTGTTTTGTTAAAAATTCTTTGAATATATATAATTTTAATCATATTTATTAAACTAACTTTACTAATTTTTATCTATTTACATCTTTTTTTTCATTAATAGTGTCATCCAACAATATAATTTTTTATCTTATCACTAGATATCTATCGAAAAAACTTTTAATAACTTATTCATAATAAACAAAAACCCCATGTATTTTGGGGGTCATCTTTCATTTGAAGAATATAATACAAATAAAGCGTTAATAACATTTAAACCACAAAATGATATAGTTTTTGATGAGTTTTACATGTCAACTTACATATATAATATTTAAACTACAAAACAACATAGTCTTTGATCATTAATACTTAAACTATTAATGCAATTTTAGCTAGATAGAAAAATTTTAAAACCCCTAAAATTTTAAAGGTGTTGAATAATCGTCCATCTTATATCTACACACTATTTGAACACTCTCTTAGGATGCTACCAACTTACAAATTAAACATTTGCATGGTAAAGTAATCGATACGAAATGTTGTTGTATGGCTGTAATCGGTGCATGGTTCGAGGGTTGACACGTTAGTAGATGAGAGGCGGCAAATATACGCTGTGTTACACTCCACGTGTCATCTCATTTTGCATTACACCAATATTTTCATTTCTTCCACCTAGCTCTCCAACATTGTTTTTCATTTTCGTATTATTTTTTCTTTATACTATTGTATTATTTTCAATATTTAATCGTTTTCAAAGATATATTTTTTTATTTATTCGGATTCAATTTTCTAATCACCATGTTCTTTTCATGAGAGTTCTAATTACATAATCAAATTAGTCTTTTTTTCCAGTTTTTCCCAGACAATGATCATTTTGCATGATTATTGTCGGAAAATATATATATATATATATATATATATATATATATATATATATATATATATATATATATATATATATATATATATATATATATATATATATATATATATATATATATATATATATATATATATATACAATTAGTATCGAAATGGACCGTTAACCTAAATTGATGTTGTCTAATAAGGGATTGGGGTTTAACATTTTTTTTATCAACACCACCGGTTAGTTATCAACATTGTTGGTGGTAATTTTAGTATTATTGATTATTCTATATTAATAAAATTAGTAAACTTGAAGAGAATAAAGTTTGATTCCATTAAATGTTCCAAAAAAGAAAGGGTTTTCATGTCAAGCTCTTATTCGAGTTTAGTCAGGTGTTGTTTACTGTTTAAGCTAACTTGATATCCACATTACAAATAGTAAGTGTTAACAAATAGTGAGTTTTAAAGAGTATACATGAATTAAGGAACGACACATTACAATACGAAAATGTATACGATGCAAAACTACAATCCACATTACACCATTTCCAAACAATCAAACTTTATGTCACATCATGTTCAGACAGAAACCTGAGGTACGAGCAGTTTCAGTAGTATTAGAGATTCAAAGTTACAACATTTATATAACAAAATGATAATCGAATTAAATAAGTAAATCCGAAGTTCAAAGTTAAGTACAATAATGTCAAATGAATCGTAAAGGAACTAATCAAAGCAAAACGAGTTGCACGTAAATGATCCAAATAGTCACAAAAGCAAACATCAATATGAGCCAACATCAAATCCCTGAAAAGCGTAAAAATACGACGTCAACATAAAGTTGGTGGGTTATTCCCAATTTTATAGAAACCTTAAGTTCGAAAGTTTTGACCCAATTTGAAAGATATAAATCAATAGTAAAGATATCTTGATTTCATGAACAAAGTAAGATATATATGCATAGTCTTAGATCAACAATTACACCTGAACCTTACGTTTAAATGCAACATTAACCCCCATCCTTAGTATGTCAAACTAAAGTATAGTCTCGAATAATAATATGCGGTCATAACATCGACTCATAGGGACAACACTCCGTCATAATCTCATATCAGCGTTGAGGGTTTGTAAAACCCACATATATATATATATATATATATATATATATATATATATATATATATATATATATATATATATATATACCGTGGCTCAAAAGAGTTAACAGACGTACACCAAGGGCCTTATACTACCACATAAGTAAAGTAACACTAAATCTAAAGGCATTACAATCTACAATGCATAAAACAAGATATAAAGTTTAATTTACGCTTTTCATGCCCAACGATAAAAAACGGTAAAAGGGACAACGAATAACTCACAAATCAGCAACAAATACGTCGGGTAGACAAATCAGGAGAATATCGCTCAACCGCCTAAGTGCCCTAACATAAAAGACATCGAAAGTCTAAGTATCTCTATAAGTCTAGTAAAGTTTAGCCTTTAATGATTAACGTTATATTATATAGTATTTTAAAAGTGTTCCAACGAATAATATTTCGAGTCAAAGTGACGAGTAAAAGATAACGATATTTCGAGTCAGAATGATGAGTAAGAGATAACGATATTTTGTGTCAAAATGACGAGTAAAAGATAACGATATTTCGAGTCAATAATGACTACTAGAAGATCTCGATAATTTGAGTCAATAATGACGAATAAAAGATAACGATATTCCGAGTCAATAATGACTACTAGAAATATCGTTTATTCAAGTCAATAATGACGATTAGAAGTTTAAATATTTATACCAAATTTTAGTCGAAGTTCGCTACTCAACGTTATGGGATAGTTACCTCGGTCAAAGTCAGCGATTTCGAAAGGAGTCAAAGTCGACTAAAATTCAACATTGGACATTTTGAAAAGTTTGAATATTTTGAGTAAAACTAGATTGAAAACAATTTTATAAAATTTTAACGAGGGATATAATATTTATTAAAATTAAGATTACGATCGCTTTTTCGAGAAACGTATATTTACCGAAAAATGTATACGTTTAGCGAGTATTATATTAATAAATATCATGTTTATAACTGCGATTACGTTTTTGAGACGAAGAACGTATATTTGTCAATATATACTACTTTATGTATAATAATATATGTATATATATATATACTTATGTTCGTTCAAAGTACGCGACGTTTTAGTTCTGGGAGCTCACTGCGGCGCAGTGAGTTTATGACCAAAGTCCGCTGCGGTTCACTAGGTAATTATCGGCGCAGTAGGCCGCCAGTGGCAAAAACCGAGTTTCTAACTTTTACGTTTTAATATTGTTGCGATTAAATTAGGTCTTTACATTAATATGTCCAGATTATTATTTTTATAAAATAGGTATATAAGTACATTTATATATAATATATGTAAGTTTGTACATAATAAGAAATAATAATACTAACTAGAGGGTTTCCCGTGCGATGCACGGGTTCGGTTTTGTGCGTGTGTCGTCGTGTTGAGGCAGATGCAGGTGACTCTCTTCGGTGCTGTTAGATTTTTTCGTGTTTTTTGTCTTTTTTTGTTTGTCTTTGTCGCTGATGGGAGATCGACTGACCAGGCTGCTGGCGTTGTCAAATGTTCTGATAGAAAGTGATCCAACGTTGATGTAGATGCTGCCAGATTAAGTTGCGGTTAGTATGTGTACTGAATTGACTTTGTAAAATCTGTATATTTAAACGGTTTGAATATTTATAGTAAAAGATGTTCATACCGTGTTGAGTTCGATATTTCCGTTTGTGGTGTCGTGATCGTTATTACTGCTGGTTGTGTTTCTTTGGAAACCGTTGATGGAATAATCAATGTTTGCTTCAAGAGCAGACTCAAATTTTTTGATAAGTTCTGGTGGAGCATTTGTGTCGATCTCAGCACCTAGTATCTCTATAGGGATCTTAACCCCTAAAAGTAATCATATCAATTCGGCAACAACTAAAAAATGGTCACTTTTATTATATATTTATAGCGAAGTTAACATATATAGAAATTACACGATGAATATTGTTAAGCAATGAAACATACCGCTGATATCATCTAAAGTAGCATATGAAGGATGCAAAAAGGCCGCAACTTATATATCCGCCTCTTTTGCTAACTCTACAACGACCTTGGCTATTAAAAACAAACGATATAATTGGATGGGTTAAGTTATAACTGAAGTAACGGTAACATAAACCAAAACTTATTCTGAAGCTAGTCTTACCACCCAAACCAAAACCCGCAGCAAGAATTTTAGATATACCCATTTCTTTAAGAACTTGAATAAGTGGTTTCGCCAATTCAAAACCTTGCGCCTACATAATGAAACGTCTTCAATTAAATATAGATGGACTAATAAAACTTTAAATGACAACAAATGTGAATTTGAAGAGATAACTAACAGTTGAATGGTGTTTTAGCCAATAATCTATCGATCAAGAAGTGTACGGGTCGCCAAAGAAGAAATCAGGAACAACTGCATAATATCCAGCGGCTGCAACTTTGTCTGCAATTTGCCTGCAAATTTAAATGCTTTTAAACTGCTTATTGAGTTTTTGAACGAAATTATGTAATGTGTAGTGTGTAGTGTTTGGATGACTTATGCTTATCTGCTTATTCAAAGTGCTTGTTTCGCTTAATAATAACTATAGGTGATTTGTAAGCCCTTGACAAAGCAATAGCCATATGATCAACCCTCACCTGCATCAAATTCAAGTAAATTAAGTCGATAAGAAAATGATGGATTTTACCCACCAAAGTTAGTTGTGAAAATTTGTTAATGAGCCATGTACTAAGTAAATACCATTGATGTCATATTTGAAGTGCAGGAAGATTCTCTAAGCTCGGATTCTAGCATCTCAATAGCACCCCTGCAAAAAAGAAAATAGAGGATTAATCACTACATCCGCGAAAATTTCCATTTTTAAAAGTCGGATTGCAAGATGTTTTTAAGTTTTAACTTAGCAAATAATTTATGATTACCACGTACTATTGTAGTCTATAGAACAGTTAAAAACAAACAAAAAGCATGCCTACCCGTAGATACCGAGGGCTTTCCTCATATCTCCAGATGCTGCAGCTACTTTCTGCAGAAAAAATCAAATTGTGTATGTTAGTAAATAGAAAACAGGCCACCTTGCAAAGATATGTAGATGATATTCGGTGTACTCACGCGAGCAATTTTTGCCATCCCTAATTCCTTCTCTGTTGACAGATTGAACTGTGTAACGGTTGAAACACATATCTTTGCAAAGATATAGAAAACAGGCCACCGTGAGTAATTTTTGCCATCCCTAATTCCTTCTCTGTTGACAGATTGAAACACCGACAGTTAAAAGGGAGGTCATTTGAAATTTGTTAGAAAGAAATAATATGATCCTTTTCATAAATGAACATAAAGCCAAAAGACTTACCCGTTTTCTTATATTTATACGATGTGCTCGTGTAATTCATTTGATAAAAAGCAATCAAATTTATCATCAATAAATAGTAAATGACATATTTTGCACCTTATGTAGCCCGTTGGAGTCCATTCGTACTATTATAAAAAAACAAAACGAATACCAGAGATGATGCAAGCTTTGTTCCTTAAATGCAGTTCTAGCAACAGCAGCATAGAACCTGTTCACAATATTGCCTATTCCGATTAGTATATTTTCAGCATACAATGGAATAATGAGGTAACTCAACTTACATTCTCAACGTCATCACTGTTCATACTCCAGAAATTTCAAATCCTTTTTGACGATCTTGAGTTTCACAACCACTCGAGGAGTTGTATAAGAACCTGCAGAAACAGAGGTATAATTATAAAAAAAACAATATAATGTAGATCAAACCGAACCAATTTCAAATTAAGTAACCTTAACAACAAAGAAATCAGACGATGAACTATCCGTATGTAGCTTTCTCTTGATTTTAGTATTTGTCCCCTCTTGAGTGGCTAACTGGGTTTTCAACATTGACTAAAAAAAATTGAAGCAAATTAAGTCAAAACACAAACCAACAACTGGGTTTTCGATATTTTTATCTGGGAAATCAATAAAAACAGAAATTAAAAATTGGAAAGAATTACTTACGTTGTTTACCCATATTGCAAAATCTTGAATAAATGAAATCTTTTTTATAGAATAGAAATAAACCCCAATTTATAATCAATTGAAGAATCAAGAATACAATAATTGAAATTGGATTGATCCATAAAACGGGTGTGTTGTTAATTTAGGGATCGGAGATGAAATGATTGATTTTCCGGTGGATGACGTCGACGAATCTTGGGCGTTGGATTGATGAAAAGCGTATGCACAAACCCAAATTACCGGTGGGATATTTGGGTGGTGAGAGTCGCCTATTCATACCTGCGTATGCAAGAAGATGACACGTAGATAACACGTGGAAGACAGTCCGATGCTAGGAGAATCAGCAAGTGACGAAGCAAATAATAAAATCTTAAGAAACGACGATGATGCTGGCAAGTGGCAAACCCAACAAATAGAAAGCCCAAAACCACAGCCCAACCCCCCAAACCCCAGCCCAAACCCAGTAAACTTAAAAAACTATTTTATTGCACGAAATCATAGGCGAAGAGGCAAATTAATAAGAGAATAATTAGAGTTTAAATAAGATTATATGTATAGTTAAGTCCCATTTAGTCCAAAATAGTCCAAGAGTCCAAAATAATAACTTTCTGTATAGATTTACGATTTATACTCATTTTACTTACAATAACTCGTTTTTATAAGTTTAAGTTCATATTATACCATTTTTAGGTTATAAATTACCAATAACTTAATATATGTAAATATTATGTATAATATGTTAAATCTTTATGTTTTCGACTATTTTTAACATGTTCATCTATCTTATATAATACTCAGACGAAATTAGGTGAATATTAACAAACCGTAAGGAGATTAAGGGATTAAATAGAGAGTACCAAATACCTCCGCAAAATCAACCGAAAAGCGTCGGAATAGTCTCTAAATCTCCCGGAAATGAGCTCCAAAAGTAGTGGTGATGAGAATCAAAGATCCAAACACAAATTACACTACTTGTTAGAATATAACTCTTAGAATAATGAATTAGCGTGAGATTTAGAAAGTGTTTTTGCTTACCAATCTTCAAGATGTAAAAGCTTTCATTATTGTGAACAAAACCGAAAATAAAAGGTAAAGATGGAGGATAAATCCTTGCAATAACATACAAGATTTATGTTAGGATTCTCTTCATAAATAAAGAAGAAAAAGAGGAGATAGAAAAGATGAGATTTGAGTTGAAAAATACTTACTAAATGTAAGGAAACCAAGGATATGATGAAATTATAGTGTATGATCTTCTTGTAACATGAAATTCTTTCTATAGTGTGTTTATTAACTCACAAACTTCTGGAAATTGAAAGGAAATGAGAATGTTTTGGTTGTGAATTGAGAGTGAAATGAAAGAAAATGAGATGGAAAAGATGTAAATGTGAAATATGGAAAGAGGGAGGTTTTGAATATGTTGTTGGATCTAAAATGGGGTCAAACCCACTCATTTTAGAGAAAATATAGCTCCAAATCACGTGTAGACACATTATGGATCTCCAAAAATCCGAAAAAGACGTTTTTGGCATATTCTGTCCGGGGGTGCAATTGGTGTCTGGTCTAGGCAGTTTTGCGTCGTTCGATCTCCGGTTTTTTACATGTGTTTCCGATAGCAACTTAGGCACGAATTTGACTTGTTAGAAAGGACCAACTATGTAATATTAATAACGTTAATCTTAATCGTACAATTGAAGGCATAAAACACCATAACTTATCTTACGAGCATACTTATATCTAATAGGCACTTAGGTACTAAAACGTTTTCGTCACGAAGGACCAAACGTTATAAATTCTCGACTAAACAAAATAAATAAAGCGTGAAAACAAAAAAACAACAATAACAGAGTCAAAACAAAAATCAACAAAATAAATAACAGAAAACACCACAAAAACATACTTTAAAATACACGCTTATTACACTTTTCAAAGCCAACATGTTCAAATTGTTAAAAATCTCGTACAACTTGCATAAAAGACGTATATTTTATATGTAGAAATAAAATCTACATGATTCATAGATCTTATCCAACAGCAAACATCCAAATTGCTTCCATACTAAAAATCAGTCACACTTGATGGTTATTACAAAACTACGCTATTTTCCATTTTTTTATATTTGAATATATTAGCAAATTAAAACTTTACAGGACATAAATTTACAAGAAGACAAAAGCAGTTAAATCATGAAAAATGCAGCGACGGTGCGCTGCACCTCACTACTGTTTAATAATTATCCTCTTTTCTTTATGTTTTTTTTTTCTTTCTATTTTTATTGTGTATTTTTTTGTATTTTATACAATTCGAATTGACATCCATACTTATCTCTTTCTACGTAACAAAAGTTTATTTAGAATGCCCCACACTCAAACCTTTTCATCCAACAGTTTCAGAAATTTTATAATTATTGTGAAATTATGGAGTTTCTCATACACCTTTGCCTATTGTCTGAATTAATGTTAAATATTAATAATAAAATAGCCGTAAAACTATATTTAACATGTTTGGGCATGTAGTATATGAGGGTACCAAATACTTTTAAAGAGTGGTTATCTTAAATGTAAAGTCGAATATCATAATAATAATCACCTATTATTTACACTTTACAAAAATAATCATCTGATTCGTGACGAATTTCTTGCGACACTTTATCGTCGCGAGAAGTACATAAAATAAAATCAGACACGTCGTCGCGAAAATGAATATTGACGCTAGAAATGAATAGTGTCGCGACAACGTGTCGAATTTTTATTGGTCTAATTAAAATATGTGTACTTTCGCGACGAAAAAATGTCATAGAAAATCCGTCGTGAATTAGGTGATTATTTTTATAAAGTGTAAATGATAGGTGATTATTTTGGTAATTTGCTCTATATTTATGTATTCAAAAAGAGAGGTTCTTCGAAATAATAATAATAATTATGATGTAGGATTTTAAGTATCTTTGGGTTATAAATAAATCGGTTGGATACGAATGGAGGTATACTCATATTTATGCATGATTTATTTATGATGATGTATTTTTTTCGTTATGGTTGTTTGTTGTAACATTGACTCCTGATATCATAAACTATACACCTCGTATTTTCGCTTGAGCGGGGTGTGACAATGTTCATTCGTTAAACTAAACAAACCAAAAAAAATGGTCCGCGTTCGTTCATTTATTAAATAAACGAACATAAACGAGTTTTCCGCCAAACGATTCATGAACGGTTCGTTGAACATTCAGTTTGTTTACAACCCTATCTATATCTATACAATAATGTATATTGGTTGATGCATGTATTAAACAAAGATTATCTTTTCAAATTACGAAAATAATAACATGAATGTAAGTAAAAAATAAATACATATCCAGTTAGATTGGGTTGGCCCAGTTATAACTATAGTTAATCTAAAACCCTCTTAACGGGCCAATACTTATGTCATCAAGAAAATGTTGTCGACTAGAGTTGAGTTGAGAGTAACTTCATGTCTTCATCTATAAAAACTCTCATTTTAATAAAAGAGATATATAAAATGTGAGATTTTGTAAGAGGGTTAGTTATCAATAATAACTTACTTTCTTGTTTATCTAAGACGAGAGGTTTTGACTTGCACACTGCGACGAGATAAAAATTTATCTAAACAAACATATAGTTAGTAGATGAATTGGGAATTTTTGTCTTTAGATATCATTACGAACTACCTAATGTTTTTTAAATGTCCAAACTAAAAGAAACGACATCAACAATTTTAGTACATACCAACATAAGTTATAAAAATCATTTGAGATATTTTGAGCAAAAAATAAAAAATAAAAACGTAATAACTTCATTTAAATACATAGCACAAAAGAGTATAAGCCAAACAGATAAAATAAAGAAAAACAAAAATAGAACAAGAAAAAAAAAATTGACAACTACTGAAATCATATAACATATAACATATAGATATATAACAATAATAAATATAGCCGTTGTGCTAACTTTACCAAAATATAATTGTATATCAACCTAAGATATGAAAATCGTTTTCATAATTAATTTTAGGAAGCAAAACACAAATTAAAATTTAGTAACTTTAAACAAGTAACAGAATAAAAATAATGAAACAGAAATCACATTATTTAATAACATAATCCAAAAAGAAAAAAACTAAAAATTAATCGAAAGATAAAAAACAATTAATCGAAAGATCTAAAAAAGAATCGATATCAACAATTTTGTCACATATGTACCGACATAAGTTATAACAATCATTTGAACTATATGGATAGATGGAAAACAAATTAAAACGTCGTAAATTTATTTTAAAAATCATAACAGAAAAGTATAAGTTGAAAAAAGAAAAGGAAAACAAAAATGGAACAAATACATAAAACCCGAAGTTAATAGCTAGCGAAAATCATATACCAATATAATATATATGTATATATTAATGTTGTATAAAACCCTTCTTTTACTTTTACGTATATATTGTCATATGCCAAAATATGATATAACAATCAATATCAGGCATAGCCTGGTGGTCACCAGCATCCGTAAAAACCTTGGGCCCACCCTTGTGCTGAAATATGCAGGTCTCGTGTTCGAGTCCAAGCAAGGTGATGGGTACCATTGTTAGGATATTTACCGGGGAATGCTTCCTTTGCTGGGTAGGGGGTCCGGTCACAAAGTGGCCCGTGTCAATGGTATACGCCTTTACCATTTACAAAGTTAAATTATTAAAAAAAAGGAAAACAAAAGGAAAACAAAAATGGAATAAATAAATAAAAAACTGATGTTGACAGCTAACGAAAGTTTATACTAATATAATATACATGTATGTATATAGCAATATTGTATATAACCTTGTGTTAACTTTTACATACATATTATGGTATACCAAACTAAGATATAACAATCAGTTTCAAAGTTAATTATAGAAATACAAAATCAAATGAAAATGTGGTAACTTTATATAATTATCTTAATATTAATATATAATAAAAGAGAGGTCTAAAATAATAGTTGGCAAAACAGTAACCCTTAGATGGAAATCCAACTTTAATTTAAACCATTTGATTATTTTGATAATGTCATCATTAATAATTTCATTCTAACCCTTTTACTTTAAATAATTTAACCCTTATTTTAAATTGTAATAATTAAATAAAAATAATTAACCTTTATACTTTAAATAATCTAACACTTGTATTTTAAATTAATTCTAGAAAAATACAAAACATATTTATTCTTCAAACACATACACATTTTTAGTATAAAAAAGAACTAAAATTATTTTACTGTTTAACGAGTGTTTTGTTTATAAACGGAAAACATATCATATAAAATAATCTTCTGTTTTTCTTTTCGTCCTATTACCCAATATTTTTAGTTTTTATATATTATAACAGAAAATAAAATAATTTTATTGTTTAATAGTGTTTTGCATATAAACGGAAAATATATCATATAAAAAAATCTTCTGTTTTTTTTTGTCTTATTTACGCAATATTTTTAGTTTTTTTATATATTATAATTATTTTATTTTTAATGAGGTTTTTTCCGAATTACATAGTAAATGTTTTAGTTAACTTCACATTTGCTAGCATAATCATTTTTTCTAAATGACGAATAGCTTTCTATTAATCTTTTGATATAAGTTATATGTTTTTGTTCACATTATATTTTTTGGTATAATTATCCGCGTATTAGGCGGGTCAATAAACTAGTTATTAGCATAAAAGAAATGAAAATGTAGATAGTGTATTTTTATTTATTTTTGCTTATTTTATCTTAATATTTGGTTAAAAACCCAACCTCTATAAATAATTTTTTAATTTTATATAAGGTTTGGTTATTGTAAACCAAACCTTAAGATAAAATAAGAAAAAATAAATTAAAAAATTATTTATATAGTTTGAACTTTTGTATTATCGTTCATTTTAACCATATTTTAAACTTTAAAGTATGAAGTTTTGTTGTATTTCAAAAAATATGTAGTTTTATTATTGTGAATCGAATTTGAATATTTACTGTACAAAAACTATGAATTTGATTCACAAACCGTAAACTATATATATTTTGATTCATATCAAAACTTGTTTTTTTAAAATTTGTTATAATTGAATAAATATATATAATACAAAATTACACATATCATAAGTTATTTTTTTATTTCTTTTTACTTATTTTACTTTAAATTTTGTTTTATAAGAAACTCTTCATATATATATATATATATATAAATATAAGATTATTGAGTGATAAAGCTTAATAGAGGTTGTATAGGGATTAGGTGATTATTTATAATATTGTATGAAAATGAATTTAATTCTAAAATTAATACAAGCACTTAACTTTAAAAGTATATAGATAGATAAATAATAATAATATTCATAATAATTCAAAGCATCTAAAGGTCACATTCACAAGTTCTCAGTTCTCACCATAAAATAAACGTTTCTCACTACAACCCAACTCTATACTAACATACAAAATATACAATATAATTGCATACGTACAGAGTTTCGAATAGCCCACATGTACACACCCATCTCGAATTACAGTTAAGTTTAAAACACAAATTTCTATTTTTTTTCTCGAATAATAATATATCATTCGACACGAAAGTTATGGAGTGGACAGGGTTCAACATGTTGGGTAGAAGTCGACGTCGAAGTCACCCAAGGAAGTTGCCATGCAAATTCCACATGAACCAAATTTCACGCATTTATTTTCCACTACTACACCTTCTTGGAAATTTCCCGGTATGACCATTATCATCATGTATATTTTCCCTATCATTGCATGCCATTCGATCAAGTCGACCTATATTATATAACTATCATCTTTCACACTTTAATTTGTCGATATATATTGTGTGTGTATCTATATATATATATATATATATATATGTATACCTCAACATTATATCTTTCATTTGTAAACAAATATGGAGTCTACAAAGGTCTCAAAATCATTTGGTTGTTTCCCACAAAAGGGTCTTATTTCAAGGCTAAGTAGTTTTCGTTCCAAGAGTAGCGCTACTTCAAACTCGACTTCACCAACGTTAATGTCCCCTAAATGTAGAAAACCAAAGATCACAAACCGAGAAGAAGAATATAGATCAGTTTTTGCTTGTTTTGATGCTGACAAGGATGGAAAGATCTCAGCGTTGGAGCTACGATCATATTTTGGGTCCATTGGAGAGTACATGTCGCACCAAGAGGCTCAAGGTGTGATCAATGATTTGGATATTGATGGCGATGGGTTTATTGATTTTCAAGAGTTTATGAAGTTGATGAAGGTGAACGATGGAGATGATGTGAAGGCGGCGTTTGAGATGTTTGAGTACGAGAAAGGGTGTGGGCAGATTAGTCCAAAGAGTTTGCAGAAGACACTTAACCGACTTGGGGAGTCGAAAACTTATGATGAGTGTTTGCAGATGATTAAGATGTTTGATACTCATGGTAAAGGAGCTGTTGATTTCAATGAGTTTCAACACATGATGACGGCCTAAGTCGTATCTAAATTTTCGCGTTCAGTAAACAGATGATGAAACAACTTTCAATTTATTTCTCTTCAAATCAAAGCTTTGCTAAATCTGAATGTACATATATAAAACCAATAGATAATTTTATACATGATATGTTTTTTTAATGTATAACAGACATGAAATACATTATACAGTACGCAATTATTCATTTAAGTGATTGTTTCAACGAACAAATTGACACTATATAAAACATGAATACTTAAAAAGATCTCACTTCTAAATAATATTATATCCAGGAACTGAGTTAGAATTTTTCATCAAAAGGAGCAAGTAGTTAGAGGCGAACCAGAAATACACATTAATTAGAAGCGTCATAGGGAGCTCTTAGCTTATTATTTTGAATTTACTATAAAAAATACATATAAATTTAGCAAATATTGAAAAGTGATAATGAATAACATATGAATTACATTCTATCTCATCGTTGGTCATCTTCATCGGACCTCAGTTTGTACGCAATCACTAGAAAGTTGTGGCATCTCTTTCAAGTGACTAAACGAAGGTGAAGCACACAATATAACCGAATGATTGATATTATTGAACTTACGTAAAGGTTTACAATACGAATAATATCAAATACAAGTGATTACAAATTATTTGAACCGTCGAGATGGGTGTTATGCAAGTGGAGCTCTCGGGTAGCGCAACACACAACTTTCTCTCTCTAGACGGATGCATTTATGGTTGTTGGTTGGGGTATTTATAGTCCTCACCTAACCCCAACTTTGTTACCCAACCGTAACACCCAGAATGAGTGTTACGCAACTCAACACCTTGTTGCGACACTTTGGTGTTGCCTGCGCAACACCATGCGTAACAGGTCGTAAACGCGTCGAAACACTTTACAACTCGATCTATATACATGCTAGATATCACGACATATTCCTAAGCTAAATACATAATACAAACAATGACAATTATGCTCCAGCAAACTCCCCTTGGATGTAGCTTGTATTTTCGACAAATCTTCAACGAGAATTTGATGTCGTGAGATCGAGAGTTGTTTCTTTGACTTCAATGAAGAATCTCTCACAGTCTTCAAGTATGCAATCGATGTATCTTGAATCTCTTGAACTCTGAGTCTTCATCCTTAAGCAACGCGGCTCCATTAAGATCGCGTTCGAGCCTTTGACTTTCCGGAAGTACTAAACTCTGCGAGATCCAAACCTTTAAACTCTGTAAAACTGACTTACAGAGAAACTATCCAAACACGTGTTTTGCTCTTTAAACTGATAACATCTTTTAGTTTTTCAGAAAACACGAGAAAAAATCTTATAACCTTGTGCGATACGTGACGACGAAGAAAATAAGGAGAGAAATAAAATCTTTTGGATTTTTGTTGATTTTCTTAACCTAGAAACGCAAAATCTTTTTGTGATTTTCATCTAGAAAGTATATACACTACTTTAGCAACCTAGAAACGAGCAAATCTTTTTTGCTAAGGATTCGTTTGCTTTTATGATCATATCGCTAGAAGTGGAGTCATACGAATCAGCCGATTATTAGTATATTTGTCCTCTTAAGTACAACATCGACATCTTAGAAGCTATCTTCCGATTATTTATATACATCTGTTTATACGGAGTCCCACTTATATTTACACTTTGCTAATTCCGAACTCCCCTCAAAGTGTCATCGAACTCTTAGTATTTATAGGAAAATGTCACCTTATTCCTAATTTTATTAACTAAACTAGAAAATTGGATCGTGTCAAGTATTGATGCTATGCACACTCTCTGTGAGTGCGCGTATAACCCGTTTTATGTATATATATATATATATATATATATATATATATATATATATATATATATATATATATATATATATATATATATATATATATATATATATATATATATATATATATATATAAGCTTTGCTTGCACCCGATTACACACTGAGCCCCCAATATCAATACGTATAGTATTCATCCATTTATTTATTCATTTATTTATGAGGTGTTTATGACACGAATTCCTCCCCATGTCTTTGCCGTTTATCAAGTAACCATTAAGGGTTATGAGATTCTTAGACTTTTACCGACTCTCCCCCTGCCTTTGTCGTTTATCAAGTAAGCATTAAGGGTTACGAGTCTTTATTCGACTTTATTAAGAGATGCAACGTTTTTATTATCATTTTTCTTATTACTCTCTTATTTTTACCCTCATAGATATATATATTTATTATACAATCCTATTGGTGACAAATTCCACGTACACCAAAAGTTCTCGACTTATCACCGAAATGAATAGAAGAAGACATGTGAGCCGTTATAAACAGTTTCCGAAAATTGTTTAGATAATATTAGCCGTACCTACTAATACATCGAACAAAAAATTATGACCCCGATTTTTGGAGAAATCTTAAATCTAGCGATTTACTATCATTTCCTAAGATTTTTACAAATATTTCTCCCCCTCTTTTTATGTTTTTATGATTATTTCTGACTGTACAAATCCTAAAAACTTAAAAATGAAAAGAAAGGTTTCGAAGTTACGATCAAAGATTTAGATTTTATCATTTTGGACTCTTTATACTCATTTAAGAACATTCAACTTTAAACTCAATGAGTTTCAAAAACTTTAAACTCTTTTTTAAAAGAATTTTGCATTTAAGCAAAACAAGTTTTGTCCGAGTTCGTAACTGTTATGTGTTGCGAAGTCTAAACGCTTTAAACTTACCAAATTAGGTAAGAAGACTTACCTTCTCGGTTGAGAAAGAATTCTTTAAACTCTCCCGAGAAGGATTTCTTTAAACTCACAAAAACCATCTTTGTGAGAAAAGAGTGAGAGAATAAAAATATGAGAGTATTTTACACCTACCCTTCAACTCACTTAAGTGTTACAATACGTAACATCCATCAAGTGTTGCGCAACAGTTTCAATGTTGAGTGACACTTTATGTGTTGCACAAAAAATTTCTTAAAACGTTTATTTTCCGTTTAATTTTAATCTTTAAACTTATTTAAGTGATTTTTCCCCTTTACACTATCACTAGATATCAAAACCTTGCGCTTTTCAAACCTTTACACTCAACGTAGAGATATAACCTGATTTCTGTCATGATGATGAAGGCATATGATCCATTGATCGTGTGTAAGCTCAAGGGCAATCATCAAGTTTATCTCATTATCCGTCATAATTAGGAAGGCATGTGATCTATTGATAACAAGCTATGAACTCGTCGAAACACTTTACAACTCGATCTATATACATGCTAGACATCACGACATATTCCTAAGCTAAATACAAACTATAAATAATGACAGTTATGCTACAACACCAAGGTTACAATTTAAAATATATGTCATGAACTTAAGGCTTAATTGCCTCTAATATAACAAGTATCGAAACTGGTGAGAATCAAACATGTACAAACTTGTCTAGAATACATTTGTTTCGGGTGTCTAACTAGTCACTAACCCTTTATGGTCATTAAAATCTTTACATGAACCGGTAAACATTGAAGGCAATTGGCAAGTCATATGTCACTACGAATATCACATTGGCGTGACAAAGTGATGATAGTTTAGGATTCTCCACAAATTACTCAAATTCGATTCTCAACAGTTTTAAGTCCATGAGATGTTTTAAAAAAAACTATGACCTCTGGGAAGGAGGGGGTGTTCACGAGGCGGTTTGGTTAAGATAATTCGATTTTTTTGAAACGTACTAACATGGAAGGTATTCCATTTTAACTTCCTTAAACCGACATATATGAACGGATACTCCAAAATTAGAGATGAAATTAAATCGTGACTAATAAAAGTAAACAATTTTAATCTCTAAATTATATAATACAACATATTAAATTTAAATTACACTGATAGTTAAGTAATACATAAGAATTACACAAAATATATCAGGACACAAATAACTAAATTGTTAATTTTGTTATTAAGATACACAAGGATAGTAGGATTTAAGTTAGTAAATGGCTACAAAAATTCAACAATTTTATTTTTTACCCATTTGAAAAGTAATGCATAATTATTTAGTATGTAGTTAAAACTTATTTATACAAAACTTGTATTTAAAAATGAAAATCCTAGCCCTTCATAAACTGGGGTTTTTGGGTTAAGGCTTTCTAGATATCCGATTTTTCGGTTTCGGTTCAAATGGATTAGATTGGTTTTTCGGTTATACCGTGTTTTTGAACACACCTATAAAGAAGTAGCAAGTAATCCTGGGCCATTGTTGAGCTACTCTAGTCCTCCTTGGCTAGCCCATAACTTGGGCCTTGACCATGAACTGCCAACTAACAATCAACATAACTCGTTTAGACGGCCATTTAATCCCTTTTTAAAACTTTTTCTACTTGTTGGATTCTATAAAACTTATTCAACTTATTCCTTACTTATGGAAACAGTCATTTGTAGACCAAATCAAACAGTATATTGCAAAGTCCAATTAGGAATGAATGTATAAAATATATATCTTGACCATAACTCTGAAACTACGGTTAGCAAACTCGTTATATTTCATATCATTCCAAGTCCTTTTCACCACCTTTTTTCGTTGAAAACTTTATTAGGGTATCATTATGTCACTTTCGGCACCTTTTTGGTTTAAAAGTTTATATTAAAATCATGAAGAGTGCTTATTTCTACTTATGATATCATCTTAAACTTTTGTTTAATCGTTCATAATCACTTAGTCAACAAAACATGATTGAATTTAGCAACTACTTATGTTCATCATTTTGGAGAGGTTTCGAAAACCATTTACCTAGTATTCAAACCAAAAAACAGTATTAACATGAATATGTTCCGTTTCATGTACATGTTCATGTTGTTTCTTGTGTTTTTTGCTTTCAAATCCGACGGTCAACAAATGTATTCAGGAAACCTTGTTATGGGCTGTGAACACACCGATGAAACAGGACCTTCTCCTGCATTTCTCTACACTTGCAATGGGATACAACAATCGTGTCCCGCTTTCCTTATCTTCAGAACAAACCCAAATTACAACACAATCATGACTATCTCCAAGCTCATGTCGGTGGACCCCACAGATCTAGCACGGATTAACAACATCTCGAATACTAATAACTTCTTTCCACTAAACAAAGAGCTTATCGTTCCTGTAACTTGTTCTTGTTCAGGTCAGTACTATCAGGCTAACACCGCTTTTGTTATTCCCACTCAAGATGACAACTACTTCACTATTGCAAATTCTACATTTGAAGGTTTGACTACTTGTAATTCGTTAAACAGAACTAATCCTTACGACAAATATAACTTGCACGCTGGTCAGAACGTTAAGGTACCACTTAGATGTGCATGTCCTACGGTTACTCAAACTACTGTGGGAATTAAATATTTACTGACGTATTTGATTACTTGGAAAGATTCAATTGAAAAAATTAGTAAAAGGTTTAATGTAAGCAGTGAAGATTTAGCTTTGGCAAACAGTTTTTCTTCTTTGAGCGGAGATGAGATCTATCCGTTCACAACTCTTCTTGTTCCTCTTTCTAATGAACCTTCGAGTTCTCAAACAAGAACACTTCGTCATAAGAGTAGTGTGTCAAGGAAATACATCATAGCCGGGATCGTAGCAGGTAGTATTACAGCAATTTTATGCGGTTTTATTGTGGGAATCTTACTATGGAAAAGGAATAGAGCGAATAGGGGTAAAACGGAAAAGTTTGTGTTGCCTAAAGATATTCAACTTGGCATTGCTAGTGTTGATCAGATTTTAAAAATCTACAGATTTGAGGAATTAGAGGAGGCTAGTGACGGTTTTAGCCTCCTAAACAGATTAAGTGCCTCGGTTTATAAAGGAAGTCTAAAGGGGAAAACGGTGGTGATTAAAGAAATGGGTGCAAGTGCACCTAAAGAGGTGAATATTCTTCAAAAAATCAATCATTTTAATCTTATTGGTCTCTATGGAGTGTGTGAACATGATAGAGCTTGTTATCTTGTTTACGAATTCATGGAGAACGGTTCTTTAAACCAATGGCTAGAAGATAAGACTTCCCAAGAAAGACAAATATGGAACAATAGGATCCGTATTGGTCTAGATGTTGCTAAGGGTCTCCAGTATCTACATAACTTTGCAAGTCCGGCTTATGTTCACAAGGACATAAATAGTAGTAATATTCTGCTCAGTAAAGATCTACGAGCCAAGATTTCAAAGTTTGGTCTTGCGAGGTCAACAGAGAAGGGAGAAACCACATATTCATCTATTAAATGTCGTTTTGAGTCAAAGGGTTACCTTGCACCGGAGTATATAGAAGATGGATTTGTGACAACAAAGACTGATGTTTATGCGTTTGGTGTTGTTCTTTTGGAACTTATTACAGGAAGGAAAGCGGTATACGAGCATGATGATGGGGAAGAAGTGATGTTGTCTGAAGAAGTTATTTCAAGTATGGGTGATGAAAAGTATGCAAAAGAAAAGAGTAATAACTTAATTGACCCACGTTTGCAAGCTAGACACCCTCTTGGATTTGTCATAGATCAAGACGAAGTAGCCTTGCGTATGATCAAACTGAGCATCGCTTGTCTGGAACCTGATCCGTCCAGAAGATTATGCATGAATGATATAGTCTCTACTCTCATGATGATTCAAATGGATGCACAAAGCTCGGAAACCATGTATACGGTGTAGAACGTTAAGATTAATTTGTATCTTTATTTCACCTTCTGGAATTTCAAAGTTGTATGTAAACAGTCATAACATATCCAAGAGAACACAATATCAAAGTATATTCCTTAACGGCTTGAAATAAAAATTTATGCGCATCTCTCTTTCTCAGTAACTTCATGTACCTTTTTCCCATACCCTAAAGTGAGTTTTGTGTGGCATGTATTAACATTTCAAAGAGCTAATTTGATTGATATTTAGTAAGTTGAAGTGAATATGTAATCGCATATGGCCGGATGTAGTAATACAGGAATCATATTGGCCTAGTGGTAAGACGTCATGTTTCCTCACAAATTTCTCATGTTTGAACCTCTCCCTAGGTAAACATCTTATTGGTGGCCTTGGAAAGGATGGTAATTGGGATACCATGGTTAGGCCACTTACATCTGAGTCAAAAATGTCTCGCCAGAAAATCTATTGTTTTCTATTAAGAAACTATATTTGATGGCTGCTGGTTGTCTTGATGGAAAGTTTAACAAACATGACGTATTAAAATTCTGGTAGACGACAACAAGAACAGACAAATAATAAGATAGCCAACCCACATATTCTATATGTTATAATAGAGAAATCGAAACAAGAATTCCAACTTGCTACAAACTTGATGTTGACATCTTAACTTGAATATAGCTTAACAGGCACACATAGAGAATGATAAGCATCTGTTAGCAATTGTTCACTGTAACAAAGTAATCAAATATACACGCTTTTTACTCGATATTGACACTGGGTATGATTGTAAAGTTCACGCTTGGCTCTTGCATGAATAATTTCGGAGTAACAAGTTTACAGTTTTTCACGCTTTTAACGGAAAGTCAGTGACTAAGTTTTCTCTTTTAAGTGGGAACATATCAAAATAAACGCTTCTAAGATGTGAACATTTAAAGTAAACGCTTTCACAACAAATCAAACAAATAATCACAGTTATTATATGTGAACCAATTTACCAAGTCAAATGATACAAAGAACCCTTCAAAACCAAATTCAACCATATCTACAGACTATAGTTAGCAATGACAACAATCACAAAAATGAAATTTCAGTTTATAATTAACAATCTCGCAAAATATTTATATGGTGTTACAATGTTATTTCATGGCTAAAGCAGGTAAACCGTTATTTCACTTGACTACTTCACTGACTCCGCATCATAACGCAATTTTAATACTTCAATAGTTCCGTATTTAATGTATATGTATAAGATCTAGTTCATACTAGAACTTATGATTACAATTATGACACCATCAAAGCAGTAAATATGCGATATTGAAGGGTCCGTATATTTCACGTTTGAGTACTTTGGTCTTGTCATTCTAATAACATAGAGCACAAGCGTAAGAAGACATGTCTGTTATAAAAGAAAGAATGCTATGTTTAGTGGTAAGTACAAGAAATATCTCTAAACCCATGATATATCTTGATGATATCCGATCCATTTGTGACTGGTTGGATTTGAGTCGATTGACATACGACTAGACTCGTGATTTGACCTATCAATATAAGTGACTACGTATGTTTAACTTTAATATAAGGCACTGTTAGAAAATATGCTGTCAATATATTATGTTTCTTCTGTCAGATAATAAGCCCAATCCCGATATATGGGTTTGGGTCCATTAGGATTTATGGGTTTCCATTGTATTCCTATATATATGTTTGATTATGATAATAATAATTAAGGGGTTTTATCATTCTATCATGGTATCAGAGCGGGTCTGATCCCGTCTCTATTTTTCTTCAAAGGTCTCTATTTTTCTTCAAACCCCGCCTAGCTTGACTAGGTTTCAAACCCTAACAAAAAAAAAAAAAAAAAAAAAAAAATCGGATTTGAAGTTCAGTCGATCACTGTTTTGGCCATAACTCCCAAACATTTGGAGTTAACTGACGAGGTCAGCGCCGTTGGCTTCGTAATTAAATTCCGAAGAAAAGCATACAGGAATGGCAGCAGAAGACCACCGGACGCACCGTCATGCTCCGATACAAGGTGTCGGGTTTAGATCTGGAAAAAAAAATGTTTTGCTTATAATTTTCAAACCGCTTGGAGTTAGCTGACGTCGTTAGCGGCTGTGAATTCGTAATTAAATTCCGAAGAAAAGCAAACCGGAAAAAGCAACGAACGCAGCTTCGACCCGTCGCCATGCGTCACCGCAAGCAATGAGTCTTATTGGCAATTATCTATGTTTTATTTTATGTTTAATTTCGTAATAATATTTTTTTGTCCAGTTCGAGCTTTCGCGATTTCGTCGCTCGAACTGCCGGGGAGTATTAGATAATAAGTCCAATCCCGATATGTGGGTTTGGGTACATTAGGATTTCTGGGTTTCCATTGTATTCCTATATATATGTTTGATTATGATAATAATAATTAAGGGGTTTTGTATTATTCTTCATCTTCATTAAGGGTATATTTAGCGTTTGAGTTATTTTTGTCACCCGTAAAAAAAAACTCTAAGAACGTAAAACAAAAGCATGAGAAAGATGTCTGTTATTGAACATTTTCACATATCTATAATCCTTATCTGAAATCGGAAGCAAAGAGGAAAATGGCAATATACAACAATGAATCTGAACTGGATTCTTAAATAGTAATTTGTATATTTTTTTTGGATACAAGAATATCGACAAAATAAAAGTTATATAGGAAATGAAGAGGGGAGGGGCAAAAGCAAGAAGTGAGTTGTCCCACATCGGGTTGTCGAAAGAAGAAAAATAGGATTGCTGTATATAATACCTAGTTGCATAATGAGAAATGCACGCAGCCACGCAATGAACACAAAGCGAACTATTCTTTCGCCTTTTACTAAAGAATACCGTGTGCTCGTTGCATTACAGTGGCATACGTCTATTTTTGTAGAGTCTCTTTTTTACTGGAAAGACTCCAACCAATCATAACAGTAAAGTTTTAGTTGATGAAAACAGTTGGTTTAGTGTATTAATCAAGTTTAAAGTGAGACGGTGAGATACACCATGGGACTATGTCGTATACACATTCAATATGAAAACTCGGAAAGAGCGGAAAGTAGTTGTTTAATTTGTCCCACTTTGGGTTGTTAGCTTAGACTTAGACATTGAAATCATATGGATAAGACAGACATTCAAAACATATGGACAAAGACAGCTGTAAGCGGGTCAAAACATTAGGTATCTCCGTAAAATGTAATTTAAACATAATAAGATGAAGCATTCCATATAATTGTGCCTAAACTAAATTAAGAGATTTCCAACTTTAAGTAAGTAAATGGCAAGTACAACAAGTGTTGACATGAAATGATATTTTTTTCGCCATAAACGAGAGTGAGAAGTGGGAACGCAATGTACCCAGGTCAGTCTTTATGTGAAATGACTCAAGCTTCGTGGCAGACGTCTTGTCCTCTTCACTTTGAATCATAGTTTCTCTTGTGAGCCAAACACACACACTAAGATGTCTTGTAGTTACTTATGAAACAAAAGTATCTTAGGCCACAAGTTCCAATACTAAAAGTGAATTTAAATCAATTAAATTACAAATTACTTAAATAGTTGTCAACTGATCATCTATTTCATAGCTTTGTTTTGTCCCACATCGGATCAGGGGATAAAATTTATGTTGTTTATAATCCCACTAAACTCATTTTCAATCACCGGGCTTGGTAACGCGAGTCTATAACTCAAGTGAGGGTATGAAAATGAGTAGGACATTGAGCTTGGCTAACCTGGTTGAGTTCTAAGTGCATAACCTGGCTTGCCCGTTCCAAGTTGAGAGTGGGTTCATATTGCTTGAGCGAAGGCTCGGGTAATGTGATCCTTAGAAAAGGGAGCAATGCGCTAGGCTGGTTTCACAGAGCTGCGAAAACCCCGTTTCACAGAGCTGCGAAAACCCCTACCTCTTGACAGTGGAAGGATTACAAGCCGGAGCTACTTGGTTCTCGGATAACTAGCTTGGCTAGCCCAATTGAACACTTATTTTTTGTAAGAGACACCATTTGCGCGGACTTTTTACAGAGCAGATTCATATGTTTTGGATCATTGTCCTTGGAAGCTAAAAATTGTTGGAAGAAGGCAAGAGGTGACCAAGTCCATATTTACAAAACATGTGTCGTTAGTTATTGTTTAACTGATGAGTATTATCACCATGATACAATTTAGTTCGAGAAGACCATATTCATAATTAATTTAAGCATAGCTTACAGCACATGTTGTTAATTATCAAATGTATTGCTATTGTAAGCAAATTACGCTGATAAAAAGCACCTGGAATAATTGAATGATCAGGTCAGAATTCTACGAACGCATTCCTTGCAAACAATCATGATCTACAACATTGGATATTATATGTCTAATTCCACTTGATGTCATTTGAACTCAGTACCATTATGAATGGATACCACCAACTTGGCGAAGATCCTTTAAATGATTTCATATCTTCAAAGGCTCTGAGAGCCAAAGCGGAACTGTTAGAGTTGCAATAAGCACATATGAGAACCTTAAACATATAAGCATCTGGTTCTAGACTACTCTGCTTAACCATAACAAAAAGCCTCTGAACTGTTTTAATGTTTCCATCGAGAGATGACGCATTAATCCTGAAAAGGTTTTGATATGTGAAAGAATTCCAGATATAGTCATCTCGTCAAGTGTATCCAAGGCCTTGGAATCCATTTTACACTTGGCCAATGTTTTCAAGATCCTTGGCAATTCGGAAATCTTGCTGAAACCACACCACCAGTTAATTGAATTAATATGATACCTATGCTTCTTTGGCTATTATTGTAATGTTTTAAAGAAATCTAATATCCAATTTAGTTTCTTTTGTATCAATTAAGGTGACAATTACATGGAAAAGCATTAAGTGATGAAAAACATAAAGTCTTATTGGCAACTCGTCGTAGCATGATGCATCCAGAAACGACTTTAACAAAACCATCAAAACAGCTAAGATTATCAATGATTAGCTTATAACAAGTTTAGATTTAGGAAACGACTATTGTAAGTTTAGATTTAAGAAAACGACTATTGTAAGTTTAGATTTAAGAAAACGACTATTGTAAGTTTAGATTTAAGAAAACGACCATTGTAAATCACACACTACCTGTTATCTTGACGAAATCCATTGTATTCAGGACCAATCGTTTTTTTTATAAATTTGTCTCACATTGGCTGGTTAGTGAAAGCAGAAAGGGAGGACAACTATATATAAAGAACTCACCAGAGGAATCTAAAACAAAAAACTAAAATTAAAGTCACAAAGTTTGATCTGATATCAACTAGACATCATTTATTTCTTTTTTTAATAACTATTAAAAGATGAAAAGGTTGATGTCTAAATGATATTAATTGAAACATTTGCAAATCTATAACCAGATAAAAACCAATGCAAACTTACAACCAAATTAATCGGAATTATTTTATATTCAAAAGTTTAGATTTTCATTTCATGTTTTTCCTAAGTTTCATTTGATTAACTGTTATTTTGGTGTAGATGTCCATTTCATATCAGTTTAAGCTGCATTTAGTTACTTGGTACTCATCGGTTATATATTCTATTTCGATATCATATCATTTTCAACAGTGTATATTTAACTTTAATACAAGTCATTGTTTTAGAAACATGTTGTCGACATATTCCGTTTCTTCTTGTAGGGTACTTTGCGTTTTAGTTTTCAAAGCGTAAGAAGAGATGTCTGTCATAGAACATTTTTTCATCTCTATAATCCTTATTTGAATATAGGATGCAAGAGGATAATGGTAATATAAATAAACGATTCCAAATTGGAATCTTAAATAATAACTGTAGTTATTTTTTTAGGTACCCGAAAATCGGAAAAATGAAAGTTTTTAGGAAATGAAAAGGAGGGGGGAAAAGCCAAAAATGGATGTCCAACGTCAGGTGGTAAGTGAAAGAAGAAAGGAAGGATTGCTGTATATAATGAGACCCAGTTGCATAATGAAAAACGCATGTTGCCACGCAGTGAACACAAAGCGAACTATTCTTTCACCTTTTACTAAAGAATACCTTGCGTTCGTTGCATTATAGTGGCATACACCTATTTTTGTAGAGTCCCTTTTTTACTGGAAGGACTCCAACCAATCATTAACATTTTAAAGTTTTATTTGATGAAAAGAATTGGTTTACCATAAATTCAACAAGTCGGATGGCGTTTTACCTGGGCTAGTCATGGACAATTTCTTTTACACATTCGATATATAAAGAGGGAAGGAGCAAAAGACCGATAAGTCGGTATGGACAAATAAGCGGGTCAAAATTTTTTGTATCTCAGTAAAATGTAAATTATACATAATAACATGAAGCATTCAATATAAAATTGTGCCTAAATTAAGTTAAGAGGTTCCAAACTTTTTGTACGTAAATGGCGTCCAAC
This sequence comes from Senecio squalidus, assembly GCA_910822075.1. Taxonomy (NCBI): domain Eukaryota; kingdom Viridiplantae; phylum Streptophyta; class Magnoliopsida; order Asterales; family Asteraceae; genus Senecio; species Senecio squalidus. The sequence goes on along the minus strand of CAJVGC010000590.1, from coordinate 24,765,813 downwards.
AAATGTTGAAATGAAATGATATTTTTTCGCCATTAAATGAACGTGAGAAGGGGAAAGGCAATATATGCGGATCAGTCTATATGTGAAATGACCCAAGCCTTGATTTCGTGTCATGACATTTTCACCTTGAATCAAAGTCTCTCTCGCGAGCCACACTAAATTCTAGTAGTAAATTGGTCATCTATTTCATAGCTTTATGTTATCCCACATCGGCTAAGGGGACAAAATTTATGTTGTTTATAAACCAACTGAACTCACCTTCAATCACCGGGCTTGGTAACGCTAGCCTGTAACTCAAGTGAGGGTATGAAAATGAGTTGGACATTGAGCTTGGCTAATCTGATTGAGTTCCTAATTGCATAACCTGGCTTGCCCGTTCCAAGTTGAGAGTGGGTTCATATTGCTTGAGCGAAGGCTCGGGTGATGTGGTCCTTAGAAAAGGGGGCACCGCGTTAGGCTGGTTTCACAGAGCTGCGAAAACCCCTACCTCTTGACAGTGGAAGGATTACAAGTCGGAGCAACTTGGTTCTCGCATAACCAGCCTGGCTAGCTCAAATGAACACCCATTTTTTTTACGAGGTTATTGTGGTCCATAAGGTGCTTTCATATAAGATTGCGGTTTACCATTCACGCCAACTTCTATGGAGCATATTCATATGGGTTTGGAACTACTTCAATTAGTTATGCAGCCGACGACTGTCTATATTTGTGGTCCATAAGGTGCTTTCATATAAGATTGCGGTTTTCCATTCACGCCAACTTCAATGGAGCATATTCATATCGGCTTGGAACTACTTCAATCAGTTATGCAGCCGACGACTGTCTATATTTGCTTCAGCGGTAACCGTTGTGGTCAGGTGCTTTCACTAGACAGAGTAATCGGCCTTGAATCGGGTAACTGGCATAGACCATGATTTAATAACTACATTCAAAAGATGAACATATTGTTATTAGTGTTATGTAATAGTCATGACTTATTGGTTATGTCTTCACCTGAGTCCAAATCATAACCATATTTTAGCTCCTTAAATAGTTCAATTTATAATGTAAATGTATATGCATAACATCCCGTTCATACTAAAACTTGTTGAAGTCGAGATGTTTGCTGATCACCAATATGGCACTTACATAAGAGTAATAGTGGTGATGATGGTACACAAGAGGGACACTATACTAGATTTTGGAAGCACTCGACTTACTCAAAGCATCATCTAACTTTGTTGATTTACATAAAATGAATCTACGAACATCCACAACCTATCCCCGGAGTTGGCCTTGTGGTGAAATTAATACTGACTGTCACCAAAAAAGTGAGAAAAAAAAACTGTTGGAAGAAGGCAAGAGGCGACCAAGTCCATACTTACACAACATGTGTCGTTACTTATTGTTTAACGGATGAGTTATTTTGATCCAGTTGGGAAAAAAGTGGGAAGGATGTAGTAACATAAGCCTAAGGTTATTGGGAGATTAAATAAATTAAAACCTTTTTTCTTTTTCTTTTTTTGTAAAAACAGAAACAATCAGAAGATGGAGTATTATCACCATGATACTATTTGGTTCGAGATGACGATAACCATAATTAAACAACTCAGAAAGTTCCTCAGTAAGTACTACAAACTAATCATTATAAGATTTAAGCATAGCTTTCTGCATATGCAATTTGTGTCACTAATAGGATCTCGATAAGTCAATTTATTTAATCTCCCAATAACCTTAGGCTTATGTTACTACATCCTTCCCACTTTTTTCCCAACTGGATCAAAATAACTCATCCGTTAAACAATAAGTAACGACACATGTTGTGTAAGTATGGACTTGGTCGCCTCTTGCCTTCTTCCAACAGTTTTTTTTCTCACTTTTTTGGTGACAGTCAGTATTAATTTCACCACAAGGCCAACTCCGGGGATAGTGGTCAAACCTGCATCTAACAAATAGAAACTAGAATCTGTTATATTTCCGAATGATTTCTGTCGCACGCACTTTGAGATGACAGCTCATGCATACACTAATTATATCTCAAACAGAATCAACTTGTAATTATCAAATATATCGCTATTGTAAGTAGTTTACGCTGTAAAAAAGCACCTGGACTAATCAAATGCAGATAAATACGCTACTCTTTCTTATAGAGGACGCAATAGCCTCAACTGCAGTGGTCAGAAAACTACGAGCGCATTCCTCGCAAACAACCATGATCAACGACATTACATATTAAATGTCTAATTCCGCTTGTTTATATTTGAACTCAGTCGCATCATGAATGGATATCACCAATTTGACAAAGATCCTTTCTACCATCAATACTCGGAAAACAGCCAGAATAAACACTATAAACTCTCTGAATATCTGCAGCACTCGTGATAAACGAATTACCAGGCAACCTAACCGTAACAACATCATTTGTCTCTGCACTTGTTTCTTCCACAGCTGCAGCCTCCCTGAATTTCCCTTCTTTCCACAGACACTTCACAAGCAAACGTTTTGTAGAAATATCAGTCTTCAAATTAAACGTTTTCATATCTTCAAACGCTCTAAGAGCCAAAGCCGATCTGTTAGAGTTGCAATAAGTACATATTAGAACCTTAAACATATTAGCATCTGGTTCTAGACCACTCTGCTTAACCATACCAAAAAGCCTCTGAACTGTTTTAATGTTTCCCTCGAGAGCGAAATGACGCATTAATCCTGAAAAGGTTTTAATATCTGGAAGATTTCCAGATATAATCATCTCGTCAAGTGTATCCAAGGCCTTAGAATCCATTTTACACTTGGCCAATGTTTTCAAAATCGATGAATACAGAGACAAAATAGAGTGTTTCGACAATTCGCCACAAAGGGAATTAACATTTTGAAAGATTTTAAGAGCAGCTTCACCGTTCTTTGAGATACCATAGTAATCAATAATCACTGTTACGGTTTTATATGACAGCTGAATACCCTCACTTTTGATTTTGGATATGAGTTGTTCGACTATATTAACACATCCTTCATGAGCTAATTTGGTAATCATCCTGGATACTGTTTGAACATCATGACTAAATCCCGGTTGATTTGCAACCCAACAGAAGAAATCCCATGCTGACTCAGCTGAACCGAAACTCCTAATCATCTTTGAAACCAGACGTGTTGTCCAAACAAAGTTTGCATCTTCTAATGTTGACACCTCTTCAGGCCTCCAATAATGCAGGGAAGTAGCCAAAATGGCTGGGTCAAACCACGGTCGTAGCTTCACTTCATCAACCACCTCATCATCCTCATCATCGTCGTCATGATAATCATCAGAAGATAATTTAATATTTTTAATCCTCTGATCAGGTAGCATTTCTTTTACCAGTTCCAACGTTTCTTCAACAAAACCTGCATCATGCATTTGTTGCAATGAGGGAAGCATCAATCGGGTTGGGAATATTCCGTCCACCTGCATTTCACTAAGCAAACTTTTAACCACGTCAAACTGTTCAGTACCACAGAACGCATCCACCAGAACCGAGTACTGCCTTAAAGTGCGTTTCACCCCCATGGATGGTAGCATGTTGAATACTTTCATTGCTGAATCTAAGTTTCCAGACTTCACAAGATGCTCGATTATTATAGTGTACGTTCTAGAATTAGGAATCCCACCTTCATCAATCATCCTAGAAAAAGTCTTTACAGCTTCATAGTCTTTCCCCGTCTGCGCACAAAGCCCCATGATAATATTATACGACTCAATATTTGGAGATTTTTGGGAGACTTTCCACTCATGCCACACACAAAGAACAGAATCAAGGTCACCCGCAGCAGCATACAACTTCATCTGATCCATAAAGCTAACACGAGCAACATTCCTAAACTTCCGCTGGTTTATCCCATTTATGAGAGCTTTCAGCTTCCCGGTTTGTCCAGATTTCGCAAGTATTTTCGCCAATGCATAAAGAGTGTTTTGGTTATGAGTAAAATGTGGGATTTCCTTAAGCTTTTCAATCATAAAAAGAGCAGAGTCGGGTGATGGAGCAGATTTAAGCGCATTGGTGACAACAAAAGAGTCAAGAGCAGGATCATTCAAGACTGAAACAAGTGAGTCTGAGGAATTCGACCTTAAATTAATACGTATTTTATCTATAAGCCTCGCTCGCTGTAAGTAAAGCGAGACTGCATTCTTACAAGACTTAGTGGTAAAGTTGTGAGCGATATTTGCCGTTTTAATACGAAGGTAATTGAGAAATATACCCATTATTATTAGCACAAATCATATACGTTGGTATTAAATGATCGAAAAGAAGCTAAATTTTGAACTCGAAATGGGCACTAATATGCAAACTTGGGGGTAGAAAATTATTTGAAAAGGTTGACAAGGCGGGAGACTTATGTCGAACAGTTGGTGTGCACTCTTACTTCAATCCCTAACGTATGTTTTGTTGAGGTTGGTTTTGTAATCTTAGGTTCCAGCCCGATTGAGTGTTTTGGTTTCTTGGTTTGGGCTAAATGTTCAACTTTGAATCAACTTAATTTTATGTATGTTCAAATTGATACTAACATTGATGCTAAATGTTCAGTAGGCCATATGGGCAAAGAGTTTTGACACTTAAGTAGCGACCATCAATAAGTAATTGTCCACAAAAATACCTCTACTATGAACTCTAGTTACGGATCTATTTTTCTTTTTCTTTTTTGACCAACTCCGACTTATATCGGCAAACAAGGAAAGGAGAAATGTTTTGTTTTAGTTTTGGCCACCGACTAACTATTTGGGCTTTTGCTTTTTAAAACCTGAACAAACCTAAGTATGTAAAATCTGAAACTAGACAGTTATTGTGGTAAGGTGAACCCAAATACCTCTAAATGGAATTAATAACCTTTACTCTAAGCATGCTTGAAACCTAGCACACAAACATACAACAAATATGATGTCAGGTCAAGATGTGGTCAAATATATCAAAGATCATATCATTCCTCGATATAATGTTGGATCGACATCGGGGTCATTTTGTGCATTCGACTCTAAGTTTTGCCATTGTTGAATTGGTGTTGCAATGGACTTGGAATCAGTCATTTTATATTTTTCCAGCATTTCAGTGACGTAATTTGATTGATAAAAGAACATCCGGTCACTTAATTGTTCAACTTGCAGTCCCAAGAACAATTTTAATTCACCCATCGCGATCATCTCGAACCTTTCCTTCATAAACTTCTCAAATTCCTTGCACATAGATATGTCTGTCGAACCGAAGATAATGTCATCCACATAAACTTGAACAAGTAGTTTAGTCTTGGATGGTTCTTTGATTAATAAAGTGTTGTCGATACGTCCTCTCTTGAAACCGACATCTAGTAGAAAAGTTGATAGAGTTCCATACCACAAATGTGGAGCCTGATGAAGTCCATTCAAAGCTTTGTTGAGCTTGTAGACTCTATCTGGATGTTGAGGATCTTCAAACCCAGGCGGCTGTTGGACGTAGACCGTATCATCAATTTCGCCGTAGAGAAATGCACTCTTCACATCGAGTTGATAAACAGTGAAACCCATGTGAGATGCATATGCCAAGAATAGACGAACGACCTCAAGACGTGCGACAGATGCAAAGACGTCTTGAGATTCCAATCCTTCTTCCTGATAGAATCCTTGCACTACGAATCTTGCTTTATTTCTCGTAATGATGCCTCGATCATCCCTCTTGCACCTAAAGACCCATTTTGTGGCAATAGCATTCTCCATTTGGTAATTCCACAAGTGACCAGACACAGAGTTTCTCAAATTGCGCGAGTTCTTCCTGCATAGCGTCCACCCAGTTGGCATCCTTGAGTGCCATGTGAATGTTAGCAGGAACTTCTTGAGAGACAAAACACAGATACCGATAATAGGTACTAAATCTATGTTAAAGAAGATAGTTGAATTGAAGTAATAGGTAGACTATAAGACTTTCGTTGACGCGAAGTCGATAGATTAAATCTTAATAAACTATGTAGTAGTTAATGCATAACTTTAGGTGGACAACACGTAGGAGGACTCTTGTGTACTTAATATAGTTTAATGTCTTTCCATTAGTTATAGGATAACGGACCTTGACGGGAAAAGTTATTTACATGAGTTAAAACCACCAAAGAACGACTAATTCGAATTAATAGATAAATTATAATAACCAGAGTATAGGGAAATAGTCTGAAGCGAATACATGTTTCATCCAATTGTTAAAAACCTTTGCAAAATTATTTTAATTCCACGTTTTCTTTTAATTAAAATTGCTTTTAGTTAATTAATTCAATCAACACTACGTTCATTCGGAACTAAAGCGAAACGCCACTCTTTTACTGCTTTTTACTTAGTTTAATTAAATAATTTTAGTTAAATATAATATAAACACCGTTCCATGTGTTTGATACCTGACTTACTTTAGCTATATTATCATACGATCGGGTATTCTTGCATGTATTGTGTATTAATTTGACTCTCGTAACATCCTAATTTAAATATAGATTTAATTACATAAATCGTCCCTATGGTTTACCCAAAATTATGGATTTCGTCCTTAAGTTTAAAAGGTTGCATAAATCGTCCATATTTAGAAATTAATTACGCTTTTCGTCCCTAATTTCTAATTTGCACCCGTAATTGGGGCAAACCTTAGGGACCAAATCCGTAATTGAGAACAAACTTTAGGGACGAAATCCATAATTTGAGCAAATCTTAAGGACGAAGAATATAATTAGTTTCTAAAAGTGAATGATTTATGCAACTTTTTAAACTTAGGAACGAAATCCGTGATTTGAGATAAACCTTAAGGATGATTTTTGTAATTAACTCTTAAATATATTTTATAAACACGATTTAACACCAATGACACTTTGAGGAGAGTTTGGAATTAGATAAGGGTAAATGTAAGTGGAATTCCATATAAACAGATGTATGTAAATAATTAAAAGATTGCTTATATGATGTCGATGTTGTACTTAAGAGGACAAATATACTAATAATCGACTGATTTGTATGACTCCACTTCTAATGATATGATCCTAAAAGCAAACGACTCCCTAGCAAAAACGATTTGTTCTTCGTAGGTTGCTAAAGTAGTGTATATAGCTTATAGATGAAAATCACAAAAAGATTTTGCGTTTTAGGTTAAGAAAACAACAAAAATCTAAAAAGATTTTATTTCTATGCTTATTTTTTTCGTCTTCACGTATCGTACAAGATTATAAAGTTTTATCACATATTTTCTGAAAAACTAAAATATTTTATCAGTTTAAAGAACAAAACATGTGTTTGAAAAGTGTATCTCTGTTAGTCAGGAAAACAAAGTTTAAAGAACTGAATCTCAAAGAGTTTAGCACTTCCTGAAAGTCAGAGACTCGAAGCCGACCTTCATGGAGGCATGTAGCTTGAAGATGAAGAATCGGAGTTCAAGATATTTAAGTCATGTCGATTACAGACTTGAAGACCAAGACTTCTCGAAGAATGAAGTTAAAGAATCGACTCTCAATCTCACGACATCAGAATTTTCGTCGAAAGTACAAGCTACATCAAAGGGGGAGTTTGTTGGAGCATATTCGTCAATTGATTGTACTTGTACTTAGTTCAGAAATATGTCGTGAAGTTTAGAATGTATATAGATCGAGTTGTAAAGTGTTACAAGCATTTCATGACTGTTGCGCCAAGTGTTGCGCAACACTTTGTTACGTGGCGCAACACTTGTTTAAAGTGTTGCGATTGCATAATAAGTTAGGGTTTTATGTCACCTATAAATACCCCAACTATCAGTCATAAATGCAGCCGTTTTAGAGAGAGAAACAAGTGTTACATTACCCTAGAGAGAGAGAGTTGCGCAACACTTGCTACGACGGTCTAAAGTCTTTGTAATCGAACGTATTGATGTTATTTCATATTGTTTACATTACGTAAGGTTTAATAATATCAATCGTTTGGTTATTTGAGTGTTTTTGCCATTACATATTCACTTTAAAGTAATTTTACGACTTTCTAGTGTTTGAGTCCAAACAGGGATCCAACGAGGGTGACCAACAATTATTTTTAAAAAAAATGTGACTAACTTGTCTGGTTAAAACCTATATACATCCTTTGATCTCAGGTTCAAGTGTTGGGGTTTATTGACTTTTTTTTTTCTTTTACTGAATTTAGGAGTCCGTTTTTATTTTTTATACGGGATATCAGAATTCCTAGGACTGGCCCTGCATAAAGCCTATATTTATATATAGACATAACTATAACTCCATCTTTTTAAAGTGATATTGATCAACTTAAATTAAAAGACCATTAACAACTTTAAACGCAAACGTTAAATGCAAAACATACCAAGCAATGATGAACATCGATCTATTATTCCCATAGTTTAATTATCATTGTAAATTATCTTCGAAGCGACAAAAATCGTCTAGATCGAACCACCCCAAATTTGAAACCAACTAATATCCCTTCCTTGACCAAGATGACCATCTTGTCGTGATCTTAAAAGCAAGTAATGTAAATAACAGAAAGGAGGGAAAGGCAACATAATTAATACACCGACGAGCAACATGAGTATTATTAGTCCTCAGTAGAATACATAATTTAGAAAAGTACATAATAAGAGGTGAACTAGGCAAAATTATATTGACACATAATAAGGGTTGTGGTCGATCATATGAAGGGAAAAGGAGGGGTTAAATATAGGAGTATTTAATTTGACCAACTTTAGATCATATATCATGCATGGCTTTATATGTATACCCATCAATTCATATAATTTACTAGTCTCTAAAGCCTATTAATGTGACATCCCAAATAACTATAACACACAATAGACTTGGGACTTCTATTTCTTTCTTACTTTTCCTAATTAAATTCCTACAAAGTAAAAGCCACTCATACATCATCTATAACCAACCTACTGTAGAAAGCTTATTTTATGGGAAAATTATCAAATTTATGAAAAGTTTTTGGGAGAATATTTTGGTGTTTTTCTCTTAATTCACTACTCTAGAAACACTAGTTGACTCTTATCAGTCATCATTACAGTTACGTACCTAATCATAACACATTTACATACATAGGTTATTTAAATGAAAGCGTACAACCATGTTTTCAAAGATAAAGAGAATTTGTCATTAAAAAGAGCGAAACACTAAGGGTCCAAAAAGATTGAGTGAAGCCCAACCTCAGAGCAAGGAGAGGGTACTAATTTAACATATCATAAGCGTAAGCTTAGGTTGCGATTCTACACTACCTCTAAAATTATATCTTTCGAGGAACAACAAACACAGGGACCAACTACTAATAAATGAAATGTTTGCGTTTCTATGAAATCCGCATAGCGTATATAATACAAACAAAAATATACATGTCAACAATAAAATGGTGAGGATAGTTTTAAAATTGAATCGATGTCCTTCTCATTAATCAATCACAATATAAATACACATATATAGTTACATGCTAACATGGACTAAGCGCTTAAATAATAAGTGGGCATGTCTAATCTGATGATATAATCTAAGTATGTGTTTGGTAAAGGGGTTTAGGAATAGAGTAATAGGTTTGAAAGTGATTGTGGTTGTTTCCCTCAAAGTATGGGTTTACCAAAACCCAACCAATTAATTTTGTAGATTTTGTAAAAACCATCTCTCACTACTAGGAAAGATACCAGTATCAACGATTTTTTACAAACGATCACAAAGTCGTAGGTAAATTTTCGATTTACCAACGAAATTGTGAAAAATGAAGATCTTAATTTAGCAACGACCTTTTCGTTGCTAAATTTGTAGTAATATGTTATTTTTTGGAGGGAAACTTCCTGCTGCTTTTACCAACGAAATTTTGTTATACATTCGTTGGTAAAGTTAGAATAATAAATACCAACGCTATTTAGTCGTTGGTACATAAAATACCAACGAAATTTACCAAACGACTTGTTTTGTTGTTGATACATTATTGAAATACCAACGAAATTTACCAAAGACTTGTTTTGTACAAGGATATTATTAATAAATGTTGACTTTACCAACAATCAAAATTCCTCAAATAGTAAGAGATAAGGTTTGCGAACAAAACTTTGATCATACAAAAACTTATTTATGTGATCCCTTCAAGGATGGCATTTGAAAAAATACCGCTCACTATATTAAAAAATATATTTAATTACTTTTCTTAAAAAAATAATATTTATGAAATGTTATATGTATGGATAAATAACTAGTGACTAAGTATAAACCTAATTACTCTCCTAATTAAATGTTGATGGTGCATATGGGTTTGTGTCCTTTATATTTTTTTAATTTTTGTGGGCCTGTTTTATGGTTTTTGGATTGGGCTTCACATTCAAGTTTTAATATTTATTTTGGGTCTGGTTTATGGTTTTTGGATTGGGTTTTCACAAACGTTCCTGTTTTTCAATATTCCAAGATTAAACATTTTGCAAACACTATGTAATGTATATAACCAACAACAACCGTGCACCGTTTATAAAAAACACCATCGCGCACGTATTGTAAAAAATGTCAAACGACTTCGAACTCGTGCAACGCACGACAGTCACATAGTTAACCTTAAAAATCGTACATAATTGTGTATTAATTCCCGATTTTTATTTTTTATTTTATTATTATTGATATCGCATATATTAGACATGTTTTTATATGCGATAAAACATACGGTTCGTTTATAATTAAATTCGTGACAGATTTAGGAACTTTTAACACTTATGGTTTAGAAAGTGATTTAAGGTCTTGGCTGAAGTTCTTATATGGAAATTACATCTTTTTGGGCGAAAATGGTGAAAACGGGGCTCGGTTCGTAGTCCGTTAGCAAATTGAAGGTCGGGAAACGAGGTGCAGGATTTACATGCAACACGAGGGTCCAAATGCCCGCGTAACGCTCGTTACGTTGGGCTGAAGTTGGTGATCAATTTAGGGTTACAAATTCCCTTTCATTTACTTGGATGATGTCATCATATATGTAGGTTGTTAGTTGATAACGTCGATGTTGAATTGGATTGTATGTTTAACCGTAGAACCCTTTGCAATTACGTTTTAGAACATTGTCAAATCCTTTTATAAATAAAAGAAAGTAAGTGTGTATAGTGACAACACAACTTCATGGGTATTCGAGATGAATCTGTGAAACTTATTAAACGTTTTATGAATATGATTAGTGGTCTATAATTAATCTGAAGACATTAGTATTCGATATGAACTAATGTTAAAGGAACTTGACAATTAAACTTAATTGTGTAGGTCAATATCTAGTTTATGAGAGAATCAAACTAGGTAATGTAGAGGCTATTCAAGAGGAAGTCTTATAAGGTTAAATCATATAATCGGCTTAGGTGCTTAATGCTTAGTTGTCAAACGTAAAAATTATACACGAGAGTGGTGATTATACATTAGATGACTGAAGTTTTAATGGGAAATGATTATGGATTGTATATTGTACTTCAAATATAAAGTGTCGTGTTGTTTAGAATGTATTTAGATCTAGTTATAAAGTGTTACATTGCATTTATGTATGTGTTTTGTCAACGAAACACTTTAGGGCATTTGCGGTTCGCCTATATATTCCATCTTGGGATCATAATGCAGCCGTCACGAATCCTAATACTAGTGCTTAGTTACCAGAGCATCATACCAACAAAACACTTGTAATCGACGGTCTAAAGCTTAGTAATCAATTGTACTGTTGTTATTTCGTATTATAAATGTTACGCAAGGCTTTATAACATCAATCATTTTGTTAAATGGTGTTCTTTCACCTTTACATACACTTATATATATTTAATATGTGTTTTTGCGAATTTAATTTAGTTTTTTGTTTAATTTTGAAAATTTAATTGTATAATATATTTTAAAAATGTTAGTTATGTTATAAACATGCAATACTTCCTTTATACTAAAATGATTTTTGACAAGCACAAAACACACAGTTTAGTTATTATACACATTTAATGAAGGTTTTAGACGTCATAATATTGTTTTCATTTTTAACCGATTTAAAGTATGAAAGTAATACGATAAGCAATAATCTTGAGTGGATGAAAGTATGATAAAAAAATATTTTGTGGGAAATTTAGAAAGAGGATTCCAGGAAACCAAATTGAAGCAATGTCCTAGTGATTTGTGTCACTTTCCGTTGATGTTTTCATTAAGTATGGAACCAACATTCTCATGGTATGGCTCCACTTTTCCCAGAGCCAGAGAGCCATTTTGTTTTGGTATATATATATATATATATATATATATATATATATATATATATATATATATATATATATATATATATATATATATATATATATACTAGTAGGTAGGCTATATGTAAAGTTTTAATTTTCAGAAATGATTGAGGGATAAAGGCTATAGAAATATATATAATAAAAAAGTAAATAAGACCATGCAAGACATACATATATTGATAAAGAAAAAAAGGAAAAAAGGTAGGTAAAAATAAAGTAGCCAAAGGGAAGCATTAAAAATAAAGATAATATGAATGGGTGGGCAAGGAAGAAATTGAAAATGACCTGTGAAATTATTCAAAGGCCAATGCACATATGGATCAATTTGGGGGACAAGTAACATTTCGTGAAATTATTCAAAAAGTTTAATATGTTATTGTGTTATTTAAATCTAATGACAAAGTTAGCTTCATAACCTATTTGGACTAAATATGTTTTTTTTTTCTCGGAAGACAATGTTGATGAATTTTATTTTTAGTTGAGGATATAGACATGTGCGACATGTGTTAGTGCGATCGTACATGATCATTATATTTTTAGGGCATCCGATTTTTACGTGTTATTATAATCATTTGATTTAACACTATATATTAGATAAATAAGGTCTTAAAAATAATCATTTCTCAATTTTGTTCAATTAATTTACTAAAAATGGGGAGGTAATTATAAAAACTCCGATGATTTTAATGTACTTTATCGTGTTTATATTATTTATTTTTTCACTTTTAAAAACCTCTTATTTGATTACCGCACAAGGTCACCAAGACCCATTTCCTGACCCTGAGTTTATCAAACACCTCGTTCATACAAAACTTTAAATATGTTCAGGACATGAAACACATTAATATATATCATTGTTATTAATATTGATATTGTTATTGTTTGTTACATATGTTAGTTTTAACAAATTATTGTTAATATATGACTTTTTGTATGTATTACAAAGTTGTAGCAATGTTTTGAAGAAAAGAAAAAAAAAGGTATAAATGTATAAAAATTGGTGGGGATGGGAGGTGGGGGTAGTGGTCCAGAAGGGTGGGAGAGCAAAACATGTTGAAAAATGAACACGTATTTCAAAAAAAGAGAGACAGACATTGCCTAGCTGCTGCTTGTATCGTTAGCATGCATGGGATTGGGATCAATGGAACAGCAACCCTTCGATATCATACATAACCCCACAAGTTTATTTACTACTTCTTTTCCAAACATGGACATTATTGTAACATCTCTACCTTTGTTACAAGATTGATATTCAACGAGGATCTGGACATGTATGATGACCATCACATTTTTAGGGCCTCCAACTTTTACATATCTCAGTATAAAACTTTAATTTAAAATTATATATTGGTTAAATAAGTCCTAATAATCATCATTTCTTAATTTTGTTAAATAAATTTTACAAAAAATGGTCTGTAATTATGAAAATTGGGTGATCTTAATTTACTTTATCGCGTTTGTTTTATTTTTGTTTTACTTTTAAAGAACTCTTATTTGATTATTGCACCGGACCATCCAAATTCATTTGTCGGCCCTATAATGATATTTATCTACAAATAAACTATTGAAAAATTACAATCATTTGACCCTCTTCAGCACATGATAGGTAATTGAGAGATAGAGCTAGCCTATTTGTTATGGAAAGGCTAAGAATTCTCTACTAGAGGGAATTTTTATACATTTAATGAGCTTTAAATATATATCGTTAGGACACATGTTAGAAAAACCATTTTAAAAATTGTGATATGTACTCAACTTTGTGTTATGCTCCGTGAAATCCGATCTACAAACATAATTCCAAACACCTTTAAGATACGGCCTTTGATAACCATATTTCATACTACGTATTTCATAAATTCAAACATTGTAAAAGTATCCAGACGGCCTTATGAACTATTTGGAAATTCATAAACGAATTGGTGTTTAATTCGAAGAAGCCACGAAAGTATGTGCTTCTAGATAACATTAAACTTTTATCATTTCTTTGGTATTCAAACCGAAGCACTAGTAATATAGTTTGAACGGACTGATTCTTTAATCCATCCTTTATTTTATAATCATTTCTTTCTAGCTCATTGCTAGTTTTAATGAAATAGTTGTTCGAAAAAATTGAATGTACAATTAATTACGTGTATCGAGCAAGTTCAAAACACTTAAAATATTTATATGAGTTGAAAAATTATTTTTTACGCCTTGTTTGGTAAGTGTTGGAAGGAGTAAAGTCACTCGGAGATAAATATAGTAGACTTCAATTGTAGGAAAGTGATTGGTTAAGATTTCGTTATCAGTTGGTAAAGTGTACCCTTTGATCCAAATTTTATAGGTTATCTTATATTTAATTTTTTATTAATTGAATATAAAGTTTGAACAAGTAATTAGAAATCCAACAAATCATTGGATTGACGCATTTTATAAACCATTTGTAATGCAATTAATTATTGTAAGCACAAATTTTGGGCATACGTACGATATCAAATACAATCTTTTTTTTCTTTCTGGATTTTCATTTTAAACTATATATGTCAAACTAGTTTCGAATTGCTGAACTGGTCATGTATATACCATTTATTTATTTCTAATATATGTTAGTGGGAATAAGTTAGAAGCATAATTAACTACACATATTTTACGTGATAAATTTAAAATTTATAAATGGTAACGTTATCGTTAAGATTTTTAATTACCGGTTTCGTCTCACTTGCCCTATATCTAGTACTTGAAAAATCTCGAAAGTTCAAATTCGATAAATACATTTGCAAGGTTTGACAAATCCATTTACAAACTATATGAGTGCAACAACTCAAAAGAATGTTTATAACTTTTAATGAACAATAAAAAATCTTTATTCTTCATACTAGAGTAAACGTGAATAAAATCACGCCCGGATAATTGTTATTAACATTTAAGATTGCGGTAAAACATAAGATTTTTATCACTCTTTGGTGTGGAACATTTGTTTTCACAATTTTCAAATGTAAAGTTTTAAATTCTATTCTTATTTATTGATAATTTGATATAGATAACTTGTACACAAAGGAAGAAAAATTGACAAGATAGTAATGGTAGCAACATTGGATTTCTAGTCATTAAAAATCAATATTCCTTTAATTTATAGTGATACATCTATTGATCCTAGTAATTTGGTTAATGTGATTGAAATAATTTATTTTTGTTGAATGGATTCTTTCACTTTTAAAGTGTGACACTTTTTCTTCTTCTATACCTTTTGAAAACACACTGTTTCTTTATGCCCAAAGCTTCATTTTGGGCAGTGACCACAATCCCACTTCTTAGCTTTTTATTATGCTACATTACTAGTTTGTTCTCTTTCACTTTTGTATTAATTTATTTTTAACTTTTTTTAATTAAAACTTATTCCTATATGATTAACTCTCATTTCAAAAATGAAGATATATTTTATTAGGTCCATTCCACCCGGTAAAATCAAACAGCGACATTTTGGAAAACAGCTTTACCTCGTACGACCGTCTTTCTTTTTCCTACTCTACTATCCTCGTACATTGTGAAAATAACTTGTTTCTTTTTTTCCTTTTCACTTTCATGGTAATTAGGGATGTTATCAGGTCGGATTAGAGGGTCTCGGGTTATTTGGGTTTTGAGTTGTGAGAAAAATACTCATATCCATACCCGAATAACAATATGGGTTGAACAGGTTTGCGTTATTCGGATTTGGGTTATCCAGGTTTGACCATTTTAACTCATTTTACCCAATTAACAACAAATATATATGGTTTACAACTAATTGGATTTTAACTAAGATAGTATACTTAGTTATAGGTTTCATATTAATGAAATAGGTCAAACTCACAACGTATAAATATGTTCAACTTATTGTCGATTTTTTCATTTTATA
This sequence comes from Senecio squalidus, assembly GCA_910822075.1. NCBI lineage: Eukaryota > Viridiplantae > Streptophyta > Magnoliopsida > Asterales > Asteraceae > Senecio > Senecio squalidus. The sequence continues at coordinate 24,749,742 of CAJVGC010000590.1, read as the reverse complement.
ACCATTTCATCTTACACAAACAAAAAACGAACCAAATATTTATCTTTGAATAACTTTCTGTAAGCTTTTATATTTTATGAAAATAAAACTAAACTAATAAGAGACAACAAATAATAATTTTATTAAGCATAACTAATAAAATTGGACATAAGCTATTTATACATATATAGGAGTTAACTTAATCGGGTTATATGAGTTATGTGGGTTACCCAAATGAAAATAAATAGACCACTACCTATACACATATAAGTTTCGGGTTATTCGGGTTTGACCCATTAAACCCGAACTCATTCTGGGTCGGGTAGGTTATTCGGGGTCGGATAAAAACGACACCCCTAATGGTAATTAACTAATTTTTCGATTAGTTTTGTACTCTTTAGTGTCAATTATAATTTATTTTTTTGTGATCATGAACATTGTTATATTCTCCTAAAAAATATTCTTACTTATGCTTCTAACTACAAAATCAAATTACGGAATACTTATAGTGCAAGGCGTGTTATATTGATAGTTTAAATATACGGAAACGATAATGTGAATATTATACATCAACATATTTTGAATTATTACCATTTGATATATCTTTACTTTTGCATAATTAAAGTTGTTTGATCAAGAAAAAGCCCCTTAATAAAGTAAAAGATGATCAAATGCAGGCTGAAAGAAAGTAAAAGATGTGTAAGTATAACGTAGACAACTTTGGCACGAGAGATGAAGTCGATAATTACGTTTTGCATGGTTGACACGATTGAGCGTGTGGGAAGAGTCGAGGGTAAGATTCACGTGACATCACCCTCCAAAAAGATGGTCCATGATTTATTATGGTATAACTTATACTGCCAAAAGTGGAAAATTATTTTTACCTGTTGTTAAAGTATTGTATTCATAAATTAACTTATATAGGATTAGAAACCCTAGGTTACATCTAAATACAGGAGATGAATAGACATAGTCCATTGGACCCAAATGGCCCATTTAATATTTTACAACACTCCTCCTTGGATATTCATCGTTTATTACACGCTCTAGACTGCCTCATTAAAAACCTTATCAAGAAAAACCCAATGGGATAAAACTTGATGAAGGGAAAAAGAGTGCAGTGCGCATAATGCTCCTCCTCAAATTAATGTATATCTGCCAATCTTCTTAACCAGTTGCTCAAACACCTTCGCTGGTAACGATTTTGTGAATAAATCTGCCAAATTGTCACTTGATCGAACTTGACAAACATCAATAACCCCATCTTTTTGTAGATCATAAGTGAAGAAAAATTTCGGAGAAATGTGTTTTGTCTTGTCGCCTTTGATATAACCTTCCTTGATTTGAGATATACATGCCGCATTATCTTCATACAATATGGTTGGATTTCCTTTGATAGACTCGAGTCCGCATTCTTCTTGGATGTGCTGAATCATCGATCTTAACCAAACGCATTCTCGACCGGCTTCATAAAGTGCAATAAGTTCAGCATGGTTTGATGATGTAGCAGTTAATGATTGTTTCGTCGATCTCCAAGAAATTGCGGTGTCCCCATAAGTGAAAACATAACCTGTTTGTGATCTTGCCTTGTGTGGATCGGACAAGTAGCCAGCATCAGCGTATCCAACCAACTTAGATTTTGAGTTCTTTTGGTAAAATAATCCCATATCACGGGTACCACAAAGATAACGAAAAATATGTTTAATTCCATTCCAATGTCGGCGTGTTGGCTCGGAACTATATCTTGCTAGTAAGTTTACTGAAAATGCAATATCCGGGCGTGTATTGCTAGCAAGGTACATCAAAGCCCCAATCGCACTTAGATAGGGAATTTCAGGACCAAGAACTTCCTCATGATGTTCTTTGGGGCGGAACGGATCAAGTTCTCGGTCAAGTGAACGACAGACCATTGGTGAGCTTAGTGGATGAGCTTTATCCATATTGAACCGTTTCAATATTTTGTCTGTATAGTTTGATTGGTGAACAAATATTCCATTTGACAAATGCTCAATTTGTAATCCGAGACAAAATTTAGTCATACCAAGGTCTTTCATTTCGAATTCGTTCTTTAACAAATTTGCAGTATGTTCAATTTCATCAAGATTTCCGATGATGTTTAAATCATCAACATACACTGCAATGATTGTGAAACCCGCCTTTGATCTTTTAATAAAAACACATGGACTTATCTGATTACTTTTATATCCCTCTTTTGAAAGATATTCACTTAGACGATTATACCACATTCGTCCTGATTGTTTAAGTCCATACAAAGATCTATTCAATTTAATTGAAAACATTTCACGGGGTTTATTTTCACAAGCTTCCGGCATTTTCATTCCTTCCGGGATTTTCATGTAAATGTCACTATCAAGTGATCCATACAAGTAGGCCGCGACAACATCCATAAGGCGCATTTGGAGCCTTTCAACATTTGCAAGACTGATTAAATATCTAAGAGTCGTTGCATCCACAACAGGTGAATATGTTTCTTCATAATCTACCCCAGGTATTTGTGAGAAACCTTGTGCTACAAGTCTCGCTTTGTATCTAACAATTTCATTTTTCTCGTTCCTTTTTATCGCAAATACCCATTTATAGCCTACCGGCTTCACCTGATTTGGGGTTAACGTCACAGGGCCAAATACTTGGCGTTTTTTCTAGTTCAGCTTGTATGGCCTCTTGCCATTTTGGCCAATCATTTCTTTGTCGACATTCTCTAATAGTTTTTGGCACAGTAATTTCATCATTTATTATTTCACTTGCTATAGCATATGCAAAAATTTCATCAACATGTGTTTCATTTCGATTCCATGTTGTACCATTTTGTACAAAATTTATTGAGATCTCATATTCAGTAGGTACATGGTCATCTTCAAGAGATTTATCCACATTTTCTATGTTATTTTTAATCTCTTTTGGGATGTTATTTATAACAACTCCTTGAGCTTTTCCAGTTGTATTCTGCTCTTTCTTTTTCCGTGGATTCGTATCTTTTGAACCCATTGGTCTTCCACGCTTTCTGCGTACATTTGACTCATCTAGAGTTTTAGGAATATCAATCCGAGAAGGTGCATTTAAAGCTGGAATATATGATTTAGTAACTCTTTTTGTATCCGTAAATGCATCAGGTAATTCGTTTGCTATTTGTTGCAAATGAATGATCTTTTGAACCTCTAATTCACACTGACCTCTCTGAGGGTCAAGAAAAGATATTTGTGATGCATTCCAAGTTACATCTTGTTTGTCCAACTTTTTATTTTCTCCTCCTAAGATTGGGAACATTGTTTCATCAAATTTGCAATCAGCAAAACGTGCTGTAAAAACATCTCCAGTTAATGGTTCCAAATATTTGATGATTGATGGAGAATTAAAGCCAACATAAATGCCCAATCTTCTTTGAGGTCCCATCTTTGTACGTTGTGGTGGTGATATTGGGACATATACACCACAACCAAAGACTTTTAGATGAGACAAATTTGGTTCTCTTCCAGAAACCAGTTGAAGTGGAGAATACTTATGAGATGCACTTGGTCTTAATCGAATAAGAGCAGCAGCATGTAAGATCGCATGTCCCCATGCAGAAGATGGCAATTTTGATTTCATAAGTAATGGTCTAGCAATTAGTTGTAATCTTTTTATTAAAGATTCAGCAAGACTTGTGTATGCACATGTGCTACAGGATGCTCAACTTTAATCCCAATTGACATACAGAAATCATTAAATGATTGAGATGTAAATTCTCCTGCATTATCAAGCCTAATCTTCTTGATTTGATAATCTGGGAAATGTGCTCTTAGTTGAATTATTTGGGCAAGTAACCTTGCAAAAGCAACATTTCTTGTTGCTAACAGACAGACATGAGACCATCGGGATGATGCATCAATTAATACCATAAAGTATCTAAATGGTCCACATGGAGGAGTAATTGGCCCACAAATGTCTCCTTGAATTCTTTCAATAAACAAGAGAGATTCATTTTCAATTTTATTCATTGAGGGCCTAGTTATCATTTTTCCAAGAGAGCACGCTCCACATGATAAATCTTTTGATAACAGGACCTTGAGATCCTTTAATGGATGCCCATTTGAGCTCTCAATGATTCTCCTCATCATTATATCACCTGGATGACCCAGTCGATCATGCCAAAGGGTAAATATTTTAGGATCGATACCCTTTCGGGTAGAAACCATATTTATTTCTGTCTGGTTAATGCATGTAAAATACAATCCAGAAGATAAACCTTTCATTCTTTCCATTATGGACTTTTTTCCATTATTTATGGATGTAATTTGGAGATACTCAATATTATTTTCAGTCATGGTTTCAACATGATAACCATTGCGTCTTATATCTTTGAAACTTAGTAGATTTCTCCTCGATCTACTAGAATACAACGCATCATTTATTATTAATTGTGTACCTTTAGGTAACACAATGCAGGCTTTGCCAGAACCTTCAATCAAGTTGCTAGTACCACAAATTGTGTTGACATTTGCATTTGTTATATGAAAATCATAAAAATATTTTTTATTTTTCAAAATGGTATTTGTTGTTGCACTATCAACCAGACACTCGTCTTCACCGTTTTCCAAAATGCTTTTCATATCCTTGAACATAAAAAAATAAGTAAATAAGCATTTCATAATAAGATCACTTTAAAGAAAACAAATGGATATTGCATTAATTAAAGTTTCAAACATAAGTAACGATGCTAGAACTAACATAGCTTATTCAACACAAACTTAAAACAATTATTGTGGAAAAACTAAGTAAAATAAAACTAGGCAACTAGTTGGCATTTTGATCATTGGAAAAGGAAGCAACCACGTCTTTGACGTCATCAAAGAAATCTGAGTCGAAATGCACATTTGGGTTTAGCTCATCAGCTACATTGAAAGTATCAATGAAATTTGTTTCAATGTCTTTTCCATTCTTCTTTAGTGATGCTTGATAAAGGTCAACAAAATGTCTAGGGGTACGACATTGTTTTGCCCAATGATTTGTCATGCCACATCTGTGGCAAGGATCTCTAGGATTCTTAGGAGCTTGATGTTGCATCCTTTTGCCTTTATCATCTTTTTTCTTAAAATCAGAGGGTTTTGGTTTGTAACCATCACGATGCCAAGCATTGTTTCGACCACGTCCATGGCCACGGCCACGACCTCGTTCATTGCCACGGTTATTACCGCGTGCACGGCCATTACCCCTTTCATTTGAGGTTGCATTTATTTCAGGCAACGCAGTAGAACCCATGGGGCGTGCTTGATGATTCTTCATCAAAAGCTCATTGTTTTGTTCAGCAACAAGGAGAACGGATATAAGCTCATGGTATTTTTTAAACCCACGTTCTCGATACTGTTGTTGTAGGAGCATGTTGGAAGCATGAAAAGTTGAGAAAGTTTTCTCAAGCATGTCTTCTTCAGTAACCTTTTCTCCGCATAACATTAATTTTGATGTGATATTAAACATTGCGGAGTTATACTCGTTCACGCTTTTGAAATCCTGCAACCTGAGGTGCATCCAGTCGTAACGAGCTTTTGGAAGAATGACTTGTTTTTTATGGTCAAACCTCTCTTTCAATTTTTCCCATAGTTCTAACGGGTCTTTCACCGTTAAGTATTCCTTTTTGAGGTCCTCATGTAAATGATGACGTAGGAATATCATTGCTTTAGCGCGCTCTTGAGAAGAGGCTTTATTTTGGGGTTTAATTGTTTCTCCCAGATTATTAGCAATTAAATGGATCTCAGCATCAAGAGTCCAAGGGAGATAGTCTTTTCCGGAGATATCAAGAACATCAAACTTTATTTTTGACATGTTTGCATTTGACATCTTAACTACGAAAAAAAACATACCAAACATTAAACAATTATACACCATAAGAAAAAAACTTTATTCATAAATAGTATTTAAGTAGTAGGACTACTGTTATCTTTTTTTTTTATTATTCCTTTCAAATGTGTATAATCATTAAAGAATAAAGCAGGACATATGACTTTTCTAGTCTTCTTCCCCTCTCTATAGCATATTAGTCATTATATAAATTTCTTAAGCAATTAAATCACCGAATAAATCATATACGAAAACAGGATTTAAACATCATATTAAATCATTTTTTTTTTAACATCTGAAAAGCCTAAAGATAGATGTTATAATATTCTTGAAAAAAACTATTAAATATTAAATTAATTAAATAATACTTATCAAGTTCAAGGTAGAGATAAGATCTTATAATAAAATATCATATTATAATGTTACTAAGAAATCGAAGAATATTAGGAACCGAACTACACGTAAGTAATTGTAGTGGAACTTTAGTTTTAAGAATACGTAAGTAATTGTAGTGGAACTTTAGTTTTAAAAAATTAAACAAACAGTAAAATACAAACATTTGATCGTAAAAAAAAAATGCAGGTATAATATACAAACGAATACTGTTTAAACAATAACAAAAGTAATAGAACATGAGGTTCTAATAGTTTTTTTTTTTTTTTTCGACATAATATGAGGTTATTATCTTGATCTTAAAAATCATATTAGAACTTGAGGTTCTATATTTTTTTCTCAACATAACATGAGGTTATGTTTTTCTTGATCTTAAAATCATATTAGAACTTGAGGTTCTATATATATATATATATATATATATATATATATATATATATATATATATATATATATTTTTTTCAACATAACATGAGGTTATGTTTTTCTTGATCTTAAGAGACCATATTAGAACTTGAGGTTCTATTTTTTTTTCTTTTTTTTTTCAATAACACAACATGAGGTTACGTTATTTTTTAATTATCTCTTTATGTAATCACTGTAGAACATAGATTGTTCTTGTAAATTACTATAGAGATCAAATAATAACAAAACAAAAACAAAAAAAAATATGTAATCCAAATGATTTTAATTTTCTTTACCTTTTTGGTTTTTGAGCAAAAACTCGTGCTGATAACGTGTTAAGAAATAAAGTACAATGATAAGATAATTGAGGAGAAAGAGAGAAATCTTATTGATAAAGAGCCTCTCAGGGATTACAGTGACAATCCTTATATAGGATTAGAAACCATAGGTTACATCTAAATACAGGAGATGAATAGACATAGCCCATTGGAGCCAAATGGCCCATTTAATATTTTACAACAGTACTTTGTTGAAAAATTGTTAGTTGATATTTTATCAATTAGAAAAGGGTAGTAATGACGTAGCATACTTTTACAAACAATACAAAAATAAGGCTTAATTAAACATATGTTCTTAAACATGATTATCATAAAAGAATTCATCAACCAACATAGACCAAGCTCTACGCGTTTTATGACAAAAATAAATTCGTCACCCAACAGTAAGCGAAATATATAAATAATCTGCTTACGATGCGTCCCCAACCCAATCATATGGAGGGTAACTGTAACGGCTTGAAAATGTAAAAAGGACTAAAGTCGTAATAGTTTTTGGCTAAAGGACCATGTTTGTAAAGAATTTGTGAAAAGGGCCAAAAGTGTTATTATGGCATAGTTAAGGGTTTATTTTGAAACTTCTTTTAAAATTCCCTTACCTTTATATTAAGAAAAATGAGAAGGAAGAAAGTAGAGTATATGGTAGTGTAAGTGTGTGTACACGAGAGAAAACGAAAACGAAAATAAGTTGGTTAATCAAAATCAGTCGATTTTGAAGTTGTTTCTCGCCGGATAATTAAATGGAACATACAATGATGCTCCTGGAGTCGTAAGGAACACATCGGTAAAAACAAAAGTTAGTTTCACGGTTGTCTATTTTGGGACGAGTCGAAACCTGATCGAAATCTTAAGTAATAACTAGTTATTTACGTTTATATCTGAGTTATTAGTGTTTGTAACTTGTTTAAGGCTGGTTAGAATGATTTTTGCTAAGCTTAACCTTAAGCTTAAAACCTGCAACAATGGAGTTTGCTTTGAAGAGAAAGAAAGCTGGTTTTGGGAGCCAACTGGCGGATGGAATAAGTCAATCGACGGCTGGACCAGATAAGTGGTACACTTAGGACATTAATGGACCAGATAAGTGGTACACCTAGGAAATTGATGGACCAGGCAAGTGAAAGACATAAAACATTGATGGACCAGATAAGTTGTATACTTAGAACTTCGATGAACTGGATAAGGTAAATACTTAGGGCACGATGGACCCTGGTTTAATGTAAAAGATATATGCATTTATACGAAATGGATTATGCGATGAGAATTAATTTCATATGCATTTGTACGTTGCACGTTTGATTATTTTATCATTAATGCTTACTAGATTGCGGGTATGGTTTGGGTTAGTAAGGACGATTTATTTATATGAAATGTTTTCATAGTCTTTACGATTAAATTATTGTCTCATCAGCTTTAGCTGATACTATTTTCCTAAATGTGTCTTTTGCTCGTAGGTTGCTTTAAACGTGCTTGGTGAGGCGAGATTACTATGGGATAGGTTGTTGTCCCCAACTGGTAATTTTTTTTTTTTGTTAAACGTGAAGACTACGTTCAAGAAAGGATACTAAGAGTATCCTTGAACGAAAAGTTAGGGATAATAACAAAATAGTACAAAGGGACGGGTGAACCATGTCTAAACAATATGTATGACAACATTCTCATTAGTTCGTAACAAGAGCAAACATTGTCGCCCTCCTTTATTTTTCGAACTGGAAATCCAGCCCATCCAGTTAACACGTACATATTTTGTTGCGGTTTGTAAGCAATAAAAAAAATATAATGAACATACATCATCAACCAACAAGTCCTTCCTTGGTTTCTTTAGATTGAAAGTCGTCTCGTTTCGAAATTTCCAAAGAACCGAGAAGATGGTGTGAATCATAACTCCGAATGTCTTTTTAAGCTTAACTTCGACCCATGACGAGTTATGTAAATCAAGGGCCTCTTTAGTGGATTGCGGGAATGAAATAGAAAAATTCCACCATTTGAAAACCCCGTTCCAAACGCTAACAACAATTGGGCAACTTAAGATTAAGCTTAAGATTGTCGCCCCCTATTGGCTAAACACATAACGCATGGGATGACATGTGACAAATTGGTCGACACTCCTAAGATAACACACATGCTTCAGGTTCAGGATGTATGAAGTAAGCGAACCTAAGGAAACGGTCTAGAAGCTAGCTCCTAACCTATCCTTCGAAGAATTGTTTACATTATAAACAGATCATTAATCACACGAGTTACACGTTTTCTAACCCTAAACACTATACATCCCCTTTTTCCATACACATTGGATATATGATTCTCCCGTAAGAGGTGTATCACATAGTCTATCCCGTATTCACCTAACTAGTATCTCCATATTTATTTGTATGTTAGGTTACCACCATTGTACAACAAACAAACTATTAGAAAAAAAACATTACATACCATCATTTTATCACACCACATCGAACTCAAGTTACTTTCACCATAATTATGCTTGATCAAATGACGCCATCTGTTTGACTAGAATATTAAAACTACTCTTATGATGTACAATTCCCGATCCAACCACCAAAAGTCACCTTACGACACTTGTTTCTACCTTATCACCCGCCCGAAAGTAATCAATCTACACTCAAACATGGCCGGAAAACCCCCACCACTGCAAGTGATGACCATTGTATATATTACACAATTGACAACGGGCCATCAGAGGGAAGAAAAATATTTGTCAGAATAGCAATACACAATTATTAACACCCAACTATGTGGATGCAAGTTTTGTCTAAACTAACTTTAGAACCTTCGTTCAATTTTTTGAGAGACCATGTTTGAAACCTGCAACTGCAAGGAATCCGATCCAGACTTAGATATTAAAGTGATGAAAATGAAGACGGAAACATGATAATGGAAGATTCGGAAATCAAAAACCATGGACATGAAAGGTCAACACAAACGTGAGCTATCCAAGAAGAAAACCCTAACAAGAACCAAGAATCAAACACATGGATTTTATGTTTACCCCTTCAGAGGGTGTCAAGTCCATGGGAGGGAGGGAGAGAGAGACAAACACCATCAATATCCAACCCAAAACACTACATCATGGATACTATGGATATTGGTGGCAAATATGGATATAACCGGCGAATCAAACACATGGAGTTTATGTTTACCCCTTCAGAGGGTATCTAGTCCATGGGGGACCGATAAACCCACCTATCTTCAAAAACCAAGGTTGATACAAGTTTATTTCAAGTCATCACATGGTCGAAACTACGAGAATCGATGTCACGGGACAGGGGCCATCCCCTTACGGGAACCATCAACAATGAGGACAATAAAGCACATAACATATATAGGTTATATTTGAAATTCAAGAAAAAATCATTGATTACCAAATATACAGATCAATATAAATCTGTACGAGTATTTTCATTTTATATAGTTATAAATAAAGGTGTAAATGAGATGAGACAAGTCACGAGCCATTGAAGACCGTCTCGATTTAAATGAGTCGAATTCGAGCTCCAAGATAGTCATCTTCTGAGGCTCGCGTGCTTTATCGCGCATTACACTTCAAAAGTTCTAGCGAGTATAGGTCGAGTTTGAACCCGCATTTTAGTAATTGAGTTGATTTCAAGCTTGAAAACTCTATTCATTTACATCCCTGGTTGTAATGGCGCAAAACTTTTCTAAGAGAGTTCAATACTATTGGTGATTCGGTCATATTAGTGTTGTTGTGACTTACTTTGGGACCGAAGGGAAAACGAGTTAATCATGTTCACGAGTCAGGGAGTGTGGGATGCACGATCGTACGAGCTATCTCGTTTCCACAAGAATACAGGGTCTAGGGGGCAACGTCCCCAAGTGAACGGGCGGGGGTCGAGGGGGAGCCGCCCCTCGTTGAGGTCTGGGGGCAACGCCCGACTCAAACGGTATCTTTAATATATTTAATTATATATTAATTATATTATATTAATATTTAATATATTAATTATATTAAGTTTATCCCCGAATTAATCCAACAGGTATGTCGATTAATCTCTCCTTTAATTCCTACCGATTGAAACGAACATGTATGTCGATTCATGGCATCAATTCGTGAACATTGCTTCGTTCTTATATAAATCAATTTCTGGTCTCAAAAACGACACTAAAAATTCGCATGTATGTCGATTCATGGCATCAATTTTGATCAAATATTTTAATTGGCTTGAATATTGATTGTCTGTTTTCTGATTATCTCAATTAGAAAATTCGTGTAACCTTAAGACAAGATATATGGTCTAATTACTTTATTTAAAAAATAAAATCATATACGATTCAAAAAATTATCTAAATCAATTACCCAAATTACTAAAAAATACTCAATTGACCCTAACCAATATTAATCAATTATTAATAACCAATGCGGACAAGAAAATGGTTAAATAAAGGGCGGGAACACGTGAGGTTCACAAATTATTTCATGTGGTGTACGTATTTACATGATTATATATAATTTTTTATCAAATATCCATAATATCTTTTCCACTAGACTTGATAATATTTATATAAATAAATTACTACAAAGTAGTTCGTCTCTTTCTCTCTCTCACACAGACACTCTCTCTCTTTCGAGAAGGCGATTGTAGAGAACAGTGTGAGAGTACGGTAAAAGAGAAAGAAAAGGGAAGAGACAAAGAAAGAGAAAGGGGAAAAAACGACAACAACGAACCTCAACAATTCAAGAACAACAACTGTATATATGTATATATATATGCTTGCTTTATATATTTATCTTGAAAAATCAACTGTTCCTAGTTTATTCTTTCTGTTAATAAATCGATTTCTTTCGCTTTTACCCCTTTTTTTTGTCTTTATATTCATCAACCTTTTTGATCTTGTATGTAGAATGATGAAGAAGATGATAGTAATGATATGGAAGTAGCAAGATTTGAAGAGGAAGAATAAAAAGAATAAATTCGAATCGAATTCTATGTCACAAGATTATATTTACAATTTCTCTCATGGGATTGAAAGACCACCTCAAGATCAACAGAATCAGATCCGAAGGGATAAGATGAGAGTCCAAGGTTTTGACGGATCATTGGTGGGATTAGAAGACGAGGGAACAGCAGTATACGGAGGCGTAGGTGGAGGTGGAGGTGGGATGTTATCCGAGATGTTTAATTTCCCAACCGGGGTTCCAGCAACCGAATTGCTCGAGAATCAGATGATGAATTATCAACAACAACAACAACAACAACATAACCGTAATCAACGAGATTGGTATGGTAATACTGCTCAAGCCATGCAGCTTTTCTTGATGAATCCATCATCAAATGATCAATCACCTTCATCACAATCTTCTTCTCATCATCAACATCATAATCCTTCAACTTCTTCATCAACACTTCACATGTTGTTACCAAACACTGTCCAATCTTCCAGTCCTACCCTTCATCATCAACAAAGCTTTGGTAGTACATCTGGTTCGGGACAAGGAAATTATGGTCCATCTTCACAATTCACATGGCTACCTCCTGGTGGTACAAGTCATGTAGATAACACTCATGGCCTTTCTTTATCTTTATCTTCAACTTTACAAAACTTGGAAGGAGGAGCTAAAGTTGAGGATTTAAGAATTAGTGACGATCCAACCACCGCGATGTTGTATTTTAATCAAGGAAGCGATCCATATCGAAATTTTCAATTGCAAGGAGGAGGTGGAGGGGTTATGGGTTCAATTCACCATCCAATTCATGTTGGATATGGATCCTCTTCTTCATTAGGTGCAGTGAAAGCTTTGAGGACTTCTAGATATGTAAAGGCAGCTCAAGAATTGTTGGAAGAATTTTGTAGTGTTGGAAGAGGTCATTTCAAAATAAACAAGTCAGGTTCGAAACATAATCCCAATCAAAATCCGAGTAATAGTGGTGGTGGTGGTGCATCTTCAACATCCTCGAAAGATCTCCCTCCTTTATCATCTGCTGAGAGAATTGAACATCAAAGACGAAAAAGCAAACTCTTATCCATGCTTGATGAGGCAAGTTTAACTCTCTATCTTTCTTCCAATAACTTAACTTATAATTTTAAGGTCACTGAGGATTCGAATAAGATTCCGGCGACCTTATGTTGTCGGAGAGGAACTTTATTTAAGGTTGTTTTTTGTAATATAAGTGTACATTTTGTTTCAATTTTACAAAATTGACATGCTACTTACATGATTAGTTAAGTATTTCATAATTTTTTCATGTCGGTTTACCAACACCCTTTTATTCAAACATGATTTCCAACTAATTACATACCATCGATCGTCATCATCTATTATTTAGATATTAGGTAGATGCTTAATTCTAACAAGTCTAGATTCTTTTCTAAGATTGTTTTTCTCCAAGTTGTTAATTTATAGAAATCTAATTAATCTAACTAGTATAACTTCACATCATGACACCAATAGTAGTATATGTATATAAAATAAATCTTTGGCTGTATTAAGAAGATTTTCTTTGTATAGAAAAGAGGATCTTGTTTGTAGTTTCACTTAAATTCAAGACAAATATTATTTCTTTCTTTTGGTTACGTGAAGTCTATAAAATGTGTTGTAAGGTAGATATACCTTAACATGTTTTTCGGTTATAGAATTATGTGATTAGTATCAAATGACCAAAATAACAATTGAAACGAAAAGCAGGTGGATCGGAGATACAATCACTACTGCGAACAAATGCAAATGGTGGTTAATTCATTCGACTTGGTATTAGGTTTTGGTGCCGCGGTTCCATATACAGCACTAGCCCAAAAAGCAATGTCTCGCCATTTTAGATGTCTAAAGGATGCAATCGCAGCCCAATTGAAGCATAGTTGCGAATTATTAGGCGAGAAAGATGTGGGTGCATCTGGAGTGACAAAAGGAGAGACACCAAGGCTAAAAATGTTGGAACAAAGTTTAAGACAACAAAGGGCATTCCATCAAATGGGAATGATGGAACCAGAAGCTTGGAGACCTCAAAGAGGCCTACCCGAACGATCTGTCAATATATTAAGAGCTTGGCTTTTCGAGCACTTTTTACACCCGTACGTCTCCTTTCATCCTTTCTTAATGCATTATACATTTCAAGATGAGTCTTTGTTTATCAGTATTCAGGCTTTATGATGGGAATTAAAAATTTAATGATGAAGTCATAGATAAGAAGAGGATGCTTTAAGAAAAAATGAAGGGTATATGTGTGTCAGTGTTGGACAAGCTTTTATGATTGAGAACGATTAAAGAAAGAAAGATAATAAAAAAAGCATGAGTATTTGTGGGTGCAGTCTAGCTGATGTTGTCTCACCAACGATATAAAGCTGATAAAGTGCTTATTTCTTTCATAATACATATGTTTTCAACTAGATTATTCTTTCTTTTTAACCCTCTTAAAATCTGCTATAACTTTGACCCTTTAACTTAGTTAAAAACATCTACTTATTCAACGTACATGTAATAATTAAGTAAATGATTGGTCCAAAAAGTTTTTTAAATGAGGGTTGATTTGATGGTTTAAACTTTACATCAAGATAAGATATAAATAATGTCTAAAGCTTATTAGTCACTTTGATTTGAACAGTATGAATATGGTAATTTCAATTATAAGGTACAATTTAACAGCTGACAAATATTAATACACGTGCATGATCATAGAATCTAATGAAACGTATTATGTAAGTGAGAAATCTAGGAAGAGATTGTACAAAATTGTCTTATGTTCAGGCAATATATATATATATATATATATATATATATATATATATATATATATATATATAATCCAAAAAGCAAAAGGGAATAGGGTTGAGTAATGAATTAAGAAATGATTTCAAAACATGTACTTAATTAGCTAGGTTAAAGTACTCTGAATATGAAATGCATTTACTTGTGTCGTTTTAATTGGAGAAATGGTCGTTCTCAGGTATCCAAGCGATGCCGATAAACACTTGTTGTCTCGACAGACTGGCCTCTCCAGAAACCAGGTTCATTTACTCTCTCTCTCTCTCTCTCTCTCTCTCTCTCTCTCTCTCTCTCTCTCTCTCTCTCTCTCTCTCTCTCTCTCTCTCTCTCTCTCTCTCTCTCTCTCTCTCTCTCTCTCTCTCTCTCTCTCTCTCACACACACACACACACACACACACACACACATATATATATATATATATATATGCCTGTGTTTATTGTGACTGAGCTTTCATTTGCAATTATCTGTCAACAATGATCATATATGGATGAAGAGAGGATAAAAACAAAATTATGCAAAGTTTATAGGGATTTTGCTTATTGAAGAATGTTATCTAATTATAGAAAACTACATAACTTTCTAGAAAAGAAAAATAAAAAATATTACATTAAAAAACTATATATTCAAATTAAGATTTTTTTTCTTTTAAATTTCGTTAACAAAAACCTCAAATTTCACTTTTATAACTTACATTTCTTAAAAACCCATTTCTATTGTTTTCATGTTTCTTAAGGAATGAAACCCTTTAAATTTTCTAGAAAAATAAAGATAAAAATAATTAACTTTTAATTTCATTAAATCTTATACATCCAGAAAATGATTAATTTTATTTTGAAATTAACAAGAAAATTATGTCGATTCTGTGAAGTAGAAAACAATGTTAATTATACCCCCAACTGCACACTAGAACATGCAATAAATATATAAAACTGTGTACACATGAAATATATAAGCAGTTGTAGGTCTGCTTTCTCGTGTTTCCTTTGTCTTTAATCATCTTATGTTTGTCCTCTCTCTCATTTCATCATCAATGCCATTCATTCAGTACATTTACTGTTTTCGTATATATATTTTTTGGTCTTATTAAGTTAACTACTATAATATTCAATTCCAACATGTCTTCAATGTTTCAAATAATTTTTATGTTGAATTATCAAAATGTCAATTTACACACCGACAATATTTGAATGTGACGTACCATTATTTTTGTGATTATGTTTTTATTTGAGGATCAAGCTATTGTAGTTGGATTGGATTTGATTAATATTAACCTTTTATAACACGGAAAGTTTATTAACTCATTATCTAGATTTGCTTAATACTGGCTTCGATTCCTTTGATGTTGAACTTTTAAAAAATGATGTTGACCTAATACCTTTAAAACACAAACGTAAGTTATCGAACGATTATTAAACAAAAACGTTTGTAATCTAGCGATATGTGCTTGACCGATTGACCTGGATGTTGTGGGTTTGATTTTGAAAAGGATGAAGGAAGATTTATGTATAGTGAAACATAGCTAAAAGAATGCATGCAATACTGCTAACATGAATAGTACAAGACACAGCTACTAATGAGAAGTACCTTGGCTTTATCAGAAGTCAGAACAAAATGACAGTCAAGCACAAAGGTCCTATTCATTGTACTCCATTTATAATCATGATGAAATACAACTACTATTACTATACCATATGTCTTCACATCTTTTGATCATCACTTGTCTGTTTTTAAAAGCTACTTTCATATCTTTATATGTAGTTAATTTCCTTTCACATTCATGGTAAAACATACATGCATGCAAAGCTTTACTCTAGCTAGTACTAAATTAAGAACATATTCATTCTAGTCCTATACAAAAGATAAAATGCATTCTAAAAAAATTAAAGTATGGTTTAAATGGTAACTCTAAACAAAGATGTTAGAATATGGAATATTGTATTGATAGTGTATAAAGGCTTGTTATTGTATTTTTGTTCAATTAGGTTATAATATTATTTGTTTTGTTCATATTTATCAATGAACTTACGAAAAATCTTCTTTTCATTGATGAAGTTATGGAAAATATATATTCATTTACAGCCGGCTAATTACATCGTAAAGACTTTTAATTAAATGAACAAAAAATAGTAAATTAACCTAAGTTATCAAAAACCAAAAAGTACTTTACATAGTATACTCAAGAAGTTAATGTAAATGTATAAAGTGAGTATTTCCTAGTCTTTTTAACAAGAAGTTAATTTAAATGTATAAAAGTGAGTGTTTGCATGATTTCTAAGTTTAATAATGTCATATGTGTATGTTTTGTAGGTGTCAAATTGGTTCATTAATGCAAGGGTCAGATTGTGGAAACCTATGGTGGAAGAAATGTACCAACAAGAGAGCAAAGAAGAAGGTGAAAATCACAATCATAGTCCACCTCATCAAGATAATCAAGATCAAGATGATAACGATAACGATAACGATAACGATGACGAAGAACAACGTATAGAAAACACAAGATATCATCATAATCAAACTCCAATGGCTCCTCCACCACCACCTCAAACATTTTCTCCGACAACAACAACAACACATGCAAAAAGATCCGAAATAAATGAGTCCGAAAACGACCCTTCACTTCTAGCAATCAATACACAACATTGTTTCTCGGAAAACCAAGCTATGATGTCGTACAGCTCCTACTCCGGCGGCATTACAACACCAACACCACAACCCTTTGATGCTGACACATGCAGACGTGGCAGCATGTTTGGCGCTGATCAATATAGGACCACTACAGGAGATGATGATCACCATGCTGACATTGGGTCAACACTTATAAGGTATGGGACCACTTCTGGTGACGTGTCACTCACATTAGGGCTTCGTCATGCCGGAGGAAACCTGCCGGCGGCCGAGAAGACATCGTTTTTCAGTTAATTTATATCTATCGTGCATGGCCGGTCAAAGTACAATTTTTTACTTATTTTTTTAGTTGATTATATTATACCTTGAATCTCATACATTTTCTTCTTTCCTTTTATTTCTTATTAAAGTAGAATTAAATTAATAAATTACAATAAAAGGACATATATATATACATTTACACTCTATTTCTACTTTTCATATTTGCTTTCCGAGTTAAACTACTCCCACCGTCCCATTTTGAATATATTAGGCTCGCATAAGAGATTTCGGATATATGTGCTATCCCGAAGTAAGTATAGAGCCGTTAATACACTTTAGTACTATAGTAATTTTATATAATAAAAATCGGAATTTAACCTATATATGTTTGTATATAATATGATAAAGAAAATGGAAGTGTAGATTTTGGGTCGTGTGTGGTGATCCATAGTACATTCCATAACACCCGACTCTGAATGTTCACCTTACAGTTTTTGTTCGTTCCAAATTATTTGGCCAACTTTCAGTTATAATTTACTAATTTCATATTTTACCAGTTAGATTTAACTTAATATTCAAATCGGTGCTTTGATAAAAGGGTACAAATGAGACTTAACTAACTTAAGCTTTGTTTAATTAGATCGATCTAAATTTTCGGTTGAACGTTTAAAATAGAAAGAAGGGTGTAAAAGTTTTGATAATTAGAATATTTATGGCTTGTTGTTTTAACTTTTAAGAGTTTAATAGACATTACAAGATACTTAAGAAATCCTAATGGACCAAAACCTACATTGTGGGTTTGGCCAACTAAGTCTATCGTAGGGATGGCACCCGTGGGTCGTGAGAGCGGATGTCCCTTACCCACGACCCGTGCCCGCGGATTTTTTAATACCCGTCAACCCGCGGGCAATTGTTGACGGATTAATTTTTATACCGATGCCCACGACCCGCGGGTATCCGTGCCCACAGGTAAACCCGCGGGTTGAATAAATCATATATATTAGTTGAACAATGAATCTTATTTTATGTTCAAACATAAACCGAATTAAAATTTAAACTAAAAGAGTGACATACTTGAGTATCACACATAAATAAAGAAATAAAGACCTTACAAATAGTTACAACATCCTTATATGAAAATAGAATATGAAATCGTGTTGTTATTTTATAAATTATTATAATTACAATTTTTACGTACTTAACTAGATGACAACGGTGACCAATAAGTTTGGTACTTAATTTAAACTTAAGTTATATATCTAATATTATATTTTTATAATGGATTAGTGGATATATTCGTGGGTATTTTATACGGGTTTTGACGGGTTCGTGGGTCGGGTTTACCCGCGGATTTACAACAAAACTCACGTCCACCCGCGACCTGTCAACGGGTATGTTTTTCAACCCACGATGGCACCCATGGGTAAAAAGAACACTTAATTATGAATCAACAACAGCTAAAGGAGTCATCTAACTCACAGTAATCACTCATCGTTGTTTTTATTTCGGATCTAAATATGAGGTTTGTTACGGCGTGTGAAGGCTCTTCCCATTGTCTTCTATTTCCATTCCAATATGCTTGTTTTGGAATTTGATTACGAAGACATGGTGCTTACCTCATCATTTCACTTCAAGTTGTTTAGAAGTTATGGTCAATTCAATGGGTTGACTTAAAATTCGATCTTTAGTCTTTTATGATATGAAAGGCGGTTAGGGCTTGAACGGACAACATGAAAGCTAGGTTAGAGAATCAAACTCTTAGGGATACCATGAAATGATAGAAATATGTTTATCTAATTGAATGACTTAAATGATATTAATAGATATTACAATCACACTCCATAAATCCTAATGAAATCTTAATGGACCAAAGCCAAGATATCGAGATTATGCCAACTAAATCTCTCGTCTACTAATTATACGTACTAAACCATGTGATAAACAATTTTTAATTTATTAGGAATAAATACAATAAAACGGTGCATTAGGTTGTGATATCAAAAATCATTTAACATTTACCGTTTACCAAGTTAATAAATAAAAGTTACATTACAATTTTAATGAGATTGTTATAGTGAAACTAATCAACTTTTTAGGTTGTTAAAGTAAATTTTTGTATGATGGACCCTTCGTCCGGTATCAGACGAAGGGGGGAGAGAATGTTAGAGATCTAATGCGATATTAAATGTATTGACAAAGCATTCAATGATACAAATGATTGAATATTGAATACAAGGAACGTTCTAACAACCAGTTAGATGATTAGAAATAAGTATGTTACAAGAATTAACCGACTGTTCTCAATTCCTTGGACTTGCCTTTATATAGTAAGCCTTCGGTCATTACCCTTCGGGTAATCCCTTAGGACCGGTCTGTCTCATCCGTCACCTCATACGTGTCAGCGACGTGGCTGCATTTCCTCCACACCAGTCAGCTGACTGTGACGGTCATTAAATGCAGAAGCGCGTGGACGGCGTCTTGTCTCCCACGCTCTTCTTCATTAAATGCTGTCATCACTTGTCTTGTCCATAATTAATGTTGCGCCTTCTTCGATGTTCCTGCTTCTTGAGACTCTCCGTTAACCCTTCGTCCTTCCGTGACTCCTGTTTTCTATGTTTTATCCCTGTCGGTAGTTGACTGGACGAAGGCATGGTTCGTCTTAGAGTAATAACTACCCTATCCCAACATCTCCCCCCCTAGCCTAGGGAAGTGAGTGAGAAAGTTAAGGCCTATTTCTGATCGAATCTTCCCTAGACTATGATTGTCTGACGCTTCCACTTGCATTTAGATAGTAATTATTGCCTGTTGGTTATTAATGCTTCTGATTTGACGGGGGAAGTGACTGATTATTGATCTTCCTATAAATATTCCTTGGTAATTTCATTTCATTTCCCCTTCCTATTTCCTGAAATCAAACATTATTCCCCCCTTTTCCTTCTTAAAATCAACCGTCATTTCCCCTTTTCTTCTTCTTCTTGAAATCAAACATCATTGCGCGCTGTTTAATTTTTTCCAATCCTTTCAACATGACTAAAGGTGATATGCTTACTTCACGCTGTAACCTAAAACACGGTCCATTCATCGACCTCATAAAGGATTATGGGTTGAAAGCGGAGTGGCGGGCTCGTAATCCTGCGGCGGCCGCCAACGTTGCTGATTGCCCTGAAGACTCGATAGCGATGTATACTCGTTTTTTCGATGCGGCCAATGTTCGTATCCCTTTTACCCGTTTCTTTTTATCCGTCATCGAGTATTATCAGTTGAGCCCTGCGCAATTTAATCCCTTGGCGGCTTTGAGGGTGACTAATTTTGAGTTACTATGTCATGCCCTAGGTTTTCCTGCAACCCTAAATTTGTGGAGGAGTTTTTTCAAATTACTTCGGTCAGGGGATTGGTTTACTGTCGAACGCCGTCCGAAGGTGGACAATGAAGAGTGGGAGTGTTTTCGTTTTGTTCCCACCAGTTTAAAGATGTGGAAGGATAGGTTTATTTGGCTTGATAGATCTGTGGCCCCTATATTCCTTCCCTGGCGGCCTGCTTTGTCCGGTGCTATTTCTGACCCTGCTCCCCTTCTCACTGATGTGGAAGTAGAGCGTTGCAGATTGATTTCTCTGAACAAGATACATGCCCGGAGTCACGACGAGTCGGTGCTAGTGCTAGGTGGGCTGAGCCGGAACTGGGCTTCCCTGAACATGGATCCCTCCATCCACCTGAGTGGTCGCCGTAAGTCTTCTTTTCTGAAAGCCTTTTTATATTACTTCTCTCTTTTTTTTTTTTTTTTTTTTACGATTTTCCTTTCGATGTGCATAGCCATTTCTTTGCTGGAGTACTTAAAGCTGGAGACCTTGGCTGGGGTATCTTTCCCTTTGATTGCCTTAGGGGAAAATGCGAAGGGTGTCTTGGAGCGGGGGGTTGGAGATTTCGTGCTCCCCTCTGTGAAGATCCAAACCTTGATTCCTGGCGTAACCCCTTTAGTAGCTGACCCTCCGGGCACATCTGTTCCTCCGTCAACACGCAAGAGACAGCGGGTTAAAAGTACCGGCCTCCTGAAGGTCAAGCGAGGGAGACTTGTTCCTGCCGATGGTATGCTAAAAAAATTTTTTTTTTTTTTTTTTTTTTAATCTTAACATTTTTTTTTTTTTCTGTGGCAGAGGCCCCTTCTCATAGTGCCACGCCTTCTCTAGATGTTCCACCCTCTCTCCATGCCTCAGGTTCTCATCCCCTTACTATCTCCTCTTCCGGTGGACCTGGAGTAAAGGAACCCGCTCCTCTCAGTGATCGAGGAAAGAACATAGATGAGGGAGAAAGTGTTCCGACGGGGGCTATAATGGCCGAGGCCGGAGGTTCCTTTACCCCTCATTCAACAGATGACAGGGACGATCCCTTATCAACTCTTTATGTGGCCGGGTGGAAAGCCAAGTGTGGTAGCGGGATGAGTGATCCCGAAGTTTGTCAAGATATGCTGAATCATTTTGCTACCCCAGTTGAGGCCCTTCGCTGGAGGAGTCTTCCGGAGGAGACTTTGATCAATAATTATAATGTGTTGCTTGCCCAATTGGCGGTGGCTGGTACTGAGGTTCGGGGACGTTACATGGCTTCCAGTGGTACCGCCACTAAGTTCGAGAGATCCCTTGCTAGGAAAGATGGGCGCCTATCAGCCGCAAAGGCTAAGATTGCAGAGTTAGAGGAGGAGAATGCCAAGCTCCAGAGGCGCACCAAAGCTCAATTCCGACGGACCAGGCTTGAGCTAAAGAGGTTCTGTAAAGCTCGAAGGAAAATCAAGGATCTGGAGAAGCTCCTTCGCGACTTGGAGTATACCAATGGCGAGCTTGTGAAGGTTCAATCTTCGGCCCCCGTGGACCCTGGGATGAAATCATTGCCCCTTGTTGATTGGGAGGGGTTAACTGAGAAGGTGAAGAGTTTGGAAGCCCGTAATGAGGAATTGCTATCTGAGAAGGTTGTGGTAGATTTGGCTAGTGAAAGATTGGCAGCCGATAGGGCTGCTTTAGATGATGAGAGGGCCGCGGCTGAGGCTATGGTTAAAAGCCTATCCGCTGAGAAGGCTGTCCTTGAATGTGACAATCTGAGGTTGATGACCGAGAACTCTGCCCTAGAAGTTACGAATGGAAAACTTTCGGTTGAAAGGGATGAGCTAGGTGGGAAGGTGGCGTGGTTACTTAGGGATGGAGTGAAAGCCTTTGTCGGGAAGCTCCATCAAAGTCATGAATTCAACGCCCCGTACGGAGAAATTGCCACTCTGTATACCAATGATGGGTATGCTCTTGGAGTGCGCAATGGCTTTCGGCAGGCGCAAAGGAGTCTTCCCCTGTCAGGTACTCCCAACTTTGATCCGGCGGCCGATGCCAAATTGGACGAGGCCCTTGACCGCTTGAAGCAGCTTCCCTTTCCTTATCTGGAGGCCCTTGGCCAGGACGTCAATCTTTCGGTGGAAGACCTGTTGAAGATCGAACCAGCGGCTCCCCTTGCTGAATAGCCCTTGTTAGTTGGTGTTATGTTTAAACCGTTTTTGTTATGGGAGTCATTTGATCCCTTAGACCTTTGTTTGTGTAATTATAACTTTTTATCGTGTTAGCGTCAATGTACGCATTTTCCTTTTTGTTTTTTGTTGATTACTTCCTTCTCTCTTTATTTTTCATATATGTGTGTGTTTATTAAGCTGGGAAGCGTCCCTCCCAGAAGAGTACTTGGACTCTTTTTTTTTTTATATATATCTTCACTAGGATATGCGTTCAGACTAGTGGATGTGAAAATCTCCGTCCCTTCTTGGGAGTCGGCATATATTTTATATAATGTCAAGGGTTATAATCATTACATCATAATAAAGGAAATTTCCTTTTACAATACTAGACGTAACATTTTCTCAACAGACCTCCATGCCATGTTCGTGGGATGGCCTTTCCTTCTGTTCCTTCCAATTCATAGGACCCATTGCCAAGGATCTTTTTGATCTTGTAAGGCCCTTCCCAAGTTGGGCCTAGCTTACCAGTGTCTTCCTGCCTACTTGCTTCGTTATTCCGAAGAACCAACTCTCCCATTCTGAAGGCTTTGGGGTTTACCCGTTTGTTATAATATCCCTCTACCTGTCTCTTGTATTTTTCCTCACGTATTGCCGCGATTTCCCTTCTTTCTTCAACTAAGTCAAGATTGAGACGAAGCTCCCTATCATTTTCTCCGGCCGGATGAGTACCTGTTCTGGCCGTTGGCATCCCCATTTCCGCTGGGATAATGGCTTCCGTTCCGTAAGCAAGGCTAAAGGGTGTCTCACCGTTACAAGTTTTCGTCATGGTTCGATGCGCCCATAACACATGTGACAACTGATCTAGCCATTTGCCCCCCTCTTTATCTAGTCTGGTTTTTATCCCTTCGACCAAACTTCGGTTTGCCCGCTCCACCTGGCCGTTGGCCTGTGGGTGAGCGACTGAGGTGAAGTTCTGTTGGATTCTCATCTCTTTGCACCATTCTTTGAACGGGTTGTCCGCAAATTGTTTTCCGTTATCCGAGATAATAATCCCTGGCAAGCCAAATCGGCATACAATGTTTTCCCAGACAAACTTCTTCACCTGGGCTCCGGAAATAGTGGCTAACGGCTTAGCTTCCACCCACTTGGTGAAGTAATCTATGGCTACCAACAGGAATTTAACCCCTCCGGGGGAAATTGGGAAAGGTCCCACAATGTCTATGCCCCACTGGTGGAAGGGCCAGGCTGACGTGACTGAGATCATGTCGTTCTTTGGATGTCTGGGTACCGAAGCATATCTTTGACAACTTTGGCATTTCTGTATCTCCTCGGTGGCATCCCTATGCATGGAAGGCCAATAGTACCCTAGGTTGATTATCTTGGACACTACGGCTCGGGGTCCCGAATGCATGCCGCAGGCCCCCTCGTGGACTTCTCTGATCACATAGTTGGCCTCCTTCGGACCCACACATCTAAGCAAAGGCATGAGGAAACCCTTTTTGTATAGTATTCCCTCGATGAACACATACATGGGGAGCTTCATTCTTAGCTTTCTCGCCTCTTTCTTGTCAGTGGGCTCCTCTCCCGTCCTTAGGCAATGGATAATGGGGGTCATCCAATTTGGATCGGTGTCTTCTACTATCGCTCCCACTACCTCTACTTCTGTGCTTCTGCGATTCAAAACCTCTACCAAAATCTTCTTTTGTTTCTCCGTGTGAGCTACCGATGCTACTTTACTAGCGGCATCAGCCTTTGCGTTTTCCTCCCTTGGAATTTGTCGAATGTTAAAATACCTGAAATTCTGTACGAGGGTAACCACTAAAGCTTTGTATTTGGCCATGTTTTCGTCCTTGGCCTCGAAATTCCCCTTCACTTGATTAGCCACAAGTGCTGAGTCTACTCTTGCTTCGAGGTTCAATATCTTCATTCTGATTGCTATTCGTAGGCCTGCCAACAGAGCCTCATATTCGGCCTCATTGTTAGTGCTATCGAAAGAGAGCTTCAGCGCGTATGTGAATTCTTCCCCTGTAGGACTGACCAGGATCATACCTGCCCCTGATCCGGAACTACTAGATGCTCCATCGGTGTATAGAAACCATACCTCACCTTTCGGTGCTGGGCAGGGTGGTATTGTCAACTTTCCATCCTTAATGTTCATAGGTGGGGGAGGTGGTATCGGTACTTCGGCAATAAAATCCGCTAGTACCTGTCCTTTCATGGCTTGCCTTGGTCTATATTCAATCGCGTAGGCTCCCAACTCTATAGCCCATTTTGCCAACCTTCCCGATCTTTCCGGCGTTGCCAGTATGTTCTTAATAGGTAATTCGGTCATTACTACTATTGGGTATGCCTGGAAGTATCGAGGTAGGCGTCGAGCCGTGTATATTAGAGCTAATGCCAGTTTTTCCATAGGTGGGTAATTTAACTACGCAGCTCTCAGAGCTTTGCTCACAAAATACACGGGAGTCTGCTTTCCCTTTTCCTCCGTGATCAGGACGGCGCTTACGGTGTTATCGGAGGCTGCTAGGTACACAAATAGTTCCCTTCCTTCCGTTGGGGCAACCAGGGCCGGTAGCCGAGTCAAATATCTTTTTAGCTCTTGAAAGGCATCTTCAGCCTCAGCTGTCCAAACAAAATCAGTCACATTGATGCTTTTCTTTAGCGCCTTGAAAAACGGGAGTGACCGTTCGGCCGATTTTGAGAGGTATCGGCTCAAGCCTACCAGCCTGCCATTGAGGCATTGAACCTCTCCCAACGTCCTAGGGGATTTCATTTCTGTGATTGCTTTTACCTTATCGGGGCAAGCCTTGATTCCCCTTTCGGTTATCACGTGTCCTAAAAATTTTCCTTCTACCACACCGAACGTACATTTCTTCGGGTTCAATTTCATGTTGATGCTCCTTAGCTTTTGGAAGGTTTCATCAATGTCACCGATCATATCTTCCTCCCTATGACTCTTTATGACGAGGTCATCCACGTATGCCTCTAAGTTTCTACCAATTTGGGTTTCAAAGGTTTTGTCTATCAATCTTTGATAGGTGGCTCCGGCATTTTTCAACCCAAAAGGCATTTTCCTGTAACAGAATATGCCAAAATCTGTGTAAAAGGCCGTTTTATCTTCATCTTCTGGTGCCATTTGTATCTGATGATAACCCTTGTAAGCATCCAGGAAGCATTTGTATTTGTACCCCATCAAAGAATCAATCTTCCAATCTATCTCCGGCAGTGGGTAGTTGTCTTTTGGGCAAGCTTTGTTGATATTCTTGAAATCCACACACATTCTCCAGGAATGGTCGCTTTTCTCCACGAGAACTGGGTTTGCCACCCAAGTCTGATATCTCGCTTCTCGTAGGATCCCCGCCTCCGTTAACTTATTCACTTCCTCTTTTATGACTTGACTGCGTTCCGGAGCCATTCCCCTCTTTTTCTGTTTTACTGGCTCCACACTGGGATAAGTTTTTAACCGGTGTTCGGCTATACTCCTCGGTACTCCCGTCATGTCGGACGGTGTCCACGCAAATACATCCATGTTGTTGCAGAGCAGTGTGAATAATTTTTCTTTACAAGGTCTGGATAAGTGTGACCCTATGGCGATGGTCTGTTCCGGGTGTTTTGGGTTGATAACGAGTTTGTCCTCCGGATCACGGTATATCGCTTGTGATTTATCTACCCTTTCGGCCGAGGCGCACCACTCTTTTCCCTGTCTTTTGGTGCGAACTGTCGCGACACCCTGGGGAGTGGGGAATTTTACCAACCCATGGAACGGGGATGGAACGGCTCCCAACTGGTATAGTCCCGGTCTTCCCAGGATGACATCAAAGGGGGCTAGTGCCTGAACCACCGCGAAGTTCATCCATTCGGTTCTCACGCGTGGATACTTTCCCAAGGTCAGGGGGAGGGTTATCTCTCCTAACGGCCACGTCATTTCATTACTGAATCCTTGGAGTGCCGATTCAGACCTCCTTATGCGTGTTTGAACAGACCTCCCGAGTTGTCGAAAGAAGTGCTCGTAAATAACCTCTGTGGAGCTCCCTGTGTCTACATATACTTTTGGAACGGTGATGTTACCTATTTGTCCTTCTACTATGATGGGATCCAAAGTAGGGCAACATTCGCTCTTGGGGGGAAAGGCTATTTCTTGGTTCATCCATACAGGATCGGGTTCTTTTCTTTTGAGGGACAACAAGTCTTTCTTTATCATGTTAACATTTCGGTTGATTCCGTTACCTTGTAGCATCCCTCTCTCTATGTCCTTGACCAGGCGTGTACATCTTCTTGGTTCGATTCCTTTCATAGGCATTGTGAACTCCTCCTTCCCTCCATGGCTGGCGTTTGCACTGGGTATGTAAGGATTAGGAGCCTCTAGTGTGCCTGGGCTCATTAGCTCGTTTGCTTCTAAGGTGAATGTCGGGGGTGGCCCTGTGTCTTCAGCAGATTCCTGGGTGACAGATTGGGCTAGTCCTCTTTCAGGCTGATCTTGAGGTACTTTTTCCATGTTTCTCCAGAATCTGTCGCTGATTAACAACAAAGTCCCACGGATGGCGCCAATGTTAAAGTAAATTTTTGTATGATGGACCCTTCGTCCGGTATCAGACGAAGGGGGGAGAGAATGTTAGAGATCTAATGCGATATTAAATGTATTGACAAAGCATTCAATGATACAAATGATTGAATATTGAATGCAAGGAACGTTCTAACAACCAGTTAGATGATTAGAAATAAGTATGTTACAAGAATTAACCGACTGTTCTCAATTCCCTGGACTTGCCTTTATATAGTAAGCCTTCGGTCATTACCCTTCGGGTAATCCCTTAGGACCGGTCTGTCTCATCCGTCACCTCATACGTGTCAGCGATGTGGCTGCATTTCCTCCACACCGGTCAGCTGACTGTGACGGTCATTAAATGCAGAAGCGCGTGGACGGCGTCTTGTCTCCCACGCTCTTCTTCATTAAATGTTGTCCTCACTTGTCTTGTCCATAATTAATGTTGCGCCTTCTTCGATGTTCCTGCTTCTTGAGACTCTCCGTTAACCCTTCGTCCTTCCGTGACTCCTGTTTTCTATGTTTTATCCCTGTCGGTAGTTGACTGGACGAAGGCATGGTTCGTCTTAGAGTAATAACTACCCTATCCCAACAGTCGCTTAGTTGTTAGAGGGTTTGTCTAGATCGGTTTTAATTTGTTACTTTGTTCTAAAAAACGATAGTCGGTAGTTTATTACCATATACTTTAATACTTCACTAAAAAAATAATGCTATATATAAATTAATAAAATCTTCCTAATTCATCTTTTGAATCATAAGACTATACGGTGTGGGGGGCTTTATAAAGTGATGATGTGGAGTGATAGAGGTGATATGTAGGAAAGGGAGTGTGATTTGTAGGAAAGAGAGTGTGATGATGTGGAGTGATGAAAATGGGTGGTGTGGTTGTGTGATGATGTGGAGTGATAGAGTTTATTTTGTATTTTTATTATTTTTTTTATATAATTTTATTAAAAAAACAAACAAACTACAATTTATAAAATAATACAAACATAAGTTTAAATAATACAAACATAAGTTTTTATCTTATAAAATAAGCATAAGTTTTATAAAATAAGCAACTTTTGTATGCTACATATGGAGTTATGAAAGTCAAAGGACCAGAATGTTAAGTTTCATAGTATGAGGGCAAATGTGTAATTTCATAGTATAAAACCTATGTTTACTGCATTTTAGGTCATTACAACACAATATACTTAAAATGTGCAGCGCCTCTCTCTTTATTTTGTTACACCCAATTTAGGATTTCATATTATATTGAAGATGGTAAGATTAATTATTTTCGGATTTCATATTAATGATAAACAGCAACATCAATAGCAATGGTAAGATTAATTATTTGTTAACATAGATTTGTTTTTTGTTTATAATAAATGAAAATGAAAATGAAAATGTACCGTTGCCTCTCTCCCTCTCGCCCTCACGCCGTGTTTATGACCACGCCTGGAGCAAAAATTTGCCGACAACGCCCCTGCGGTGTGGAGGGGGGCGTTGTGGCGGCGTTGTCGTCCTAGGTGGCGGCGTTGTCGTCCTATTTCACGCCCCATACCGTAAAGTCTAAGGTAGTGACATTTGATATTCACTCATTCTCACTACTTACTCTTTTTTCTTTAATATTGGGTATCACGATTTTGTTAAAACATTCTTTAAAGAATTTAGCCATAGAAGCATGCTCATTAAAAAATCCAAAATCCATATGCCATTAATATTATATGGTATCTATTCTGACACCAATCAGCAATAAATTTTTCAACTACACGTTAATTTTAAATAAATTTATAGATCCACCAAACATGACAAAAACCTATATATCTTTCAAAAGAAAGATGAAGAATCTTGGACATGTAACCAATGCTGTTAAAACGTCCAAATCTAAGGAGTATGTTACTTTAAAAGACTGGAAAATTATAAAGGAATTTCGCCATCAAGCTAGTTTCATGGTTTATCTATTGCTTTCATGCATCTAGGGTTGTTTCTTCATTCATAAATTAATTGAAACTGAAAGTTCTAGTAGACTGTCATTTTTGCTTTGCTTATTAATCGAGGTAACTAACTAGCTAGTGTCCATCAACAATTTATTTAATTGAAATTAATCATGTTATTTTTTTAATTTTTTTTCGAACGACAATAAATTTTATATATAAATCAATACTAACATACGAACATAATCATAATACGTTTAGGCATGTAACCTATTCAATAATCCAATGTGAGTAAAACCTTATATTTAGGGGTGAGCAAAAACCATACCGAAAACCCAAAACCCGAAAAAACCGAACCATAAAATCGGACTGAATACAAAAACCGATGGTTTGGGTTTCGATTTTTGAGAAACCGAAAAAACGGTCCGGTTTGGGTCGGAGGGTAAAACCAGACCGAAAAAAACCGAACCGAACCATTATATGTATGTCAATTTTAATAGGTTCACTTTTAGTAGATATTTTAAGTTTTTTTTTTTTTTTTTTTTTTTTTCTTTGTCTAAATATCTAAATCATCTTAATTAATTACTCACTAAACACACAAACTTTCGATGCTAATAGTGAAAGACTCAAAGTTTTCTTTTCTAAATTCTCAATCTCATACTTATTAAAATGTAATCTTTTGGTGCCATGTAGGTCACAATACTCAGCAACATATAGCTTTATTTCTTCAATTTTGATTTTTTTTTTGTTGCTATATAGGCTATAGTTTACTAAGCCACATATAGTATTTTTTTTTTCTTCTTAATTTTGTGTTTAAAGTTTTCCGATTAATATCATTATGTTCTAGTAATATGCACAACTTCATGTTATAAGTTGTGAAATGCTCCGCCAATTATTGTGTAACATAGGCTTCCATTTGAGATTTGTTTCACAAGTTTTTCTTAATAGATCTATGAATTTGCCTATGTCCATAAACCGAAATAAAAAACCAAACCGAACCAAAAAAACCGAAACCGAGTAGAACCGAACTAAACGGGTTGGAACTTTTAGGAACCAAAATTTCGGTTTGGGTTCGGGTTGAGGTCGGAACCGACCCATGCTCACCCCTACTTATATTCAAATATAGTTACCTTAAAAGAACTCGCCACCTAAGGGAGCAAAACTTTGCGGATCCAAAAGACCAAACATGTAGCAAACAATGTGAACCTTGAGAAGAAGCGGTCAAGAACACTGGTTGCAAAAAAAAAAATTGAACGACATAATGAATTAAAAACTAGCAAGAAGCTAGACACTCGTGAACAACCCCCTAAAATACCTAAAAACATCGGTTGCAAACTACATCATGCCAAAACATTGTTTGTGTCACTGCCTAAATCGTAGTTTATGCATTCAAACTAATTGATTCTTACGTTGGAGCCTGGAGCTCAATCGCGAGACCGATCCCACATTCACTTAACTAACGTGTTAAGCTTTTTCTTAGCAGGTCAACCATCACCACCGATGCCTTAAACACCCGTTAAACTTTTCTTTCATTTATATGTATTTAAAACCAAATTTTAAGCTCATTAAGAGTGATAAATATGTTTTTGTCTTCTTAAAAATATTTAATAAACACAGCATAACAATCCAATAAAGTGAATTATTCCTTATATATAAACTTTCTAAGTTTTCAAATTCTGATATAAAAACTTGTAAGTTGATGTTTTCCTCGAGTTGTTACCATCACCGTGTTGTCGTTGTCGTCACGTTGTCATGTTGCCGTCCCGGTGTCCCGTTTCCTCGCAATGATGTGACAGTAGTTCCCAAAGACATTTGTACAAAACGAAAAAATGTGATTAAAAACGATACCAAAACCCATATTGTTCCCACTTCATTTGTACTATTAATCAAACTCATTAACCAAACACAATTAACACAATTGTAACATCTCTTTCTTCGTGGGCCTAGCCCAATATCACTATCACGTATATGACAAATGCTTAAACCCAAGATCTATCCATGCATTTAGTGACAAATATTTATGATTCATAAAATTTATTAACCCGATGTTATATAATGCGTTTGACATAAATAAGACTAAAAGTCGTAGCTATGGTCTGTAACTACATACTGAAAGCCGAAGCTTTTATTAGATGATGTAACTTTTGTTGTCATTTATTTATTAACATATGCTATTAATTTACTAAAATTTCGGCGAATTTAATATCGACACGATAGAATAATTGTCCTAATGGTCCAACTATTTCACTCAAACCAGGTGTGGTCCTAAAAGAACACTTGCAGAGTTTTCATAAAACATTTTTTCATATATTTTTTTTTTATTTACATTTTTAACCTATGATAAAATAATATATAAATGCATAAAAATAGAACAATAATACAGGTATGGGGTCACAATCATGATAAAAAAAAAGGACCACATTTTGATTTAAAGATAAGATTTGGCATGCTCAAAAATCCAATTATCAAACAAGTTGCAAAATGGACCACATTACATGTTGGTCGTTTTATTGTATTGTAATATTGTATATACATAAGTTTCATATACCATAGATTTATTAAAAGTTTAATTAGTAACAAGCAAACTAATCAAATCCCAAATCTTAAACACAATCGATAAACGAAAATCCACACTTCTATTACATATATTTGTTACAAACGCGAACTTTGTTTGATTACTCCAATGGTTGTGAGTTGCTTTGTTCCGAGTAAGGTCTTACAAACGTCCTACGCCACCAGACCTCGAATGCTTTTTGGAGATTCGGGCAGTTATCACCTGCTTTCAAGAAACTACTTAACCACCCGAGTAAAATGATTTGTTGATCTTCGAGTGGAAGTGTTAATATAGTCCTTCCGATCCCTTCTTCCACGACTTTCCGATCAAATGACTTGCACCCGTGTTGTAACCAGCTGTAATCGTCGATTAATGGTTGTAACCAGGTTTTGAGTAACAAGTGACGGGTGTCTTTACTTGGTAAAAGCTCGCCTCTTCCTATACCTACAAATAGTCTTGCAGTTATACAGCTAATGTGGTGGCGGTTTACTATAGGGACACGTGGGTGTAGCCCAGCTAGTTCTTGCTGGCTAGCCCACATAATGGCATACTCGTCTGCTGCGTGTCTGTCGGCTAATATATCAAGTAACCACGAGAGGTTATCAGCTTCCAAAACCATCTGTTTGATCACTGGGTCTTTGAGCTCCATGGGTTGTTGTGTAAACTCAGGTTGTGCCACTTGTCGGAACAAAAACAGCAACGAACCCAAACAGGTTCTACACGAATTATAAATTGAGTCGTTACAGAGATCAACCGAGGTTGAGGAGCTCGCGTTTGGATTTGACTTGTTGTTTTCTCTGAGAAGCTTTAAAACAATCGATTTCATTTCCCTGCGTCCTTTTTCTTCGTTGCTTTTAAGGACGAGTTGGAGGACATGAGAAAGTGTGTCATTGGCCGGTTTGGAAACATCTGATGAGACCCGCTTTAGTATTGGGCTGACCCGAATGCCTTCACTTTGAAGATGTAAAACGGATGACACCACCCTTTCTTCTTCTTCCTCTCCTACCCAAGGGACTGCCTCCAAGAAATCTAAACATGATTCCATACAAGTCTTGAACCCAAGTTGTTCTGCAACCTACAATAAGTTTCAATCGTCATGTTAAGTTAAGGAAGTTGAAAGACTATTTCAGCCATCAATTTTCAATTTTACTAATCGTGACATTGGTCTAACAATTGATTTAATCGGCATAAAAAAAATCTACTTCATAAAACAATGCAGACACTTCAGTCAAATATAAGGTAACCAGCTTGTTACCATCAAAAAATTTCATTTAAAATGTCGACCAGAAGATAAATGGTTTTTAGGTGCCACGACAGGAAAAAAAGAACATTATAAAAACTTACCTGCAAGTCAGTCAGCCGGGTCATTAATGTTGACCAGTAACCGAGCCCAAATATATCAAAATACTTGAACGTTGGTTACCTTTTATCAAACATTTTGAAAGTTTTGCCGTTGTTTATGGCTAAAATAGGTTGGATTCGCAGAATACATATCAGAGCAAAGTGACCTTATTTCTTTTTTGACTTTTGACCGAGTCTGATTACATTCGATCAAATGTTTTGAAAGTTTGATGGTGTTTTTTATTACCTAATAAAAAATGTTTACATGGAATACAAATCAGACCAACAACCGATGTTACCCTTTTATGTAAGTAGCCTCAAAATATATTCCTCTTAGCAATTAGCAACTACATGATGACTTAAGCACGTAAAAAGGGAATCTTTACTTTCCAATCTTTTATCAGTAACTATATTAATGGCATAACGACACGAGATTAGTAAAAAGGTAACCGCATCAAAGTAATGTAGTATCCAAAGTTTGATTCTCGTGTGTTTACAGAATCTAAAAGTAACATTGACTATTTATATTCACATGAATTGTTTATGCTTTAGCTAAATCCTTGCTTATGTTATCAATAACTGCTACAAGAAGTAGATTACTCAACTGCCTGGCTTCACTTAACGCTTTTAGAACACTGTTTATTTGCATGACCAGATTAAAAGCGGATATTTTTTTTATTTGTAGTTAGCAAATGGTAAAAGTGGTTGATAAATATCATCTGTAAATTCCTAATGTGACTTGTAAAACTCATAATCAGGACAGACGTAACATCAAATTTAGCACGAAGAAAGGAGAGAAAGATTTGTCATCAAAGAAGAACGCTTTTATGGAATTAACTCACGAGTCAACAAATTCAAATTTTGCCAACTACATTAATTAATTTCAGAAACTCGTTGGTCAAAAGGACTTATAATAATATCTTCCATCATTACCTAATCTTCACTCACAAAAACTACATTATCAATCAGACTGCATACCTTTTAACAGTATTAAAAGCAATCATGATACCCTTCAGATTTGGCGTTTTGACTATTTAAAATGGAGTCTAAGACAGTATTTAGATGTTTGTTTTGAAAGTGATTATCTGATAATGAAATAATCAATTCAAGAAGCTAGAAATGAATTGATTGTCAGTTGATGCGTAAAATTACTAATATAACCTTCTTTATCTGTTACTTTCTTAAATAGTCGATATTTGTCAAACAGTCAATACCATCAAAAATGACTATTACATCCAAGGAATAAGGACATTCAATCACTATCTTCAACATGTTTCATTAACGCTGATTATCTTATTCTGATTAAACAATTATCATATGCACAATCAAACACACCCTATAATATAGAACAGACATATATCCATGACTTCTAGTGAATAGAATGAAAGCGAGATTTCAGTTAGGGGATCTTCTTATAATCATCTATTTATTCAACATTAATTATCAGATAACAGAGCAAAATTACTTATCTATCAAAAGTGATTATTACATCTAATCTAAACACTATCTCCTGCGCGACAAAAGATAAGGAACAAACCGATTCTTATTATATAGTTATTATATATAATCACTTTCAATCGCTCATCCAAACACCAACTAGAATCTAGATCATTGGGCAAAACGGATATCCATAACCTAAAATGAGATCTACGTTCTAAAGTAATCTTCTTTTTACTATAACTAGCTGGTCGTAAAATCTAGTTACATTGAAATGCCATCGAATATTAAATTGCAAATACAAAAATAAGCATTAGCAAATTACCTTAAGGATCCGAAGAACCCGCGAAACACTTTGTTTGATCAACCTCTGCCTCAACTCCTTGCAATACATCAATCCCACAGTCTCAACATACGTTTCAACATCTTCACAATCATCAACTTCGATACAATGAAAGCTCGGGTGCTGCGCCAATAACTTCTGAGCGAAAAATGTGCTATTTTCCTCAACAACTTTTTTATGAACACTCAACTTCACAATAAACCCTTGTTTCCCCAATAACACTACTTTCAAATCACCGGTTCCCGGTTCACCAAACTCAATAGACACCTTTCTTGGCAAATTTTCTGTATTCGGTCTCACGGCTGTCCTATCCGCCACAACCGATGCACCAGGAACAGGCGGTTCAAACCCATTTTTCCTTTGATCATCAGGAACAATATTTTCCGACTTTGAAGAAGCTCTTGATGGTTTTTTATCAAGTTCATGTGAATGTTTCTTGTGATCTGAAGAATTCTTGGTAGGTGGAGAAGATGTCGATTTCGGTTTATTTAAAACATTTTGTTGTTGATGTTGTTGTTGGGATTTTAGGGTTTTTTGAAACATAACAGGTGAAGGACAACACCAAAATCCTTCTGGTGTTACAGCTATTGGAACATTTCTAATCTTAGTTTGCCCCTTTGTTAATCTAATTTCAGCCATTTTATTCAAAAAAAATTAAAAACCCACAAATATTTTCAAGAAAATTTCAAAAATTTTCATATTTTCTTCATGGGTTTGAAGAAATTAACTCAAAAAAACATACCCAAAACCCTAAATTGCAAGAAATCAAGAAAATTTACCTTTAAATGTTGATCAAGATTTCAAGAAAGATTCAATCTTTTTTCATTTTCCTTGATGGGTTTGAAGAACTGAGCTGAAAAAAGTAAACCCAAAACCCAAAATTGCAAGAAATCAAGAAACTTTAGCTTTGAATGTGATCAAGATTTCTTGAAACCCTAAAACAAGACATAAAAAGTAGAAAAAAAATGATGAAAATAAGGAACAAACTGACCCCAACAAAAGATAAAGGGAGAAGAGTGTGATGATGGGTTGATGCTTTTCAGTCACTGGGTGTGTTTTCTTGCAGTTTTCAGCTTTTCATATTAAAAATCGAAAATGAAAATGTGGGGCTATTCATTCTCAGACTGAGTATGATGTGTTCTGTCAATCTTGTTTGCTTTTCAAGTACTCATGAATCTTGTGTCAATCTTGCCTTAACAACAAACAAAATGTTTATAACAAATATTGAAAATTAAAAATTTTACACCTTTTATATAATCGAATTATTTGACGTGTTTGACATAACTAGTTTGAGCCAAAAATAAAGTTAAACCTTAAATTTATAGATATAATTGAGTTTATATTCAAATATGTGAAATATTATTGATTGTTATAAAATAAAATCTTTTTCTTTAAATGTCATAAGTTAAAACTATAGACTATTTATGTAATTATCTATAAAATATTTATTAAACTTTAACTATAATCAAGATTCTCTAACACTTAAGTGAGATGCCATTGGGCCCTTTTAAAGAAAATTACAATTTATACCCTATTAGTTATTGAAAAATTCAGAAAGATCCTTTAAACATAAGGGTAAATTGGGTATTTGATAAGCTGACCTGTCAAGATACCAATAGTTCTATATACTTTGGCATAATAAAAATGTTTAATAGTGGACTTTTTGTGACATCACTTGCAGTTTATACTTTCTGTTTGTAGTATGGTACTTTAAACATACGGAAAAATTATATTCACTAAATAATATTATACGTGTCTGAATACCTTAAATATAACATTAGATAATCGTTTAGAATTATCGTTATAAAAAATATTTAAGAGAATTAGAATATAGGACAGACTTTGAGCCAATAATGGAGTCATTTGCTTGAAAATGTCAACTTACAATGTGTGCATTTTAAGAATATAATAATAGATTTTTAACAAAATATAAAGTATTATTTTGTAAGTTAATGTTTAAACTTTATTATTATCATGCCAACAAGTAGAGTTCAAGTTAACTTTTTTTTTAATTCATGCCAACAAGTAGTAAACATATCATGTTACAACAAAAAAGTGTTTTTGTATATTAGAAAATGACCAAAATACCCTTGAGAAAGAAAAAAGTGATGTGATTAAAAAATTGTGATGTTTTATTAAAGAAAAGCATGATATGTTGAGTGAATTTGAAGGAAATTTGTTGAATAATTTAGTAGTAATAATGCTTAGATATTAGGAAATAAACACAGTTGTCATGTGCACATTGTGATGAAGTTTGTACTATGACCATTTTCATTCATGAATCCATGTTACCTCTATTAAATTTTCAATAAATCTAACACAACTAACCATTTCTTCATAGATCTAAACTCATCTTTTGTAAATACGTCTAATTATATGCGTAACAATTAAACGTTCGAGGTCGATTTTGTTACCTTTTAAGGTATTGGGTATTTTTAATTTAGAAAAAGAAAAGAAAAAAAAGATGTTACTTTTGCTTTAGAGAAGGCTTGAAGGTGAAGTGCAATGATAATTGTGTGAAAAAAAAGGATGACATGTTGTCATCATTCATTCCCTTCTTTAAACTATCTTACCCCCACTTGTCTTTTTGTATGTGTTATAAAAGAAATATGTGACACATATGTTTAGAGCACGAGTAATACCTTAAAGTTGTGAATAATTGTAAAATTTATATATTATATGGAATAAAAATAGCTAATGTTGGATAATTATGGTCATCTTGTGTGTATTGTTCTTTGTATGTATTTGGACATTGATCTCAACGTCGATGCATACAGTCGATGCTATTAAATATACCCTTAAACCCGTGAACCTCATCGTGTTTTTGATACAAATGAGGTGTGCCAGAGTGGTAATGCTCGTTGTGGGGCGTTAAGGAGCCTACAACAAGGTCCATTTTCATCCATTCCCTATGCTCTTAGATATAATCATCTAATTAGCAATAATTTGCATGCCTTTTATATATATCAAAAGAATGAGATTTAGAATGAATAAGTGGTTTTAAAGTGGTCACGTCCTCTCATAACATTCCCCACCATTTTTGTAACTGTCACCTGTAATCCGAGCATAATTCTTAGATCATTCACGATTGTATGGGGAACTCACATGATCAGGTTTTGTCAACTCATTGCCAAATCAGCAAACATCAAACTGGCTAAAAACTTGTCAACAATAACCCGTCATAATTTTTCTAAAATCACACATTTACTTTTAAGATAACACATACACACTATTTTTAAATAATCTACGACTCACAAAAATTCATCACTTTCCACGCCGGAAAAACGACTTGTTTTCAACTTACGACCAACTGATGTGTTTGGTACAAATAGATGTTGGTAACTGATGTGCAACTGACACATGTCAGTTTTCACCATCTTTCATATTCTCGCTTTGTACTTATAATCCCTCATGTCAAAAAAGTTGGTTCTTGTAGCAAAAATATGGTAACATCATACGACTCGTTCTCTTGATATGATGTTTCTTAATACCATTCCCTTTCATTTCAATATAAACATAGCATATAGTGGTTCTACCTCGTAAAAAAAACAGTGACGAACGTGTGGTTTTAATCTCGATATGCTTTACTGGTACAAAAAACTCTGATATCACATTATTGTAGATGATTAAATGTATCCAACCAAAATGATGTAAAAGTCATCAAGCTATGATCAAAATATGATAAAGAACCAAGGTCAAGGTCATGTTCAAGATCAAGGACAAAAATTAAAGTTCAAAACTTTTTTCAAACTTCTTCAATCTCGACTTATATATGTAATGACCGACTAAAGATACGCAAAATTTTATTTAAATCTAATGACTACATTCCTGTTTCCTAGAATACTTAAAAGAACGAAACATGTAAAATTCTACAAGAACTACATTCCCGTAGAAAATAAAAGAAACTAAATCTGATAATATTCAGGTCTAAGATTTGATTCATAAAGGCAGCTTGCGTCTTAAGATCACAGCACGCGGCCTCTGCAATTCTCAGCACCACACTTGCATTGGCACCCTTCGCCTGGTGGCGCTTTGTACATGTAATCAAAGCACAATTCTTCGCCTACCTCAATCTGGACAACGAATTCATAAAACAACGCAATTAGAGATATTAGTTACAGACTTACAGTTTATTATTTGAATGACAAGTGATGAATGATAAATGAATAAAATTGAAATCCTTACATCTTGACTAGCATAGAGACCAATGTGCGACATCTGAGAGTCCATACTTTCGATAAGAACTTGATGATTCTCAAGATTTGGAGAGCAGCTGCCAAGATCACATGAACATCAGAATAAGAAACTAATAGCGTCTGGTCAACTCTGACTTGAATGGAATGAAAAGATTCAATTTTTAGAGAATCGTTCATTCTTCTATGTATTTGGTATTTTGGTGCTATAATGTATAATGAAAAGATTCAATTTTTAGAGAATCGTACATTCTTCTATGTCGTTCTGACAAGGATAGTAAAGGCAGTTGCATGATATACGACTTTACCAAGGATTCAACTAGAGGTGGCAATTTCGACCCATGATTTTATATCCCGATTAGGTCAATTGGGTCAAATGAAAAAGATTGAAGTAAAATATAACGGGTCACATGGGTCAATGTGCATGTTTAATGCATAGAAACCTCCTAAATTATTTATTCAAATAATTAGCTTATTATTGTGGTTATATGTTTTTGTAATCATATTTAATGCATTGATTATTGAAAAAGGAGAACAAGCAAACAAAATAGTTTTTGTAGGTCAACCCATCTCGACCTGACCCGTTTCGACCAGCCTAAAAAAACTCATTTTAACCCAAACCCATTTTGACATGTTACGCAACCCGACCCACACATTTTGCCACATCTAGATTCCACCAACATGTTTCTTGAATTCTTTTAAGTGCATTTATATCCATAGTATGCGATACTGAGACGAAGTTAAAAAAAGAGGAAGAAATAAACTTTCAATATTATAACAGGAAAGATGCTATTTTACCTATGATTTATGTAACGTGAAACATTCCCATACTTTGTGGCATCAATAGCATATGTAGCCTCTCCCTCAATTAGTCGAATCATGTCATTAACACGAGCATCAATCATATAGATAAAGCTGCAACCTTCTTTCCCATACCTGTATTCTCGAAGAAATTCCGATATCAAGAACTTTGATTTTTTGATAACAATATTTTAAAAGGGGACTGGATTTTAATTATTTAAACATTGGGAAAATATCAAACCTATGGCGCCTCTTATTTGCTTCGTGCTCGTCTATAACCTCGCCAATATACTCACAAACAAATGTGCCACGTACAATTCGTTCCCCAGCTCTAACTGCCCAACCCTGCAGGTTTAACGTGATGACACCAAAAACAAATGATTAATACCATAAGATACTTCAAAATATAATAAGAAATAAAAGCGAGGTTACCTTTTCCTCTGTTTTGAAAATCTCCAACTTCACCCTAACCCCGTTTTGCAAAACCCTATTCGGGCAGTATTTATTGCAGCTACATTTATTATTGCACTCGTATACAAGGTAGCCCTCCTGATGAACAAAAAAAAAAAAAACCAATTTATGTCGATACTGGCTGGATTTATGTTATATTTTAATGCTAGCATATTCAATAAGTATATAATAATGATTATCAACGAAAATTTAAACGTGAACTGGAATAATTACCTCAAGAATGATTCGACCATTGTCATCATAAGGAAACCTTCCTTTCATAGATTTCCCATTTATATCCTTTGCATCTTCGTAATCCACATCAAAAAGATACACATGATCACAAGAGTTTGGGGAGCATGTTGAATACGCACACCCGCAACCCAACTGTAAACTCTGTGAAAAACATGAATACACTTAAATTTCAATTTCACAATAATTAATTAAAAACAACCACAAGTATCAATTAAAATTACCTGTGACTTAAGATCAAGAGACTGATCAAGCAACGGCTTTGTGGCATAAGTAAAGCTTTCCCAAGGCAAAAAACATGCATTAGTCGGGCCATCGTCGTCGTGTAGAGATCCTAAAAGATGTTCATCCACTACACAAGCAACTTGCACTGACTCCTTGCCAAAGCTGATGTCATCACACAAAACAATGCCTCTTTCGGAAGCTTCTAATTTGGGATTACTAAAATTTATAACGTAATGAGACTCGTCCATAGGCCACTCGCTTGTTACGGATAATGCTGAAGTCACAGACCTGCGAGAAACCTCGGGAAGAGACTTTACAGAAGGTAACTCGTGCGAATAATCAGAGGTTAATTGACATCCTTTAGGACATATATACCCCTCTTGATGCCACTCAACTACAACGTTATGTTCACTGCAAAGTTTTGCTGCTTTGAGGTATATACGTTCAGGCATCACTCCATATTTCTTCTCTAATGAAGCATGGAAGCTTGTTCTGCAGCATGCAGAACGAGCAATTGCTAGGATCTGGAGGTTACTGGGATGAGATTTTGTTTTGTTAAATTTGGAATAAAGTAACTTTGCAACATCTAAACATTCAGACTCTGCTAATTTACGAAGACTGACTGGTTCGGTTGTCTGAAATTCCCCTTCTACTATTTCTCTAAATGGATCTTGGACGTGTTTCCTTATGGTTCCACCACCCCTATTTCGCATTCCTAGACCTTTTTTGAATCGTCTTCCTGGTTTTAATTTGTTTGAATAGAACGAGACACCCAGGCCTCTCTTA
Organism: Senecio squalidus; assembly: GCA_910822075.1. Lineage (NCBI taxonomy): Eukaryota > Viridiplantae > Streptophyta > Magnoliopsida > Asterales > Asteraceae > Senecio > Senecio squalidus. The sequence continues at coordinate 24,707,853 of CAJVGC010000590.1, read as the reverse complement.
CGAGGACCGCTTGGGTTCGAACCCATGTGAGCCGCTTGATGGTGTCGACCAAGATCAGGTAGCAAATCAAATCGCAACCCACAAAACCTACAAATGAACCTTTGCAATCCATTTTGATTATCGGAATTATTCACATTATTCTGAACTTGGATTTGGTTCCTGGTCTCGTGTTGCAGCTGCTTGAAATTGGCAGGATGATGTGTCACCACGTGGGCCCATAATTGGTCTGGATTCCCGAAACGGCTACCACACGGGATACATTGGTACAACATGCATTGTTCAACAAACTCAACATGGTGCCTTTCGTGAACATGTGCTTCTAGAAGGTCGTTATTTGTAAAAGAATCGAGACAGATAGCACACACATACCGTTTAAACACCGATTGTGCTTCAGTTTTATGATTATCGATCCAGTGCTTAGCAAGCATTTGATCATCAACAAACTCAACCGAGCAGATGTTACACTTGATAAAAATACCATCGTCATCATTCTCGTTATTATTAGTCAGCAGAAGTTTGACTGGTTCTACAACAGAGGAAGAACTTTGTGCAATGGTATCACTATTAAACCCCCAAAGCCTAATTAACCTTTCCTTTTCACTGTAAACCAACTTCATTAAAAAATGTCGGGTTTTTACGTCTTTTGAAGCTTCGGAAATCACCCATTGGAGCTGGATTTCTTTAGGAACTGGGCTTCTTAGAGATAAAACACTTTTAAAAAACTTGTAGAATAACTCGCACGCTTGATGAAGATGTAGTTTTTGTTCGTATGATTGACAACTTTTAAGAAGATCGATGAACACTTCTTTGGAAATAATCCTACTTTTCCCGTTCCGAGCTCGTTTCAGCCAGTTTGGCAAGTGCTTATCACAGTAGAGTGTATGCCTTGTATGAAGTTCATTACAAGCAACACCATCACCAACACAGTGCACAGGTTCGCCACCATTGTATTCGTTTATCGACTGCTCGGTCACTTGAGCTCCAAAATGGCTCGAAATTACAATTTCTTTGCAATTATTAGAGTCTGGTAAGTTTCGAGACTCGTCTTCTAACTTTCTCTTAAGTTTGTTTTCGAGTGGAGGAATTGAAAATACCAATGCATCCTTATTAGAGCGGTGTTTTTTACAGGAAGTAGAACCCGGTAGAGACCGATGTTTACACTTCGTACCGAGAACAGTAATACCATCACACAAGTTTGGATCAGTTGGTGGACCCGCTGGTTGTGGAGTGACCTCCATCTTTACAGAGCTGGTAGGAAACCGAGAGGTTAAATGCACACAACAATAAACATCTCCATCGTTAGCCCATCTAACACATTGTCTTCCTTTAGCTTCAATGAAAGCGGTACACTGTTTATTCTTATTTACTGGGGTTGTTTCTAAATCTTTAAAACGAGTTTCTTGATTATTTCCAGCTTCAACTACAATATCACCCCATCTATCGGGTTCAGTTATTCCGAGTAGAGAAACTTCACCACTTGAAGGCCCAACCGGCTCATTGAAAAATATTGAGTCAGTTTCCAACTGTGGAGCTGCCACCTCAGCACGACGAATTTCAAGCTTGGGTCGTTTTCTGCTAACTTGAGGACTCGGGTTTGAAAACCCGTTATTGTTTTGCTGTTCTGTATTTTCACTGTTAAATGTAGGATTCGACATTGAAAACCATTTCATAACCTCGGGTTTCACAGTTTTCCACTCAGAACTGACTTCAGGTTGCACTGATGAATTCGAAAGAGTGTGTACTTCATTCCAATTAATCACATTGCCTAACTCCTAAATAATATAAAACACAAAATAAAACAATTAAAGCATTCGAAACCACGACATTTGTTAATACACACTGAAAAAAAAAAAAGACGTACCTCCTTCAGCATTTCAATACATTCGGCACTATGAGCATTCTGACATTGTTGCATCCATTTTTCTAGAGAATGCTCCAGCCAGTAAGAATCTATGAAATGCTGCAATATCATCTGAAAACATAACTGATAACGATTAGATATCCAAAAAAGGAAAATGCAGCACGCGTTTAAGGTAAGTTCGAGATATGATAAAGATAACACGATATCAAAGCAAGAAATATACATTTTCAAGTTTAATAAGCATATTCCCAAGATCAGAATAAGTTTTACATCTGGAAGCTTCCAATGCAAAATCCTTCCACACTCCTACGCTACGAGCAGTCTCATTTAAAGCCTAAAAAGGAAAACATGTGCGTAAGATTTAAAAAATATAAATAATATAACTATAATTAATGAAACAATTACATTTAATGATGAATAACAGACCTCGCTCGTTAACTGTTCAATGGTATTTATCATGCTAACAGCAATCCTTTGCATAATAAATCGACGTGCAAGAGTCAAATCTTTGACCACCTTCACCCCAACATTATGTGATCTGTATGCAATTGGCTCGGGGTATTCATTTATTGGACGAAGAAGCAGCACATCTGCCCACGAATACGTTCTTTTTCTTGGAAAGAATATTACAAGATACTGTTTCCTGTCATGAGTAGGTTTTGCTCTAATTGTAGATAATGGCCAATCAGACCTTGCACACCTTATCCCTGCTTGCCACTTCCCTCTCCACTATATCATCAAAATAAAACAAATAAATATTAATTTTATATTATTACATATAACAGAACGAACACGAAAAACAGAAACAAAATTTAAACACTTACCTTGACCCATACAGCCATGGGTTGATCTTCTTCTAACCACTTAGGTTCTGGACGAGAAGATTCACACTCGTGATTGCCTCCTGGCAAGTCTCTTCCAACTGTATCACCATCTAAGCTATCAAGTGCTGAATCACGGGTGTTGGAATCATCAATATCAAGTTCATGACATGGCTCGTTATTATTAGGATGACCTTCATCAAGTTCGCCAAATTGTTCATCATCCGATGATTCTGCATTATTTATTTTTGTATTTCCATCTTCAACGAGTTCATGTTTGACACTATTTGCCCCTCCGTCACACATGAAAGCGTTTTCAGGGCCTTGATTAAGGTTATTTGATTCTCCGGTATAATGTACGTCAGTAGTAGTACAAGGAAGCACTTGCATGGTTTCTGTCTATAATCTGTTTTACCATAAAAAAAAAAAATCTACATCATAATTGATTTAGTCGTAAATGGTAGCAAAGCGACATTATAAATGGCAAGTCAGCAGAATAGACCCTATAATTCTATTACATATATGGAACATGCAGGCAAAACCGTAAAAGACAAGCCATGTTATATGTTTATGACACTGAGATCTAAAAGCATATGCAAAATATGGAATCCCATTCACATTTCAAAATTAAACGACTCTTCAAAATGAATTACAGAGTAAACCACTATTACTTTTTATAGCGCTAATCGAAGTATTTATATAGCGAAAGAATATCTACTTTCAGGCAAAGTTATGAATAGGAATATAAAAATTTAATAAACTGTTCTAAAATAGTGATAAACCACAAAGTTCCTTTCTTGTTAGTGACCAATGATAAAAGTCCCCGCGGCAAATAGTAACTATTTACAGATAGAAGATATCATAAATACAACACATTTACAGAACTTTAATCGCTTAACGAACATATACATTACAATTAAACACCATATAAGCTATAGTTAACTCTTAACACTTGTTAAACACAAAAAACTCCAATTTATACGCAAAGATCATAACTTTTTGGTAATAATAATACTAAAACCATGTTAGATTGAAACTATTACCTAATTCAAGTCCAAATTATATAAAAAAAAACACAAAATTAAGGAAAACCCTAATTTAAACAAAAACCCTAATCAAGAAAAAACCCAAAAATTCTAACACATAAATTGCATGTTCCAACCCCTAAAAATTCAATTTTTATTAATCTGTAACCTAAGTATTAAAGTGGGTCCAGATCAAGAAAATTGACCCATCTAAAAAAAAACCCGGATTAGAAAACAAAATCATCGGTCCAAGAATCATGAAATTGAATCAAAGTTTGAAACTTTATTACATTTACTAGCTTAATTTAATTGAATATATTTATTTTTGTGTGTTCTAGGGTTATAATATTTAATTTGGGGAAAAGTCAGTAAGCAAGAACATGTAGAAATGATATAACATGATAGATATATAGATATAGATAGATATATGTATATATGTAAAAATGTAAATATGTAAATGTACCTGAGGGGGGTGAAGATCAAGTTTGTGCCATTGTTGTTGTTGTTATGGATTTGGTATATTTTGTTGTTACAACTTTTTTATTAATTATTACTTTTTTTGTTAATTTTGGGAGAAGTGAAAAAGTGGGCATGTATCAGGTCCAAAACGAACAAGATGACCTGAAAGAGGCGAATGAATAAAACCTAATTCTATTATAACATTTATTAATAAAAATATAAATAAAAATAAAATAAGAAAAAGGTTACAATGTAATGAACGTGTTTGGTTACTAGATTAAGGGGCAGGAGACGGTGAGGTCGAGGTGCGCCCCTCGTATTATGACCTTTTTGTGTGTGTTTTTTCTTATTTTATTGTTTTTATTTATTCTATTCAATTATGATATTTTGTTGCTTTGGAACAATATATATGTGAAAGGATGATATATTTTATATTAAAAAAATATACATGGTATGATATAGAATCTTAGTATAAAATTTAGGGGGTGTTCGTTTTAGTTTATAGGAGAGTATTATGAGTTTATTAGCTTATGTAAGAGAGATAAACGTATTTTAGGTGTTTGTTTGAGCTTATTAGCTTAGGGTTATAATCTTATGTAAGGTGGTTTTATAAGTTCATTTTGTGTGGCTTATATGCTTATCAAACATTTTTGTCTTATCATAAGCTAAGAATCTCATAAGCTACTACAAACACTTTATAAAAATTTAAAAACTTATATTTTATAAGTCATAAGCTACTTATAAATCATAAGCTTTAAGTCCCAAAAAATAAACTTACACAAACACCCCTAAGTATATATATGTAATTGAATGATTAAATAAATGATTAGTTGATAAAAATAGAAATAAGTAATAAAAATCTGATAATATATTAATATTTTATATAAATTAGCATATATAATCTTACATACTTTAGGTCTGAATCAACGGTGTATAATAATTTATATATTTAGTTTTTACTGAAAATTAATTCACCACATTTTTATAAATTGATAATTTCACATACCACTAACTATAAGTCATTTTATTCATTGTAATTAAATGAATTGAAATTATGATGGTATGATATAGGATCTTAGTCATTTAAAGTATTTAGAAATGTAATTTTACATTGTGTTCTTGTTGTTTAGTTTAGTTGTGATAGTTTCAACATGCGTGCGTTTGTTCAAGTCATGTTGTGTTGGTTTTGTGAAATTTTTCTGATGGAATTTTTGTGAATCGTGTTCTTAGATTGACGTGGTTTATATGGATTAGATCCAATAGTTTTAGAAGTTCTAATGTTTTTTGATGCACCAGTGGGGTTTAATTTCGTGGGATGGTTTAAGTGCCTATTTTCATGGTTTGTTCAAGTGGGGTTCAATTTCTAATGTTTCTTTGATGCACCAACGGAGTTCAATTTTCGGTGGAACTTTTGTGAATCGTGTTCTTAGATTGACGGGGTTTATTTGGTTTAAATCCGATAGTTTTAGAAGTTCTAATGTTTTTTTATGCACCAGTGGGGTCCAATTTCGTGGGATGGTTTAAGTGCCTATTTTCATGGTTTATTCAAGTGATGGTGTTTGAATCTATGTTTTTCTAGTGGTTAGGTCATGATTTGGATCAGTGAAGTGGTTTTTTAGATATGGTTTTTGGTTAGAGTCGGTGTAGATCAAGGTACTATCAACATACGATGGTATTATAATAATAGGTTTTTCATCTGTTAAATGGTCCTTCATTTCACCGTGCCACCGATCGATTTGTATGAGGTTCTTGCAGGTGTTAATTTCAAGTTGTAGTCGATTTCCACATGTTTCCAATGCAATCGGGGAAAGTTGATGAGGTTTGGTGAGAAATGGTTCTCCTTTTATTGTTAAAATCTTGTCTAGGATCATTATGAAAGTTGTTGTGGGGGTCACTTGAATTAAAGTTAGTTGAACATTGAGGTCGTTGTTCAAATATCAAGGTCGTTGGTTGAATATTCAGGATGTTGGCTAAATGTTCATGTCGTTGTACTTCTTAGCATCTTACTAATTTTAATTTATATATTTATAAATTTATATTGCTTTTTAAAAAGAATAGACATTTTATAATAGTATTGTATTTAAAAGTGTTTGTTTTCAGTTATCTGTTTACTTTTTTGTATAGAATATATTCCCAAAAGTATAAGAGTCAGAGTAATAACCGATTAAAGGGCGAAAAAACAAAGAGTGGTATCCAACAATATCTTGGAGCTGAATAAGTGGGGATGGCAACGGGGCGGGTATGGTACGGGTTTAGGCAATCTCGGCCCCGACCTCGTTTACAAAACCGACTCCCATTCTCGGTCCCAAACCTTTTGGATCCCCGTTTACAAAAATCCTCCACGTTCGCGGTTTTCCCCACGGGTATCGGGTATCCCCGTTTATTTAAAAAAAGAAATCAAATTCATAAAAAAGGTAAAAACTGGGTTTAGAAAAGAAACAAAAACACTAAATGCTAATTTATGTTTGTAAATATGAACTTATAAATGTGAACCATACATAAAACGAAATAAAATTTGAATTAGGAATGATATTTTTTTATATCTTCATTAAAAAGGTATAGATGGTAGTTTGCCAACCATAGTAATAACAAACTGATAGATTATTGTTTAATTTTTCGAATTTAAATATTAATATTAGTAAATAAAGAGAATATTATTAATTATTTTGAATATAAATAAAAATACAAATAAATAAATATGTATATAATAATATTACATTATAGGTTTGGTACGGGTAATCGATTTTGGTATTAGGTTTGAGTAATCGGGGCGGGGATCATACAATGTCATCTGTGGACCCGCCCCGATTAAGAAAATAAGTTTTAATACCATACCCTCACCCGTCCCCGCGAACACTCTTCTGAACCCGCCCAATTACTTCGTGATTTCGGTTTTTCCCGTCAGTTTTGGAATATTATGCCATCCCTACTTATAAGTTATATACCATATAAACTTTGAACCAACAAATTTTAGTATAAAGTAAACTTATAAATTATATACCAAAAAAGGACATAAAACATTATGTTATACCACGTAAACTTCAAACCAACAAAATTTTAATACAAAGTAAACTTCGGGATCATACACCATAAGGCCCAAGATTTTAGATTTTTTGTCACAAAGTACTAACAACAAATGTGACAAGACTTAACCTTCGAAAAAGGATCAATATGATGTAGGTATTGCTTCATATCACCGTTTGCCATTGCGTCTTTTGAATTTTAGAAAATCCAATACCCCCTTCTAGGGGTGACTAAAAAAACCGAGTATCGGCTAGAACCGAAGAAACGACCCACATTTTGACCGGAACTGAACTGGACCGACTATGATGGTCCGGTTCTCGGTTCTCAAAAATCTCAAAAAATAAATCCGGTCCGGTCCATGGTTAAACCGGCGGTTCACCGGTTCGGACCGAAAAGTTAACTTTTTTTTAATACATATCCTAATTTTTATAATATCGTGGCCAGTTGAACATATATGTGTATACATCTATTATTTTTATTAACTCTGCAAATTTAAAGTTGTAAAGGCGATCTCACGTAAAGATAATGTTATGTCTTCCTATCATATAGTTTTATTGACTTTCAGCTGTTAATCTATATAGTTTTTTAATTTATTAATAAGACATATACAACAACCCATATTGATGATTAAGACATAACATTCAACTCAATGTAAATATTTGATTAAATTTTTTTATCATAGTAAATGCACATGACGAATGAATAAATAATTTACGTTTTTTGTTTTTACTATTCATATTTGGTTTCGTTTTAGTTTTTTACTATGACTATTACGTATTTACGTTTATGATTAGTAATTCGATACGATTATTTTTTGTGTTGCTTATCATTTAACCTACTTTTTTCTTAATCTTTGCATGAGTTTTTTTCCTTTTTAAATTGAATAACCTTTTTTATTAATGTTGTTTATTGTGTGAGGTATTAAAACCGAAATGAACCGAAAAACCGAAGAACCGACTAGGAACCGAACCGGAAATGACACGGAAAAAGCAGTCTGGTCCTCGCTCCACCGTTTCTTGATTTTTTTTGTCTCGGTCCGGTCCGGTTTTTACCGGTTCGGTCCGGTCCGTGTCTTTTGAACACCCCTACCCCCTTCATGAAGGATTAACTCCTTTATCAACCACCGTTAAACGAACGTATGTCCCATCATTTGAATATATATCCCCCACGTGCACCAAATAATACAAAGATTGGTCGATTCAATCATAGCTCGACAACAAGGGCAAATAATAGAGTCAAGATCCATGCTAATCAGATCTGAAACTTTACGAACTAAGATCCTTTCTAAACTAACCCCACATAAAGATGACCATTATTCGTGGCACTAACTTGTGACTTTCCCACTACCGTGACACTCTAATACACATTCCTCTAAAAGGTTTTTTAAAACTTTATCTATAGAACCCCGTCTTCTTCTACGAACCACCACCATCAGTCGTGTTCATGAGAGTTAAGAGTGATCTCATAAACGCAATTCAACAAATCTTCAAAATCATTTACCCTTTTGGCCCTTAAATCATGAACCTAACCCCATAACCACTTCCAAACCCCTTATTCCCAAGCACCCCTCTCACTTAACAAATATATTTTGTGATTTACCAGATGGAAAAGCTTTGAACACTTATCAAATAAGCGAAAATTTCCGACCCATTTATCCTATCAAAAGAGTGTTGAAGATCCATCGTTAAAACTTTGAAGTATTTCCACAATATTTATAACCCCACCTCCAAGTATCACTCCAACCCCGAAGAATAAACACTCGACTTTTTAAGACCTTTATATCCACCATAAATACTTTGTATAACGTTGACCCATAACGCACTACGCTCCAAATAAAATACGGCCACCATTTTCCAAGAAAACCTAAATCAGAGGATTTGAGACTTCCAATATTTAGCCCACCCTAAACAAAATTGCATGATACTTTATCTCATTTGACATATCATGGTTCAACGTTATGCAAAGTATTAGCCAATAATAAAGGGACATATTATGCTTAATTGTTTAATTGATAATTTGACAATAATAAATAAGTCAAGATTTAAAGGGACATATCATGGTTAATGGGCTGGATAGATCCATGAATATGATTCTCTAGCCCATCAAAGCAGGTTATCCTTTGAAACGCATTTACTGTGTTCTGTTCTAATTTTAAAAAAATGAAATAAAATAATAATAAAGGAAAGTAAATTAAAAGAAATTAAAAAAAATATATATTATTCTATTTGTGTTTATCAGTTAATAGGAAGAGAAAGAAAAATAATTAGCTATCTACTTTGATTTGAATTGAAAAGTATAATAAAAGTAATTTTTCAATTATATCCTTTTATATAAAATATACACTGTGTAAGCTAATAAATATCATATTCCATGTTGAATTAGATAAATAATATTATATGTATAATTTTGTTTAAAACTGATTAATGGGCATGAATTAATATTGTTTAGATGGTGTGAAATTATGGATATTTTTCATATGAATATAGGTTAATTACTACATATTTGAGTTTTAGGAGAAAAACATAGGTAGTTATTAGGTTTAAGGGGTTATATTGGTCATTTTGCAAAACAATGGACAGAGGAAACTCATTTCCTTCACAGTCTGATCATATATGGGCTGATTTATTTTATAAAGAGAAACCATTAAACTTCTCTTTCATTTCCTTTCATTTAAAAAAAACTCAAGAAGACCTTACTTTTTATATTTCATTTTCTTTACTTTCTTTTTCACTAAAAAAATAACTCGAGAACACTTAAGCCCAACTACACACGTTTAAGTTACACGGAACACATAGGAATTGACGATCTTATTATATAGTACTAGATTATTGTCCCGCGATAACGCGAAAAAAAATAAAAATTGAATCGTAAATTTGATTATGTAGATTTTAAGCTATTATGAGAAAATAATGTTATACTACTGTTTATAGTTATAATAACATACACACTTCATGTTTTGATGTTTTGTATTAGGAGATTTTAGAATAATAATAACGTAAATCAAAGTCCAAATTGAACGATTCTATAAGTATATTATAATTATGTTTTTTATTTTTGAGGAAATGAAATGAAAAGAGAGAATGTAATTATGTATTGTAAGAGGGTGTAAAATAAAAATAATATTTGATGAAATCATCAATCTGATCTAACGGTTGACATCAAAGAAGTGAACCTATCCAATGTAACTTACTTCGCCATGTGGCATTTAAGGCTCATCTTTTATTATATATTAAAGATTAAAGATTATGTAGGGTATTGATAACTAGAGTTTTTACGGTTGTGGTTTAAAAACTCGAACATGTATTAAGAAGTTGTACTTTTACAATTTTCCCATGATATTTTTTATTGCGGGAGGCTAACTGTTATTAATATTTTACAACTAACTAACTAAGTAATACACATTTTAGTTATATAACTATTATTATCAAAATTCTAATTCTTAAATCCATCCTTGAATTATAAAATGGTTATGCTAACTCTTAAAAGTAAAAAGCATTCCTAAAATTTCAAAACATAGAATTTGTAATTTGAACATCAATCACAACATGTAAAATGGTTAAAGCATGCCAAGACAATGAAGACAACTCCTAGATATGGTCCCGAAAATGGATCTGTATCCGGATAAATAACAAGCAAATGATAATAATTTACCACCATCCATCGGTTGTCCTTAAATGGTCACACATATATTCTGTTTGGATGACGAGGTTCTCTTTCGGTTGTCAAGTTCTCACACTTGAATTTTTAGGACCCCTATAGTTATAATGTCACTTTGACATATAGGTATTATTATGATATATTATCGTTGTAATTTATAGCATCTTATTAGTTGTTATAAGCTTTCTTTAGTTTTATAATTACTTCTAAAAATCACTGCTGGTTTATGAAAGTTGAGAATGAGCTTGTATAATGAATCTTATATATTTACATCGAGTTTGAGAGAAACTGCACAGTTTCGTTGTGAGACCAACAGTTTCGCACAAACATGTTGTTTCGCATGAAACTATAGTTTCTCTCGATGCCTATAAATATGAGTTTTATAGTTCATTTGTTGGTGTCATTTTCACTTGTATTGAAAGGCACGAAACTAGTCGTAGTTTGTGAGTTTAGTGATAGAAGGAGAAATTCTATCATTTGAGCAGTGAGTTCCAGGGCAACAAAGCCGAGTGATCCGCCTAGGTTCCAGGGCAACCAGGGAGTGATCCGCCTAGGCTCCAGGGCAACTAGGGAGTGATTCGCCTAGGCTCCAGAGCAACCAGGGAGTGATCCGCCTAGGCTCCAGGGCAACCGGGAAGTGATCCGCCCAGGCTTTAGGGCAACTAGGGAGTGATCTGCCTAGGCTCCAAGGCAACCAGGGAGTGATTCGCCAAGGTTCCAGGGCAACCAGGGAGTAATCCTCCTAGGCTCCAGGGCAACCAGGGAGTGATCTGCCTAGGCTCAAGTCCGGGCCATAAACTCTCGGTAACGGCCAAGGTGTGTCCGATCCAGGTAGGCTCGAGGTTGGCATGGCTTGAGCTCGGGTGTAAAGTTGTCATTGGGGTTTATTATCTAGCCATTTTCGGTGTCGGAATCACACCTCAACAGTTAGACGTATAATAACATATATATATTTGCGTTTATACACATGTTATTTATAGTTATAATAACATATATACCTTTACGTTTATACGTATGTTTTGATATCTTTAATATATAATAAAAGAGGAGCCTTAAATGCCACATGGCGAAGTAAGGTCCCTTGGATGAGTTTGATACTTTGATTTTAACCGTTAGATAAAATTGATGATGTCATCAAATATTTTTTTCATTTTACACCCTTTTACAATCCATAATTGCATTCTCTCTTCGGTTTTACCATTATTACAATAAAAAAACATATGTCTCTTATTGGACTATGATTTACATTATTATTATTATTCTAAAATCCTTTAATACAAAATAGAGTTAATTACATAATTGGTCCCTGTGTTTGTTCCAAAACAACGGGTCCAGTCCCTGGGTCGCAATTCCTTCGGACCCGGTCCCTGGACCCTATCTTTGGTTGCACGTTTGGTCCCTCCCACTAACAATCGTTAAAAAATCCCGTTAAATACATCACATGCCTGGCACGTGATGGGTAATAAGGTAATTTCGCCTTTCTTTTTTCCCCCTTTATATAGATCTGTAAATTCATTCCTTCTTCTTCCTCAATTCATTCCTCAATCGTCTTCTTCAACCTGTTTTCATGGCCATCTGCAACAATTATCATCAAATAAGTAAAGTATATTAAAGTATAAATATTGATCTCCTAACTGAATAATAACAATTATCATCATATAAGTAACAGCTAAATTTCACAAAATAAATGAAACCCTAAATATTATAAAAAAAATACCCAAATCATAAAAAATAAAACCCTAGATAAGAGATTAATAAAGAAAAAAGATGAATACTTTAGCTGAATTAGACGCAATTACAGCAGCAGAATCAGAGTGAGATGATCCGTTATTATCTTGATTAGCGTAATCTTCGTATGAACAAAGGATATCATCAGATGCAAAATCAAACCCTTTTGAAGATCCACTAGCAGCCATTAATCAATCGATTCAGCAGATTGATTCAAACTTAAGTTTTTTTAATCTAGGAAGGAAGTTTCGTGTTGATGATCAAGAAAGAAGAGAGAGAAAGGTTTTTTTTATGGTGGGATTGGATTTTTCTTTTGGTTTGATGGAAATCAAAGAATATGTTGGACTCCGAGCTTGGATAAGCTTTCACATTTAGGTAATGATTTAATTAGATAAATAGTTTTTAGAGTTAATTACATAATTGGTCTCTGTGTTTGATTTCCATCATTACCCATCACGTGCCAGGCATGTGATGTATTTAACGGGATTTTTTAACGATTGTTAGTGGGAGGGACCAAACGTGCAACCAAAGATAGGGTCCATGGACTGGGTCCGAAGGAATTGCGACCCAGGGACTGGACCCGTTGTTTTGGAACAAACACAGGGACCAATTATGTAATTAACTCTACAAAATATTAATATATGTGTATAAACATAAATGTATATATGTTATTATAACTATAAACAACATGTGTATAAACATAAATGTATATTTGTTATTATACGTGTAATATTGTATTCTCATAATAATTTAAAAGAGCATGTTAATAAACATAAAGTTTAAGATTCAATTTTTATTTATATTTACCCACGTTATCGTGGGGCAATAATCTAGTTTTATATTAGAAGATTTTAGAATAACAATAAGTTATTTAGCGATTTTATAAATAATAAAAATTATGTTTTTATTTAAGTTGAGATGAAATGAAAAAAAAATAATGTAATTATATATTGTAAGAGAGTGTAAAGTGAAAATAGTCTTTGATGACATCATCAATCTGATATAACGGCTGAAATAAAAAAAGTTAACTCATCAAATGGATCTTACTTTGTCATATGATATTTAAGGCTCATCTTTTATTATATACTAAAGATTAAAGATGGATATACTCAACTCACTACGTACATCACTTGGATACTATATTGTTAGTATTCGAGTGTTTAGATTCAAATAAACGATTGATTACAACAATTAAATTACTATATATAAAGTTGTATACTATGTAAAATAACTAGTTTACACAAGAGTTAAAGTCAAAACCGGTACAATTTTTGATACTATTATATATATTTTGAAGAACTTTTTATAGAAATAATATTATTGAATATAAAGGTAGTGGAAAAGGGAGATAACTTTATATATGGCATATCCATATATCATTGGCATTGACTCACTTGTCCAAATGCTTTTTGGTTTATTTTTCAAAAAAAGCAAAAACTTTTGGTGTCTTTTTCTGTTAGGATTCTTCTTCTTCTTCCCCGAGATTATCAACCTTCAACTTTACAAATTAATTGCCTACTTAAAATCATATATCAAAATTTAATTAATAAATAAGTAGTAAAATTAATAATAATAATTAATGTAAAAAATATTTATGGTATTAGGTTTTCTTTCTTTTGTGTGTTTCAAAAAACTAAAAAAAATAGGCTGATTTGTACCATGCTCATATATTTATTTATTTGTCTTGTTCTTGATTATTGTTTGATGTGTGTTAAAACAACTATTCACTGGATTTTGTGTTTTCAAGATTTCTTGGAGAAGTGCAAACATGAAGAGCTAGCCCAAGGCATTCGATATGGTCACGACAATTATATCAAAAAGCGATATCACATCATCTATCATACCAAAAAGAAAATAAATAGGAGTTGAGCGTGATGCATGTGGTAGGAAGGAGGTCAGCGAGCCATGGACCCTTCACGCAATGGCAAGGGCATGTGAGGCGAGTATCACAACGGTGTCACACGCCCCCCAAAACCAAAAAAAAGATTGTCCAGATGTATTTAAATACTTGTTACCAAGCAATTAGTACATAATGATAAAGTTTTAAGAAGCTTTAGTGACTTTGTTACATAACCTAAATAGCCAAATAGGGTTCTTTCATTGAAACTACATTCATGTATAAAAAAGGATATCATCATTTATTGGGAATCTATAATTTAAAGAATAAGGGTCAACTATAATCCAAATTTTTACAAAAAACAGAAAGTATGTTTGTCAGAATTTGAATTGTAAATAGTAAAGATTCTTCACTTACTTCAACCTTGTATGGTTTAGTTGATCCTTTTTGTCCTCAGCATCTTGCTTCTACTTCTTAGATTGACATTTATTGGGAAAAAACACTCATTAGTCTAACTTCGTTTCACTAAAATTTGTCAACAAGGATAAAATAGAAGTTAGTTCATGCACTAATTTGTTTCATTTATTAATCACTTGTAAAGTCGATCATTGACCTTAATTATATACTTATTTTCTCTTTATAATCTTTGCAACATGAAATCGTGATTGGTTGTCTATGATTTACTTACTAGTTACTAATATTTTAACATAACACGAAGGCCGCCTACTTATATATTAGAGATAACTAGTTCATGAACGGGAGTTCTACAATCAAAAGTATAGATCGACTCTAAACACATCTTTTTAGGACACGTCGTCTTGAAGTTGAAGAATAAAATGAAACGAGGCATGTTCCTTAATTAGCTAGACTGTCACACCCTGCAAAAATGGCGGAACCGAGGTGTACAGAGAATACGGTATCAGAGATTCAAAGGTTACATCAAACATAAGTAATCCATACATAATCAACATAGATAAATAAGTTTAAAATAGTATACTTATTACAATCATCCGAAAATATCAAAATACGGCTACATCGTTTGGGATACTAAGGAATTAACAAAAGCAAAATAAATTCCATGCAAGTAATCCACGTAGCCAAGCAAGCATAACGTCAAAAAGTGTAACCTCAAATTACTGAAAAGCGTTAAAATACGACGTCAACATAAAGTTGGTGAATTATTCGCAATAAATAATAAAAACATAATAGTATAAAAGTTTTCAATAAGCTTGACCCAAAAGTGATATGATTTGTAAATAAGTCATTTGAAAAATGATGTTTCAAAATATACGTGAAGTATACAAAGCCTTTTAATAATATATCAATATAAATGCCATAAAAATACCATAATAAAAATACCATACTGGATAGATAATAGCTTTAGGTACATACGGTACACCTGAACCATAACAATACTGGCAACTAACCCCACCTAGTGTCTTAAGCTAGGTTGTCCTCGAAAACATCGGTCATAACATTGCTAACACGGACAGGGCGCATCCATCATCCATCGTGTTAACAATGAGGGTTTGTTAGACCCATATAGCGCTATATATATAAACCGGCGGCTAAAAGCTAACAGGTGTGTATACGGGGCCTCGTACTACCGCAAAGGCGGTACAAGTTAGGGTAAGACTAACCTAAAGCATTCATATCCATAATACAATATCATACTATATATATCAAAAAAATACATTTATACAACGATATCATGCCCAAAATGTAAAAACGGTAAAAAGGGCAGCGAATAACTCACAGAATAGCAATGCAATCCAAACACGATACGTCGGGAAATAATCAAATACGGTCAAGCTCCCACGTCTAAGTGCCCTAAACATCACGTAAATAAATATGTCTAAGTATCTCCAAGTCTAGTGGGGTATGCCTTAACGATTAACGTCTCATAATATGCTATAATATGTTTTAGTTACGAAGAGTTTATGATCCCGATGGTTTAAAGGAAAGATATAGCATTACGTAGCAAAATACAGGTTTTCGACCAAAACCGTGTTAATAGTGTATATTATAAAATTGACATGTGTTTTAGGGTTAAAGCATAAGGTTTGAAAGCGTGTAACACTTTAATTACGTTATAACGTCATTATAAATGGGTTTGATCAAAAACCTAATTAGTTACGCTAGGAACAGTTACTCTAGGAACAGTTACGTGAGAGTAACTGAGTTACGTGAGAGTAACTGAGTTACGTGAGGGTAACTGAGTTACGTGAGGGTAACTGAGTTACGTGAGGGTAACTGAGTTACGTGAGGGTAACTGAGTTACGTGAGAGTAACTGAGTTACGTGACGTAACTGAGCTTTTCGAAAAATAGCTTTCGGGATACGATTCTGAGTGTTTTTAGGTGTCAAATTCATCCAATAACGAAACCCTATGTCCAGAATACATTTAGGTAGATAAACCCTCAATAAATTTCGGGTTTTGATGGTAAAAAGTGGTGTTTTGGGATTAAATCTAGAAAAATAAAGTTTAAAACAAAATCGATAGAAAACTTACCCGATCGAGATGAAATTCGGAGGAATGATAAAGATGGACGTGGTGAACGATAAACAAGCTTCAAAATTGGGTTTCAACGGTCGGATTTTGAGATATTTTAGAGAGAAGTGTGAGTGTTTGTGTGTGTTTTCTAGAGAGAGAAAGTGAAAGGGTGAAATGATGTAGGTGAAGGGAGGGTGTAGGTGAATAAGACAAAGTTTTTGGTAAGATACTTTTAGGACCATTTTTGTAATAGAAAACCCATAGGACTAGTTTTGTAATGAAATTCTGGAAGGACTAAAATTGTAATACTTTTTAACGTTAATCTTAATCGTATAAATAAGGCATAAAACCCCTAAACTTATCTTAAGAGCATACTAGACTTATACTAAAGGCACTTAGAACTACACGTTCCCGACATAACGGTCTGAATCACATAAAATACAAATACAAATACGATACTCATAAAATACGAGGAATACGAATACGATAAAACATAAAAAGGGATACAATAGGGTCAAAACATAATCATAAATAAACAAAACGGATACGGGTCGTTAGAAGTATACCTAGAAATTCGCGAATGTCACATAGACACCGTTTAGTCACTAATAAAACTCTCATTTTTTGTAATTTCTTCTCTCAAGAGCAATGAAGCGAATCATTAACAAGATAATTAACCTGATATCAAGTTATTTTCTATGGCTAAACATGAAGTTGTTGTTGTTATTTAAATAGTTTAGCAAATATGTATCCGTAAATGCGTGAGCCTACGTGGTTTCACACATAGACATTTAGACACAACTATTCGTTTATTATTTACTAATTATTAAATAAATGAGTTAGTTGTAATAATTAATAAATTGGATGATATATTATGTAATTATGGATGTTTCCTAATTATAATACAACTTGTTCTCTAAGACATTACTTGGTTGTATAAGGAACATCAAGTTTCTTATTTTTTCTACAAAAAATCGATTAGGCTTTCACCTAAATCGATTTTTCTACTTCTTTCCGTAGTCGATCGGCCAAGCACCCAAACATTGGTTTCAGTTTGTTTCGGAGTTCAAACAACAAGGGTATAGAATACCTGGGAGGTGTAGTTCGAGCATACGGTTTAAACAAGCAAGCTAGACAAGTTTGTGGTGATTATAACGCGTACTAGCATACAAGTCTGTTGCTAAAAAAAGTGTCGTGTACAAGCCTGTAAAGGGATTTCACTATAAATCCTAAACGACGTAAATCAACAACAAATGTACAATTCTTAACTTAATTAATATTGATTATGTGTTTGATTCTAATTTGTTTCCGCTACATGTTGTTTGACAATCTGATTAGATATATACATATAGTCGTATCTATAATTTGTTTAATACAACATCTTGTCGAGGCTAAAGATTGTTTTTTATGCACTTTCTAACCTAAAACGCTCTTAATAATCATTTAAGAAAAATGTTTTTGGCCATAGATCTAGCTATCTCTAAAACACACAAAAAAACACATAAAAAACACACAGAGAGAGACAGAATTCTTAACACGCCCTAGCTGCAAATTTAACAACAAAAGATAAAGAAGAAGAAGCTTTTGTTTATGTCAGTAAGAATTAGAAGACGACAAAAAGAAGAAACTGATGGCACCATTGTAACTACTACCTTTCAGAAATCATTTTCTGGGTATCAGAAAAAAGAAAATAAAGTAAAGCATGATTAAAGTTTATATTGCTTTTTATTTCAATATTTTTTTGGATTCTTAGACAAACAATAGGTCCATGATCCCTTCATGCTCAAAGACAATGCCAACTTGTACAGCATCTCTCTTTCTATTTTTTTTTTCTTCATATATACTTACATTATATTTGTATCTATACATATGCATTGTAATAACTAATACTGTAATACGGAGTATGCAATATGTATGTAACAGTTTTAGTAGTTAAATCGGGTTTTATCCATCTCAACGATATTTAAGTAGTGTTTGTTTTAGCTCTTTTAAGGGACTTATCAACCGTTTGTTTTGAGTTTTGACTTATTATTTATAAATCCATTTTTTCGTGAATTTTGGGATCACTTTTTAAGTCATAATAAGCCACTAAGTTTCAAAATAGGCCCAAAAAACGGGATTATGAATAATAAATCGAATATAAACAAACTCGGAAAACCAAAAGTAAACTAAAACAAACACTCCTAAATAAGACTATTTGTTGCAATATCATGAATATTGCCTTCTTAGAAAACAAAACAATTTTGTATTTCCAATAACTTTAAAACCATTTTACTTGCAATATAGGTAATAATAAAATGAGAGTAAATTTAACTAATAACTTAAAAAGAATTTACATTACAATTCCCAAAATAAAAAGGTGTTAGTAACTTTTATAAAATGGGGATGCAATTTAGTTTTTTTTTTTTTAAATATATGCTTTAATCTTGGTATCTTCCGTTAACTTTAGTTACAAAAATGGTTCTTGAAAAAATTAGTTTTAAACCTTTCTCATTTGACGTTCGTCAAGTGAAAACTTGTATTAAACACGACAAATGGTAAATAATAATATAATTGATTACAAATTGTCAAATTTAACAAATCATATTAAAACAGCTACAAAGTATGGCTTATATATTTTAATATTTACCCGTAACTATCAATTTTCATAAAGTCTTTATATGAGATAAGGGTATTCTGAATTATTGGATATCTACTATAGTACTCTGTAATCATTGTTTCAAACGAGTTTTTGTGCCTCGCGCGTTGCGACGGGTTTGAAAACTTACATTTTAATCGATAGTTTAAAAACAAAAGCGACAATCTAAAAGTAAGAAAAGTTAAAAAACGTAATGGAGAAAGAAAAATATAAAACTAAAAATCAACAATCAATCGAAATCAATACCTAAGTATTTTATTTAATAGCCTAACCTAAAAAATTTGTTTAAAAATAAAAACCTAAAACCAAAACACAACAAATAAACTAAATAGATATGTTACTACTTTATTATATAGTGTAACACAAAAAAATATATGGTAAGCAAATATTTGAAATGAAATAAAATAACCGAAAAATAAAAGTCTTAAACAAAATATTAACAATAAATCGAAATACATGGATAGTAACTATATTTAATAACGAAACAAAAAAAAATTAAGAAAGAAAAGAAAAAAGAAAAGAAGTTTTAAGATTGCAGAATTGCTGTTGGAAGCAGCCTCTCTGCGTGATTAACTATTCTTGCCGTCAAATCAAGGATGCCATTTATTAGTATAAGTAATTATATAAAATAACGGCTACATAATATGTGTTATTATAGAGATAAATATACACATATATTTGGGGTAAATTTTGAGATAATATATAATCATAGACAATTAGACACTTTAAAAAGAGATAGTGGTACACTGTATGCTTTAACAAGAAAAATATATATTCCATGAATCAAACAATAGACAATCACTTTTTCGAGAGTTTATCAAACTACATCTTCGTAACCCAGCCAACTTTTGTAGACACGGTGTATACTAATTAGAAGCCTTCACACCCTAGGAATTTATTGTCTATGATTATTGTATACTAGTTTATTCCCCGTGTAATACACGGGGTTTGTATAATTAAGTTACATTAAAATGGCATTCATAAAATTAGTAAATATCTATACCTAAACAGATGACATCATCAAGTAACAAACTTGTGTAAGTGGACAACTTAAAAGATTGACACATCATCTTTATGATGTCAGCGTTAACTCCCATTTATTAGTATAGATAGATTTTTATCTTGTAATTATTATTGAAATTGAAATTAGTTTTTGTAGACATATAAATCCCGGAAATTTGGTTTTGTTTCAAGCATCATTGTCTACTTTAACCTTTGTAGCTTTCAATTCTTTTGAGGTGAACTTTCCCTCTCTTTAGCCTTTGTCTTTTTTATCTTTTAATTCTCGATAATCTTGATTACAACAAGCAAACAAACATAATCTCATTTCGGTTAGTGCTTCTTTTTCTTTGTTACACTTGGATGATTGCATTTGTAGACTTTCCTTGCCCTCCAACAATTGTTTTGAAATAGGGGACTAAAGATGCTTTATGTAATTCTCTTAACAACTAACAAAGAAGAGGATCTTATGCCTAAACTTATATTTTGTATCAATTAGTTTCCGTCTAGTAGTATCGAGGTGTTGATATAAAGTGTGTCTCTCTTTACGGGTTTACAAGATCAAACCAATTATACAAATGTGTGAAATCCGCCCTATGTGATTCTTTTTTTTTACAAAAGCATTTTACTATGTATTTTAATTAACTTTTCTATCATATTATTGGTTGGATCCACTCTTTTTGAAAAGATCGTTTTCTAATGATTGATCATAAGACATAAGGTATGAAAAAGTGATTTCAAAAGGTTCATTTTTAATATCTTTCCCCATTCATGAAGAGGTCAAACCATCAAAGTAGATTTACCTTTTCGGTCCTATATAAAATGTTTGAAACAAATAAGTTTTTCTTACTATGATACACTTTCTCTAGAATAAGATTAAGATGTGAATACTATATTTTACGAAACTAGTCGGTGGTCGAGTTTTACTTTGAGTTTAAGCTGAGACTATAGGTTGAATTAGAGCTACTAAATATATTAAAACATGTTTAGAGCGAGACTTAGGCCATCTCTAAAAGGTGCGCTATGATCTTCATAATAAAAATCCCTCCAATCATATTTTAAATTTAGTAAAAAAGTTGTAGTACTGAATAGTGATAAATATATACAATATTATTATTCACTCGATCTATAATTATTTTAATACTTTAGCTCAATCGGTATCGGCATCGTAAACGCGCAGTTCCCATATGTGTAACAAATAATGTTTGGGGTTCGAATCAACACATGTGGATTATTTGTGGACAAATGTTTTACCTGAAATTGATGCTCCTTGCGGATGAGTCGGACGCGTATATTGAAAGATGTACGAAGACGAAAGATTCCTTCCAATCAATCCATTTTTCATATAATTTGATTTATTTAATTAAAAGAAGGTCACAAGTAATATAAATGTATTAAACTTCGTGAGCTTGGAGTACTAGATTATAGGTAGTATTGAGGCTTATAAGCGAAAAAAAACATAGAATTTCATAAAATAGTTTATATTAAAATAAGTATTAAGGTATTTATATAAAATTTTACATATAATGAACTCAAACTTTTTTAAAAGTTTATTCAAATAGCTTAGACTTATTGATTAAAACATAAACTCAAGCCTCAATAAACCCCTAATAATTTTCAACCAAATATACTGAAATATTATTATTTTAATTGAACCGAGATGTTTAGAAATATATTAAAGTTTAACTTATAATTTATATATATCAAATTTTAAATAGCTATTCAACATCATAAGATTAAGGAGATTTTTTTTTCTTCCAAAAACTCCTTTCCCCGAATGCATACTAGATCAAGACTTCAAGATACAATACTGCAAACCTATGTCACACTATATACCGCGGATTTACTAAAGGTTGTTGAATGTCGATATCCCATTTTAATTACAAAATCGGATCCTTTATCCAAAAATAAAAACAAAAAAAATACTATAGTAAGTTTGTAACAAACAAGTCCAATATAGAACATATATAAATGGGAGTCAGGGACAAAGATGGAAACAGTCACCAACTCCCACTGTGGCAAATAAAAATTGTGCCAAATACATCCTTACAATTAACTAACCAATTCCCACTATTTAATTCACCATCCACTTGTTTGGATCCATTTCATTTCTTTACATCCATTTTAACATTATTTCATTACATTACACATTGGTTAAAAGAGTAAACTAAACCAAACCCTTGTGTACAGAATACAGTTTAGCTCACATCATTGTCTGATTTCTGCAATTCAAGAAAAATCCAAAAGTTGACCATTGTTGACCATGATTTTCAAGGATTTATAGTACAAATTTCATCATTTTAAGCTTCTGGGTCTGTCAAAAATCCAATCTTTTTACTACCCCTCATTTCCAATTTCTGAAATTCAAGAAAAAAAAACAATAGTTGACTATTGTTGACCATATGATTTCCAAGTTTTTTTTAGTACAAATTTCATCTTTTTAAGCTTCCGGGTCTGTTAAAAATCCAATCTTTTTACTACCCCTCATTTCCAATTTCTAAAATTCAAGAAAAAAACAAAAGTTGACTATTGTTGACCATGATTTCCAAGTTTTTTAGTACAAATTTCATCATTTTGAGCTTCTGGGTCTGTTAAAAATCCAATCTTTTTACTACCCTTGGTACTTAATTACTATTTACTGGTGGTAAAAAATTGTGGGTCTTTATGTATGTGTAAAGTTTAGTGAAATTTAGTGTGTGTGGTGTGTGTGATTTGGAAGTAGCATGGATGAAGTTGGAGTAGTAAGTTGTACACACAAACGTTCTAAAAGGTATCCACCAGATTTCTTTAAAAAATTATGTTCATTTCTTTTCAGTTTCTGGTGTATGATATTGACTGATTTCTTTATCTGGAAATAATTAATAAATATTTATAATTTGGGTATTTTATTCACTTTATTAATACTTAAAATCATGAACTTTTTGTTAAATCTTGGATCTTGGCTAACCCTTTTTAAGGATTTGTTTTTATTTTTTATTTTGTCCTAAAAAAGTATATTTTTTTTGGGTGATTTTAGACCTTTTTATCAATGGCAGTTTTCCAGGGAAAAGTGGACTTGAAGAAGATAACTTTGAACATTTTAACAATATTAAGTTGGTGAGTATAGTTTGTTATATGGTTAAAGTTAACTAATTTTAGTGATTAATTTAACATAAAAGTTTTTTTTTTTTTTTGTTAAATGCAGAATATGAAGAGTAGTGTAAGTATGGAAAAGGAAAACGGTCACTCGCCTAATGCCGAAATTCAAAGTTCTTTACGAAATGAGGTATGGTAAAAATTTGTTATCCGAATACTATGAGAAATGTTAACTTTTGTTTTTATGAACTTAGATGTTTGTTAATCTCAGATATTGCAGCTTGAGAAAAGATTACATGACCAAGTTGCTGTTCGCGGTGCTTTAGAACAAGCATTAGGTTATAAATCGTCTTCCCGTCAACTTACAAATCAAGCCTCTATCCCAAAGGTAATTACTTAATAGATTTTAGTTAAGCGACTATGATAATGTTGAGTTTTTAAATTGGGTATATATGTAATTGCAGCCGGCAACAGAGTTGATTAAGGACATTGCAGTTTTAGAGTATGAAGTTTCACATTTGGAGCAATATCTTCTATCGTTATACCGTAAAGCATTTGATCAACAAATTTCGTGTCCGTCCCCGTTAAGAAACACCGAATCGCTAAAATCGCCTCTAATGACTCCAAGAGGGAAGTATCTTGAAACTTGCAGGGCTGATATTTCATTAAAACCTGATAATGATCCAAAAGATGCCATTGGCGAAGAAGAAGCGGTTTTAGATTCTAGTGTTCATCGTTGTCATTCTTCGCTATCTCAACATTCATTGATGTCAACTGAAATAGATACCCTTGGTAAAGCGTTACGCGCCTGCCATTCGCAACCGCTGTCAATGATGGAGGTAAATAGTGATTATCATTAATGGTAAAACAATTTTTTGGCAAAACCGTTAAAACTATTTTTGACCACTCGTTTCATGAATAGTTCTTACAGTTTTATTTATATTTGTGTTCTTGTTGGAACCCACTCCGATTATACATTCTTATATCCAATGGTTTTTACTTTTTATGCAGTATGTGCAAAGTAATAGTTCAAATATAATTAGTCTGGCGGAGCATCTTGGAACCAGAATTTGTGATCATATTCCCGAAACACCAAACAAGCTCTCAGAAGATATAATCAAGTGCATGTCGGCTATATATTCTAAACTTGCAGACCCGCCTCTTTCCCATCATGGGATTTCGTCTCCCACTTCATCTTTGTCATCAATGAGTGCGTTTTCACCAAAAGATCATACGGATATGATGTGGAGCCCTGGGTTTAGAAGGGATTTATCTTCTTTTGACGTGAGATTAGATAACCCTTTTCATGTTCAAGGGCTTAAGGAGTTCAGTGGACCTTACAGTACAATGGTCGAGATTCAATGTATTTATAGAGATGGCGAGAAAATGGGAGATATTGAACATATGTTGCAAGATTTCAGGTAATAACATAATAAAAAAAGATCGTCATTGCAATGTTGTAGAGTTTGTTTACTTGAAATAAAATGTGTTATTATAGGTCACTTATTTCTCGATTAGAAGAGGTAGATCCTAGGAAACTGAATCACGAGGAGAAGCTAGCGTTTTGGATCAATGTACATAATGCCTTGGTGATGCATGTAAGCCCCTCGTCAATTTCATTTTTAGAATGTATTTTCGAACATAATATGCATATTTTTAAATGTTTCATTCAACTAAGATAACATCAATCATGGTTTTATGTCTTTTACAGGCGGTTGTGGCTTATGGAATTCCCCAAAACAACTTAAAGAGAGTCTTTTTGCTATTAAAAGTAAGTATGCCTTACACCATTTGTTTCTTTAAACCGCATACAGGTTCTGAAAATTCTGATTTAAATGTTGAGAAAGTTGGAATTTTTTTTGTTTGTCACAGGCTGCGTATAATGTTGGCGGTAATGTCGTAAGTGCAGACGTAATCCAAAACTCGATCCTTGGATGCAAGATGTCGCGTCCTGGACAGGTACATTCTAAATCTATGTTTTAAATTTGAAATAATCCCAACAAATATTTATACTTGAACTCAAGTTTTATGTATTTTTTAGTGGCTTAGGCTGTTATTATCTTCAAGAACGAAATTCAAAACAGGAGATGCACGTCAAGATTATGCAATCGATCATCCAGAACCCCTTTTGCACTTTGCACTTTCTTCAGGATGTCATTCTGACCCCGCGGTATATAAATTATACAATCACATTTTTTTATGCATATCTTAAAACACTATAAAGTATATATAAAGTCGTTTCTTAAACCAGGTTCGTGTTTACACTCCAAAACGAGTGATTCAAGAACTAGAAGGAGCAAAAGAAGAATTTGTGAGGGCTACATTTGGTGTAGCAAAAGATCATAAAATTCTTCTACCAAAACTTGTTGAAAGTTTTGCAAAAGATTCGGGACTATGTGCGGGGGGTGTGATAGAGATGATCCAACAATGTTTACCTGAACCGCTTAGGAAGCACATAAAGAAACATCAACTGGTGAAATCACGAAAAATGATTGAATGGGTTCCTCATAACTTTGGTTTTCGGTATCTCATTTGTAAGGAGCTCGTTAAGTGATTGTCAAGTGTTCGATTTTACCTAGTTATTTTCTTTTCCGGGAAGTAGTATCTTGTAAATGAAATAGATGATTATTGTTTGGAGCATTGCTTGTAGTGTATATTCTTCGGTATCAAACACTTCCTCCATCAACACTTGTTCCACTTGAAGTATCAAATCATTTCAGTAAAGGAAAAAAAAATATATCGATATTGAAAACATTTTTGAAAGTAAGATACAGCTAAAAGAACCTATAGGCGCGATTTCGATATATTAAACAGGTGTTTGGGATTGTATATTTTTAAAAATGTTATTTTAGAAAAAGTGCTTTCAAAATCGGCATAAAGCTACATGTTTAACAATAAGTGTCTATTTTCCTACAAAATATGTCAAAACATAGTTTTATCTAAATATCTAGGTCTTAAAATATGCAATATATGCAATTTCAAACACCCTTATTCAAATTTAATACGATCCTAAGTCCTAACACTATATATTTTAAAAATAATTTAGTAAATGATTAGTATTATTTAAAATGTAATTTATAGTTGATGGTGTTAGTAGGAAATTAATTATATTTGTAGCTAAATACCTTAGACACTTAGCCCGGTTCACACGAAATATTTCTTTCCTTTGTGTCGGTCCCGATCCCCAGCACTTGATACCCGGTCCCGGGCACCCGGCACTAGGACTCAGCGTCCAACTCTCGGACCTGACGTCTTGCACTCGGAACTCCCGGCGTGGCGTCTGGCACTCGGAACTCCCGACGTCCGGCACTCGGACCTCCAGACGTCCGACACTCAGATCTCCCGGCGTCCGACACTCGACACCAGTGTCCGACACTTGGTGGTCGGCGCTCAGTGTCTGACACCTGACAGCCGATACCCGGTGTCCGACACTCGATCTGAACCCGACATCCAGCACCCGACACCTGGTGTCTGACATTCTACGTCTTGTATCCCGCACTCACGCATCCGGTTCCCGGTACCCGATCATCACTCCTGGATTTCAACTGTGAGGACTTTAATGCACTCATTCAAATGATGACATAATGATTAAGAGGAGCATTACTCCCCTCATAAACCCCAGCACATTGGAATCCCACGAATACCATTGATGAGCCATTAATGGTCTTTATGGCTACCTGAGAGTGTTGGGTATAAATACCTTACACTCCAGGCTCACATATCATCTTCATCAGATCCATACACAACATTACACCATCGGATCGTTTACTCACCGTCGTAATCATACTCTGATCACCTTCTTCGTTCAATCTCTTGACCACCTTAGGCTCGCCAAGAGCTTGTTAGGTTTGCACTGTTAAGCAGGAGGCCAAGAGATTGATCTCCCAAACCCAGTTACTGAGCCAACTATTCTTTGCTCAATCATTGGCGCCATCCGTGGGACCCGTTTTATGCAACGATGTTTCATTTCATTTCGTTTTAATTTTTTTCTCATTCATTCTTCATTCATCCATAGTAACAGTTCATCTTTTCCATAAAAAATACTGTTGCACCCTAGGTGGTTTCACCTAGATAAATAATAACCACAATTACCCCATCCACCACCCCAACTAATTTCAAATACATGATTAATGAACGAGCCACATCAAGCAAAAAAAAAAGCAGCTTTTTTTTTGTGCCTTTCAATTACTTATTACGGTTTCTAGACCTTTTGTTCTAAATTTTATTCAAAAAATTGTTTTAGTTTATTTGGAATTAATAATGTAACATTTTAAGATTTGTGGTAAAGGACATTGATTCAACAGATTTTCATTTTGATTCAAAGTTTTCGAAATTTTCTTTTTATAGAAAGTGTGAATCGAAGTTAAAATTCGTAATATAATCACTATTTTTATGGATATATTGAATTGTAACTACATAAAAATGATACTTTTAAAAGTATAAAATTGTGAATCAAAATAGAAATATGTTGAATCAATGCATTTTCTCAACTTCTCACCGAAAATCCATTTTTCACCTCATCCTCCTTATATATATATATATATATATATATATATATATATATATGGCCTGATTAATGCAATAACTCTTATTTTTGCGAAACTGCGAGAACTCTAAAAAAAAAGTCAATTAACATGTAATTATGTCCATTGATATGTAAAAACTATTAAATGTTAAAAATCTAGTAAAAATATAAATGACAAATTAAAAAACTTGTATAAAATCACACATATTTAGAATTGTTCACATATTAACGTATTTTTTCAAAAAATGAGCATTCACATATGAACGAAATTTTTTAGGTTATTTTATAAGATTTTTTTTTTGTTTTTTAAGTTTATATTTACTTTATTATTAATCTTCAAAAGAGTTTACATGTGAATAACAAAGTGAAAAGTGATTTAATACTTTTTGTTAGAGTTCTCGCATGAACCGATTACTATATATATATATATATATATATATATAATAGTATTAAAAATTGTGAGAGTTCTCGCATTAATCATTCACAATAACCATTAATTTGATTCACAACTCCTACATGACATATATTTTGTTGCATATCAAAATTGTTTTTTTAAAGTTTTTTATAATTGAGTAAATAAATATAATACAAAATTACATATATCATAATTTATTTTTCATTTTTTTTACTTATTTTATTTAAATATTGTTTTATAAAAACCTCTTCGTATATATATATATATATATATATATATATATATATATATATATATATATATATATATATATATATATATATATATATATATATATATATATATATATATATAATTATATATATATATATATATATATATATATATATATATATATTAGTTTCAATTTATATTATATATAGAGTTAATTACATAATTGGTCCATGTGTTTGTTTCAATTTAACGGGTTCAGTCCCTGGGTCAAAAATCGTTCGGGTTCAGTCCCTGGGTCATCAATTTGGCTACAAGAATAGTCCCTTTGTTACTTAAAATGACTAAAATACCCTTAATAAATTATATTTTGACATTTAAAGTTATAAACTATAGAAGTTATCATTTTTTTCTTATCAACCATACACTATTTTACCTATGTAACATTTAATTCTAAGTTATACACATTCAAAAGGATGTTGTAGAAGTAACAATGTCAATATACTCGTATGAAAACTATCAAAACTTGTTTTTTTAAAGTATGTTATAATTGAGTAATTAAATATAATAAAAAATTACATATATCATGAATTATTTTATATATATATATATATATATATATATATATATATATATATATATATATATATATATATATATATATATATAATATTAGTTTCAATTTATATTATATATATATTGTCTGTAGTATTGTTTTAGTGATGCTTTTTTTCTCGGTTGACGCAAATGATGACATTTTAAAATAAAGATTTTGTAAATTTTAAAGAAAAAGAATAATAGTAAGTGTAAAAATTGATTTAAATAGACATTAGTAATAACAAGTAAGATCATATAAAATCGTTGATTGACATTATAAATTTTGTATAAAATTTTTACCTTTCTTATGGTTATTTAAGTGTGGACAAATCCGGAATGACTGTGGAGGATCCTTAATATCCGATAGGGATGGAGATGTACACTCAATTCGACGGGAATGGGGACGATGAATGGAAAACGGAGTTGGGATTGAAAGTATGATCCCCACAAATACTTGTCTTGTTGCCTGCTCTAATTCTCAATGAGTGTGACCATGGTTCTAAATAGCGTCCTATAGCGGCGCTAAGGCGCGAGGCGTTACCTCGCCGTCACGAATCAGTCCATAGCGTTGTCTTAAAGCGTAGAGTGATGTAAAGCGCGCTATAGCGCCATATCGCGCGCTATTGCGTGTGGCGTCGCGCCTTTTTTTGAAGCCTTTATTGTTATTTCAGATTTGAGCTTTTTCAATTCACCTATTTGAACTTATATCAAATGGACCACTCATATAAACTAAAAAAAATAGATAAATAAATGAAACCCAATCTGTATCACACAATCACACTCACACACAAATATTTGTATACTAATTTTGTTTATTTGTATACTAAATATTGCCGCTATATAACACGCCTTAACAAACGCCGTAGCCTCGCTATAGCTTGTAAGGTTTGAGGCGTGGCAGTGCCGCTACGCCACGCCTCAAGCTATTTTGAACCTTGAGTGTGACTTAAGTGCTTAACAACATTATGAAACCGATCGTTACAAATATAAAGATGATAAATAACTCTTTGTCATAGTTTTTTATGTAATGATTTCGTAAAACTCAACAATAATATGAGGGTACCCAGGGTGATATGGACAAATTGTTAGATTATAAAAAAACTAGCCGTATACCCGCGCGTTGCGCGGTGCCAATTTTGTAAAGAGATTTGTCAGTGAGAAAAGAAAACATAAACCAGTGAGGAGGGAATTGTTGTTGATTCTCTATAGGTGAACTTCCGTTGGTGTGAAACTAAACATATTCAATGAAAACTCCTCATGACCACCTTCAAGTTTACGAACCGATGTTGCAATGTTGAAACGGATTCGGTATTGATTCGGGACAACTTTATATCCCATTTGACCTTCAATCACTCTGAACCTCGAGATTTGATATACCTGGCCCTCTTCGAGAAGAGCCTTAAGCTTTCGTATATGATTTCTAGTGATGAAACCTTGTATCGAACCGCCATTTTTCGTAAAAAAAAAACATGTAAGAAACTAATTTAACCCCCCCACAGTTTCCATCGTTGTACATAAAAAAACATGGTAGAAATTATTGTATATTAACTGTTTTCGTGGCGTACCCTTTTTTCGGCTTTTAAAATTTTCAAACAAATTAGAAATTACCTCATCATCAGCCATAACAATCTCCAACCCAAGTAAGACATCACCGAGTTTTGAATTTATTGCCTCCCACATTCTACAAAGCCGTACATTAACAACCCAATCTTCTCTAGTTGGGTCAAGGGGCGCCAATCTTGGAGTGAGACATGTTTTTCGAAAGAGACATAATTGTACGTAGTTATGGGGCTTGTTAACTAACTTATATAGAAAAACACAAAACCACCAACCTTTGGAGTACCTAAAAAAGTTTGTGTTAATAACTTAGGGTAACTCAATAGTCTAAATATCATTATACCTCAATAATTAGTATGCCCTTAATAACACCAACTTTTGGAGTACCTAACAACGTCTGTGTTATTAATTATAGGGTAACTGAGGAGTTTAAATATTATGGTAATTAAAACACAATAATTAGTATGCCATTAATACCACCAACTTTTGGAGTACCTAAAAACGTCTGTGTTATTAATTTAGGGTAACTGAACAGTTTAAATATCATTATACCTCACATTATGGTAATTAAAACACAAGGCAACCAAAGAGTCAGGACTTTCAAATGTGTTATTAACTTAGGGTAACTGAACAGTTTAAATATCATTATACCTCACATTATGGTAATTAAAACACAGCCACACAGGGGCAACCAAAGAGTCAGGAGTTTCAAATGCGTACCATTCCACTATTTGGAATATCTCACACGTAATAAAGCCGACGACTCTAGATTATAAGTAATAATAGATGTTCTATACCCTACCGCACGTGAACTGTTTTCGGGACGGCGCCGACAAACCATATTATTGTTAATATTGATAAGATCAATTTTACTAGGCTGTAAAGCTCCGGCCCAGCTTCAAATTTATATTAAATGGATAATGGATTCTATTGGGCTGTGCTCGCATATTTATGACTTGGGCCCTTTTAATTTACCTAATTTAACTTATTAGGCCCACCTATTTAATTGGTCTCTCGACAATTATCGACCACCAAGATTTAATGTACCAATTTTCATGTATTATTCGTGGGTCTACCTATTAACGACATATATAATGTGTGGAATCAATCACCTACGTTTTATTTATTGCTATTTGTTTATGTTGGATGATTGATCGGTAGCGGAAGCCAAACAGTTGATTGTCACATCACGCCTACATCTCCCCTCGTCTACAAATTTTTTCTTTGGGTAAAGGGAGGGTATCCGGTGTTCTATCCGATAATTATTTTTTCCTTCCTTTCCTTTTTTACGGGGCCATCCAATTCGGTGGCCTAACCACAAAATATGCTCCAAAATTTATGATATTTTTCTAAGAGTCGCACTTTTCATAAAATACTAGAAGAGTATGCACACAAATTAAATTAGTGGTTAAGAAAGTTAGGGTATGAAACATTTTCTACAAATTTTCTTAGTTTTTTATATTATTCGAGTTAACACTATTCTCTAAATTAAGTACTATGTCAAACTGAATTGTGAAGTATAATCATTTTATTTTTTTATTGATAAGAAAACTTTTTTTCTTTTTAATTTTAGTTGGGGCCTTTTATTATTTGTGCATTGCAACTTTGTAATTCATAATTCTCAGACATTTGAATAATAAAAAGGATGGAGGTTTGGAGAATAGAGTCATAGACTATTATATGGTATACGACTGGTAAAAATGTATAAGTTATGGACTGTAATAATGTGGTATGTTTTGAGGAATAAGAATCCATACAAATAACCCAGAATCACAACGACATTTAAGATACGATTCCGAACAATAACTACAAGCAACGCAATTTAGAAAAGATAGGAATTCGTATTCCTATCTTTTTGAAAATATATCGACTTTTTTAGAAAAATGAATGTATCGAAAAGAAAATGCATCTGAGATTTTTTTTTGCGAAAAAATCGATTATTTCATAAAAAAATTATTTTAAGATGATTCTCCGAAACAGTTTTGAAAAAAAAAACATTATTTACTATTTTTCAATTAATTTTTAATTGATTTTAGATTGTTTCTACCGAAGTGTATTTTAAAAATGAAGTGTAGGGGATCTTCACCCTATAAATAGCTTCTGATATTGACAACCGTAAATAATAAAAGATAAACAAGATAATCATATTTCTATAACATACGATACATGATAAAATGATCGGCAAATATAATGATAAAAAGGTTATCAAAATCTTGTATCAGTCCAGTTAAATGTTGTGGCGTAGTCTTAGCTTAAGTGCTTAACAAGAACATATGTAAGTCATTGGTTAATCCTAACTTTATAGCCGGTTTATACTATTAGAAGATAAGCCTAAACTACGTAGGTTGATGCATGTATACATTTTCATCAAGAAAGCCATGTAAGAAACTAAGAAAGTATTCTTGACATCAGGGTGACAAATTTGTCAGTTCCGAGATAAGGCTAAACTAAGAACCATAAGAATGATAGCCGGTTGGCTAAAAGTTTCATCACAATCAATACTCTGTTGCTGACTACGACAATTGATTACAAGTCGTGCTTTATAAATCCAATATTTGGATTTTTGTCCATTAGAATTTATAAAGAGTAGTTTAATATTGTAATATTCCAAAGGAATTATATCATTCTTTATATACAATTTACGGTTCTTTTATTAACCATAATACCGGTTGATAAAAGTGTAAAAGTATATGTAACTATTTGTCATAGTTTATATTTCGGAATATATATAACAATAATTTGAGGGTACCCGAGGGTGATATGGACAGAATGTTATATTATAGCAAATGTTTTGTACCCTACCACACGTGAACGGTTTTCGGGACGGCGCCGACGAAACCCTATTATTATTATTTGATAAGATCCATTTTACTTGGCTGGAAAGATCCGGCCCACCTTTTGTGTATATGATATGGATAATGCATTCTATTGGGCTCTCTGCTCACATATTTATGACCTGGGCCCGTTTATTAAATAAACTTTATTTGACTTGATTTCACGTATTAGGCCCACCTATTTAATTGGTCTTTTGACAATTATTTGAGTACCAAGATTTAATGTACCATTTTTCATGTATAAGGAGGTGAATATATGTAAAGATGTGACGCTAATGAAATATGTGATGGAGAGTAGTCCAACAAGTAAAAAGAAAATTATCTTATATTGAATTTGTAAACATATAGACTAATTCCTATTTAGTCACCTAAGAGTAGAATACAATGATAATAATGTATGTACACATAGTATATATTGCCAACTTTATAAAAAAATATTGGGTAATAATGTATGTACACATAGTATATATTGCCAACTTTATAAAAAAATATTGGGTTAATATATAAAGAAGTTACTATATTTTTTGAAATGTTCAATTTGTTACTATATATTTTTTTTGTTCAATTGTATTATTTTTCTTTGAGAAATGTTTAATTATGTTACTGAACTTTACGAAAATGTTCAGTTTTGTTACCATACTTTATTTTTCTTCAATTGTATTACTGTACTTTCATATAATGTTCGATTATATTATTAAACTTTTCAATTTGTTTTTAATTATATGACTTCCAAAACTGGTTACCGGATATTTGCCAAAACGTTCAATATTTCAATAATGCTACTAAATTTTGAGAATATTTTCGATCATATATCGGAACTTTACTTTAATAGAGTAACGTAATCGAATATTTTTTCAAAGTTTTATAATATTTTCTCAGAGTAAAGTACCTTATTCTCTTATTCTCTATGTTTAATTATGTGAAAATTGTATACTTATGTGAAAATTCTATACTTATGGTTTGGTGAATAGCAATAAAGGTTTGGTGAATAGCAATAAAGGGTGACCCTAATTTTCCACAACTGTTCTCTATGTTTTCATTTCTTTATCATTTCATATCATAGAAAGACAATATATTATCTTAAGTTGACAGGGAAATAGTATTAAAATGTAAATTAATAATAGATCAAATAGGTATTAGTATTGGAGCTATACTTACATATAGGTGGGTTAAAATAATCGTTCCGATCCGGATCGATCCAAATCCAAAATAGGTCAAACGGGTCGGTTTTTAGTGGGTTAGATTAACAAATCGGGTCTTTCATATCAACTCAATTCACCCGAACATGTAATTAAAGTCGGACTCGGTCAAATTTAGGCTAAATTTCGGGTTCGGGTTTGAGCCGTAAACCAGAATATTATAAATTATTTGATTTTACAATTTTTATTTTTACTGAAAATATGCGAAATAACAATAAAAATTACATACTCTAGGTGGGAATCGAAGCAAGTTGCTTAGGTAAAATGGCACGACTTTATCAGTGTGCTACTACCTTACTGTTGTTAAACTTATTAATTATTTTACATATATCTTTATTTTTCGGCTCTAAAAAATAGGATAATGCAGTTTTTTTAATACACCATGACCAGATCCGAGGATGACCTGAATCCTAAAACCCAAACCTTTATTAGGATTGGGTTAGAGTCATATTTTTAAGTTGAAAACCTAAGTGGACCTGATATTGACAGAACTTGAAGATTTTTTGAAAGGGCTAAAAATATATATTTATTTTATTTTGAAGGGGACAAAGACAAAGAGTTTATATTTAGTAACAATTTTATGTGTTAAATCTTCATTACTTCCTAAAAACTTCAAGGGGTGAGGGCCCCTTCATGCCCTCGCTATCTTCCGTCCTTGAGACCTGACTCAAAATATGCTTATAAGGATCGGATTGATCCGAATAATATTATTTTTCACACAACATAATAAACTATTCTTAGGTCATATTTTAGGAACAATAATATTATAAACATCATTGTCTATATACTCAATTTTTAAACTAAAGTTCTAGTTAAAAATACTTCTTTTATTATTATTAATATATAACTGATATATGCATACACTAATCACAAACTATTCATTTTCCAAAATGGTTAACTCTCTCTATTCATAAAGGGAGGTCATGAGTTCAACCCACTCATCCTAGACAAATTATATCTTTAACTTTTTTATTAACGCTTCTTTTAACTCTTTATCTTATTTGCTTATATTTTTATTATTATTATCATTTTCTATCATTAATCTATAACTATTATTAATTACTATATCTTTAATATTTAATTTCTAATAAAGATTTCGTTTTATTACTTTAACTTTAACTTTTTTAGTTAATTTTTTTTTATTCGTAAAAGCAAACATTTTATTATAAGCCCCCAAAAATCACCAAAAGTAATAGATACACCAAAAAATTGTAATTATTATGATTATTATTTTGATTATTATTATTGTGAAAACTAACAAATATTATATAATTTTTTTCATTTTTAGAAAGAGCAAAAGAAAAACGATTGAGATCTATAAAAAGAAAACTAAAAAATACGATTGTATTATAAAATTAAAATCGACAATCAAAATTATATAATTTTAAACCCCGCCGCAACACGCGGATTTGTGAAAAACTTGTTTATCTCAAATCTCATACTCTAAAAAATAGAGTATACTTTAAGATTTAGAGTATTATAAAAAGCACTCTCATAAGTAGTATCGTTATAAATCGTCGCAGTCAGTTATTGTGATATCCTTTATTTAAATGAATTTCTTTAATACATTGATTGGATTTCAAATCCTTATACGATATTTGGAGATTACCTTGTCTCTAGTAGTAATGTTGTAAAGTTTTTTTTTTTTTTTGGGGGGTTTTGGGCGCTCTATTAGAGCTCTAGGTTACGTTCATCTGTGTTATTTGTTGGTTTTGTTATTATATATTGTCTTCTCTTAAAAAAAAAAAGAGTATCATTTATAGATGTTTTTTTCGACCGTTAAACACTCTCGATTTGTAAACTGGAATTTTAGGTCTTCAACATACAAGTTGTATCATGAATGGATATGTGAATAAAAATCCAAGCACGCTTGCTTTATAGAATGAAAGTTTGCCTTACGTACACCAAGTTGAGATGGGACATGATGAGATGTCGTTTACGTCGTCGTCATGGATCTTATTTCGGTTAAACGAGTATTTGAATAGGACATAACTTTACCTATCTTTTTCTTATCTCAATTCTTATCCACTCGTGATTATTTCACCTACAACTACAAGATATAGGAAATCCCTTTAGAATCAAAGAATCATTTTCAAGATATGTGGATATAC
This sequence comes from Senecio squalidus, assembly GCA_910822075.1. NCBI lineage: Eukaryota > Viridiplantae > Streptophyta > Magnoliopsida > Asterales > Asteraceae > Senecio > Senecio squalidus. The sequence continues at coordinate 24,670,788 of CAJVGC010000590.1, read as the reverse complement.
ATGAGATATGAGATTGAATTGTAGTGTAAATTAGTCATGTATGAATGAAAACTACAATGAAAGAGATGAAACAACAAAAATATGACATTTAAAGTTATAAACTATAGAAGTTATCATTTTTTCTTATCAACCATACACTATTTTACCTATGTAATATTTAATTCTAAGTTATACACATTCAAAATTATGTTGTAGAAGTAACAATGTCAATATACTCGTATGAAAACTCTTCAAATCCAAAAGAATATTAGAATGTAGAACACAGTCCATACTAGATCTTTTTTTTTCATTTGAAAAGAACTTGAACAGTTTATGACTAGTGCCAAATTTAAAGTTGGATAAACTTAATGTTAATTGAGAAATCTAATGTACGATTTTCACATGATTTATGGTTTTCTGTTGACACATTTAGTATCTCAAAATGAGTCATTAAAGAAAAAAAGAAAAAAAAGAAAAAAAAAAAACAACGTTTATGAGATTATATGAAATAGATTAATTATAAGTCAAATTAAATCATAAAAAGTGTTCGGTATGTCAACTAATTCCAAACCATTCTTGAACATATCCATCTTCATAGGAACTAATAATCTTCATGATGAGGTTAGTAAGGACTACCTATGTATATATAGGTAAACGTCTGTCTGTCAAGTTGTCAACGCCTGTCATTTGAAGCGTCTGTCTTATTGGTTGACGTCCCGTCATAATGGCGCTTCACGACTGCTTTATTGTCGTCATAATAGTAAGGCGTTACATATACTGGTGATTGATGATTAAGGCAACTCAAGTATTCATGATCATCATTAATGGATCAACGTTCCATATATTTGAGACTGACCATATAAATACATGGTCTAAATCATTGTCGAGACCATCTCATCTCAACACACACTCACTAAAGCTTAAAAGCAAAGTTCATACACTCTCGCTTTCATCATCAACCTTGATCCCCCTAGGTTCGGCAAGAACTTGTTGGGTTTGCACTGTGATCATCACAGGAGATCTAAGGTTGACATCACCTAAACTCTTACCTTTATGTTTGACAATTATTGTTCGAACGTTGGCGCCATCAGTGGGACACGTTTTTTAACGGCATTTCATTTTTCCCAATTCCTTTTTTTCTTTCTTTCTCCGTAATCAATCGTTTCCATGGAGGCAACAAATTCATCGCAGGTCATTTCTTCAACGCTAGAAATAAAAACTACCGTGACTACCACTGCAACGGAAATGGTGATGACTTCACCCCCTGCTTTTCCTCCATCACCTGTTCGTACCACAATGCCGGAATCATACGTCGATTCTGAGTGGACGGTGTCGTATATAAGGTCGACACGAGGGTATCCCTCTTTAACAAGTCCCCTTTTTTCCACAAGGCTGGCGGGAACAAGTATGTTTACTTCACCACCGCCAGTAACATCCATCCCTCAATTTCAGCCTCTTTTGTCCCACGGGACAAGCTCTCAGGAGGATGGCACAGATCAAGTCAGACAACGTGTTTCAAATGTTCCTCCGACCGCTACTCAAGGGTTCAGGAGGATCCAATTGTGGAGTTTCTTAAAAGGTTGGCTCATAGTTCTCAGCCACCACCGCCTCCTCCACCACCTACTTCATCGGACCTGTTGTCTCAGTTGGTGGCGACGTTGCGCCCAGCCTCGCAGCCGACGCCTGTTCAACCAGTAGATCCGTTGTCCCAATTTATGGGGCTGTTAAGGCAACCACACATTCACACCCCACCACCACCTCTACCACGGGACACATCTAACGACATGCTCGGAGTGTTGCAAACCCTAGTGACAGCAGCAGTACCACCCCGTGCAACCATTATGCCTTGGTCAGTGGTTAGTTCAGAGTTCTGTGACTGGGTTGCCAGATTTCCACTCCCAGATAAGCAAAAAGTCCCGTCCGTTGTTGGTACTTACGACGGTACTCGAGATCCAGACGACCACCTTGCTCTGTTTGAACATGCTATTATGACGGAGAAATGGTTAGACCCAGTCGCTTGCCACATGTTCCCTGGAACATTACAAGGTTTCGCTCGTGATTGGTTTGCGGACTTGCCTGAGAGGAGTATTCAAGACTTTGCAGATCTAAAGTCTAAATTTGTGACTCATTTTGTACAGCAAAAGAAGCAGCAGAGAACTCATATAGAGGCGCATCTGATACGACAAAGGGAAGGCGAAGGGTTACGTGACTTCATTCAGCGTTACACGCAGGAGTGCTAGAGAAATTGTTGTGTTACCCGAAAGTCAACAAATTTCGGGTTTTACTCTCTCCTTGCTCACATGATAACTGCAAGAGAAACTGATCAAGCGAAATCCGATTACTTTCAAAGAAGCCACAGACAGGGCATATGACTATCTAAGGTCAAAGGAAATTGTCTCCCTGACAAGAGAGGTAGGCGGCAAGTCATGGACCGACACGTCAGATCGCAGGCATGATGCTCTAACTGAAGACCATCGACGAGATGAAAGGAGCAACAGGAGGTTTGGCCCATACGATAAACATGCGTCTGAGCTTGCTCTTAGCAAAACACCAAAAGAAATCTTGATAACATAGCAGGTGTGCGCTACCTTCACACCTCTACCCCAGATGGAGCATAGGTCAGCTACGAAAAAAATGAATAAATACTGTGATTTCCATGAAGACCACGGACAGGACACAAATGTTTGTAGAGATCTCAAAAGGGAAATCAGACGGGCTTTGGAAGAAGGCAAGCTAGAACACCTTTTCTCTGGCGCTAAGCAGCAGGCAAATAAAACTCCACCTAAGAAGAGTTATGCCTGGCAAAAGAAGGGGGAAGACACAGAACACCCCGGACCACCCGATGGCCATGTCGTCATGATACATGAGGGAGCCAATATGAACTGACCTATCAAGGTGCAATAGTCTTTACTGTCATTTTTTCCTTTTTGTTTTCAATAAATGTTTCCATGCACATGGAATGTCATGGTCATGTATGAAACTGGCAATAATAGCATTTGGTCTGATCTTGTATCCCAATATTATCTCACAATATCATTTTTCTATGGTATTTGCATAAACAAATAAATATTGAAGTAAGTATTCAATACAAAAAGCATAAGGCCACAATAGACATCTCATTCTAAAGCCAAACATGCACTTTCATTACGTACAATGTTACAACTTGAACACGCATGCGCACGTACACAACTAAGAACATAGTTCAATACAACATGTATGAAGCCAAGAAAGACAACCTTGTCTGGCCAAATAACATACAATCATATTCGTCTTTTAATCTACTTGATAAAAGATAAGCACTTCTCACTGGGAAGCGACAATCCTCGCGAGTAAACAAAGTAAAGGTTAACCAACAAAAGTGCCATTGGCGCTGTGTCACAGGCACAATATGAAGCATACATCAGAGATACCCAAATCTATCTATGTCATTGGCATGCAAAGGAACCATGGGCCCTCAAGAAAGTGTCATACGCACAACCAAATATACACACTGTCATGCACACCCAAGACGGTGTCATGGACATCCATAATAAAAAGATTATTTTTCAAAGCAAATCAATGGACAAGCAAGTACGTACCTGTAAGGTAGTGAGCAACCAGTTAAACCTGCAGCAAGACATACAATTACAATTAGCAAGTCGGCTAAACCTTTTTGGATTTGGCCGATTCCTTACCGCCGGCCATGTAATTACCGCCGGTCATGGTTATCGCTGGCCTCAAAAAAAAAAAAAAAAAAAGACTTACGAGGAACGAGTGATGATAGTTACGACTTGCAAACCGTTGTTTTGGCAAATCCTAACTCGGGGGCATGATGAGGTTAGTAAGGACTACCTATGTATATATAGGTAAGCGTTGCCTGTCAAGTTGTCAACGCCTGTAATTTGAAGCGCCTGCCTGTCAAGTTGTCAACGCTTGTCATTTGAAGCGCATGCCTATCAAGTTGTCAACGCCTGTCATTTGAAGCGGCTTGCCTGTCAAGTTGTCAACGTCTGTCATTTGAAGCGCATGCCTGTCAAGTTGTCAACGCCTGTCATTTGAAGCGTCTGCCTTTCAAGTTGTCAAGGCTTGTCATTTGAAGCGCATGTCTTATTGGTTGACGTCCCGTCATAATGGCGCTTCACGACTGCTTTATTGTCGTCATAATAGTAAGGCGTTACATATACTGGTGATTGATGATTAAGGCAGCTCAAGTATTCATGATCATCATTAATGGATCAACGTTCCATATACTTGAGACTGGCCAAATAAATACATGGTGTAAATCATTGTCGAGACCATCTTATCTCAACACACACTCACTAAAGCTTAAACGCAGAGTTCATACACTCTCGCTTTCATCCTCAACCTTGATCACCCTAGGTTCGTCAAGAACTTGTTGGGTTTGCACTGTGATCATCACAGGAGATCTAAGTTTGACATCACCTAAACCCTAACCTTTGTGTTTGACAATTATTGTTCGAACACTTCACAACTTACCTTGGCCAAGTGCATGTTTTGCTACCACTAGATTACCATAGCAGATAAAGGCGAATGTAGAAAGGAAACAACACTGAAGGAAAGATAGAAGACAAATGAGTACTTGGTTCGTCTCCACCGTCGAAAGGCCATGATGAAATGTCGTGAGGTCATCTCAATAGGATGCATGAATCCACTTTTTTTCTTTGTTTATAAAATCATCAAAGTTTTCTTTACCAAAATGATTGTTTCAACATTCAACATAAACGAGATCAATTTGTCATTGTACTTTGGTGGACATCCAATTTATGTGGGATTATATATCTACAACCTTTATCAAATCAAAATGCATATAACTTATTTAGTAGAGATGATCAAGGGGTGCCTAAAAGAGATATAACATCGCTTATGTTACACTCCTTTGTCGGAATATATTTAAGCCGTCCCATCGCTACATTTAACTGTGTACTCGTTCATTTTTCAATATTTAATCTCACATAAAACTTTTCTCAAAACAAAACCTAAAATCCATAATCAAATAAGAAAATACGTTCGACTCGAATAAAAGAAATCCCAAACTTACAGAATTTAAGCTAATTAAATATCGTTAATAAGATAAGAAAGCTACAAATAAACAACTTTACATGCTACAAACGTGATTACCATTTAATGGTTTCTTTATTAACGTCGATAAAGTCAAAAGTCAAAACTAGACAACCTAGCAAACAACTAAATAAAAAGCAATACAAATTTCAATAAACTAAGTTTGTTTATATACATATATAAAATACATTTAAATAGTTATACTATAGTTGTAGTGGTAAAGGAAAAATGCCAGAAAAAGGTAACATAAAATACAAATTTTGACAATTGGGGTACGTAAAAAAATTTAGAACCAAAAAGTATTATAAAATCTATTTTGTTTCAAAAAAAGATTATAAAATCTAATTTGTTTTAAAAAGTGATTATAAAATCTCATTTGTTTTAAAAGATGATTTTCGAAAATTATTAATCGTTAAAATGAAGTTTCAAGCCTAAATTTTTAAGATATGATTAAAACTCTTTTTGAAAATGTGATTTTCTCTAATTCATCGTGAATTTTAGAAAAAAACGAGACGCGTTATTTAATATTTTACATGTTGAAAACAAGTTAAAAACTTAACTTTCGCAAATAATCTTTTATTATTCCAAATTCGATTTTCTAATCCTTTTTTGTTCCAAAATTTTTTACATACCCTCAAATGTCAAAATGTGAATTTTATGTTATCTTTTTTGGAATTTTCCCTTGTGGTAATATATATTATCACTTTTTTAATGTAACTAGAAAGTGAGTATGGATTGCGTACCAACACAATAAAGATTCTTCCAGCTGGAGCTTCATTTTGTCATGTCAAAAACCAACAACCAATTTCAATTCCAATTTCAATTCCATACCTAGCTTTCTTCAAATATTTTGCTTGTTAAAACATTCAAAATTATTAGGAACTTTTGCTTTATGAATTTACAACATTTCTTTCTATTAGTTCTTATGTTATAGGAAACACTTTAAAAGGATCATCATAAATATATACGTTTGAAATTTAAGTAGACATAACAACAGACTAAAAATATCCTTCCGTCTCGAAGGAAAGGTTTAGTTTAATATTGAACATACTTTAAAAAAAAATGTCATGTTTAAATTGGTTATCAATAAGATGGCATGTTTTAGCTTGTAGAATTTATATGATTAATAGTAATTTTTAAGATCATACTTATTTCGGGATGAATTAAAACTAAAAAATGGACGTTCATTTTATAAGCGAGTAAGTAGATAATAAATATGAGTTTGGCTAGGATGTGTCCTAAGGCACATGTTAAGCCTTATTAAATTTTATTATATTTTTCTCGTAATATTAAATATTCATTTAATATAAATAAATTAAGCTTAAATTTACATTTCAAAAAGAATATTAAGAAAATTTTGACTCTATTTAATACATATTACAATTTATGAGACGAATGTTTACATATTTAATGTGTTCTACCACAAAAATTAGAAAAATCCAATCAATATTATATAATTTCCATATCTTTAGATCATTCTAGACGCACGGTTGGCAAAAACATTTTTTTGGTCATATCTTGCACAAGATGATATAGTACGATATAGGAAGACGTGTTCTTTTTTTTCATAAGTTTGAGTTTCTTTGTTAAAAAATAAAGCAAAAAGTGAAACATCGAGTAAATGTTTGTCTTTTCATCATTGATAACCTGCAAAAAGAAAAAGAAATATGAAGAAATCAAAACAAAATTAATAAAAATCAAAACAAAATCAAAGTATATATAAATCAAAGGAATAATTTTATAAAAAAGAAAAGAGAAAAAAGTAAAAGAAATCAAAACGAGTCTTTACCCCGGTAACGAGCTCCACAACGAGCCCGAGAACGAGAAGTGGCGTAGTAGACAACGAGTGAGATGTTGAGAACGAGAGTGAGAACGAAGCCACTCCCTATGCTCTTACAAAGTTTGAATTTCTCTTTCTTTATTTTTGATCTTTCAAGTTGTTTCGTGATAAATTAAAATTAGATAAAATATTAAATTAATCACCAAACACTTTTATTTATAAAAAATAATCACCTAATTCGTTACAGATTTACCTCGACCTTTTTTTCGTCGTGAAAAGTATATAAATGACAATCAAACCAATAAAAATTAGCACGTCGACGCGAAAGTTAATAGTATCACGAGAAATTAATAGTATCGCGACAATGTGTTTAAATTTTATTGGTATTATTATTGTTTATATACTTTTGTGACAAAAAAAGTGTCGCGAGATATCCGTTACAAACAAGATATTTATTTTTTAAAAGTGTGAGTTGGGTAATTGTTTTTGTGATATGTTCTAAAATATTATTAAAAGTGAAAAAATCTGAACTCCGATTTCTAGGAATTGCATTATGCTAAAGAATATTTAACCCTCAAAATAAGTTATCTATTAAAAAAAAATGAAAAATGAAAAATGATGGTCTCCAAATAAAAAACAACAAACCATTTCGTTTTCAATATAACTATTTATAGGTATGCTAGTCACTTAATGTCTTTATGTAAGTTAATTGCCGGTGTGAAATTGTTTGCAGTAGACAATATGTAGCTTTCGGTTTGTGTGTTGTAATTATGATTATGATAATATAATATTACATAAAAGATTAAGATATAAACTTTTTAGTTTTTATAGCAATAACCGTATGGGTCGTTGTTGTTAAAAGAATTAGACATATAATCTTTCGTTATACCTTGATCAAAAACCATCCCCTATATTTATGGTGTAAGCCTCTTACTTGTACATGGTACAAGATTTTAAACACTCTCTTTGTACTTTAGCCACAATCCTGAAGGCTGTGGTTTTAAAACTCTAATTAAGGTTAACTTTAAACCTCGTTCATAGTATTTTTGGTGGGATTATAAGTTTGGTAACAATACGCGGAACTTGGACAATTAGTCATGAAGTATGAAAGCCTATCAACTCCATGTAACCGATGTCGTCTTCTTCAAAGTACGGATGGATTTATGTATGCATGAACATAATAATATGCAATGCATCTAGATTACCTTTAAGCTTCAAAACTTCAAACGATTCAATTATCGCCATTCCTTTATAGGGTGTTATAATAGGAAGAAATTAGGTCTTTCAACATCGGGGTCATCCCTGAGTCCTTGGAGGTCATGTATGACTAATGATAACTTGTTTTCAGAGACTATGTTTGAATTGAGACACTTACCATAACGATAAAACAAAAATAGTACCATACTTTATCTAAACATGTAATTACTAATTATTTGAAATAAAAACTTTTAAGGGATAATAAATTATTATTTCCCCCTTCTGCTTAAACAGGATAAAAGTGAGATAAATTTTGAGGCCTTAAACATTGAACATCTGATGCACTCGCATATCATTGAGGACGACTATGTTTAACATATTATATATACTACGTAACATTTATGAATTGTAATGTGACGTGATAAGGCTGCTGAGCCATCAGCTAGCTTGTCTACTTAATATATTTTTTTTTTTCGTTTTCATTTAGTTATTTTATTTCTTTTACGTTATCAAATAAGGTTATTATTCGTTCATGTTCATTGATCGTTAATTTTTAGATTAAGTTTTTTCTCTTTGGGTTAGGTTTTTTCTTATTAGATATTTGGTTACCTTTACTTTTTGTGTTACGCTATTAAATAAATTAGTTACGTCTTTATTTCGTTTATATGTTGATTTTGAGTTTTAGTTTATTAATTTTTGTTTTAGGTTATCGATTAAAAAGTAAGTTTTTAAATCCGCATCAACGCGCGGACACAAACACTCGTTATGACCAATCCAAAATAGATAAGTAAACATATTTCAAAACAAAATCAATATTTTAAATATTAAGTGTAACACCTCGCCTTTTCATGTCAACGAAATTGTCCGCTCTGTCCGCAAGTCTTACGGATTTGTTTTTGGTCGAGCTTCCCAAGGGTCAGTCATCCTGTAACTACTCTGGCCAAAACACGCTTAACTACAGAGTTTTTAAGCTCTGCAGTGATTGTAGCCACCAAAATGCGTCGTGTTATGAAAGGCTAAAGGTTTACTCATATACCCAACATCACTCTTGTCCACGGACGATGTGAGATTTGCCTAAGGTGTTACCCCCCCCCCCCCCCCCCCCCCCCCCCCCGGGACTCAACGTCCTTGTTGAGGTTTGCCCCACCATCCCGAACAGCACAAGAGTGGCTATGATATCATTTGTAACACCCTGCCTTTTCATGCCCACGAAATTGTCCGCTTTGTCAGCAAGGCTCAATGATTTGTTTTTGGTCGCTTCCGAGGGGGTCACCTATCCTGGAACTACTATGACCCAAGCACGCTTAACTACAGAGTTTCTAAGCTCTGTAGTGCCTGTAGCCACCAAAACCCGTCGTGTCATGAAAGACTAAAGGTTTACTCATATACCCAACATCACTTTTGTCCACGAACAATATGGGATTTTCCTAAGATATAACAAAGAGAATACGAAAATGTTATAGCAAGTATCCAATAAGAATAAATGATTTTTATATTTATATGTATGAAAACGTATGTTGTTTGATTGTATGTGAGATGACTAATTAAACTATACATTGTAGTTTCTCATTAAAAAAAACTAAATAAGCATTTTCGTATAGGAAGGTGATTTTTTCACTTGAAGTTTTTATTCATTCACTTAAATTTAAACTGAATTGACAATTATAGCCTCAACTCTATTTTTATTATTTTGCCCACTTTTTTTTCATACATTTAAAATTAAATTAATTGACATACCTCTAAACCATTTTACCTTATTTTTTACCCTACTTTTTTATAGACATACTTTTTTCTTCATACATCTAAACCATTTAAAATTAAAATAATTGACATACCTCTAAATTAATTGACATAACTGCTATTAACATTGCTTTGATTTAAATCGTTGTGCGTTTCGTGTTTTAGATTGCACAAGCTCTTAAACCATATTTGAGACAATCTGGATTTTGGTCATCTGTCAAAACTCTAGAACAATATTATGTAATGATCATGGGTTTGCTTCTATTCACCCCGGTTGCATTTTTTTCTTGGTTCCCATTCGTCTCAGAATTCCAAACACGAATGTTGTTCAACCAAGCCTTTAGCAGAGGTCTACTGATTTCACGTATTCTTGGTGGCGGCCAAAAGAAAGACAAATCCTCCTGCAACAAGGAATGACTTTTCGTCCTGCTTCTCATTAACTTTAAGAGCAAATACATCTCTGTTGTGTGTACGTCTGTTGCCATGTGTATGGTCCTAGGTAGTCTACATGTATAAACATTAGGTGCTTACCATTAACGGGCCTCATATACATATTAAATTAGATGTATAGTTTTTAATATATATTACATAGCTACTATTTATGGATATGAAGAATAACTTAACTCATTTCAGTGTGTTCAAAACTCAAGAGTTCGATAACAACTTACACACACAACAAGTCGAGTCACAAACTAGAGTGTAATTACAAACACTAACAATAACATCTCGAAAATGATGTTTTAATTAAAAAGACGCATGCAAAAGCATAACAATTTATTTGGAGAAAACTAAACCCAAAAGACCAATTAGCCACGACACAAAGGACCCAATTTTAAGTTTGTTCTTAGTTTTATTTTTTGGGGGTTTGTTGCTAGTAGTAGTGGAAAAGGAATGAAGACGTGAATTAGGTTTTAATATTCATTATTAGAATAAAAGGTAAAAGGGAGGGTATAATTGTCAATTCAGTTTAGATTTAAGTGAATGAATAAAAATCTAAAGTAAAAAAATCACCTCCCTTTGGTATAATATAGCACTTTGACTTTCTAAAAAAATAGAGTTAATTATATAAATTGTCCCAAGGTTTATCCTAAATTATAGATTTGTTCATAAATTTAAAAAGTTGCATAAATCGTCTATTTTTTAAAACTAAATACCCTTTTTGTCTCTAAGGTTTGCTCCAATTACGAATTTCGTTCATAAGTTTTGTCCAATTACCGATTTTGTCCCTAAGGTTTGCTCCAATTATAGGTGTATATTATGAATTAGGGACGGAAAGTGTAATTAGTTTCTAAAAGTGGACAATTTATGCAATTTTTAAATTTAGGGATAAAATTTATAATTTTAAGTAAATCATATAGACTATTTATGTAATTAACTCAAGAAAATAAGATAGATAAATATAAAGCAAGTTGTGTAATTTCAAAAAACAGATCGGAGTGGTTACGAAATCTCCCAATAGGGTTAAAAGAAATATTCACTTTAAATTATTAATTCAATCCTTCCACAGCTGTAAAAATATTTTAGGTGAAAAATACTTAGACTATCCGGTGTGGGGCTTTATTCTACCCAATCACGCCGCCATGTCATCAAATAACGCCCCATAACGCCCCATAACGCCCTGTTACCACACCGTAGGGGGCGTTATAGGCGATTTTCGGGCCTGAGCGTGAGCAGAATCACGACGTGAGGGGGGAGAAAAAGGGCACCAACGGTCGAAAAAAAGCAACGGTAGGAAAGAAGGCAACGGCTAATTTAAACCAAAACCAAAACAATCCTCTATAAAAACCAACTCATTTTTATAAAAAAAAACCACAAACAATCTCTCTTTCTCTCTCAATTTTTATAACAATCTCTCCATTTTTATACATTCTTTCAATTATCTCAAATGGATCCCAACAACAACAACAATCAAAACAACCCCAACCCCAACCAATGGAACCAATGGTTCAACCCTAACCAATATCAAAACCCAAACCAATATCAAAACCTAAACCAATATCCACCATTTCAAAACCCTAACCAATATCAACACCCAAACCAATTTCAAAACTTTACCCAACTTCCAAACCCTAACCAATTTCCCCAGTTTTACCAACAAACTCTACCACCACAACGACCATCCCAAGACCCGCTATACCAAGGCGGGTCGTTCCAACAATTGCTTAACCAAGACAATTTCCCCAATTTTCCGCAAGTGCCTCCATTTGACGTTGACGATTCTGAAGACGATGAGGTTGTTCCGGAAACTCAACCTCAAAGAATGCCGGCCCGTGGGAAGAGGAAACATAAGAAGAAAGAAACCGAATCCCAAAGAGGCAAAACCGAAAAGAAGAGGTGGACCGAACATGAGGAGGTCGCACTTGCTTCAGCGTGGTCGTCGACATCCGAGGACCCCATTTTGGGAAATGATCAACATTCACCACTTTACTGGGATAGTGTTCGTGAAAAATTCTTCGCCAAGATGCTTAAAGATGATCCCTCTTACTTTCGTACCAACGACTCTCTTTCGAGCAAGTGGACCGACTTACGAAGAAAGGTCAAAAAATTCAACGGGATTTTTCGACAAGCCCAACAAACTAGACCAAGCGGTCATAGTGATCAACAAGTGCTCGAACATGCTCTGGAGTTATACCGCACCATAATGCAAACGGGTTTCCTACATTTAGCGTCTTGGCAAATATTGAGAAGAAGCCCGATTTGTCAAAATGTCCCAACATTTGGAGGGTCCTCAAAAGCGCGTAGAACATCGGAGTCTAGTAACCCCTCCACTCCCGCCACTCCGGTATCGCCTTTTGCTGGAATCGATCTCAACGATGATGATGATGATCTTCACTTGGAGGAAGAGCTTCCAAGACCGATTGGTAGAGATCAAGCAAAGGCAAAAGCGCGCAAAGGAAAGGGCAAAGCCGCTGCTTCTTCTTCGGGGGCCGAAGAATCACTCAAGTATATTGGGGAAAAGTTCGGGGCATTTGCTGATACTGCTGAAGAAAAAGTGCGAGCAAGAGCGTTAAAGACGATCATGCAGGACACCAGTCATCTCGGGGAGCCTTACAAAACAATAGCGGAAGATGAAAAGAAAAGGCTTATCGAGAAATTTTTTCCTCAATATATGTAGTATTTTTTTATTGTAGTATGTTTTTTTTTTTTAATAAATTGTAGTATTTTTTTTTTAAATAAATTGTAGTGTGTTTTTTTTTATTTTTAATAAAAATATAACTTTTTAAATAAAATTATATAATAAAATAACAAAATAAACTCAATCACTCCACATCATCATCATTTACACACAACCACACCACCCATTTTTATCACTCCACATCATCACACTCTTTTCCTACAAATCACACTCTCTTTCCTACAAATCACCTCTATCACTCCACATCATCACTCCCAATCACCCACCACACCGCATAGTCTTATGCATTATATACAATTTCTCTTGCATATGTACTTTTTTGTTTGAACTATAAATTTAAATAATAAAACTAGCAATACTCGGGCTCTAACTGTAGAACAAAAAAAACCAAAAAACCACTTGAATAATTAAAACACACACCAAAATCAACATCAAACGAAAAAGACCAAAAAATACTTGTACTCAACATCATAAATTTTAAGCCTATTATCCTCAGCCACGGAAATTCGTGGTGCCAATCGATCAAGTAATTTGAATACTCTTGCAAATACATGTAACGAAATAATGAAGTCATTAACTGGAGTTTTGGCGACGCAAAATTAAAAAACTTATGTACGACGTAACAATTAATTGGAAGTAAATTGGCAAATTAAATGCACGGTGAAAATCGAACTTCATATTGAATTTAAAGTTAACTAACACCAGGTCAATTGTTGAGGACAGTATATACATATATCTATCTCCCATAAACGTGGAAACCAGCTGTATGGGATTGTTCGTGTTGAAAATCTCAACAAACCAATATCGATCAGTACAGCAGTCCACACCATGCATACGTACTTACTTACTTACTTACTTCTGAGTCATGACTCAGTCTTAATAAAAACACACATACCTAATTACCTACTATGTGTATTAATCTTGTATATATATAATATATATACGTATGTATGTATATATGTATATACTCGCATTATATCACATTGTCCTATTTGGGTACATGCAATGCACACCTACAGCTGTAATGAAAATGAAGGTTAATAAAGCTTAAGTATTTGTAATTAATAACCAACAAACCACACTCTTCCCTATTCATGATAGATACCATAATATCTAATCACTTTTCATAAATAAACCATTTGTAGATATTAATGGTTCAACTCGATCTCGACCTCAAAGTAACTCAAAAGGTAGCCTATGAGAGTTACGCGCTAGATATTATCGAAGAATCTAAATATCTTGTATATTTTAGATATTATAAGTATCTAAATACATTGTAGTCAAATTGATTAAAAATATGGTTGTTTGATGGAAAAGTGATTTGATTATGGTATCTGTCAATAGTAGGCAAGAGTTTTGTTATACATTTCAATGACTTATTGTTATCATCCTTCTTTTCATGATCGATTGTAATCATGTGACACCGTCTAATTAACGAACTTGATAATGAATCGTTAATCGTATAATATCTTTTGATTTAAACAACTGGTTGGTTGATATTGATATATCCGTCGAGTTATAATTAAGTTGATGTTAACAATATTGTGAAGCTGTCAACTTGACTTATTATCAGTGTGTTATATTTTCAGTACACCAACTAGGCTTCGTTCCTTGTTTTTCAAACATTTACTATTAAAGATAATTTAATTTAATACCAATATTAAAGTCTATTTTATTTGTACATTAATTAAGCAACTTGACTCTTACTTTATGATGATCCATTATCCATAATATAATGCATTTTTTAATCTAAACAAAAATAAGATTAATTCATGCTAATGCATATTTAAGATTCAAAGAACCTTATTAACTTCTTCTTTTTTTAAGGCAGACACAAGTCTGGAATTTACGAAAATAATCATCTGATTTACTAAAACCTTTTATGTCTTGTTATTATTTTTGCAATAATTGACTTTTAAAGTAAGTGATGGAAATTATGTCACATTATTTTTTTTTAAAGCTAAATTTATCCCAAAAACCATCCCAAAGACGGGGAAGGCAGAATTACAAAACCAAAATTACAAAGAGATTCAATACAACATAATTCCACATACGAAACCCAAAGAGCTTGTGTAATATATTCAAGCATTCTCGCATCATGTATTCACGTTAAAATGCGATATTTAAATTATCCTACGTTCCTCCGCCTTTTTGAATGTGTTGAAAGAGAGTTTGTGACGCAAATTTAATTATCGTTAAAAATATACGGATACAAAAACTTTTCGTAAATTTAATGATTATTTTTAAAATATTAGCGTCAGATGAATATTTCCATGTTTTTTAATTTATTTATCGAACATGAAATTCAAAATCTCGAAACCAACCTGTAAATTCAATTTTTTTGTTAATAAATCTGGGATTATGATTATGCACAACCTACTTTTAGAGTTTTGCCTTTTACGGGTAAAAATGCAAAAAAAAAAAATTAAAAAAAATGGAATATGTAAGAAATAAAAAAAAAAAGTAAACTCCCGAATTGTAAACTTGCTCTTTCTTATGATTAAAGCAAATCCATAAATCTAACTACAAGAATCACCCATACACGTTCCAATATTTACCCAAATTACCATTCTAAATAATCTATTCCGGTATAGCACTCAACATTGCCATAAAATTCGACCTCCTTACACCACCACCACCACCACCACCACCGCCACCGCCTCCGCCTCCGCCTCGTCTCCGTCTCCTTGTCTCAAAAACACCAACATCCACAACCCGACCGGAACTCTTCATATGACACTTCTTCTCACCCATCAACATGCTCTTACTCCGACAACTCGACAATGCTGCACTGGCTTTAACAGCCAATGCCGCCATTTCCTCGGGCTGTAGCGGCTTCTGAAACCGCGACAATGGTAACGCGAAGTATAACTGACCAAGCTGTAGCTCATCGTCTTCGCTAATAGCGGAAACGACATCGTCAAATTCCATTTCGTCAGAATTACAAATAAAAGTTGATGGATTCTTTTGTAACACGTAAGATACTTTAACCGGATACGAGAATTCTTGTAATCGGCCGTCTTGCGATATTAGTTTTGCGGTCACTACGGATGTTGAATCGCATGAACTGCAAATACCCATGTTGTGGTTTGGTTTGATAATATTGGGGTGATAGATATATAAACTGTATATATATATATATATGAGGATTGGGGGGTGGTCAATTTTTGTGAAGGGTAAAGATGTAATTTTGTTTGGGAAGTTTAATTATAAAGGTAGCAAAAGTGGGACCAAGCAGGCTGTAAGATGTGGATGACAGCAGTGGAGATAGGGATGACAATGGGTCGGGGAATTTCGGGGATCATGTTTCCCATCCCCATCCCCAATCTCAATATTCATCCCCATCCCGGCCCCATACCCGATGGGGAGTAAAATTGCAATCCCATCCCCATCCCCATCGGGGATGGGGATCCCCATCGGGGACGGGGATTTCCTTCTCACGTATTAAATATTTTGTAACTATCCAACTACATAAATTTTTCGGCACTTAGCCTTCCTGTAACACCAACCAACAAAGTATAATAAAACATTACAATAAGAAAAAAGTAACTTCTAGACATCCATACTTCAAAAATAGTTTTGCATAATTCATACATGCAACAAGAATTCAAAACCAGTTGCAACAAAAGAACAAGACTACAAGTCAAATTGTGGAAACTAAGATCTGAATTCAAATCAACCCTTAACAAAATGAAATCTTTAAAGTTTTCAATAGATTACAACTATGGTTTAATCTTTGAAACTTGATACATCCAGGTTGCTTCATGACCATTCACCAAAATCTTTTAGGAGAAAACTAAATCAAGCTCCTGCATAAACAATATCACATAAATATTAACAAATTTTACGGAGTAAATGAACTATCTAGTTGGAAATACTAGTTTCATAGTCATGTACAGCACGTATGAATGCCTTTCATCCATATCTATATACGGACCTTGAACATTTATTTTGAGAGGGCCGAACTATTTTTGATATACCAAAATAAAAAAGTGGACAATAACTTTAAGACGAGATTAGTAAATTCTAAAAAAGTGGACAATAACTTTAAGACGAAATAAAAAAGTGGATCATTTAAACTTAATTATTTCGGGTACGGGTTCGGGTACGGGTACGGGTACCCAAAGGGTTTTACCATCCCCGGCCCCATCCCCGTTTTTAATATCGGGGATTCCCCATCCCCATCCCCATACCCGGTCAACTCGGGGATTCCCCGGTCAATTCGGGTTTGGGTATCGGGTCCCCGTCGGGTTCGGGTTTTATTGCCATCCCTAAGTGGAGATGTGTCCTTAAACAATGATCCATCATTTTTAAGGAAATTACTAAGGGAGGACACTTTTTTGTCGTTTTTTGTGTTTTTACTTTTTACTGTAAGAGGAGTAAAGATAAACTAAGTCAAATCCGTTGACATAGTGAAGATATTAGGTAAATTAATTACTCTGGTTTACCCTTTTGTAAAACCATATCGGTTATATTTTTATTTTTTGGGTTCGTTTGATACTAATACATAAGTAGCTATAGTTGAAGTTTAAGTCGGAGAGCTTTAATTTATTAAGGCTAATGACATTAACGTATTATTTTCGAGCTTTTATAGCCGCCTTTTTATTTTAAGAAAAAAAACTAAAGCTTCACTATTCAAAACAAAGTTTTTTTTAGAGAGTTTACTTTCTTTGAAGGTAAAAAAAACTTTTATCCCCTTAAATTTTCTAAATGGTAGGCGTCAGATATACACTTGCATAAACTAAAACTAAAATAATTTTCGAATCAACCAATTATTTGTTACTTAACTTTAGGTCGTTAATCACCGATCTTGTTATCTAAAGTAGGGAATATGATTATACCTTTTATTACAATACAATTATAAGTATTCTAACTAGTTGACGACTCATTAACGTCAAATAAGTATCAATAAGTTGAAGTCCATGAAAATTTACCTTGGTACGTCCATATAAGATATAGCAATTAGCAACTATATAAACAAAGTAAAGGGAAGTTATCAATTTAACACGAGATTATGATAAACGAACTCAATATACCTCCATTAAATAAAGAAATCGAGGTAGTTAATTATTCGCTACATTGCATATATATAATGTAGTGCTTTTAAACACGTTTACGATGGCTTTTCCTATAATGTTAAAGCTATATTCATGTTAAATTCTTAAGCATTTTTTCATCATCTTTAATATATAATAAAAGATGAGTCTTAAATGTCACATCACACATTAAAGTCATTTAGATAGGTTAATATATTTAATTTCAGCCGTTACATCATATTGATGATGTTAGCAAATACTATTTTCATTTTACACCCTCTTAAAATACATATTTATATTATCTCTTTTATTCCATTTCCACTTAAATGAAAAACACAAATCTAATTTACTTATAAAATCGTTCAATTTGAACTATGATTTTTACCTTATTGTAATTCTAAAATCTCATAATTAAAAAATATCAATATATATATATATATATATATATATATATATATATAAACGTAAAGATATATATGTATTATTATAACTATAAACAACATATGTATAAATATAATGATATATATATATTATTATACGTATAATATATCTTATCATAATAACTTAAAATCTAAATAAACATATTTGCTATTCAATTTTTATCTTTTTTCACACTATCACAAAACAACAATCTAGTAGTTTGCTTTTATAATACCTTTTATTTGCTATCATGACACCAAATAGTGAAACACCATACCGTCCATAGTATCTAGTTTTCTAAGTCAAATGGACCCACTAAATAACACTAAGCTTTTTAGACAAATCTTTTCTATTAAGAAATAACTTTTCCATATTAGTATAAGATTAACACTAATAACTATGGGCTCGAGGCAAAAGTACACTTTCCTAACATACAATTATAAAATACAATGAATTTGAAACCTTTTTATTTTCTAGTGTTTTATTTATTGAATTGAAATCTCGTTAATTATTTGGTGCACCTTTATGTTGTTGGAACTTATAATTGTATCTTCTTGTTGCATTATAAATACGAAAACGTCAACTTTAAAGTTTGGACCACCACCATTATTGTTTTGCCATCATATAATCTTAAATTTCTTAACATGTTTCTATAATTGGTTCATAGGTGACGAGGCTAGCTAAGCTACCATGGTTATTATGGTGTTTAATTGTTATTAGTCGCTTTATGAAATAGTTTTGATTTTAAGGTTCAACTAGGAAATGCGGGAAATGGAAAGAAAGTAACTATAAAAGATGAAACAATAGTTTATGTTTTTACATTTGTTTAGTCGTTTTAGTTGTAATTAATGGAGAACCATCTTGTGACTACTAGTTTTAAGTCTTGGATCGAAAGGGCATCTAGGTTATTTCCCGGTTCAATATCAAGTTACATATGTGATCGTCAAGTTCTAGTTGTATGTTTATTATTTCTCATTTTTACAATTGTTTTTTTTTACCAATCATTTACAAAAAAATTCTTTCCTTAGTGGCGTAGAAAAACATAAGTGAAGGGTGTCCGACCCCTCTAACGAAACTAGTTTTATAATTTTTTTATATCTCAAATCCGAATTTAATATAAAAGTTAAATAAAAAGCATATCCTAATCAATGTCTTTCTACATTGTTTCGAAAATATATAACGAATCTCCTCTAATATAAAATGGTGACTTCGATTTTGCTTCTTGGTTAGAATTTGATTTTTTACCAAATCAAATTATATAAGTTGAAATGAATAAGTGCAAATTAAGAATTTGATTTTTTACCAAATCAAATTATTTTTCCATATCTTGTTTCCTATCTTGTCATTTCAATGGAAACATGAACGGACCCCATTCATGTTCTTTTAACAAAATCATTGGCCACGTTGTTACACCTTGACCTCTAAATTAATTTGCCCATTTCGTTCAACATTTATTTAATATTTTGAATTGCTTAATATAAAATCAATATATTCATTCAAATTCTATAATTGACCATATTTAGTAAGTCGTTATAAATCCATGATTATGCGGATTTACCATAGTGTACGTGGCTTAAGATGGGGAGTAGTATGCCACGGTGTCGTGGTAGAAGATGACACGTGTATCCAAGTGGCATTGCTTACTAAACAACCGCAATAGCCGACGCATATGCCATCTGCATTGCCTTTTTCACCTACAAATTTGACTTTCCACTTCTTCATCACCTTTCTTATTATGTTTTTTTGTTAGATATTAGAAGAGTTTAGGTTAACCCATGATTGGGCTCGAGAATCGAAAGGTCCTATGTAAAAAATAAGATTGGGCTTTTTAAATAAACTATGATTTATATATATATATATATATATATATATATATATATATATATATATATATATGAAGTTAGTGTACTACTACGATACTTATATATATAAAAACCGATATTTAAATTTCATATATACATATGTAATACAAAAAAATGGCCCTCTATAAATTTTGGACCTTGTGCGGTCGCCCTTATCGCACCCCCTTCGGCCCACCCCCGTAGAGAAGTGTAAGATTTTCTATTAGAGGAAATCAGTTACGAAGCTACAAATTTACCTGCAAGAAGGCCAAAGTCGTCAAATATTCTACAATACCAAGGGGTATGAATTATGGGTATACAACACGAGTCATATTGTCAAACAATACATGGCATCAGAAAACATGATCACATATGAATAATTAAATCGGATTAAAGTTATACCTTTAGTTCTTGAATTGTTTGTATGAACGCAGTAGATCTAAGTTAGATCTTGCGTACACGACACCGTCTTTATCGATATGCTTGTATGCTAGCACTTGCCCCGATCTAGTCAACTGGCTTGACTTCCTCTTCCTTTGCTTGAATCAACAAAACCGAAAACCCCCTATGTGGGTGTGTTCGACCGAACCAAAGAAGGAGAAGGAGAGAGATTGATATTTTAGATTAATGTTAGGATCCCTAAACCTAATCTACGAAGTTTAATTTATAGATAAACAAAACTTAATCACCAAATTAACCATTAACTTACAAAAACAATCCCTATAGTTATTTAATTATTAACTTTTAACACTTTTATAATAATTAATAACTTAAAGTCAAATAAGCGACATCTCAATGTCGATGTGTGCGCTCCCAAAGGCTCACACATTTACGGACACATATTTGCTAAGATCATTCAAATACCAACATAAATATCACTATCTAACTGATATCATAAGTAATACCGAGTTGTGTAGATAGAAGATAAAAATGAACAACTAAATTATAAAGAACAATATTCGACTAAGATCATAATCTAAAGTTAATTATATTTAAAACATAATTTGATCAATATGGAATATATTGGATAGTACTCTCAATTGGATAACTTTATGTTTTGTAGAGGGCCAATTACTATAAATTGATTTTAAAACATAATAATAATACAAAGAATCTAAAAAATTTAAGGACGAGTCATGACCAACCGTTACCTTCATATAACTCAGTCACTAGAGGAAATCCGTTATATAAAATACGGTGTTGTTTAGGAGAACCTGTCACGTAACTTTTACTTAGAGTTCAGTTATAAATTAGGGTTAGGGGGGGGGGGGGGGGGGGGGGGAGGGGGGGGGGGGGGTGTCGAACACCGTTCAGTCCTCCATTATCTGCGCTACTAGTATACCTTACTTTTAGTGTCGCAGATCTTGAAAGAGAACAGTGTTTGGCTTCTTCAAATAAGATAAATTTGTAGCCAGTTTAATATAATATTAAAAAATATATTCAAGTCTATAAATTTAACTTGGGAATAGCATGTCTATAGTCATGATATAATAAGTAACGTCTAGGTCGGGGGCGATTTTAGGGATAAGTAAAGTAGGCGGTTGTCCATTTCAATATTTTTATAGTTAATATAAAATTTTCGAAAGTTATGATAAATTAAAAAGTTGGCCCCTTTAAGAAAAACGTATAAAAGAAAATAGTTTAAAAATTAACAACAAAACTGGGTTTTTAATTGGAGGTTATGAGTTCAATTGTAAGCATTGTTATTTTTTATTTTTCTTTTCTCTTTTTAATAAACTACATCTCTTTTTCATTCTTTTATGCTAAAATTTTGTAAGTTTACATAAACTTACTAAGCTAGCAATATTTTTTATTTATTTTCTTATAATCTAGTTATATATGAGTAAAATATAACGTAAAATTTTATTATTTTAACCCTTTATAAATCTTTAATCTTTAATATATAATAAAAGAAGGGCCTTAAATGCCACATGGCGAAGTAAGGTCCATTCGATGAGTTATCTTCTTTAATTTCAGCCGTTAGATCAGATTAATGATGTCATCAAAGAATATTTCTATTTTACACTCTCTTACAATACATAATTACATTTTCTATTTCATTTACATCTTCACTGAAATAAAAAAACATAAGTTTAATTTATTTATAAATCGCTCAATTTATACTATGATTTACCATATTGTTTTTCTAAAATCTCCTCATAAAAATATCAAAACATGTATATAAACGTAAAAGTGTATATATTATTTTAACTATAAGCAACATAGGTATAAACGTAAACGTATATATCACTACGCCAAAATTCGGCTTTAGGGACTACGGATGTAGTCCCGAAAAACCCCGTTTGTAGTCCCGAAAAACCTATCGGGACGACATGTAGTCCCTACTAGCGTAGTCCCCACTGCTCCGTCCCTATAGGTTTTTCGGGACGACATTTTTTGATTTTTAGGGACGACGCGTTGACCGGTCACGTCGACGTTTTTTAATGTGGGACAAAACCTTTTCGAGACTACAATCTGTCCCAAAAGATTTTTTCGAAACTTATAAGGACATGGTTTTCGGGACTACATGTAATCCCAAAAAGTTTTGACTTTTTCAACCCCATTTATTTAATTATTTATTTATTATTTATGTAAAGAATTATGTTACTATATTTTATTTATTTAATTATTAATTATTTTATTTAAATAATATATTTGATAAATCATTATAAAATATATTTAATAAATATAATTTCATTTTAATTAATATATTTAATTATCTATATAATTAAAAACATTTATTTTTGATTTCAATATACCAATACATAATTATAATTATATAAATACAAATATAAAAATCAATCAAATTATATAAAACTTAATATAAATAACAATAAATCTTCAATCATCAATCAAAATTTAATACAAACCATAAATCTTCAATCATCAATAAAAATTTCTAAATCAAAACTAAATTTCTAAATCAAAACCAAATATCAATTTATCATATACAAATTTCTAAATCAAAACTAAATTAAACTAAACTAAAAGCCATGGTGGCAGCAGCAAGTGGCGGTGGTGGGTGGAGGGGGCAGCGGCCGGTGGGTCACAGTGGCAGCAGGTGGTGGCTGGAGGGGGCAGCGAGTGTGGAGGCAAGGTGGTGGTGGGGTGTGATGGCAGCTTGAGGGGGCAATGGCGCGGCGGCAGCAGCGGCGGCAGTAGGCGGCGGCGCGGCGGCAGCAGCAGGAGGCGGCGGCGGCAGAAGCAGGCGACATTATTGGGTGGTGGCAGCTAATGAGATGTGGTGGTGGTGGTGGTTTTGATTGAGAAGAAATGGAGATAATGATTTGTGATTTGTGAAGTTTGAATCTTGGAGATAAGTATTGGAGATGGTGAATGTTTAGAGTGATATTAGACCCTTAGATCAAGTTTTAATCAATGGATGGTATTATTTGTAAGGGGAAATGGTGGATTGATGATAGATAACACAAAAAAAATTATAATAATACAATGATTTAAATAAAAATTTGAGATTATCTTAATCAAAATTAAATATCTCAATCAAAGTGTCTAAATATTATTAAGAATAATAATTTTTAATTAATTATCTAGAGATAATCCATAATTAATAATAATAAATTTTAATTAATTGCCCGTGATAACACGAAAAAATATACAAAACTAATGATATAAAAAATTTGTATGTATATAATAACATTAATTATGTTGCTTGAAGTTAATATTCAAACATTTTATACATTTAACAAATGATGGAACAAATTATTATCTATATTTATATCTATACTATATATATAAAGCATATGAAATGTTTTTTTTAATATTGATGATAGATAATACAAAAGAAAATTACAATAACCTAAAAAATTGTCTAAAACTAGTATTTTCACCCTAGACTACTAAAATGCAAGATTACTCCATCAAATTTTTCTTGAGAAGGATTGTTGAGTTGAGAGATTCGACCCAATCTCATAATTGGTCTGATATTCTGAGTTTGTATTTCTCCAGGGCAAATGATGCTGACCTCGGGCTTGCACGTATGATTAGCAATGTGAGTGTTTGGTTGGGTTATCAATAAGGATAAGTCAATTGAGTATTTAGAAATTAATTGGCTTGCACGTTGCATAAGTAATACGGTTAAAAAGTTAAAAAGGTGCATAAATCGTCTAAGTTTAGAAATTAATTGGTCTTTTCGTTCTTAAATATTAAACTTCATAATAAACTTATAACTTTTATTTAATCAATTACAAATTAATGATTATTTACATTTGAATAACAAAATGTTTATTTAATGCACATCTATAAACGAGTCGATCAATATGTATGAAAAGGGTCGATAGCTAGCTACACACGTGACACGTACTAGCTCGTATAGTCAATGATTAATGGTGACCAATCAATTCATTGTTAATTGATCAATAAAACGCACACAGATGAATAACTTCAGATGTCATGTTTGTCTTTGGGGTTAGGGTTTAGGATTATAGTTTAGGGTTTAAGGGTTTATGAGGGTTATCGTTGTTAAAAGCTTCAGATTTCATGTTTAGGGTTTATGGTTTATCGTTGTTTAAGGTCTAACTTTAGGGGTTTAGGGTTTAAGGTATTTGTTAATTGAAATACGACACGTAAACATTTTCGATACCTTTCAGATATAGGTTTGTTTTAAGTATTTTTCACGTTTATCGTAAGTAGTTACGAGTTAAGGGTTTAGTTAGGTTCCTACAACTAACTATAAAATTAATTTACAATTATTATATATTGAATACTATTATATGATATAATATATACAAATAATATCTTAAATAAAATCAATTAATTGATATTTATATTATATATTCGTAATTTAAATATTTTTTAAATATCATTTTAGTATAATAACTTTTAATAATATAATATATATAAATTTTTTGATATCAAGTAATAATATTTTAAATAAAATCAATTAATTGATACTTATATATTATATATTTTTAATTTAAATATATTTTAAATAACACTTTAATAATTTCGGGACTACATTTTAGGGTTTTTAGGGACTACATGTTGTCCCATAAAGTATTCAGACAAGTCATTTTTTTGTCATAAGACTTTTCGGGACGACATATGTAGTCCCCTAAAAATTCAGTTTAGGCGGCAACTTTTCCCTCTATTTTTTCACTTTGGTGACATTTTTTGGGACAAAACCTGTAGTCCCTAAAGCTTTGTCGAATTACAATTGTTTAATGGTTGTCCCGTAAGATTTGATTATCGGGACAAACACGTAGTCCTGCCAAATTTTTTGGCCAAACACATTTATCGGAACAACGATGTCGTCCCGTTAAGTTTGAGCGCCAATTTTTCCCGCCAACTTATTTTCGTCATGTTTTTTTAGAGACTACGTGTAGTCCCGATAAATAAGTAGCCTAATGTTTTGTCATCTAGTGAAGTTTTAGGGACAACGTGTGTAGTCCCTAAAGCTGAGTTTAATTTGATGGTTGTCCCATAATAGTAGTTTATCGGGACAGATAGGTAGTCCCCTGAAGTTTTGTACTCCAAAACATTTATCGGGACAACTTTGTAGTCCCTTAAAGTTTGAGCGCCAAGTTTTCCCTCCAACTTTTTTTCGTTATGGTTTTTTAGGGACTACATGTAGTCCCTATAAATAATAGTCAAAATTAAAGAAAACATAAGACTCCTTTTTTGTCACGTAGTGAAGTTTTCGGGACTACATGTTGTCCCGATAAATGATGGCGTTGTCCCTATAGATTTTGGTCAAACTTTTGGGCAAAAAAACCCATTTTTTGTCGTGTAGTGGACTTTTCGGGACGGATTTTCGTAGTCCCGAAAAAGTGTTTGTCCCGAAAGGTGAATTTTGGCGTAGTGTAATTATACGTATGGCATTGTCTTCTCATAATAGCTTAAAATCTACATAAACAAAAATTTACGAGTCAATCTTTATCTTTATCCACGCTATCGCAGAACAATAATCTAGTTACTATAAAGAAGCAGAGACCCAACCCAATACATATATGACTTTTGCCCCCTTTTAAATTTTTTTCTAAAACTGCCACCGGTCTAGATTGAATCGTTAAATAAATTCTTTAACCCAATTTAGTTGAGACCTAAACTAGTACGGAGTAGCATGTATATGAGTCATGCTCCATGCATAAATTCATGGAATATATTAGTTGACACCTAAACTTATATAATAAAATTAAGAAAACTTAACATGCATCATCAATTTACAGTAATATATTAACAAGTATACAAGTTTATTATGTAAATCCACATGAACTTATTAAGCTAGTAATAATTTTTATTTCTTTTCTTATAATCTAGTTATATATGAGTGAAATATAACGTAAAATTTTATTATTTTAACCCTTTAAAAATCATTATAAGGAAGCAAAGACCCAACCCAATATATATATGACTTTTGTCCCCTTTTAATTTTTTCTTAAAACTACCACAGATCTAGGTTGAATCGTTAAATAAATTCTTTAACTTATTTTAGTCGAGACCTAAACTAGTACGGAGTAGCATGTATATAAGTCGTGCTCCATGCATAAATTCATGGAATATATTAGTTGACACCTAAACTAATATAATAAAATTAAGAAAACTTAACATGCATCATCAATATTCTAATAATATATTAACAAATATACAAGTTTATTAATACAAGAAAAAGAAGATTACTCTAAAAAGGAATTCAAAATAAAATACTACATATAAAAACGAAAGAAGAATCTAAATAATGTTTATTTAATATTATGCAATTATGTTATGAATTTTATAGAATAAAATGTGATTTCGATAATCATGATCAAACACAAGCACTATCTAAATTGCACTTTCTTTCAACAAATCCTAATTTATGCAACTTTCATTGACTACCACGAAACTTCCTTCAACACCATGTGTTTTCTTCCTTTTCTTTGATATTTTATTAGAGAGGCTTTAATTTCATAATAGTTAATTTTTACAATTACAAGAACATGTTCTAACCCGAAAAACAGAAGTCGAATTAAATGGCCTTTGACATGACGGTATTAGAGTAAGGATGTAACTTATGGTAATTATAATCCGATTTATTGGATATCCATCCGATCTGATCTATCTATAATAGATATGGATGAACTAAATGGACGAATAATAGATATGGATATGAATATGAATATAGATGAAATTTTCTCATCAGGCCCGAAATAACAATATATATGTTTATATAATAAAAACATATGAACGATATAGAATGAATAATTACACTACAAGTACTATTTTAACTTATAAATTAGTAACTTGTAATATATCTGTAATGGACTTTGTTGATGTTCATAAATGTATTCATCAAAATGAATACATTCATGTAGTAAAAAATGCTAAATTATGCGAAATGAGTTTCATGTATTTAAATTAATTGTTAATTATATTGTATTTTCATATGTTACAAACTATATAATACGATATTAGTTTGATGTTTGCATTTTCTAACAAATGTTTTTATAATATCGAATATCCATTTACCCGCTTCATCCAATAAATATGGATATGGATGGATGGATTTTTTTTTAAATGGATATGAATATAGCTCTATCTATCCGATCCATATCTGATATATCGTCATCTCTAGATGTAAGCGTGTCATCCTCCTTTTATTAAAGTCGAAGGTTCGAGTTTGATTTTAGACAAATATAAATAATGCCATATGTAATAAATTGTCTTACAAAAAAAAAGTAACACTTCAATTAGTTCATCGAAAAATTATCAACGATTTGTTCGGCAAATGTAAGTGTCTCAAAATCACATTCGAGATTTTTATGTAACTTGAAATGAATTAATGTTCTTTAAGTTTCACGAGCCAGGTTCACTTATAATATCTGGGGCGTATCGTTAAAAAATTTCAAGCAAAACGAGCCCTAATACGAATTGAGTTGATGCTCAAACAATGATTAAAAAAAACGAACTGAAAAGTTACACACATACTATATGAAAAAATTTGATCTCGAGCCTTAAGATTAGTTTCTCGAGCCTAAATGGAAGTAGGGTGTTGTTCCTGCTTGCTTCTTGGCAAGATAATATACAAAACTAAGCAAGTAGACGACCAAAGGATTCGAAACAATTTAGAAGAGAATTTAAACAGTTGCATGTTCAGCAGCACCCAGAACCACCGGCAAAACAACACAAAATCTGTACTTGCAGCAGTCGCTGGAATTTTTTAACGAGTTATTGTCTGCAAATATGTAGCAAGATTCGTATAGATGATCTATTGCATGCTCTAATGGAATTGTTTAAGCATTTATATATGATCTGGATGAGCAACTTGTATTATGCATATATGCACATGTAGACTTGATTATTATACTAAACTATAGTCAATGATGAATCTGCATATACAGAAATTTTTGGTTGTATTTGGTTTAAAAAATATATATAAAACTTACTACTGGATTCGGGTTTTTAATATATAATGACAAAGTGTTGGATTCGCGTTAACAATAGGATATGATATCAAATACCAACTAACTACAGATGTTTTACTGGAGAAAACGAAGGTCTTAAAAATACTTATGCATAACTAGTTACTAAACTTCAAGACAATATGGTAACTACTACATGAAACGGCCGAACGGAAATCCACAAAGATCAAGTAAACATATAAGAATGTAAAACTAAGATACGATGATGAATGTATCTGACAGGAGAGATTAAGTGACATCAATATGTAATGTTCTGTCAGGTTGATCATGTCGTATTGGTTTAGATGTACAAGAAACGATTATAATATTGCCAGGAGAAATTCGGGCGCCTAGGCCATAACTAACTAGTTGCCTTATATTTTGAGTTGCTATAATCGCTTTAAAGAGTCTCGTTCGAAAAACATCCCTAATATGTAAAAGGGTCAATGTCACTCGTATTATCAGGCTTAACTTTTTCTCTTATGATCAACATCTTTTATGCGCCCATATCAAGTTATCCTTCAACTTCCCAAGGGCAGCTTCTACGGGACATATTGTGCAAATACTAAATGGGCTCCCTTAAACGGTCTACGAAAACCAACTTTCTGTGTCCTGGGCTTCATTTGGAATGCTCGGGCCTTTTTAGGACTCAAAGATGACATTAATTGCATACTTATGGCCCGTCCAATTCTTTAGCATGTAGAAAACTATAAATTTACCTCCATACAGAGGAACACTACTTGAGAATAAAATGGCATGTGGTGAATGTAAAAACCGACATAAGCACTTTCATCAGAGAGAGAAATGATCAAAACTTTAATAGAAAGGAAGATATATTCACTTGTCGAATGTATAAACAAATTTGCCCCTTATTCATTTCCTGAACTCAGATGCAAAATCTGCTGTATATGTTGAAAGCAAAGCTAAAAAACTCGTCTATATATTTTTTTTTCTTAGGCTTATTTACCATATTTGCAATTATACCTTAATCCTAGCCAAAAACTAAAATGTATGTACAAATTTTAGTATAAAGAAGGGAGAAGCCAGAGATTAAAAAGAGCGGAGGCTATAGACAAACACCAGGACAGGAAAGCCATTGCAGCTGAGAGTTGATATCTGCTGCACAATTTTCTGCCACAAAAGAAAGCATCGGCTTCTGTAATCATGAAATCGGCCACACTAGCCGTTGAACAAGCTGCTGCAAGTGATAGGAATGATAGAACCTGTAATCATTTTCAAACTATTTTCCATCGGAGAGAGTAAAAGCAAGAGATATTTTATTAGATATTAGAAGAAGAGAAAAGGTACCCAGTCTCCAATAACGATGATAGACACTATTTGTACTTGGCGAGATGGACGTTTAACAAACACAGAGAATGCATCAACCGTTGCAAGTGTCAAACTCCATGGAATCGTTAATCCTTTGATTGTCACCAAGAAACTGATACGGAAGTAAGAAAACAGTTAACATACATACTTGAAGCTACCCTAATAATTCCTTGACATAATCTATTTTCGTAAAGGAAAAATCCTCATATTCATGTGTGAAGTCAAGCGCCGGTTTTAAACTTTTTTAACGTATACTAAGTTAACACCGGCATCAGTGCCGTAGTCTAGCTGTATTGTTAGAACATATAACTTTTAAGTATGGGGATATCATTTTCACCAGGTCACACAACAAGCAACGGAAAATACTATTGTCCTAGTTTTTTTTAACAGATAAAGCAAATTCACATTACAGAGACGGAAGTCACTAGGATGGTTGCTTTTAGTATACATAAGCCTAATGTGTTGACGAAGTAAACTGGATGAGAGATCACGATTACCATATAGTTTGGTGTGTGACAACTACAATCTTATTATAATCAATGATTAGGTAACGCGAATAAATTAATATCAATAAACCCAAAGTCAAGCACATATTTTACAACAGGAAATTCTAAATAATCACTCTGGTGGAGTTTTAAATAAACTAACAGGGTGGTAACAAAGTATGCAGCTTTCATAAATTCCAAGAACACACGATTGGTTTCTATAGCCGGAGGCATTTTGTTATATGTTTCAAGTTTATAAAAACAAAATAGACATACAAACCTAACCAGAGTCATGCTGCATACATCATCTATGGAGCTTGCTGCATATACGATTTCCCTAATTTCTATAGGAGAAAAATGACATTTTTATAAAACCATATGCAATTTAAAAATGAACATTTATCGAGTGAGCAGTCTAATAATTACAGTTTTCTAAAACCATATGCAATTTAAAAACATTTAATTTGGAACGGAACGGAAATGAGTTTACAAGTGTCAATTACATGATCCTGGCTAAGGTTAACTAAATAAAGCGCCAATGGGTTTGCCTCATTGGTAGGAGATGGTTCGCCCCTAGGTCTCAGGTCGAGTCTCTCTCGGGTTTTTCCTTTGGTGAATATTGAATATTAGGAGATAACTAACTTTGGTGTAAGATTCGTGGGTTGCATACTGCCATCCGAATCACTAACATAGCCGTTAAAAAAAAAAAAAAAAAAACTAAATAAAACGAAAAGAATATTAAATACTAACCAGAAAGAGGTATAAGCGTAGAATTCGACACCGAGACACATGAAAAGAAGAGAAGCAATAGAAAAGACAGCCTGACCCAATCTTAATGCTAAGCTTGCACTTGTTCCAATTGTCCCTGGCAATTCGTCTTCCATCACCCACAATTATGTGTTACGAGATTCTAATTGAGGTGATTATGTTTGGTTTGGATTGAAGGATGATTGTTGTTTGTTTGTTGCTGGTTGTTGGAGGTTTTTTGGTCATACTGATTGATGATCAGTAGTCGTGCGTACAAGCCATTCCACGTTTGATTAATTCTATGATGATTTTAATCAGGTTTTGTAAATGTGTTTTTGTTTAATAAAATAATAAAAGTAGTAAATAAATGATTTGTTTAAGAAGGTAATGACGTCGGATTGAAACAGACGTCGACGGTGGCCGGGTTTTTTGTTTCTTTCTTACGCATCCTTTGACCTTTCTCCTCTTCTCTTTCTTTATTAATTTATTTATTACTTGTTCCGACTTCATCCAAACTCTATGTCTCAAGCTTGAAATCGATAAATAATTATTATATTAACTCGATACGATTTGATTCATATAATAATAATATTTAATAACTAATATAATATATGAAAGAGTGAAAATGTTATTTAATTTAAGTTAGATTAGACATTTTACAAGCAGAGTAAAACTCAAACTGGATTCAAAAATCTACTCGAATAGCTCGAGCTCGATTTGTTTAACTCGAACAAATTTTGAGTAATTTGTGAGATCTCGAATAGCTGATGAATTGTTTTGTCTCGGATTGTTTTTTAAGAGAAAACTTCCATTAATGTAAAATAGGAAACGAACACCAAGGCCATTCTCATGTCTTATATTAATAGTTGCTAATTACAATATACTTCAGAATTTATTTTCTTACATATTAACAAAAAATAATCTAGTGAATTTTTAAAATCACCATAACATAATGAATGTATAAACATAATATTTCTTTATATATTTTTTTTTTTAAAGACAGTTTTATATGACTGTCAATAGCAAAACTTAATGCATCTACAAAGTCGTATATGACCTTTTTTTTCTTTTGAAAATTCTGTCTTTTGATATTTGATCTTTTGATTATGTGGTTGTCGTTGAATCGAACCACAACTTAACTAATAGACACATACAAATCTTTTAGTGATTTACTCGTACCCATTCCCCTTTATGGTTTTAATCGGTCCTAATAATCAGAAGGCTTCTAGGCTCACGATGTATGAGTTAGCTTACTTGTTCAAAGTCCAGTGTAGATGCCCGTTGAAACGGTTTTAAACTTTTAAGTAATCGTGGGTGATCTTTAAAATTACCAAACTCTATTAAGTATTAAGCCTGTGGCACTAAAACATCCAAAG
The DNA here is from genome assembly GCA_910822075.1 of Senecio squalidus. Taxonomy (NCBI): domain Eukaryota; kingdom Viridiplantae; phylum Streptophyta; class Magnoliopsida; order Asterales; family Asteraceae; genus Senecio; species Senecio squalidus. The sequence continues at coordinate 24,638,268 of CAJVGC010000590.1, read as the reverse complement.
CTTTATGTATATAAGCATATAGTACATCAGGCTCGAGCCATGCGCTACCTACATGAACCGTTACTCGAAAGCTTATGAAAAAGACAGAAAACACAACTCCATCATATATATCTGATAAACAAGCAAATAGCCCGACATCAAAGAACTGATTTTGACCAAGAGACTGGGTACGGTAGACACCGTTAGAACTGGCCAGTCGCTAATAAATCCCAAGTTTAAGGGTCGACACTGTCTAAGGACCAAGACAGTTCCTAGGAGCCGTTAAGCTAAGCATTCTTAACGAACAACAAGATATATTATAACATTGATTATAGTATTCTTGATAATATACAAGCATGAAAATGTTAATATCTCTCAGACAAATACATTGATGCTAAAAACCCAAACATCTATATTACTCCAACTGTGCATACCAGACACCCTGGATTTTCACATCCTTAGGAACCTTGGCACCGAGATCAGTATCAGAAGGCTGAATGCTCTCAAACACACCGATCAACTCACCAGTGTCGGGTTTGCTTGAAGTGACACTCAAGGTGATTTTCCCTGTTGATGCTGCAACGTTCTTTACATTCTCTTTACTGAGCTCCTCTTCGTCTCCTCTTCCACCAGCGGGCAGAGCAACAGCATTGTCGTATCCAGTGGATCCACCTCTGCCCTTTGGGTCAAGGAAAGACGAGCCTCTGTAAGATGGCACTAGAAAGTCTCCACCAAAGCTCTCGGGTTTACCAGATGCCACGAGTTGTTTGATTGTAAAGAGGAACGGCACACGTTCACCTCCTGGAAGCTGAACAGTCACAGCAGCGTAGTCGATTCCATCTTTTTCCTCAAACTTGATGGTTCCATCAGAAGAGACTTCCAGGGGACCTTCGATCTCGTCAAGGGTGTAGGTCAAACGAGTCATGAGTTTAGTCTTTTGGAAGTCGGGGGTAGAGTTCTTGCTTATACCTTCGGCTTTGACTGTGAAAGATGTGGGTTCCAAACAGAACTTCTTGGCATTGTATTTTCCTGGTTTGATTGCGAAACCATCAACTCCACCATCAATCGTTGGGCACTGGTTAGCAGTTCCGGTTCCTTTTACCTCCATATATGTCTTGCTTTGAATTTCATCGAAAGTTAGCCTTTTGGGACTTCCCTCAGCACTGGCTCCCTGATTATATAAATGTACATCAATCATACTTTCCCCCAAAACTCATCTATTGAGGGAGTTTAAACAATTAAACAAAACATAAACCAAAAACTATAATCAAACCAGTCATCATTCACGATGGAGCGTAATTAAAAATCTACACCCACAACAAAGTTCAATCAACAAAAATATCGAATCTTTCCAAAACCCAACTACTAAAAACTAAAATCACAATTCGCAAAAGGCATATGATCAATAGCAAGAATTCTTGCACCTTAAGGATCTAATGGTCATTAAATATTCAATGATACGCTGGTGCGTAGACTGGGTGGGGTCAGAGTAGGCAGTAGCGCAAAAAAAGTTATATTTATGTTACTTTGTATATTTTGTCCCTTTAAAAATCTACCCCGGAAAATTTACTTCTTACTTTGCCCCTACGTAAAAAAAATCTTGTCTTACTAAGATATAACTTCCCTATGCTACCATGTAAGATGTTTTTAATGGTCGGAGGTTCGAGTCTAGTTAGAGACAAATGTAAATAGTAGCGTTGTTATATATAGATACCGAGACGACAAGGGCAGAAGTGGCAAGAGCGAAACCGGCGATCTTGGCAGCATCTGTGCATTTCTGGGCAAAGTCCTTAAGATCAGATTGAAGAGAACATGAGACTCTACCAGCTCCAGCAGACTCAACACCAAAGGCCTTGCAAACACTCGGACATGACTTGAGCTGTACCCGGCTAGAGACACCAACCTTAGTTGGTGTCATAAATGTCGCCGCTGATTGTAACGAAGCTGCCATTGTTGTTGTTTCTATCAAACCAAAAACAAAACCAAAAAGCTAATGGGGTACTTAGTTGTAGAAATGGAAATGGGATTGAGGTTGGAAAGAGATTTGTATGGTGGCAAGGGGTTTGATGGAGATTTTGTTGATAAGCAGATAGGATAAGCTCTTATTTTATTGGCTGATATGGTGCCATTTTATGCTAGGTGGCAATTTGGTTTTTGGGATCAAACTCTCATTTTCCATGTGGGACTAAAAATGACAAGTAAGCACATTCTTGCTAGTATCCGATTTACTAATATGCACGGGTGGAGTTACGGGATGCCCGGACCTCGTCGACGAAACACTATAAGTTTTTAGTAAATTCGTAATAGTTATAAAAAATATATTACGTGTCTTCTATGACTCATCCAACGTGAATGATTGAATTTGTCTATGATTACGGCTCCCATTGATTCAAAATTGTGGTTCAGTCCCTTCTAATATCGTTATTGTTCATACATAATGAGCTACGGATCAAACAAGTAAAAATGAGTTTTATTTTAGTCCTTAAACAAATTGGTTTTATGGTTATAAAGTTGGACGATTTCGAATCACAACGTGAATTTTATTTTAAAATGGTAACGTCCATGAAAGCAAAAATGAGAAAATATTTTGCTACATTATCACCTTTAATTACCGTTTCCGCCACATTAAACCCCTGTTTGAACAAAATTGGGGTGGAACATCTTATGCGAAAAATCTTTACAAAATTGGATATCGTTATTGACCCATTATATGTCGATAACGACATAGCCGAAATTGAAATATCTTTTAAAGGGTTATTTGGGGTTTATTTTAACAAGTATAAAACCCCATCAAATGTTGGTGAATCAAGTTCTTCTATGCGTCGACCTATGAAACATATACTAGCACGGACCAGGAAATTGACTTGTATAACAATTTAAAACGAGAAACACTTAAACGTGCTAGGGGTGATAGGGATGACCAAACAAATACCGAATATTGGAGGTATAAGGAAACTGATTTTTTAGCCATAAAATTTGGAGTTGAAGAATTCTCCAACTTTGAGGTTTTGGCTTGGTGGAGAGCACGGGAATCTCAATTTCCCATTCTAGCCGCCATGGCTAAAGATCTACTAACCGTCCAAGCTTCTTTCGTAGCTTCGAAATTTGCTTTTTCTCTTAGTGGTAGGGTATTATCTTTACGAAGAACAAGACTCACACCGAAGGCATTGGAGATGTGCATTTGCTTGAAGGATTACTTAGACGTGACCGAACGTACACAAGATCACCAAAATCTTGAAGGCGAACTAGAATATGAAGGCGAAATACTCGATATCGAGGTGGAACAAGTAGTTGCAATATCACTTTCCGATGAAGAAATCGCTATCGATGAAGCTTCCCGAACATCTACCTCCGAAGATGAGCCCGTTGAAGATGACTTTATTGACATAGACGAAGATTAAGAATGAAGAAATTCATTTCAAATTTCCAATGTTATTAGTTACATTTCATATTAAAAATAATATTTTTTCAAACATTTTTATATTAATTATCGTAATATTAAGGTTATGAAGATGTATTTCAAGTTATTTTAGTAGAAGACAACGTTTATGTATGATGTGTTAAAAGTTTGTTTAATAAAAGTTGAAGTTTAACGTGTTTTTTCAGTTTACGCTTTTTTCCCACGATGTTATTAGTTACATTTCATATAAAAAATAGTACTATTTTGAACATTTTGCTTAATAATTATCGAAATATTAAGCTTTAAAGATGTGTTTCAAGCTTTTTTACTAGAATATAACGTTTATGTATGATGTGTTTAAAGATTGTTTAATAAAAGTCGAATTCTAAAGTGTTTTTACAAGTTACGCCTTTTATTTTTATTAAAACTCAAAACCGGGTTTTACCCGGGTTTTATACCCGAACCGATTTGGACCCGACCCCAAACCGGATTTACCGAGTTTACATTTCAAACACCCAAAATCAGTTTGAACCCGACCCAGTTTTTGGTCAAACCGGTTTGGAAAGGTTTGACCATACCCGGTTCAGGTTTTAGTCAAACCCGAAAATGACACGACTAAGTACTTGGATGTGGTGGTACCGAACACTCTTTGGACCATAGGGAGACATGGCAACAAGCCAACAACAGGGGCGGATGTTTTGTGAAAATAGTTTTTTATAAGGCAAATAACATAGTGTGCATACCCTCTCAAAGAATTTTTTTTGCAGTGCATACCCTATTTGTAAATTCTATATCCGCCACTGGCCAACAATACTATATTTAATCTCAAAGAGTCTATAAGAGATCGATAGCCTCCTACATCTATATATGTTTGGTAATTTGGGGACAATAAATTTGCGAGACGACTAGTTTTACCATATATACCCGTACTGTGAGCTACCGAGCCACATATTGTCATCAAGTTTTACGAACCAAAACAAGATAAATTAAAACTTAATAATTTCACTAGATTACAAAGACTATCAGCGTGACTAGTATACCATTGTTGTCTATGCATTTTCAGTGAAATATTGACAGTCTACACGGGTTAAATAAAAGTAATCGAGTCTTGAAATGATTCAAACAAAGTGAATAACGAGTCTCCACAACGGGTAGACGAGCAACAGGAGAATACCGATGGTGTTGGAAATACCATGCCTCTGCATGAAAGAATTCCTGAATCCACCCGATGCTCGAATGTGTTGTTGAAGTAGGTAACAACCAATAACTAGACATATCGCAACACCAATCCAGCTTCCCCTAAACGCATGCGTAAATAACTTTGGAGCAACTAATAAAAGAAGAATCATCGATCCTGGTATCTCCAGCCAATCTGTACCCAATTAAAAACATGTTCAACTCGATATCCAGAAACTAGAAAACAAAGCTGTACAAATTCTAAAGCATATTTATTACGATTAATCCAAATTTCATTAAATTTGTATATACCTGGGAAATGTTGTGGGAAGAAGAGCCTTAGTACCACTGCAATGAAGGCAATCCACATCCCGAATTGTCCCCTGCATATCATGGTGAAGTAATTACATTGTGAAGCAAAATATCGCACTTGAACGAAAGTAAGCCAATTAAAGAGGTTAAATGCACATAGAGAATATAAACCTTAAGAAGTGGAAGAATGAAGGAGGAAGACTAAAGAATATATATGGTACTAAAAGCGAGGTCAGCATGTTCGATCTCCAGTTTGTCCGGTCCAATATCAACAAATAACTACATCACCATATATTATATTACAATAATTACAATTATGTTCTAATCATACGAGCCAACGAGGTTTTGCATAACATATAATGAGATCAAAGTCTCATGAATACGAAAAGGAATTGAAAACTCACATGGCAGAGAAGGATGCAACCCAAGAAAGAAAAGAAGAGCCGAACCCTAAGCCACTAAGCTTAGTTGCATGCTCAAACAACTTCTTTACTACCAACTTCAGCTCACTGATATCGCCATTGATCAACTCTTTTGTCACCTCATCCGCCTTCAACGTCAAAAAATCACTCCTCACCATTTTGACACACGGATATGATCAAACTAAGATCAAACTGATCGAGAAATCAACCTTATAAGCATTGGAAATAGCTTGTATCAAATGTCCGGGGTCCAAATACTACCGAAATTTGAAAAGAAGGGAGGAAAATGAAATTAATTTCGAGTGGATGGTTCTGCATATTTTTAGCAATGCTATTTAGTGCCGGAAGTACGGTCTACTTCTAGTTTCCAACTGTATCTGATTAGTGCCAATGTATTGGATCCAAATGGATTATTCATTTTGTGAATCAGTTATTTACCGATAAACACGTTAACAACTGATTTTGATAACAGTTTTAAGATTTGTGTGTTAACGATTAAAAAACTAACATTATATGACCAATTACATAAACACTAAAATGAATATTTTCTTTTAAATCAGGTCAATTAGAACAAAATATTACATGATTGTGTTCATATGTCATGGCGAATTTACGAATTTGATCCATATAGCACAAATGGTTGATTCATAATCTACTTGTAGAGTAACTTATAGCGAAATAGTGTCGAGGACAAACAATGTAAGAACAAGTTGAGGCAAATACAAGTTTAATTTGAAAGTCGAAAAAACTCCAAAGCCGCTTAAATAGAATACGTTGCAACAGTTTTGATTTCTTAATGCTAATTTATCAACATCTTATGACCATCAATATTTGATTTGTGATGATTAAGAAAGTTACAACTTCCTACATATTTCGAACACCATATTCATAAGATCCAAAATGCAATTGAAGAGGTTAATAAGTCACTTTTATATAAAGTTGACTCGAGTCACAAGCTAGGCAATGCAGATGAAGTTGGCCTTCTTCTTTTTTTTGAAAAGCTTATGTATTAGAAACAAAGTCCATGAGACTAACGATACAAAGGGTTCTCAAGGACAGAGAACACAAAAAAGACCATAAAATACAAAATGAATCCAACCAAAAAAGTAAGAAAGACCAATTAATCCGGCTTCAAAACAAGGGGATTACGGATCCGGTTCTTCCAGTTTGCGGCATCTCTCCCGATCCTATTTTCAAGCCATAAAAGGCTAAGCCTTTGCACGCTAGGAAAGACATCTTCATGAAGAAATTTGGATGGCTCCTCCTCATCACCAAAAACAACTTTATTTCTCTAGTTCCATATAACCCAACATGTTATAAAGCAGATACCGTGTAAAACACAAGCCACTCTTTTATTGTTACCCAACTTAATAGAATCCAAAATAATTTTGTGAAAATGTGGTTGGAATCATACCTTTCAGCCCCCACCATCGGCTCAGCACGATCGTGAGGAACCTCAACGCCTACCGAAGAGGTAGCCATTGTTGTTTCCACTACAGAGGAGAAAGCGGGGTGTAGCATCGGCTGTACTTCCTCGAGATTTATCTAGGTTGGCTCAGCAGTGGCAGGAGGAGCAGATTCTCCGGAGGATAATAACCCGAAGCCGAAAGAAGTATAAATACAAGAACATAAACTTCATTAAAGGTATCCAACATTAACCTTAAATACCTAAATCAAGAACATTCTCTTCATTGAATGTCCTTGATTCCTTCTATATTTTATACCTATTTATACATTTGAATCACTCATATCTAGATTATTCCCAGAAAATTCATGCATATTGATTCACACGCCTTATCGGGGAAATCTTTCCGATAAGCTTTAGGTTTTGTTTCGTGTGAACAGATTGCATGTAAAAGAGAAGTTGGATCGTGGCAAGAGATTTAACAAGGAAGATTTAGCCCTTTCAAGACCCGGAGATTTATTACTTCAACAGGGCCAGAATAAACAATTTTGTCATTCATCACCATAAATATATTGTGTATTTATTTTGGAAATTTTGTCACCACAAAAATCAATCAAGTTAAACCTAAAATATAGAACAAAACACGTCAAACCACACTTGACAATGTTACTTTGTCCCCCTTAAAAACTTTCCAAACTCCGCACCTGGATTTTCTCCGGTTGGCTCGTTGAGTGGATTATTCAATAATTCCACACTCGAATATACTAAGCTAAAGAAATCCGTTAATCCATATAAAGTTATCTTAAGATCTTATAATCCGTATTTGATTTCACATCTGGATTATTCAACTAAATGCAAATAAGTGACAACCAAACAAAAGTGCTTGATTCCAAAAAAATTCAGGTTCCACTTCTCTCAAAAGATGTGATTACATTGGAACTTTAGTAGTATTATAATTCTTTAAAAACCACATTTTAACTATTAATAATTATAACATTGGAAAAAAGAATTACTCACAACGAGACGTTTAAAAAAATCACACACTCGGCTACTGTTGTTTTTGGTGTCGATGGGTTCGACTCTTTCGAGCCTCGACAACTGTTGGCCCGTGGGAGTCGCACACTTGGGTCTTAAATTTGCAACTAAATTTCTTTGTGATTGAGCTTTTCCATCCACCTGGTCCGGATGGGTTTACTTTATCAATACTCTCGATTGCTTTTTTCATGGTTGAACATTCGCGTTCTAGGTAGTTTACCCGCGTCCTCATGCTATCCATGTCGAGTCGTAACACCTGATTCTCTCTTACGGCTGCTGGTAATGTGACTCCAACGTGTCTTTCCACCTCACCTTCAACAACTGATTCGTTTTGTTGTATGACGTCTGGTGGTCTATCCATGTCCACTGACATCAGTGTGCCTGTGATTGCTTCACGGAGCTGCAACTGCTCGAAAAACAACACTTGTACCACTGCTCGTAGTGGAAGACGTTCGTTTTGTGCTGCGTGTGTGCACGCTTCTAACGTTAGTTTCTGCCAATCCAATACTCCAGATATTTTCTCGCGATCGGCTTCTTTTATCCACGGATGTGCCTGCGAGCGAATAGTAATTGTTAACTTTTGCAACGAAATACATGAAATTCATGTAATAATAAGACATCGCTAAAATCCAAACACTAAAGTTAAACGATTTATAATTTTCATCGATGCAAATTCCGATATGAAAAACAAAAAATAGCTACCTTGAGATAAACGTCTACCGATCTGTAAAGTCCGTCATCGTAGAGACGTGCTTGTCCGGGTAAGGCATATGCAAGTTCCAAAAACGTCTCAGGCTTCAGATTAGTATCTGATGCAATTTCGGATAAGTAACCATCGATTAACTTTCCAACAAGCATTAACGTCACAGATCCAGCGCGATTCTCCTCTGCATCACCGTTATCATCTTCAATTACATCACCAGTTGACAACTGTTGTACACTCTGGAGAAAGTGAGCTAGTATCCTCTGCACACATTCGACATCGTATAACGTCTCCGTAAGGTAGGAATAGCTAGGCATTAGAAGATCATCTAGTGTTGCTTTTTCGAGTTGTAATCCGATTTTCCTCTCTAAAGTTGATCTACAAGTATCAGAAGCTTTTAAAATGTTCACTGCTCGCAACATTCCGAAAAACAGTGTAACCGCCTGCGAAGATCGTAAGCCGATTCCTTCTGGAAGATTAGTAACTATTGTTTCCAACAGCTCCTTTTGTTGAATCTCCGAAAGCATAGATGAGGACGACGATCTCCTACCACCGCGGCTTACTCCAGGAATGTGTTTTTTAGCATACGAAATCAGACAATTCTCGACAATTTCAGGATTCAGATCTCGAGATTTAATCGCGCTTATTAACCGCTTGAAGAAAAGCGGACTAAGGTGTACAAGTTCATCAAACCAACGATCAACACCAGCACCAGCACCAGCAGCTGAAGTAGTAACTTCATTAACCGGCCAGCCAAACAACGAAGGATCCGAAGACGAAGCTTTGGAAACAATAGAATCAATACACCGCTGCACAATGCCAAGCGATTCCGCCAAAGGCAACAAATCCTCACACGACTTAAGCGTCTTAATCGAATCATTCAAACTCGTAACAACATTCTGCGAAAGAAACCTTTCAGTTTTCGAAACAAGGTTGTCCTCACAATACTCCTGAGTCATCTCCAGCACTTCACCAGCGCAACGTAGCGCGGCTACATTGCCCGACGTAAGCTCCATCTTAACCGAGTAACAGAATTTGGCAGCAGCCTCAAACGTATCCGGTCCCCCGGGGAAATCCGGAAGGCAAAAACGTTGCTGTATCTCTTCTTCATCACCTGGTTCTTCAAACTCATTTCCAGCATTCGTTTCTTTTTCGGTTATCATTTCGTATAACTTTTTACTTTTCGCCATTAGCGGAAACTAAAAAGATAAACATTTCATCAAACAGTTAGTATGCAAACTCGTAACATTTCAAAAAGTAGCAAAAATATCAAAAAAAAAAACTTCAAATAAAAAGTAAATCTAACTTTATGAAGATGATAGCTCATATCTCCGACGTCAATAATGACGTCACTCGGTAATCCAGTAGTACAAAACCTGCAAACAACAAAAAATCAGTAAAAAAAAATTCAAAAAAAAAAAAAAAAAGTTTAAAATTTACCATGCTTGACGTTTATCAGTAGCCATGATTGAGGAGTGTGAGAGATTACTGGGGATTCATGTGTTGACTAAAAAGGTGATGTAATTTTGACTTTTTGTGTGCGAAGAAATGATGAAGATGAAGAAGGAAATGGATGAATGATTGATTCAATGGTAATGGATTCTTTTTTATTAACGGTTTTGGTTGAGGACAATGATAAAATAATAAAGATTTTAGTGCGACAAAAACCATAGTCCAAGAAAAAGAAAGTAGCATATTACAAGGAAAGAAAAACATGTATTCCCTATGCACTTTATTTTACTATTTATTTTTAATAACAATCATCTTTATTACTGATTAAAAAACTATAAAATGCATTATTTAATTATACTTTATCAATAATCATCTTTTTATTTATGGAGTTAGCCTTGAATTTTAAGAAAATCTTAATATGTACAAATTTTCAATATGTGTCATAAGTTATACTTTGTCATGTCTTACTTTGATTGTTTATGTTTTAAATTTTAAAGTTTATTTTATAAATAATTTAATCTTTAATATTTTCTTTTTGTTATATTATATTTGATGAAAATTATATTAGTAAGAACATTATTTAAAATCGAATTCAATCATATATTTTGCATCAATATCATATAACACAAAAATATATATTTAAGATCAAAGTTGACACGATAGGCTGCCTTCTAAATGCCTTTTGAGTGTTCGAGGGATACAATTGGACTCGATATTATGTCCATTATGTAACAAGGAGGAGGAAACTATCGATCATTCTCTCGTGAAGTGAGAAAAAGTTCTTCCAATTTGGAAGAAAGTGTTTGCTTGGTGGAATCTACGTGTTCCGAGTTTCAGTCGGGTATGTGATATTATTTAAGGTTTTCCTAACTTGTTCAAAGGTGGTGAAAAGGCAAGACTTTTCCAAGGGGTTTGTTTTGGTTTTTATATGGCTAGAAGCGGCGTAATACGGTTATTCATGCATCACCTGAAGATATTGGTACAATTATTGAAGTGGACATCTACCATTCTATTCACAGTTTATCCCACTTATGGATCTCGAACAGGAGTCGAGACAAGAAGATTGATTATAGAGCATGGACTAAAAAGCTTCAAGACGTAGTATTTTAATGTGCCTCATTAGAAGCTATTTGAACATCTTGGTTTTTGTTTTTGTTTTAGTCAAAAGCAATTTTTGTGGCTTCAACTTGTAGCCTATCATTGGTAACGTTTATTCACATTTTGTGGATTTTTTAGTGATTTATAAAATTCTTTGCTTTAAAAAAAAATATATCAAAGTTTACAAAAAGAGACTTTAAAATTAAAAACGTAGACAATTAAAGTGGAACGAATGTAGTAATTAACAGAATGTAGTAATTAACAGTGTTAGTGGTGAGCAAAAATCTCATTGTATACAAGTAACGAATCGGTACGATAGTGACTGTATTCGGTACTTAATTTTCAAAATCAAAATAAATCGGTAACAGTTCGGTACTGGACGAACATAAATGTGAATAAAAGCACCATTTTATTAGTACTAAACCGGAATCATACCAGTACCAACTCGTATTATACTGATTGTATACAGTACGGTATTCAGTAGCCAAGATTTTCCTAGAAATAAGCCAATAATAAATAATACAATATCAATTTGGTACGAAACTAGTTACCAAACTCATCCTTAGTTGTGGTTATTAACGGTCTTTTTAATTAACTAAGTGATAATATTGTTATTAAAAACATATTTCACAAGATAGTAGGTAAAATAGTTAATGGTAAGAATATTTATTGATGTTTTGATATTTTAAAGTATATACTATTAAATATGGTATGGTATCCCACAAGCTACAACTAACATTATTATGATTCACACTTTTTGCTAGTGTAACGAAAAAAAAAAAAAAAAAAAGACATTTTGCTTTACTTTTACAACTTGTTTCATTCAAAAAGTATGTTGATATAATGACAATGGACTTTACGTTAAACATCTAATTTCACAAATGGAATGTCCCTTCTCATTGTTACCCTTTCCCACTTTCTCCTACATGTCAATTACTCAATTAGATGAAGCGGACAATTACTCAAATCTCGTAGTTGTTTGTTCAAATTTCGTTATAAACATAATCTATTAGGTTATTAGTTTAACAATATACTTGTAGAAAGTAAATCTTTAGAAGTTTGTTTATAAGTTGAAAGCTTGTTATTTTTGGTTAATAATGTTGATAATGGGACCTAAGGCATGATTCAATTATTTATTGGTAATATGATTGTTCAAATTTCCAAATTATTATAATATGATTTGAGTTTATAAAAAACAAGTTTGATAAATTATAAATAGGCCCCTTATATCCAATCAGTAGATGAATTAAATATAAGAATTGCTTGGAATTTACTTAATTTCGTCTCTTAACATTAATATTAATAATTTTATATGATAATGCATGTTTATATAAGGATAATGGATAGCAAATAAGTCATTATTTGTCTTATAATGAATAATATAAAACTACAAGGGTCCTCAAGTATATTATTTTATTTAGAAAAGAAAGAAAAAAAAGTCCGTTATAGCAAGAAATGAATTCCTACCTACTTACGCATTTCATAATCTTTTTGCACTTTCACATGAAGTTTTCAAATCCATTAGACTTTTTTTAGAAAGTAAAATAAGACCGCGATTTTAAAAATCAAGTCTTTATAATTACGATCCATAAACCCTATTTTGTAAAATAATGAGTTGGTAGTTCCAAATATAGAGGACGTAGTCGTTTCTCTCAAAATTCTTAAAAGAGTCGAGTAAAATAATTAATAAATAATTAATATGATGAAATTTGTATCATAAAATAAATTTTAACAGAGATATTAAGGGGGTGGTTTCTAAATTTTTAGATTTATTTAAAGTATAAATGGGACATCTGTGATGAAGTTTGAAATCTAGGGCAGTGAAAGCATTAAATTAAGTTGGTCGGATTGTTCCCAATTCAATGTCATTTCTAGAATATGTCGACAAATGATATTTATTTCAACTGTATCCTTATAAAATGTATCCGCCACAATGCATGACTCTATTTTTTTTCCTTTTTTTTTGAAACGCTCAAGCTAACTAATCTAATAAATAAACGGACAATATAACTAGGACGGGGAGTGAACCCCTAACCAATAGGTCTCTGAACAACACTGATATCGATAGCCTTATAATGCATCTCTATATATTATAATGCATCTCTATATAGTATATAGTGGGTGCCATTTGTGTTGTACACCACCAAAACCAAAATTACTATATACACAATCGATAGTGTTTTATTGGGGTTGTTCCATTTATACTTCTCTTGGTTTAAAATCACAAAAAGTAGATAAGCAGTTTAAAAGGCAATACCGAACCTCAAGATTAATGATACTCAAATGTCTTTACTACCCATGAACTACAATCCTTAGAATCCATGTGATAAGTTATGACAAAGAAAATGGATATGCCAATACTGACCCTCAAAGGTAAGAAAAAGGACTCATACGCGAGTACTAAGACTTAATTATGTAACTACTAACCCTAAGCGCTGCCACCATTATCTGCAGACGGTTCAACTGCCGGCTTCTTAGCAGCTGCAGACTCTGTTGAAGCTGAACTCATATTCACTCGCTTGACTCCCCTCCCCACAACCCCAAGATGTGTCACTCCAGAATCGCCGTTTGTGTGAGCTGTTGAAATAGTAGGAGACTCAAATCCAGAGCTGTTAGCCGTACCAATGCGTGAAGAAGTCAATCCACCAGCACCGCTACCAGAAGTCTCTACACCTTTCCCCTTAGCAGCCATCATTCCAAGTATATCAGATAGTATAGAGGATGGGTTTGACACGCTCTGCTGCAAATCTTCAAGCTGCCATTTTCCCAATAAGAGGTTCAGGTTAATCAAAACTAAAAGAAAAAACAAAAAGTTGACAAGCGATAAAATCCAAGGGATACCTTCTTTTCAAGATCGCTAGAAAGACCCTTGAGGTTCTCAATCTCTTTTTCTTTATCAGCAACAGAATCGGTAGTTTGTGAAGCACTGGATGACTGTCGGCCAAGAAGACCTGCTGATTCAGGATTAGCAGAAGTAGAGGAATTCTCTAATTCAGCTGTCAGTCGCTGCAAACGAGATTTGCAAACTGAAACAGCCTTTTCACAATATGGGATTGCTTCCGCCACCTTTGAACCAATTTCTAGACATAAACATATCCTAAAATTTCTGAAATTCTCCTATTAAGGAAATGCCCCAGACATAACAGTACAAATCTTTTAGACTATTACCAAATCGTATAGATACTACTTTAAAGTTATAAACCATTGATCTTAAAAAAGGATACAGTTCGGCAATATGACGACTATCTGGTTCAGCCATGCGTTCCAACATTGCTAATGCTTTCAGATAATCGCTGAGCGAAGTTTCAACATCCTCTATACCAACAACACAAACAAAAATCAAAACCTTATAAATGGCATGCCCAATATATCGTATATGCAGTCACTAAAATATGAATACCTCTCTCCAAAGCTACCTCGGCTAAAGCTGAAAGAATGTCCACTTTCTCCATCGTGTCACCTGCTTCTTTTTCAGAAATTGCCCTTGCAACATCAAGCATTTTCCATGCTAAATCCAGGTCAGATTCATCCTCCTCTCCGTCACTTCCTTCATCAGCATCTTCGTCCTGATCCTCCTCACCGCCACCTGTTATTTGAAAACAGCAACAAGCAAAGTTTGATGTTTACCGTTATTTAGCAAATCAAGATCCAATTTGATATACTAGTCACAACTCACAACATTATCTATGCGTACGATTAGAGATACATGCAAACACGCGTTTGAACTATTTTATTTTATAAATTATAATTATCTAAGTTTTTTACTCGTGCAGATATCTGATATTTGAAAATCTGAAACGATTGCTCCTGATTAAAACTCATTAGCGCATAGTAGTATAGTACTAACCTTCTTCTGAGACACCGTCAACATTCGACGTCCCTTCTTTCACATTACTCGAAACAGAGGTTTCCACGCCCTTAGAAGATCCTTCTTCAGCACTAGCCTTCTTCTTAGACACGCCGCCCGAAACTAACGGATCAGACTCCTCTTGGGCCTTGTACAAAAGTGAACATCCATATTTATAATACGCTCTCACACATTCAGGTGCAAGTTCCCCATAATGCGCAACCCTAATCAAAATAACACACGCAAAAAGAAAAAAGAAAAATCATCATCAGTAACTAAAAAAACAAATTCTCAACATTTCAATAAAATACGACCATTCACAAAAACCGTTGAGCTTTAACTAAACATTTTTACTTAGCAGTCATATAATTCTCAGTTCATGATTCAAATACATCACAAAAATTACACTAAACAAATTAAGATAGTGAAATCAATTAATACTTGTACTAGATTACTTAACCAAAATTAAACAGTTTTAACTAAGGATGTAAACAAGTTGAGTCAAGCCGAGTACTGCCAAGCTTGAGCTCGAGCTCGATTCGGTTACTAAAACTCGTGCTCGAAACTCAACTCGAACTCGATCGAGCTTTAATTTCCAAGCTCGACTCGAACTCATCGAGCTTTAATTTTCAAGTTCGAGCTCAACTCGGTTACTAAAACTCGTGCTCGAAACTCGACTCGAGCTCAATTGATTATACATTTTAAACTCAAGCTCAGTAAATACCGTTATATCAACTCGACTCGACTCACTTCGTATACATATTATATATCATATATAAGAAGTTAAAAGTGTAATTTAACTAAACTCGAATCAAAAGTATACTCGAGTCTATATCAAATAGTTTGCAAGTTGTCACGTCTTTGTTTTTAACAAATAATCTATTGACTTAATAATTAGTTAAACGTAAACAAAAAAATGGGGAAAATAAACCCTAACCTGATTTCTAGGGCACGGCTAAAGCAATCAGTGGATTCAGTAAAATCGTCTTCTTTGTTAGCTTTGGAGCCTTTGTCCATCAACTCTTCTGCATACTGAAGTTGTTTTTCTCGGTCTCCGTTGTCGGATGTTTCGACGACGTTATTGTTGTTGCAGGATGAAGCGGTGCCGCCGAGACCTGATGAATCGATTGTGGCGTCGACGGATGCCGGAGCTTGATCGGAGATTGGGACCTCGTCCGCCATTGATAGATATGAAAAGCTTTGAAATTGGGAGTGGTGGGTTAATGGCGCTCTTGTTTGTGATTGAAATGGCGGAAAACGGGAAAAGTGACTATTATATATACGACTACTTTGTTATAATTTTTTCTTTTCTTAATTTTATTGAGTTAATTGGAAAAACCGATTTTACCATATCCGTCTTGATTGAAATGAAATGATAATAAGCCGGTAAAATGTTTATAACGAAAATGAAATTTGTAAGAATCGAATTTTATACGTCTTATATTTGGATAAAATATTAAAAGACTATATTTACATATGTATCTTAACGTTGTTATATTCCATTTAAGATTAGGGATATGCATAATCGAGCTATTTTTCACATTTGAAACCTATTCACCTCTCTATGCTTATATTAAATTGATAAATAAGTTTGATTGTTCATCCTTTTGATATATTAGATATTTTTATTTATATAAGTCATTTGAGAATTCAAATTAAACATTTAGATATCTAATTTGTGCTTATATGACATGAGTAGTCAATAAAAATACTCCAAAACTTTATTTTATGTTATAGATTTCATACATTAAACTAATATATATTCATATTCATATTCATGGAATTCAATTCACTTTCGTTATATCTTTGTGGTGAAATGATAGACACACCAGACTCACACTCTTTTGTATAAACGGTGTGGAGGTTTGAGTCCTTTTGAAGGAATAATATATTAGAATGTTCATAGAATGAACAATTCAGTACGAGATCTCATATAGCAATATCAATTTGATCCAAGCTCTATTGGAATTAGTTCGACAGAGGATTATAAAATCATTGTTATCTTTTCTATCTAATGTATGGATGGGATGCTTATAAATTAAAAATCCCACATGTTGAAGTAAAAATCCGTCGGGTTGGTGTTGACGACCAAGAGGTGTCGTTCCTCGTCATCCCGAGCTTAGATTATACGACAAATATCAAAGAATTAGTTGGAAAGAGACCCGACACCAAAATTGGTATCGGGTTCCATAATCCAAAGACACGAGGGTTTTAACCCTGTTGGGTGACGATCCCCATAGGTAACACCTTCTCCGTGAAGAAGATGTTGTACACCACGATGTCCAAGAATCATATGGTTTATCTAGTGAGAGAAAGAGTGTAGAGAGAGAGAATCTATAGAGAGACTCTAGAGAGAGAAAATAGGAAGAGAGAAGACTCCCCATTTTTACAATGAGGGGTGAGCTCGCTTGTTACTTGTCAGATTAGTTGGTGGGGTTAGTTTGACCATGACCACAAATGGGATGGAGCAGTAGGCCCCAACCACACAAGTTATTCGGCAATGGGATGAAGCAGTAGACTAGCAATAGGCTTCATCAGTTATTTAGTAATGGGATGGAAGTGTTTTAGGTGTTCCATCCTCATATATGGGATGGATGTGGTTTTGGTGTTCCATCTCCATATGTGATGAAACTGGTTTTGGTGTTCTATTCCCAAATGAGATAAAGGTGTCTCAGCCTCATTAGAGAGACTATTGGAGACCCTACTCCAACACCACCGATGTATGATTTAGCATGAATCACACAAGGGTAAATTATATATACTTGGTTAAAAGAATGCGTAACTGAACATAGATTAACGATTGAGATTGGATGTTCTCTAAACGGGATGAATTCAATAATAGACACTTGTTGTCATTCAGACCTTCCTCCGCCTTTCATGGCCACCGATTAAGAAATTAGAAATCCTTTTCCAGTTCCATGAATCAAATTTGCATTTCATGGAAAAAGTTATACTTTTTCTAAACAATGTCTTTGTCATGTGATCCAGTAGTGTTCCATCAAATTGAACACAATTTGATAAATATTGATAACTCCCAAATAAAATACTAGAACGAAAAAATCCATTAGATAATGAAAGATTGGTTCTAACTTCTAAGCCGTATAATAATCTCATAAACAACAAACACAAACTAGAAAAAACGAGTCTATAACAAAACACGAAAAAAAAATAATCTAAAAAAAACACCCTTTAGTTTTTAACCTTGTTCTATTTCTACCCATAGATAGATACCCCAAACACAACAAAACCCTAAAATTAGAAATCGTAAACCCTAGCCCCGTGAAACTGTTCTGTCTTCAATTATCCGATGTCTGGAAGAGAAGATATCAGCGACTCCGAAGCACCGGAAGAATTCACCGCCGATCAGGTTAACTCAACAACTCATTCTAATCATCAATCACTCACTTTTTATATATTTTCCTATTTCTTAATCAAAATGCCCACAGGCCATACAAAAAGATGAAGAAATTACAACAATTCAGAAAGAAAACAAAGCTAGGTACATTTCTTTCTTAGATGTATATGTTTTAGATTTTTCGGGCTTACGAGTTTATTCGGTTTGGTTTATTTTTTTTACTTTTAAGTCGTAATAAGCGCGTATTTACAAAATGAAGATTATGTATAATGTTGTTTGTATTTTGTTTTATAAGTTGTATTGCTTCGAGTGTTGTTGAATTGATAGAAGGTTTTGTTTTACAGGGTTCTGCGTGAAGGAAAAGAACGTCGGAGAAAGTGGGCGGAAAACCTAACACCGCGTCAACCTCGTGTGGATAAAAATAGTAAAGAGCCAGAGGAAGTGGAAATTCCGCAACAGAATCCGGAGATTAGAGGAATGCTTCCGGATGATATTGTCAAATTGCTTGCAGCTAATGAGAAGTATTTATTCTAGACGTTTTTTCGACTGTAACTGCTTTTGTTTGTTTCTTCATCGTTGTAAGAGTAAATGTATATTAACGAACGAAATTGTATTATACTTTACAGGAAGGTTTTTTCCTCAGACTCAGAGGACGAGAAATCTGGGAAAAAGCCAAGAAAGAAGAAATCCAAAAACTCGGGGTAATTTCTTTTAACCATTAAGTTATTTGAGTTTATATGGAGGTGCTCCTGGATAGAGAATAACTATTGTTTTGTTGTTACACAGGATGGAGACGGTTATCTTGAAGGAAATACCACCTCCTCCGTGCGTACAGAACTCGTTGGAGTTTTTGAAGAAACGGAAAATGCAGGTTCCAAGATCTTCTGCGGTTCTGGACAACTCGAGCCAAGCATTGCGATTTCTTTCTGCGTCTGGTTTGTTAAAATGATAATTGTGATAGAGTTTTGTTAAGGTAATGCCAATGCTGGCTAAATCTGTTTCCGAGCATCCAATTGTAGTGGAAGTTAACTGCTATGTTCTGATATAAGTGAAATTTTGTTTTCATTTTTCTTTTTAAAATATTGTGTAACGTTATTGTATTTAAGTTTCTTACAATGTGTTTTTTCTACCACATTTATTAACGAGTCTTGAACGATCAAATTCATGACCATATGGAGTTATTTGGCTTATGGGTTAGTTAAACCCGACATAACCCATATCTTGCAAACGACCTTAAACCCATATTTAAAGTTTGAAATTGTCTGCTATTTAAGATTTGAAAGTATAACTTGTACTTAATATAATATAATCGCATGTTACATGTTATACATATGGCTGATCGGAGCACGCTGGTGTTTTTTTCTCAATCTTTTCTGAAACAAGGCCGGGAAGTAGCAAAATACATACAGTGTGGACCGTCCACTTTAATTGCAACTGTTATTGTTTCCGTTGACTCATTAACCGGTGTGGTAGCTTGTTCTTTTTCTCCGACATGTTCCGTTGTAACCCCCCATCAATCTTTAGTGGTGATGGTGGTGGCAACTGCTGGTTGTCTATAGGCGACATTTGGGAACACAATCTCCAAATCTTCACCGACTTATCCAGACTGCCGCTATATAGTATGCACGTATTTCCACCACCATTACCGTAGCATTTCCCTTCCTGTCGTTGCTCCTCTGCCACCGCCAAACACTTCACCGGCCCTGTATGCCCATTTAAAACGTACAAACACCTATGTGCTCCGTTTTCCTCTCTCTGCCACACACATATATTTTTATCCGCCGAACCACTGAACACCATGTTTCCTGATGCTGCTAGGCATAAAACCGCTAGCTTATGACCTCTCAAAACTCCTCCATGGATTAGTTTCTCTTGTTCCCAGTAATGCACAACTCCGTCTGAACAACCAGCATAAACCACCATTCCTGCTGGATTAATCGCTAATGAAGTCACTGCAAATTCCAGTTTCAACAAAGTATGAGAAAAGTAATGTTTCGTTCGTTTCCCTTGGGATTCTTTCTGCCATACTTTCAACGTTCCATCAGCCGATCCGGAAAACACAAAACCATGAAACCCGGCCACCACAGTGTTGATTAAATCATCATGAGCAGAAATCGATTCCAAACATTTGAAATCCGATACTCTCCAAACTTTCATGGTTTTGTCCCATGATCCTGAATACAGGAGGGTATGATCTTCATTCAAACTCAAACTCGAAATTGCATCAAAATGTTTGATCCAAATCCCGCTCTGATTTTTCTTCACCTCTCTATAATACTTGGGTTTGAAAGACTTTTTTAAAACCGCTTGGAAATTCGGTAGAGTCCCTATTTTCTTATGAACTTTTGGATTCTTTTTCGATGCTGCCCAAACCCTGATTTTCCCATCCTGGTGGCCGGTGAAAATTTTGTCGTCGGAAATTACAATCGCTTTAACCAATCCACTATGTGACTTGAATCCAGAATATTCCTTATGGTTCCTCCAAATACGAATGTTCTTGCTAGAAGATCCAGTATATAACAAATCTCCTGTTGCCGCTAATGAATATATATGTCCTTCTTCACGAACAAGAGATGAGATTAATCCAATGTAGGTACCCGTATGCGGCTGTTCTGCATACGAGGTCCATGGAGATTTTGCTAACGGAGATGTCTGAGCAGAGCCGGAGCTTGTTATGCGATACAATGATGCTGGGCCATATGATTCCCATCGAGAACCATCTTCAGACAAGGAATCTGTATCTAACGACGGGGGCTGAGGTGGTTTTATGTTTCCATACAGATTCCAGGGGTCGCGGACAGGGGGTTCTTCCTCAGCGTCGTAAAAATAATCATCTTCATCTTCATCTTCATCTTCAGCATCATCATCATCATCCTTCTTTGATACATTTTGAGAATTCGTCCAATCAATCTGCACGATTCTTCGAAATGTGTTCTTCATCATTTTCATTGTAAGGTTTTCTCGTTTTGTTTCTTCCTCTCGTACAAGATTTGAATTATATAAATTCTTGTAATTGGAGAGGAAGCTTGAATTGTCAAGAAACCTAATTTCACGACGAAAATATTATGAAAAAACACAAAGGTCGAAGAAGATGATGAAGAAACTTTAGAAAAATCTTTTCTTTCGAATTTTTGTAAAAGATGCTATGCATGAATATATCAAACGTTATTTTTATTTTATTTTTGCATATGTGAATTTTTTTTAAAAATTTAACAAATAATCATATATTTTCATGTTATCTATGCCATATTATTTTTAGAAGAGCAATTACTATATATCAGTTTGTAACGAGTTCTATTCGCCATCCTAATTATTAAATTATGCAAAGCTGTCTTGATTTATCTTTTCATTTTCCCGGTTCAGAGAGAAACTTATGTTATCAATACAATGCAACCCAAAAGAACATGTTTTTCTTTTGTATAAACGATTTAAAATTGCCATCTCTACAAGGTGGTTTACATTGCATGACCCGATGCCTACAATCTAGAGTCAACCAAATATTGATCAACTTAGTCACGATCTATTGGTACTTCCAACTGCCAGTCGAGTAGACCAACAAAGTACCCTAATGTCTCATAACTTCAAGAATCAAATCCGCATAATCAGTTTGGTTTTTGGGTGTTACTGGTCTGTTATTCGAAAAAAAAAATGAACTCAAAGAATCTAGTTTGCAGTTTCTAAAACTAAATCAACCCATTTGCTTTCTTTCAAAGCAACGCCAATATTAGATAAAACTTGGCGTTGTACCCTTTACAGAAGTTTAATTAAAACTTAAAAATTGCTGTAAGTTAGAGATCATCACAAAGGGGTATAAAATGAAAAGATTATCAAAACCTGTAATGAGTTGAACCAATTTATGCACGGCAGACGTCACCTGAAACGTATTCAAATCCTCAATATCCTAATCATTTTACAGAAAAATATATTGTATTAAATTATTTCAACCCGTTACCCGTTTTGCCACCCTACCAGGTGTTCTTACCGAATAGGTCCACATAAAGAAAAATTAAAGGTCAACCCATCCAAACGAAGCCACCGTAGATGGTTAGCAACAGAAGCCAACAGAGGCTTCATTACGCTCCGAAGCAAAATTACAACTTTTAAAACAGAACCTGCAGGCAATCAAGTGAAGGAGAAATACGCAAAGGCAGATCATCGAATAAGAGAAAATATCATCCATCATTTTTACAAATGCGACTACATATATCTTTGAATTTTGGTAATTCAAAGTATCAGTACAAATTGCAAATATACATTCGATATTAAGTTTTCCCTTAGAAGAAAAGTAAAACACTGTACAGCGAGTACAATATGCTGGAAATAAATCTAGCATAAGCAGTTTCCATGAATGAAAAATTCTGTAGTATTCTATTTAACATCACTATAATTCCCTAGAAAAAGACACGTCAAGTAAGTAAAACTCTGGCGTAATGTCAATCATCTTAAAACAGCAGACATCTCCAACCGACAAGCAATTGTCTGCGGCAAACAATCCCCACCCATGTCTAAAGTCAACTCTTTCACCAGATTGAACCACCTTCACATCCCATGTTCGTCCCGAATGTTGAAGCTTAGCCATCACTCTGTTATAATATTTCACGCCATCATAAAGCACCTTCGGCATACTCTACACAAACCACAACTAATTCATTATTACATTATCGACTAACAACCTCAAACATACCAAGACAAAAGTACTTACGAGAAATCCCAATGTCATAAAACTTTTCTTTATCGTTACTCCAAACGAAAGTTTACTATCTTCAACAGAAAAGCTCTCCGATTCATCTACATAGAGTTGATCACAACAAATTCAGCAACGACATTCCAATAAACGAACATATAACATTACTGAAAATTTGTTCCTTCAAGTTTACCTGTTTGGTTTGTTTCGTTTACTTGAATATCCATCGGCTTAAGATCATTTGCAACCTCTATTTCCTTTACACAATTATTTTTTCCAAATATACTAACAAAGAAGTTTGATCCACCGTTATAGTAAAAGATAAGAAAATCAGCAAACTCGAGTAAATTATCTTGCACAAATATCTCCCATCCGGTTTCAAAAAATACATCATCATCAACCTTGTTTACATCCACTTCCCATGACTTATTTGAAGAAGTCGTAAGAATAAACTTCGACGCTATACAACCTTTAAAGTTCTTGAGAAACTCCGGCGGTATCCTCTGTAACGAAAAAAACTTACAACATAAGTTTTGTAAAGTGCTGATTTATTTGTACTCATTAAACAAGTAAATAAGTGAAACTAAAACATCAAATTACTCGATGCATTGAGTAATATCAACCGAAAGACGAGGGGGAAAGAGTGATTACGAGTTGCGTAGAACAATGGTCAGGCATATAGAACTTGAAGAACTGAGGACATTCTTCAGAGTTTAAGATTCCTGTCTGATTTCCCGCCATTTTATTTTTTTACTGAGAATTTCGCTTGTAAAACCCTATGAAAGCCAGGATGTCGAATTTTATAGTTTCTGGTTTCGTATTTTTCATTTTGAACCTTATACTTTATAAAAAGGTTTGTTTAACCCTTGGCTTTTAGTTTAGCAAATGTTCATATGTGCATTTAAAATAAACAACATTGTAATTGAAAAGTTCGAAATTTACTAATTAGCTATAATTGAATGAGTAAAGTTGATCATAATGTAATACTCTTTTTTCTTACAACAACATCGATACCTAATCCTGTCAAATAACGAGAATAGTAGAGTGACTGCTTCTATAAAAACCTATACAACATATTATCGTATGTGAATTAAAACAAAGTTTGAAAAAAAAAACATATGTTAATTTTTAAACTTGATTTTTTTACATGAATCAAAATCTTATTCTTTTGTTAGAATAAAAGCACTTGGATAAAATATAAACACCCTAAAAAAAACAAATCCCTTTCATATGTAAAAATCAAAAGATTTAAATCATTATGTTCTACAAAATTACATCCATCCATTCATTATTGAACAAAATTAAACCCTTTGACTTTATCAAGTCAACGTGCCAAATATCACCATTAAGTAGTTTGAAAATCATATATGTGTTTCTCTTTAAATTTATTGGGTATTTTATGTTAAATATCACCTTTCGGTTATCGTTAAAATGATTTGAAAGTTTAAATTGTTAACATAACTTGTATGTGGTTTGATGGTTTTCAAGTGTTAGATTAGTTACTATAATTTTAGCTAGTTAAATATTTTTTTTTTATTTGTTCGAAACCTTGTTAGTTGTGAAATGTTTTTTACAATGATGCATGAAAAGGGTTTTCATTATCTTTCACTTGGTTTAGAAACCGAAACATAAATCATTAGTATGTATCAAGTTCGATTCCTGAGCTCAAAGCTCAATCTCTAATCTTTCTAATCTAATAAAGGGGACTTAGGTATGATGTCATAAACATGACATGGCAAGTATTGAGGTTGTCCACCTAGGACAAAATTAAAATAGGGTGATGTCATCATAGTAGTATGAGTAATTTTCTAGATTTTTCAATTTTTTAATTAAATAAACTAGCTTTTATTTGTTGATATGCAACAAGTTTCTTTTGATATATTTTTTATATAATCCCGTGTTTTACACGGGGAATAAGCTAGTTAGTAATAATACAAGGACTAATATTGCAATTCAACCATTTGAAACAAAAAAACCAAAACCCCCAAACCCCTTAAACCCTAACACCCCACCGGCACAATCGCCGGCGTGTTCTCCGCCAACATGCATCATTTCTCAACTCTCCGGAAGCGGAATATCCACCGTCACCTAACCACCCACTTCGCAGCCGCTCACTACAAACCCCACAAACCCCCTCCGCCACCACCGCCACCACCACCACCCCCAAAACCACCGCAAAAAACTGCCACTTTCACCCTCCACAACTGCAGCTGGGAAGACCCGTACAGCTGGATGTCAAATCTCAACGATAAAGTAGCTATGCGCCATATGGATGCTTACATGGAGCTGGAAGAGAGATACACTGAAGCGGTTTTATCCGATACTGATCGAATTCAATCGAAACTTCAATCGGAGATGGCGGCTCGTATTTCGTCTCAGCTTTCTACTCCACCCTTTCTTTGGGGTCCCTGGTATTTTCTGTCTTTAAGTTTTAATGCACTCGAACCAAAACACCTAGTGTTATGGCCACGTCTCATAACATAACATAAAAAATATTCCTAAGTCTTAAGTCATAACTATAACACTGAAATCTGGACCCACCTATTTGTATTTAACTTCTTAAATATTAGTTTTAGAAAAAAGAGAAATTCACGAAACTAGTCATCTACCTTACAAGTGGTTATTTTCAAAAATAATCATGAAATTCGCGAAAACTTTTTGTGCCACTTTTGTCATTTTCCTTACGGCGTGAGAATTTCTTTTTTGAAATAAGTGGTGTGAATTATGTCACGTCGTCGTGCCATGTATTTGCGTCGTATTGTACGTTCTCGCGCCATGTATTTGCGCATATTTTCAATTTGTCACGAGAAAGTTTTTGACGCAAATTTAATTCTCGCAACAAAAGGTACGGGCGCAAAAACTTTTCGCAAATTTGATGATTATTTTCGTAATATCAATGTGTCAGATGACTATTTTCATGATTTAAAAAAAACAAACAAGCGCATAACGGACGTTACCTTGGTAACACAGCACACCTATAATATAGCTCAAGCGATGGGGCCATAATGCGTGTGTTATGGCACCGCGTTGGAAGCACTCTTATTAAAATTATTGTTTTTTGAATGTATGAGTATTTAGTTTTATTTTGCAATGTGGAGGTGGGATTTAGGTTGTATTATAGAAGAGTGGAAGAAGGGAAGCAATATCCGGTACTATGTAGGCGATTAGCTAGCTTAAACGAAGAGTTTATTTCTCATAAAAGTCCAACTGGTGGATTTGATTTCGCTTCTGGGAAACGGATTGAACAAAAGCTTATTGATTACAATCAAGAGGCCGAAAGATTCGGAGGTAGTTGCATTGTTAGATAATATCTTAACGGTTTATTGGTATCTGTTTAATGTGTTTTGTTACCTTAAATAATAGGTTATGCTTATGAGGAGTTATCGGAAGTGTCACCTGATCATCGATTTATTGCATACACTATGTATGATAAGGACAATGATTTTTTTAAGCTATGTGTGAGGGATTTGAATTTCGGTTCCCTTTGTAGTAAGCCACAAGCAGATTGGGTTTCTAACGTGGCATGGGCTAAGGGGGGTCAAGCATTGCTATATGTTGTCACAGATCAAAACAAGAAGCCGTACAGGTTGGCCGTACAGCTATATGTTGTCACGGATCAAATAATGATTATGGATCCAAATATGAACATATTTCTTATTTTGTTATTTAGGTTATATTGTAGCATGCTTGGATCAAAAGATGACGATGTGATGCTTTTAGAAGAACTGGGAGAGAATGTACATATTAAGATTGGACATACCAAGGATTTTCGTTTTGTGACTGTAAATGTATTTTCGACTACGTATTCGAAAGTTTTTCTGATCGATGCAGCAGATCCGTTATCTGGTATGACACTTGTGTGGGAGTGTGAGGCTTGTGCACATTGTATAATCGAACATCATCATGGTTATCTTTATCTTTTTACAAATGCTGATAGAGTTGGGCAGTCGGTTGATTACCATTATCTCCTTCGTAGTCCTCTGCACTCCCCTGGTCCTAGAAAGTGGGAGGTTAGTCTCGTTCATGTGTTTGAATATGATGCTGTTCTGTTATTTAAATATATTTTTTTTCTACAGCATGTGTTTATTGATGACAAAGACTTAATAATCGAGGATGTTGACTTCAACGACTCACACTTGGTACTTATTGTGAGAGAGGGTGGACGATTCAGACTTTGCTCAGTTGCATTGCCTATGAAAAATAGTAAGGTATTATGCTGCAAGTAACGTGCTGTTATATATTTTATGATAATTGCTCTTTTCATCTATGTTATTCGTATTTACTCGCTATAAATAAAAAAACAGGATGCGGTCTATCTCAGAGAGTTATGTCCAAATTTTCTACCTCTTCCAAAGTCTGTTTCCCAGATCTCGCCTGGACCAAATTATGACTTTTATTCTTCAATCATGCGGTTTACAGTTTCTTCACCAGTGGTGTGTTACTCATACTTGATTTTTTTTTATTTTTTTTTTGCTATATAATATATAGGTTTACTAAGAAATATGACGTTCTCCTAGTTTCTTTGCAGATGCCTGATGCTATAGTTGATTATAATCTATCAAACAGTAAATTTGAGATCATTCAACAACAGAACTTGCTCCTCGAGAGGACCCGTGTTTTGTACGGTACAGCTTCTGCTGGGATAAATATATCAATCCCCAATACCGAAGTTGATGCGAACATTGACCACTCTTGGAATGATCTCTCTGAGTTTTATGGTTGTGAACAACATGAAGTCATTTCTTCCGACGGAGTTACGGTTCCGTTAACTATCGTGTATTCACACAAACGAACGAAAGGTGGTCAAAGTCCCGGGTTACTTCATGGACATGGGGCTTATGGTGAGTTACTTGACAAAAGGTGGCGTGGCGAGTTAAAAAGTCTCCTGGATCGTGGTTGGGTTATTGCCTATGCCGATGTCCGGTTAGTCCGTTAGTACATTTTGTCCATTTTCACTTACGCTATATTGTTTTGGATATAAAAGCAAAATTTAATTTGGAGATATGTTCAGGGGTGGAGGTGGCAGAGGAAAGAAGTGGCATGACGATGGTAGACAGACTAAAAAACATAATTCCATTAACGATTATATTTCATGTGCCAAATTCCTTGTTGAAAGGGAAATTGTGCACCAAAATAAGCTTGCTGGTTGGGGATATAGCGCTGGAGGGCTCTTGGTTGCTTCGGCTATTAACTGCTGCCCAGAATTATTTCGTGCTGCCATTCTCAAGGTACTTGATAACATTTGTATTTAGTTGTTAATGTTTCGCTAGACATATATAGGCTATTTCAACTAATCACTTTACGGCTTAATTTGATCTTATTTATTTATTAGGTTCCATTTTTGGACCCGAGTAACACTCTTGTATACCCCATCTTACCACTTACTGCTGTTGACTATGAAGAATTTGGGTACCCTGGAGACATAGAGGATTTTGAAGCCATAAGAAAATTTTGTCCATACGAGAACATTCAAAAGGGTGTTCTATATCCCGCGGTTTTGGTCAGCTCCTCTTTTAATACAAGGTTAAATTTCAACATTTGGGTTGATTTGTATACCTTTATCATAAAACCGTTGTTTCCAGAAATAAAAAAAACATAAATCTTTTTTGTTTGTCTTCAGATTTGGAGTATGGGAAGCCGCAAAATGGGTTGCACGAGTACGTGAACGCACCATCAACGATCCAAACCATCCAATCCTTCTCAATTTGACCACCGATATAGTGGAAGAAAACAGATACTTGCAGTGCAAAGAGTCTGCATTAGAGGCTGCTTTTCTCTTAAAGATAATCGGTTCTTAGACAACACATATAATCATGGTTAGGTTAATTAACGACGCCGTTAAGAGATAAAACTGTATTATTTTTTTGAATTTACATTTTTAAGTCTTTTGATATCATTTTTAGCTTTACCAAAAAGTTTGACTTTTTTGAAAACTTTATGATATGAGTTGGTCAACTAAACTTTGTAAAGATTCCTTTTTAAAGACAATGTGCTAAAAACATAAAAAGCTTGTCAAACATTAGTTTATGTTTTTCACTTTAAAGTGGCTTTATCTATCATTACTAAATTTCTTAAAAGAATTTAGAAGGGCCCTCCTATGATTAAAGTACTAATCAGTCTTAATTTATTATTAACACCAAAACCCGTCAAGGATAGATATGTAGAGAGACTATTTCCAGAAAGACATCCAGACAAGGGTAAGATAGTGGACAAAACTAGGTAAGAGAGAGCAAACATCAGTGTTCGATGCAAAACGACGACTGTTATTAAAAAAATTATATATTTCGATCGATAATTGATCGAAAACTAGTCAAAGTTACACATGGGATCCGGAAAGAGAGTGGTAGGCTAATGATCAAAGGCATATAGTGGCACTATGCAAATGGCAAACAAGACTTGCTGTTTATGGCCTACCATTTCTTATTAAAGCTAATGGTACAAATTCCACATCAAATTTCTTTTCAAATATCCAAAGTGCATTCCAATATCGCAACTTTCCGTTACACAAAACACAAGTCAATATAACAGCGTCACGCCAGATTTGGCCAACGCTGTTTGATAAACATAAAAAGATTAGATCCGGGAATCTTTTATTGAAAAGGTATGCAACTTTGTAAAGCAGATCTAACATTCCTAGAATGCAGTTTCAAGAAGCAGAAATGGTTTTGTTCATTCGATTTCACGCTTTTAAGCTTATATCATAAAGATTACTGGGATATAAAAACTATTCTAAATCCGAAACTCTACAATAACCCCCACAAGATTGGGAAATAAGTAATCAAAAACCACGACGCAAATAAAAACATAAGAATGAACAAATACATCTCTGCCTGTCTCCAAGAATGACAACAAAAGACTAAATGATGGATTCCGGCAATTTTAAACCTCAAAACACGAAAGCAACTTGTAATATTATTCTTCATCTTCTACAACAGTCGAAAGCCCATCTTCTTTGTTGAACTCTTGATTCAAGAACTTTGCAACAAAAGCCCATAGTTTATAGACATCACTGAAGTTAGTCAAAAACCCCAAAGAAGCAGTCACCACTTCGACTCTAATAAACCCGCTTTTCCCAATATGCCCTCCGTTCTCCATTGGCTTACAAAGTGTCGTATCTTCATGATTCAGCCCCCCTCGGTGCGGTCTTGAGCTATCCAATACCCTTATATGACTAAGTATTCCGACACCAAGAGAAATCCCGTTTAATTCAGCCAACTTCAGAACGATTTCTGGATGGATTAAACCTTTCTTTCTGTCTCTAACATTAAAGGCCACGGAAGCACCCCTTTCGTATTTAATTTTGGGCCCGTATATGTGAACCAGAGGCACACTGTCAGACCCGTTTGAGCCTGGTATTCGTAACTGAAGCAGTGATGTCACAAGCCAATTGACCAAAAACCGCAACCGAAGAGTCGTCTTATTAAGACCCAACAAGTTTACATGATCAAGATGCTTACACGAGATCTCGGGTTCTCGCCTGCTTGATTCTTGACCTTCACCATAATCTGCTTCACTTATATAATCATCTTCTTCAACAACATTTGCAGCTGAAAACTCGCCATTTTTATTCTGTTCTTCAATTGTAAACGATACCCGTCTTCCCTTACTTTCTAAATTGTGGTCTACCTCATCCACCCCAAAAAGTCGACTACCTGAAAACCGATTCCCTTCTCTTCTTCCCAACAAACGGAATTCCCCCTCAGTTTCCCGTCTTATGGCACTCTCTTTTGCTTGAGAAGTGATCTTTGAACTAGACCCGTTCTCCCATTTGCTTGTTTCGGTTTCTTCTTCTTCTTCTTCAATCTCGTTAAAATGGTGATGATTTGGAGTACTATGTGCCTCCATAAAGTGATCTTCTTGGGGATCCTCTTTAATTCGGTCCAATTCTTGAGAAACCGACATAACAGCTGCATCAAATGACAACATTCGAGCTTCGTGGTCGTACAAAGGACTATTAGCAATCTTTGAGGTTGGTTTAGGAGACGATAACTGCTTATTTTTGTTCCGACCCGTGAACCAAAACGGTGGCAGGGGAGATGTGGAACCCTTGTGCTTATTACCACCGCCATAGTCAGACCCTATCGGGCTTTGACCCAAATCAATCCATAACGAGTTATCTGAAGACTCGTCTTCACTAAAAACTGGACTTTTCATTACCTCTCCAACCGAAAAATTCTCACCTTCTTCAAACACCGTGCTCGCCCCATCTCGATCAGAGATATTATCATGGTCCATATCTGTATCAAACACTTCTCTAACTTGAGCCGAAGTGTACGCACCAGAAAATGCAGGTAATTGCGGGCCAGGCCGAATTTCAGCCGCTTCCTCCCCATTTCCGGCAAACTCTTCGTCTTCGATTCCGGTCAATCCAGTGATTCCATCAACAGAATCACTTAAGTATAACGGAAACACTGGGCTGATCTTCACGATACCAGATCCAGCATGACCTGATTGAGTTTGAAGACTTCTTATCACTGATTTCTTGATAAGCAAACATCCAAATCCAGTTGGGTCAAACCCAAAAACCCGGTAGAAAGACGTGATAATAAAATCTGGCCGGAAAAGAGATAACCCGAGTGAATCCATATCTTTAGGACCCAACGCCCCTGCATCAAGCAACACGTGCCAATTATTTTGTTGAGCCAACGCCATCCACTGATACGAATATTTAGCACCCGTAACTCTGGACTGAACAGGAAATACAAAAAGCCCAGTTGCCGAATCCTTTTTTTTCTTTTTCTTGCTTGAAATTTGTTTCCGTAAATCAGTGGAACATAGTTTAAGTGTCGGCCATTTGAACCAAGCACTTTGAACTTTTGCACCTTTCTCTTTAGCACTCTGACCCATCCAATTAACCGACTGGCTTTCGTGATCAAACATCGTTAACAACTTTTTATTCGTATGAAAAGGGTACGATTCAGCTAAAAGTTTAAAAGCAGAACCTCTACTAACAGTAAAAACAAGACCATATTCATTTTCAGGGATGTTTAAATAATCCATAATCCGAGTCTTTATATCGTGTTCCACAGTTCCTTTATCAGCACCACCATAAAGGGCATGATTACTCAAATTTGCAGTTATTTCAGATAAACTAAACGTAGAGGATTCCCAATAATGAACTGTTTGCAGAAACGAAAACAACCCAAATCCACAATAATCAAGACATACCTTTGGAACAGATTCCGATAAATGCGAATAATCATCTGACCTCAAATGATCAATCTTTTCCGAAGACTGATACTTGGGATACATAGTCAAGAACTTAGTAAACGACTGATGAAGATCAGGAATCGATTCTTCGGTCTCATAAGTTCGATCAGCTGCAAGTGAAGTAGCTCTAAGAAACTCTTTTTGCGTCTCGAGTCTAGCGAGAGATCGAGATCTTCCCAACCCTTGATCATGATTATTAACTGCAGATTCAGAGTCAATATCTTGAGATTTAACAAGTGAACCATCTTCAGAAGCTTCTTCTAATGCTTCTCTAAGTTTATGTTCTTGCAATCTCCTTAAAACAGATGGATTTTTCTTGATTTCATCTGATGAATATGGATTATTTTGAGACCCATTTTTCTTTTTGCTTTTTTTGTCCAAGATCAAAGAAGCACAGTGAGAAATTGGTTTCCATAGTGACAGATGCATCAAAACAGCTTATTTTTTCATAAAATTTGGCTTATTTTCAAGAAAAAGCCAAACCCTAATTCCTTAACTAAAAAAGCAAAAAGGAATCAACTTTCTAACAATTAAACCCTAATTGACTAAAAATAAATTATACCCAGATCAAGAATTACAAGATTAATGTCAGAAAGTTGAAATCTTGAAACTTTTAAAAAAAAAAAAACCCAGAAAGGTCAATGCAGCTGTCTACAAGAAAAATAGCAAAAAAAGACAAAATACCCAAAAACAAATTTAAAAAACCCAGAAAAAAGAAGTCACCTAGAATCAAGATTCAAGAAAAATTTGAAAACCCTAGATCGAAAAAAGAATGATGGGTAATGAAGAAGAGTGAAAGGGGAAAAGAACCCTAGTTTCAAAATCTAGAAATCTTGAAAAAAAACCCAATTTTTATTTAATTTTAAGCTGCTTGTTTGTGTGTGTGTTGAAGATGAGAGAGTTAATAAAAGCAAACCCACCAGATCAATTGCTAGCATTTACTTCTCTCACTTGTTTGAATCCAAAAACATATAATTGATGTGTATGTGTGTATTTGTGTATTTGTGTGTGTGCCATTGACCATTTCTGTTTCTGGGGTACTAGTTATTAACTCTTTATACATTCATCTACATATATATATAAATTTATATTTTTCGTTATTCCTTTTTACATTTTAAACCGATAAATATTTATAAGAAAAATTAAACTTGATATATTATATACTAGGTTAAAATTTTATTTAACTTTTAAATATCGTCGAAGCAGTTTCTGAAGGACTATACATATATATATATACGTCTACGTATGTATATGCATATATGTCTATTATCAAAATAAATAAATTAATATTGTGTGTTATACTTATTCATCAAGTGGCATGAGTCTTGGCTTAATTAACTAACACACTATGACTATGATTATTTCAAATTTATTAAATTTAGTGTGTTATAGTGAAAAGTCAATAACTATTAACAATGTTGAAAGCAACAATTTAATTCTTTATGTATAGTATTTATAGGATATGTTTGACAAGATGAGCTTTTGGGATATTAGTTTTTGTTTCTATGAGTTTTTATCACAAGTTTGAAAACTTTGATCAATAATTTGAATACGAACTTATTTAAAAGATGGATTATTTTCTTTTTATTTTTTTAAATAAAAGGTCAAACCTCGATAATTTTATTTATGATAAAAATTATTTTTTTAAATTAAGATATGTTTTAGTAGAATAAAAATTCATGAATTAAGCAAAATGGATAAACCATACACAACATAATTTACATACTATATTTGCTCCATAATAAGTGTTAATAACTTAATATT
The DNA here is from genome assembly GCA_910822075.1 of Senecio squalidus. Classification (NCBI taxonomy): domain Eukaryota; kingdom Viridiplantae; phylum Streptophyta; class Magnoliopsida; order Asterales; family Asteraceae; genus Senecio; species Senecio squalidus. Next base: position 24,604,426 of record CAJVGC010000590.1, on the reverse strand, counting down.
ACTAATTTTGTTTGACTCGTGATAAGTGTTTATTTTTAATTTTAACCAATCACAAACTTTTTTAATAACCATAATTTTTTAAATCATGTCTCACATGTATTCTGGACATTTATTATGAAATGAATGTAATACTTTTACAAAATTTAGGGTTTTTATAAACAAAATTATATATTTATATTTTATATTTATTGAAATATAAACTTTTTGATGTTTTTTTCTTATTTGTTATTTTAGTTTTAACCTTTTTATTAAGGAACCGTATATAAAAGCTATTGATTGCATTCAAGTTCGATTTAGTTTATTAAACACACCATGAGAACATTGTCTATAAAAAGTCTACTATAATGATGAAAGATGTATGCTTTTATCTTTTAATTTGACTTATTTTTGTTTAATATAGTAGAAAAGAATTTGAAAGAAACTTTATCATGGCTTTGTAAAGAGAGAATGTGTAAGAACTTAATTTAGTCGATAAATATATTAATTTTTAGTCTATTTTTAGAAAATAAAATAAAAAGTGTAGTGTGTCAAAGAGTATGTCATTAACCTATTTAAGACAGTTTATTTATAATAAAAGAATTATTGTGTTAACTAAATAATTTTATATAATCTAGTAAAATATCTTATAATGAATATACATCTAAAATGAATCCAATAACAAGAAAAAATTATTTTATGGACCAATCAATGTGTTACATGTTCTTATCTACAATTATTAATAATGAGTAAAAAAAATATGGATTGTGTCTTATTCATTAAAAGCTGTCTTATTTATTTTGCCACAATAGGATGATAAGATAAATTATTATATTTATTATGGACTACAAATAATATGACATTTTACAAAATTATTGCACTTTTTGTAGAGACTTATTTTTTATTTTGGGATTAAATTATAAAAAGATTAGTACTTCATAATAAAGTTTTTTTTTTTATTATTAATTGTTATTATTGGTTTGGTGGGGTACCCTATGGTACAGTGGTGTTGGGTGAAAGTCAAAATAATAGCTGGCTAATAAAAGCTATTTTCTGTCCTTCTCAAAACTTAATACCATAATTAATTAATTATAATTGTAATTCTATGTACATATGAATTTATGTTTCCAGAAGAGATTACAAATTAAATGTTAACAAGTCAAATTATAATGTCAAAGCTATTTTCCTTTTTATTTATTTGAAACTAGATTATTGATCCGCGATAACGTGGGTAAATATAAATAAAAATGGAATTGTAAACTTTATGTTTATTAACACGTTTTTTTAAATTATTATAAGAATACAATATTACACGTATAATAACAAATATACATTTATGTTTATACACATATATTAATATTTTGTATTAAAGAATTTTATAATAATAATAATGTAAATCATAGTCCAATAAGAGACATGTGCTTTTTATTGTAATAATGGTGAAATGGAAGGGCTTATGCAATTATGGATTGTAAGAGGGTGTAAATGAAAAAAATATTTGATGACATCATCAATTTCATGTAACGGTTAAAATCAAAGTATCTAATTAATCAAATGGACCATGTTTCGCCATGTGACATTTAAGACCACTCTTTTATTATATATGTCATAGGGAGTGGCTCATCCCCGTGACTTCTAAGTCACGACACCTCATGCTCTATGGTGGTAAGTTACAAAGCTTTTGATTCCCACCTATACTAGCAACTTCAAACTGAAAAACTGATTAAAGTCGTTTTCAAATGTCAGATACTTTGGTAATTATTAATGATAACGTCTTAACATTGTTCCAAACCGTTTCAAAAGTTTGGCACATTAAAGTCTTAAATTTATCCAAATAAATCTCAAAACCATAACTCAACATGTGAAAGTATAAGAAGTGTAGAACAGATTTAGATAAACGTATCATTATAATAACATAGAGATAGGTATATAATCATTGAAAAATGATACATATATGAATATAAATTGCGTAACTAAACAAATCTAAGAATTGGCAGGTTCATTTGAAAAAGTGACCGTTTAATAGTTAAAAAGAGAATTAGTGAAATTCATGCACTTAACAATGCTAGTTATTTAAATTCGTTAAATTGTCACGTCAAATTCCGTTTTGTTCAAATACCCCAAAACCCGGTATTTTTCTATTTATTATTCCTAAGAAAAATATTTTTAGTAATCTTTGATAAACAAAGAGAATATATACTTGTGAGATTGTAATGTGTTAAATAAACATACATATAACATATGTCTAAAAAAAGAAACAGAAAGAAGACAAACGAAAGATGAAGAACACCAACAAAAAGCCAAAGTTGAGACATATCAAGGAATCTATTCCATGGTCAACCCCCTAATAGTTGTCCAAGAAATCATTTTAACCTGCTTATAAACATGGCCTAGTGTAGTTTCTAGGATTAATATTTCTTAAATAATATTTAGGATATGAAAGATTACATAAAAAGTTGTTTTATTTAATAAAATAAGTAATTTGGGTTCTGTCCGGATGGTAAGAGCTTTTCTTCTTATGGATTTTTATTTCCTCTTCTTAGATAAGTGAGATTCCTCCTATTAGGTACGTGAGTTGCATATTTCCCAATTAGATTTCTCTATAATCTCGAACCTGATATACTTATCTTTCAAATTGAACCCCTTATCTCCGTCTTATTTTTCTTGACCACGACCATGGCCTATTAGTAATTGTCAAGAATATGAAATCACATACTTATCATTTGTTTTTAAAATACATACTCATAAGTCATAAGTATTAGTTCATAAGTAAGTAATGTTAGTGCTTAAAAATGAGGAATTTTGGAGTGAGAAGCTCTTATGTAGGTTCTTGATATCCAAGCGATGGCGTATGTTGTTGGTTTACCGATGATTATATCGATATAAAAGAGATCATTGAGTGATACTTGGGTGATCTTAGCATTTACAGATGAAAAATGAGTATGAATCTTATACTTGTATCATACGCCTTTTTGCTTGACTTTACTGATGTACTCTAAGATGTCGATAAAATGTCACCTTATTTATAAATCGAGATTTTCTAAGAGATGTAATGTTTTTTCTGAATTTTTCGTTACTATATAGTTGCATACAAGAAGAAGCAAAATACATTACATCGTCATCCACAAGCAAATCAAAGTCAACTGCATATCTTTAAGCAACCGAAAGAGTATTATAGATACATAGTGAACAACAAAGCTTCTAAGTTAACTCTTAATTAGCGCTACTAAACAACAGCGAACAAGTTTTACATTCATAAAATCAAACACTTGCACCAAACTCCTATAGGAAAAAAAAACTCAAATTCGCACACAAAACGGGGTGTTTCCTATGCACAAATGTTTAGTTGTTAAGAGTCATTGTGCTTCATCTTCAGTAACAGTCGAAAGTCCATACTCTCTTATAAAAGACGGATTAAGGAACTTTGCAACAAAAACCCATAATCTATACACATCTTCAAAGTTAGTCAAGAAGCCAAGAGAAGCAGTAACGACCTCGGCTCTAAGAAACCCGCCTCCATTGTGTTTCTCACTGTCCATTGGTCTGCATAGTGTTGTATCGGCAAGATCCATGGTCCCTTGGTTCGTTGTGATCTTTACGTGACTAAGAATTCCAACACCAAGAGAAATCCCATTTGCTTCGGCTAGTTTTTGAACGATTTCAGGACTGAATAAACCCCTGCTTCTATTTCTAATATTAAATGCCACGGATGCCCCTCTTTCGTATTTTATTTTGGGACCGTAAATGTGAACAAGTGGGATTGAACCAGGTAGTCTCAGTTGAAGTAAAGAAGTCACAAGCCAATTTATCAAGAAACGTAACCTGAGTGTGGTCTTGTTGAGACCAGACATGTTTATATGATCAAGATGCCTGCATGATATCTCGGGTTCTTTTCTATCTGATTCAATGTCTAGCCCTTCGTAATCATCTTCATCGCTTTCTAGAGGTTGAGAAAACGTAAATTTGTCATTTTCTTCCAAACCGAATGACACCCTTTTATTATCTTCCCGTCCCCCTAGTAATCTGAACTCCCCTTCGGTTTCTCTTTTTATAACTGCACTCCCGTTTGCTATCTTTACTTCATATACCTCCTCTATCTCTTGACTCTTGACATTCTTCTCGTTTTCTCTAGTTTCCTTATCCACGTCCTTGACTGCGGTATCAAAAGGCAAAACTTTGCTTGAATGTGCTCTTGATTCAATCGGGCTCTGCCCCAGATTAATCCATATTGAATTATCAGACGATTCATCTTCACTAAAAATAGGACTCTTCATAACCTCACCAACCGAAAAACTGCTTGTTTCTTCAAAAATGGAGCTACATCCATCTTTATCGGACCCGTTACCATGATCCCTTTCGGTTTCAAATACATCCCTCATCTGAGAAGCAGTGAACACACCAGAAAATGCCGGTAACTGAGCTCCAGGTCGATTTTCTAATAACCCCTCCCCTTTTCCACCAACTTCAACATCTTCAATACCGCTCAATCCCGGGATACACTCAACAGAATCACCCGAGTACAAAGGAAAAACCGGACTGATCTTCACAATACCTGAACCAGCATGACCAGATTGGTTATGAAGGCTACCAATAACCGATTTCTTAATAAGAAGACACCCAAATCCAGTAGGGTCAAACCCGAAAACTCTATAAAACGAAGTAATTATAAAATCTGGCCTAAACAAAGATAACCCGAGTGAATCCATATCTTTAGGACCCAATGCCCCTGCATCAAGCAACACATGCCAATTGTTTTGTTGAGCCAACGCCATCCACTGATACGAATACTTAGCTCCCGTAACTCTAGATTGAACAGGAAACACAAAAAGACCCGTAGCCGAATCTTTCTTCCTCTTTTTCTTGTTTATAATCATCTTATTAAGATGAGCCGAACACGGGTTAAGTGTAGGCCATTTAAACCACGCACTCTGAACTTTCGCACCTTTCTCTTTTGCACTTTGAGCCATCCAATTAACCGACTGGCTTTCGTGATCAAACATAGTTAACAACTTCTTATTCGTATGAAAAGGGTACGATTCAGCTAAAAGTTTAAAAGCAGAACCTCTACTAACAGTAAAAACAAGAGCGTATTCGTTTTCAGGGATGTTTAAATAATCCATAATCCTAGTTTTAATATCATGCTCAACAGTTCCTATATCTCCACCACCATAAAGAGCATAATTACACAAATTTGCAGTTATTTCAGATAAACCAATGCTCGAAGATTCCCAATAATTAACAGTTTGCATAAACGAAAACAACCCGAATCCACAATAATCAAGACATACCTTAGAAACAACTTCAGCCAAATGTGAATACTCATCAACTCTCAACTCATCAATCTTTTCAGACGATTTATATTTCGGATACATTTTTAAAAACTTCGATAAAGCTTCATTAAACTCAGGAATCAAGTCTTGAACTCCAAAAAATGTATCTGCAGCAAGTGAAGTTGCTTTCAAGAATTCTTTTTGAGCTTTTAATCTTGCTAATGATCTTGATCTTGATCTTTTGTCAATAGATTCCGAATAATCAGAATCGATATTTTGAGAGTCAACAAAACAACCATTTTCAGAAGCTTGTTCAAGTGCTTCTTTGAGTGTTGTTTCTTGATAACACCCATCTTTCTTCCTGTTCTTTTTATCGAAAAATAAAAAAGAACAGCGAGAAATGATGGGTTTCCAGACTGAAATATGCATCAAGATTGAAACTTTTTTACAAATTATGATTGATAAGAGAAATTTGAAAATGGGTTTTGTGAATTTTTGTTTGTTTAATACTAACAAAAAAAAAAAAAAAAAAAAAGTAGAAAAAATGAATAAAGACTGTAAGTCTAGATTCAAAAAAGCAAAAGTTGACAACTTTGAAGGATTTTAAGAATCAAAAAACCTTTGATTCAAACTTCAAAATCCAAAATGTAGGAGGGAAATAATGAAAACCATTACTTACACAAAAGTGTTTATATCTTTTAAACAATACAAAAAAACACACACAACACCAAGAACGCACACTAAAAACAAAATGTTTCACTTAATTTAATGCAAATCTATCACCATAAATCTTTGCATTTAGTGTTTTAGGTGAATAGTGCAAATTCAAAAATGAAATATTGATTGCCATTTGTGACATATATGGTGAATCTTCACCTTCCAGTTGGTGACATGTTTTGTTTATTAACTTATGATATGTTTGAATTATTGTCAAATAATACTGTATTCTGCCTTTTTTAGTGGAGACAAAATAAGTTCAATTGTTACTTTTTAGATTTTCTTTTTCATTTTTAATAATTTATAAATATTTTAAGCGAAATATTATTGACATGTCTAAACATAGTAGTATAAGTGATTGGTTCATTAGTTCATATTAGCCTATTAGGAGAAATAAACTATAAAGAATAATGTTTATTTGATGATAATTACTGACTATCATATATATTTTAACATATATATTTTAAATGTACGCATTTTCTTATTTATTAGGAGTGTATGATGTCGGGTAAATTCATCTTTACTCGTGGTTCCCACAAATGCTTGAAAACGGAAACGAACCACGCACTTATAGGCACAGACGTGAGTCTAGGACGTCATCGGAGATGGGTATATGCTCAAGCTATGCTTGATCGGTAGATTATGTTCTCAACAGGGTTGTGCAGTCACCAATCGGTAAGATTCGAACTTGATACCTCTATTTTTGGTGAAAATTTTATCCAATTTCAAATTAGTATAATGACAACATCTGATTGTATATCATATTTTTATTTTGAGTATGGGGGTGTTTGATATCATCACGGACCAAAGACTCAGACCACGGACCGAGTTCGTGGTCTGCATGTTTGATAAAGCATAGTTGTCACGGACTCGGTCCGTACCACGGACCCATATCAAAGATTCGGTCTTTAATCAAAAACCTGCAGACTCATTTTTTCAAAGAAAAAACCCAGCCGCTACCCTTCAATCAGCAATCCTCCACCACCGTTGTCCACCGTCGCCGTCGCCGCCGCTGCTCCTCCTCCGCTAGATGACAAGTTCTTAAATTTCAACTTTGTTAATTATAAACTACCAATAGTAATAAGTACCGAGTTATGGTTTTGAATGGTATACATACAAGGATATGATTCTAGAATTTTCCGTATTACTATAAATGCAGTTAAGACCAATCCAGACATATGTTTGTGGAACCGGTTTAAGCATCTATCCGTTGAAAAAGTGTTTATAGTCGTTATTTGACCGTTTTTTTTGCGATTTTTGACAAAATAGAGGAACTGATCTCAGTTTCGCTAACGTAACTATAGTTATGCTAGCGTGACTACAGTTACGTTGACGTAACTACAATTACACTACATAACTGAGATCAGGTCCTGAAAACGTAACTGACCGTTTTTTTGCGATTTTTGACAGAACTGATCTCAGTTTCGCCACGTAACTAAGATCAGGTCCTGAAAACGTAACTGAGATAGTCCAAACGTAACTGACATAGAATGAGATTCACAAAGCAATCAATACATGTCTACTTTACATGACCAAATTGCTACTCAATTGTTTTCAAATGCTTCACCTTAATTGTACGCAATCATTATTAGGTGTTCTTTGGACTTTTTTAGTTTGGATTTTTTTAATTTGGATTTTGTAAGACATTTGGATTTGTTTAATTTGGATTTTGTAAGACATTTGGATTTATGTTTAATTTGAATTTATGGTTAATTTGGATTTTGTACGACATTCAATATAAAAATAAACAGAAGGGTAAATAGTCATTTCTTACAGTCAACATAGTCCGTCCGAGACATAATCAAACACAACAAACTCAGTTTGCACCTAACTCAGTCTGAGCTCCAACTCAGTCTACACTAACTCAGTCTGCAGCTATCAAACAGTCTCAATGTTTCATACAAGTTGGTTTAAATGTGGCTGAAGGTACTAGCAAAACATAAATTAAACATCTATCTAAACATAAATTAGACATGACAATATTTGGTTATATGGTGATTCAAACAATGTTTGGAATTTGTTTATTTCAATACCTTATTAGTTCATTAAGTTTTGATAGAATTAGTAAACATTTTTTTATATTTGAAATTTAACCACAGCAATAGACATTGATTGGTTTTCTTTTTTCTAAACAAAAAGTACATATTTGTTGACAATATAGGTATTATAGAATTAATGTCACCTTTATCAAGATTAAGATTCTTGTTTTAACAAAATCTGATTTTGTTTTAATCTGTAGTCATACAATTTTATATATGAAAAAAACATGTATTGATTCTATACACCTTCTTGGAGTAATATTTTAACCAACCAAAATTACGAGTATGATAACTTCTAGACATCTTTTTTCGGGTGTGTTGGATTTTGTTTTTCGTTATTTATTGGAAGTCGGTTTGTTAGAAATTTCTAATAAATATTAATATATCTTACTATATGTACAAATCTTTTAATGTTGATAGTGACAATGTCATTATCTTTATTCATATGTCTTAATCATATTATTATGTGTCGTTTTCTTCTTCATAAACATATACGGAGGTTGTTTTGTTTATTTCCTTAGAGTACAAGGAATGGTGTGTGTTCTCGTGTGTTTGTTTTTATTTGTGTTCTCAAACTAAGAACGGTTCATTATATTACGGAAGTGTGTTGTGTAACACAAGTCGTTGCTTGCTTCTTCTTCTTTTTAATAGTAAACATGAATTTGAAAAATATAGCTGATAACTTAAATCATACTCATAGATGTTATTATTAAGTTATAGTAATAAAAAAGTTGACGTGACATTTATAACTTGAGTTGTGAGTGTTAGCCATTCTGTATGCTTTTATATTGGTTATAAACTTACATCTTTTGTTAATAACATTTTTATAAGATACATTTAACAAATTATTACATTAATCAGGTGGTGACAAGCTATTTACTTAATGTAGCAGTGGGTTGTTTTGGGAAAGAGAACTACAATTTGCTATTGCATTGTCTAAGAGAATATTTAATTGACATTGGTCAACGCTTTAGGGTTCATCCTTCCTTAAATTACGGTTTTGGGTACCAACATGGCCCCAAATATTGATATCTTAATTACTCTTAGAGATGCTCGGAGATTTATTTAAGTAATGGACTAAAGTAAGTTATTGAAATAGAATGTAGTGGACCGAATTGTTTGCTTAGAGTGTATGTAGCGGGGTGTTAAAGATTGGCGTTATAGTTGAGTATGATGTTGTCATAGTTTGTCGGTCGCGTTATAGATCGAGTCATGACGATTGCGTTGTCGTGCTAACATGCGTTAAAGGGTATTTGTATTTTCTTTGTTTTCTTTCATTTTTTTTCTTTATTCAAACAATATGTAACGATAACAAAAAATAAAAATAAAATAAAAAATAAATAGGCATAGAAAGAAAGAAAAAGAAATAACCTTTAACCAATCTTTATTAATACCAAACTTATATATAAAAATATACAAACCTTCTAAATTTCTTTCTCACTGAAAGATTCAGAAAAACAACATCAAAACGACTTTTTGAATTTGTCATATTAGCCATCCGGTTCCAACACCAATTCACCTTCACTCAAAACTTTCATAAATTTTGAATCACAATTTGGTGGCTTCACTTCACTACTAGGTGAAAACACAAACATGCAACTCGCTCCCCATCAACAAGCTATGAACGAATGACAACAATTTCACTTTTGGCAATGGCAACCACAACAACAACAATCGTTCCAACCATCACAAACATCAACCGTCCAACCATCACAAACACCAACCTTTCAACCATCGCAAGAAGAACCTAGTGGATCTCGTAAGAGAAAAGGTAAGGAAAAAACATCGTTGAAGAAGTCCCACAATCTAAGATTTCTTGGTCACAATCGCAAGAATGGTCTTTGAAGCCGAAATTGGAACGCCCATTTCGTCATCATAATGCATTGGAGGTTATGTATAAATCAGCAAAGTTTCTTAATCATAAACCCGTTGATGAACCGATAAACCTCGACGACGATGGCAACGAGAAGAACCATAGCACTTTGGTTATGATGCATTTCCAAGAACCGCAGGAAAGCCACGAGCACCTAAAAGCACATGATCCTCTTCATCCTCCGATGTATATTCAAACCGTGTACAGTTTAACGACGTTGTTATCAAAAAACTTCATGATCTTAGGATTGCTAAAACAAAGAGATCGAAGACAAACATCGTTTTAGAAAATGGAATTTCTACGTACGCCTACACATGACATTGAACCGGAATATTTGGCGAAAGTTGAAAGGATTAAGGTAGAAATACGTGCCCAATTTCCCCGATAACGTAGTACTTAAGTTTTATTTTTTTAAGTGGTTTTATTTTTAATTATTGAAATGTCTTTTATTTTTAATTATTGTATTGTCTTTTTATTTTTAATTAATCTAAATTCTTTTATTTTTAATATATTTTTAGTGCTTTAAAATTATATGATTAAAAATAAAAATGTTGGTGGGTCACATAATTGTATGAACCGAGAATTTGTGTTTTCGTGAATTGAATTTGAAAAAATTACTAAGAATATAACCAACATACGGGAGTTATTCATCGGATGAAACCGCAATTCGGCAGTCAAGAATAACCTCCAAACCGGGTCGAAGCGGGTTTATTCATTTAGGGTCAAACCGAGTCAAAATCAGATTTTTATAACGATTTTTACAACCGGTTGCCATCCATTGGACTCTGCTACCGGGGACGCTGCCTCCAGACCCCCATCGTTTAGGGACTTCGCTCCTAAACAATCAAGATAAATTCAAACAAACGTGCACTCCACACTTTCACGAACTTTTTTAATATTTATTAAGATTATATATTGGTTAAAAAATTAATTCTATTACACTTAATTATATTAATGACTAAAATCACCAACAATTATGATTGAGATATTTTTGTGTTATGTAATTAATTGAGTTATGACGTAACCATAACATCGAATGTTTTTGTATTATGGTCGCGAGTGTCTTATTAAATTTAAAGGGTTATTTTTTTTGACACAACTTTGAAATTGGTCGAGATCATTTTCCAGTCGAGAACACTTTAAAGTTATTAAAGCAGTGGTTGTGTGGGAAATGTATGGTTTTACATGCTGTGAGTCGCGCTTGTCATCACCCGGATGGTATTGTTCGTTTTTCTAAAGGGTCCGATGACATGTACGGATACATTGTTGGAATTTCAAAGCCGTCTTATAAGAAGCACGTAACAGAAATAACTCATGGGTTGGTTTTGGATGCTCAACTTCTGGATCGTGTTTTTATGGTGCCTATTACTATTGTCAAGTGTATCCCTCATCGCTGTCGTCTAGCTTTTTCTCAAGCATTGAAAACAGTTCTTTGCAAGGTGGTTGCCTAACCCGTTTCTATTGATGCTTGGGTCAGGTTGTTACTTTTTCCAATATGCACGCTGCAGGTGTATAGGCCCAAGAATAGACAAGAACGTAGGTCTGGGAATAGAAAATCATTGCAACAAAGTTTTATACTTAAATCTCTGGCTACGTGGGGGAAAAATGATGAGATTACAACGTTGGTTAAAAGTATATTAGATGGTTATGCTTTTGGGTCCTTTGGCTAAGGTGGAGGTAATTTTCTAGAGGAGAGAGAAACGGGTAATACCAATGTCAAGCAGTGTCTTCGTAAGGTTGCGGATGGGCACTTTACAGCCGCAGTAAAAGTGTTATCATCCTCCGGGGTTGCTCCATATTGTGATGATACCATTAAAGCTTTGGAGGCTAAGCATCCTTACAAGCCACCCCAATCCATGCCTAACATCGCATTTTCTGAGCCTCCCCTTGTAGCAGAGATTGATAGTGTCTTCAATTGCATTAAATCGTTTCCTAAAGGTACTTCATGTGGTAGAGATGGTTTGAGGGCACAACATATCTTGGATGCATTATGTGGAGAGGGGTCTGCTACTGCCACATATCTCTTAAAGGTCATCACCTCGGTCGTTAATTTGTGGTTAGCGGGGAGGTGTCCGCCTATCTTGGCAGAGTTTGTTGCATCGGCTCCTCTAACGCCACTCCTTAAACCAGATAACGGGATTCGACCCATTGCAGTAGGCACTATATGGAGACGTCTGGTTTCCAAGGTTGCTATGAAAGGTGTAGGTAAAGAAATGTCAAAGTACCTTAGTGATTTTCAATTTGGGGTTGGAGTGTCGGGTGGGGCTGAGGCTGTTTTACATAGCGTCAATAGGGTGCTATGAATATCATCATGATGGGTCTCTTGCAATGCTTACTGTGGATTTCTCGAATGCATTTAACCTTGTGGATAGATCGGCATTACTCCACGAGGTTAGGGTGAAGTGTCCCTCTATTTCTTTGTGGGTAGATTTTTTATATGGGCAGGCTTCGAGATTGTATATAGGAGACACACATATTTGGTCTGCCACTGGGTGCAACAAGGCGACCCGTTGGGACCTCTTCTTTTTGCTCTTGTATTGTACCCTCTTTTACATAAGATCAAAGATAACTGCGAGCTTCTTCTTCATGCTTGGTATCTTGATGATGGAACCGTTATTGGAGATCCGGAAGAGGTTGCCAAAGTGTTAGACATTATAAAGGTGAGTGGTCCAGGTTTGGGTCTTGAACTTAATATTAAAAAAACAAAGTTATTTTGGCCCTCATGTAACGGTATGAAGCTTCGTGATGGTTTATTTCATGTCGATATTCGGAGACCATCATCGGGTGTGAAGCTTCTTGGGGAGCTGTTAGTGGAGACGCAAATTTATTAGTTGGTTGGCTATGAGGAGAGCTGCGAATGCTGTTGATTTAATGAGTCTTCTTCCGCAATTACATGACCCGCAGAGTGAGCTTCTTTTGCTTCGATCATGTATGGGTATTGCCAAACTCTTTTTCGGTTTAAGGACTTGTCAACCTGAACACATGGAGGAGGCGACCTTGTTTTTTGACAAAGGTCTGCGTGGGTCAATCGAGAATATAGTGGTTTGTGGTGGACCATTCTTTGGAGACTTACAGTGGCGACTTGCGTCTTTACCGATTCGATTTGGTGGTTTGGGTTTGTACTCGGCAAAATTGGTTTCCTCATATGATTTTGTAGCCTCGAGGGCCCAATCTTGGGTGCTACAAGACCACATATTACGTGACAGTGGCATATGCGGTATGTATGATGATTATGTTTCTGCTTTGGCTCGTTTTCGTGATACGCTTCCAAGCTTTGATTTTAGTGGTTTCAGTAATAAGGACACCGTCCCCTCTAAACCCCAACAAACACTGGCGAATGTCCTTTTTAGCGAATTGGTCAAGAATATGGAAGTTCACTTTGACATGACTACGAGGCAGAAAGCGGTTTTTGAGTGTCTACGCGCACCACATGCTTAGGATTTTCTACTAGCTATTCCCATAGACGGGCTTGGTCAACATATGTCACCGGTGGAATATCACACTATTCTTAAGTATCGTCTTATGATTCCATTATTCCCGGTTGATGCGATATGCCCTGTTTGTCGCAAGGCATGTTTGGATTCCTTTGGGGAACATGCGGTTCATTGTAAAGAGCTCCCGGGATTCAAAAACTGACACGATATGGTTAGAGACGTCCTATTTGACATATGTAGACGTGTCGGGATCTCCGCCAAGAAAGAAGCACCTGTAAACTTTTTAACAGACCCGTCGGATGGAAGATCTACACTTAGACCGACCGACGTTTTGGTTTTTGGATGGGTTTGAGGGAAACATGCGTGCGTGGATCTGACCGGGGTTTCTCCTCTCGTGGGGTTAAGAAGTAGCGGTTTTACAGCGGGTCAGGCTGCTTCAGGCAAAGTGACAAAACACGAGAAAGCATGCATTGAAAATCAACACGTGTTTATTCCCTTTGCTTTTGATACCTTCGGTTTCCTTGCACCGGAGGCGGTAGAGCTACTCAGTCGAGTTCAACGGGTTATGCATAGTAATGTTATGACACCTAGACGTTTTGATGTAGTTTTTAAACGTATTGGCTTTGCAATCCAAAAAGGATTAGCGTCGCAACTTGTTGTCCGCTTTTCTTCTGCCACTTTGTAAATTCTTACGTTCTAAATCTATATAATGGAATATTTAAACATTGTATAACGTAGTAGTTAAATTTGTAGTTTAGTATTGGGTTTTTGTTTATGTTATTTGTTTAAATTATGCATATCGTGATTCGTGATTAAATAAATAATTATGAAAAGAGAGGGTTTGTTTTGAGAAAACAAGAATTAGGGTTGTTATCTGAGTTTATATATAGGTTATCATATAATTGGAGAACTTGTAAAGCAAGAAAAGAACGATAGAGCTAGCTAGAGAGAATGGAGAACGACGGGAGCAAAAATGTACCTGAGAATTTGATCAAAGAAGAAAGCATGAAACCGGACACTTTCACAAACAAGACTGTGGTTATTGTACTTATCGTGTGTAATTTTATCGTAGCTATCGGTTTACTTTTGATCTATACCTTTGTCAAAAGACCTTTGGACCCTGCTTTCTACACTTTTGTTAGTCTCTTGGCCTTTAAACTAATTGGCGTTCCGATAATGGGCCCTCTTATCGGTTGGTTAGGTATGTTAGTTTTTTGTTTTATGATCAAATGTGAAGGTGTATAATATGTCTATAAGCCAAATAATCTTCAAATAGTTATATATAATCTTGCTCATATGGAGTTAGTAAGTACTAATACAAGTAAATATGTATACATCTTGGTCGCACTTTTTCTATTCGAGAATGTTGAAGAGTTAAGAATAGGTTTTGGAAATGACAACATCACCCCTTCTCTTTCTCCCCACACTCACTCAATTCAAAACCTAAGAAAACGAAACCCTAAACCCCCAATTCCGAAATATGATGCGCAGATCCACCAGACTCTTCTCATCTCTTTCCCGCGTATTCTCCACCACCGCCGCCGACGCCGGAGCCGGAGCTCAATCAACCAAGCTCGAGAGAATCGCCGACGAGATCCTCAGCCTCACAAAACTCGAACGCAATGATTACGCCGTCTTACTCCGTTACAAAATGGGATTCAACAAGTACGGTCCATCAATAACCGGCATTGGATCATCTTCATCACTCGCCGGCGGCGCTGCATCAGCCGGAACGGAGGCGAAAGCCGCGGCTGAGAAAGTTGTGTTTGATGTGAAGATTGAGAAATACGATGCGGCGTCGAAGATTAAGATTATTAAAGAAGTAAGGGCGTTTACTGATTTAGGATTGAAAGAAGCGAAAGATTTGGTGGAGAAGGTGCCTGTGGTGGTGAAGAAAGGGATTACGAAAGAGGATGCCGAGTCGATTATGGCCAAACTTAAGGATTTAGGTGCTACTGTTGTGTTGGAATGAATCAGTTTGATCTTTATATCTTTTTGTTTCGATTAAGTATTATACCTGCAATGAGATTAGATGAATCAAGATTATAATTCGGGTTCTCTGTTAGTTTCGGTATTTGAATAATGATTCATAACATATGTGATGATAATGACTGTATTTCGTTTCCGTTACATACTAGCAGCAGCTTATGTATGCTATAGCTAGTTTGATTTTTTTTTATTTTTTTTTTGGTAGCGTTTCTTGCCATGATGCATCGTTGCTTTTAGATGTAGTTACCAGTGAAGACGTTTATCATATCTAGCCATTGTGCTTTTATGTGGTACAATGTGCTTTCAATACATTTTTTTCGGTGATAAATTTGCTTACCTTGTGTTGCTTCTTTTCATACCTATACATACATGTCGTGTTGCATTGTTAATTAGTTATGACAAATGTGATGTCGGATAGTTTATATTTCATGAATTCCTTTAAGTTACTGCACCTCATATGTTAGATATCTAAACCACATACGCATTTGCATTTCATACTTGTAGATTCACATACTTGTGTTTTTCATGTAATATTGATTAACAGCTTGAGCTTCAACGTTGGTATTCTTTCACATTATCCTGGTCGTGTTTGCATAAAAAACAGTACTGTTAGCCTGTTAAGTGTGGATGATCAATATGAAAATCATATTTATCTGAAGTAGGAAGTCTGAACTATGTAGAGTTTGTGGATATGTTGTAGACCGGGTTATTTTATAAGGATGTAGGTGGTTTTTATCCTGGTCTCTAATATGCCGAGTTCAATATGTATAAGAACTTAACTGTTGCACTTGCTGGAGATACTAAATGAGCTGTATGTGGCTGCTAAATTGCCTTCTGTTATTTAGTTCGGCGTCCGCAAAGAAAATATTATGTAGTTTGCTAAAGCTATAAAGAACTTGATGCATGATGCCCTTCTGTATCCTGAAATTGTTATCTTATACTTATCGGTTAAATAATGCATCCCATCACCGTACCCTTTGTAATTTCTGTTGTCCCGAAATGAGACGTTTATTAGTAATTTTCTTGCAGTCTGGGTAAGAAAGTTTAATTCCTCCCCCCACAATTTTATGGTTTTGTGTTTTTGCAATAAGCTGTCTGGTTTTTGATACTGTATAATGGTTTTAGTGTTTGAAGGCTAATTCGTGATACTGAACCGCTAATAACCAAGAGGCCGGAATTGGTTATTAACATGCATCTCCAGAGTAAAAAACAGCTAACTATTTTAAAATATAATTGGTATGGAAGACTGTAAGAATCCCGGTTATAGCCCTATGTTGCGACACCGGAATATCACAAACACAAGGGGGTAGAAGGTTCGGATCCGGAAGAGCTGATCCGAAGAAGACCTTCAGCCTGATCCTTATCTTCGATCCTAAGACTATCTGCACAAGCAAGCAACACACGAGTAAACGGAGCGGGGATGGTCCCCTGGTTTACCTCGGGCGTGAGAGTAAGATATCGAAGAGTAAGGGATAAAATGTAAAGTAAAAGTGTATTGTGTGTGTAAACGTTACCCTTGAAGTGAAGTGTGAGCTTGGTATTTATAGACCTTGAGTTTCGGATAATAGCATGCTCTTAGTACAACACCTTGTTTATCCTGAAGGTATTCCGAGGTGTTGTACTCTTTGTCGAGAAGTCATCCTTCGGCCTCCTGGTCCGTATGATGTTCTTTGGATAATAGATGTTGTTTAGATTCCTTTTATCAAAGATTGTGCCCAGCTTATTAGATCATTCGGCATACCATCGGTTTGGCCGATGGTACGTCATCACCCTATGAATAGAGTTGGAATGACTTTAAGTAGCAGGTGTAGTGCAACATTTTAAAACAACTTTGGTTAAGATTTTGTCATTGGTAGTCAAGAGAGTGCGGAGTTTGTGATTGGCCTCGACAGCGGTTTGGGCAGATCTACCTCTCAAAGATGATGAACAATGGTTTACGGAAATTTGTCTAGAAACAATGTTCCTGAAATCATTATAAGTACCTTCTCAGATAATCAAATAAACACGAACAACAAAAATATAGAAATATGCTATAGTTGTTTTAGGCAGTCATGAAATGTAGTTTCTCAGAACGCTTAATCGAGCTCAAACGGAGATAAAGGATAAATGTATCTCTCGGATCTAAGTAATAAGTGAAACAACAGGCCCGGCCGGCTTGTATACCCATTCTTAAATCAAGTGGCTAAACGCCCGAGCTTATGTGTTAGCTTACCGTGTCCCATCTAAGTATTACTTGAATTAGAAAAATGATGATGAAATTTAGTATTCTTATTCCTTATTAACAGATTGGGCTTTACTAAACATAAAGTGTTCCTAGTCCGTTTAGAGCTTGGGCTTAGCCACATGTAAATACCATAAACGAAAAATATATTTTTGATATAAACATTCTAGTGTCAAAATAAAATAGTTAGGGAAAAGTGTATATAAAGTTATTCCTCATTTAAGCTTACATACGAAAACAATTAAACTATATCATTATATTAAAGTCCTCCAATTTTATAAAATATATAATAATAATAACAATATATACTAAAAGAGATGTATTAAAAGTCACATGACAAAATTTAGAGTTCTAGACCATTACATGAGTTTCATAATTAATTTTAGATCCTTATATCAAAATGATGATGTCATATACATTATTTAATTTTTTGGCCATTCTATTTTAAATACAATATTTAATCCTTCAACTTTAATATAATTTAAATAAAATTAGTTTGAAAATATTATTTTAAATCTAAAATATATTTTTTGCATTAAACTTTTTAAATAAAAGTTATTCATTAAACTTGATTTTATACTTTTTAATATGACATAAGATTTCTAAAACAATTAATAAAAAGAAAGCGGAATATTTTTTCTTTGTAATAAAATAAAAGTAAGTAAAAACATATAATCGCGAGGGAAAAAAAGAACATATATAAATTTTAAATTTATTACAGAAGACCGTTATAAAAAATATTTTTCAATTTCTTCGTTTTTTTTTATATCTTTACATAGACAATAACAAATAAATCTTTTTTATCTAATAAATGGGAGTTTAGGCTGAAATCATAAAGCTGACGTGGCGAGTGTTTAGGTTGTCCACGTAGGATAGCAATTTAGATAGCTGATGTCATAATGTTATTTAAAATTTTCAATTAATACTTAAAAGATAGCGTATCCAGTACTCTTCTTTTTCTTAAATTCTTGAAAATATACATTGACAGATGAAAACACTGATATCAAAGCAAATTTCAAATTTGTTTCAATTTCAAATTCAAATTTCAAATTCAAAATCAAATGAAATACTTTCTGCTTCTTCATCTTCATATGTAGATCTCCACTTTTTTCTTTCCCTACAACAGTGATCTCTTCGACTGTTAAAGATGTTCAAGATCTTCTTCAAATTTCGTCTAAAGCATTATAATTTGGTTCAATATGCAAGGTTTGTAATTTTATTTTGGTTACCATTATCTCATCTTTTACTTCGTATGATAATTTCTATATTAAAATTATCGATTTTACCATTTTAATCATTATGATAGTTAGGTCGATTGAATTAAGGTTTAGGGTTTGATTAAAATGCACATTAGGTGTTTGATAAAATGCTTCATTGAAAATTTTGGTTAAAAAAAGAGATTGTATATGCTTTGGTGATTTGCATTTTTAGATATTTCTCTTATAATTCCAGATTATGTTCTATGTGCATTTTTGTTATGCACATAGCAGGTAAATAATAATAATCCGCATCACGAAGAAAAGGTGAAGACTTTGGATGGTTTTCGTGTGGGAAGATGGCAAGACCATTTCACTTGCTGCTTCCAACACCGTTGTTGGAGCTACTGATCCACCCTTTGAATCGACATGACTCTACAACTCTTCTTATTTCGTTTATATAATTTATTTTTAGCCACCTTTTGCCCTTATTTTCTGATTTTAGTTCAATCTATTGGGCGTCGTTGGCCATTGAAACCCATTTACTTATAAAATGGTTTGATTTGATCTATGTTTACAAAGTAGTGGATAAAATAAAGATCTTGCTATGGAAGGTGGAAGTGTTGATAACATAACTAAGGGCTCAATTCCTCATTCCGACCTCGATTTTTACAACAAACGCTAACTTTTTTAAGGATTTTTGCTTTGACTTATATTAGGGTTTTGATGGCAGTTTGTAAGCTTGATTATTTCGACAGTTTTTTTTTCTCCTTTTCTTTAAATTTGATTTATTAATCTGTTTTTATTTGCCATTTGTTTTGTAGATTGTTTTAATTTCTGTCATTTCCGGAGATTCATCAAAGAAACACCAGTTGGCTATTGAAGGTACTGGATGTATTCCGTAAAAAAGAAATCTCATTCCGATATGCAAATTTTAATTATTTTTTTTTAAAAGGGGTTAATGCACCTGAGGGTCACTCTACTATTTCAGATAATCCAATTGGGTGATTGAACAAAAAAAAGTTGTAAAGTTTTCATTCTACTTTCAAATAAACTTTAAAAGCATCACTTTATGGGGTATAGCAAGTTACCAGTCAGTTTTACCGGATGACGTGGCTGAATAATCTACGTGGCAATAACTACGTGGCAATAACTGTTTACAATGATCTACTTGTTTTTGAATGACAGCTGTTTTACTCATTTTTTTCTTAGTCATTTATTCTCGTTTAGTCAATGCCTCCATAAAACAAATTCAACGTTCCAACTCGTCTCCCCTACTCTCTCTCTCTCTCTGGGAAAAACTAAATTCCGGCAGGTAGCAACAGAAATTAAAGAACCAACAGTGGATCATCATGATGGCTGTGTTTTTAGATCAAAGATTGGTTCTTTTGAGCACGAGATTTTGGCAGCTTCATTACCGGCTTTTGGATTAAATGAAGCTTTTGATAGAACGGTTGTTATGCTTAGTAATTTACAACATGATTTAGGAACTTTTAAGATCAGTCATCCTTGTCTTAGTTATGGATTTATACAAACGACGAAGTCCTCCACCAGACGACGGCGATGTCAATTTGTATTCCGTTCACCACAGTGGTGTTCCGGCACCACCACAGACGACGGCGAGGGGATGAACAGCTCCGTAAAGTGTCTACATTTTCTTTCATTTCATCTTCATCACTTTATCATAAAGTGTCGCCGGAGTGTCACTTTATCATAAAGAAAATGGCGAAATCAATGGTGGAATTAGTGACACTTGATAACTCGCCGGAGATGGTTGTGACACGTCAAATCGCCGGAGCTTGTTCGTCGGATTTTGTTCGCCGGAGATGATTTGTGTATAGTTTGTGATGTTTAGTTTCCAGATCTGTTGAAAGAGAGATGGTTGTGACACTTGATAACTCGCCGGAGATGGTTGTGACACGTCAAATCGCCGGAGCTTGTTCGCCGGAGATGATTTGTGTATAATCGGCTGGATCGATATAATATTATTGTATTCAAGTATAATTCATGATTTTAGTGTACTCTCTGCGTTGTTTTGTAGTATTATGAGTTGTAAATGATCTAATTAGTAGGTGGTGGTGAAGGAATTAGGGTTAGAGATGAAGGAGGAAGAAAGAGAAAGGGTAAAGGTAATATATAAAAAGGGGGTGTATGATGTGGCATTAAGGAGAAAAAAAAGAATGACATGGAAATTCTTTTTGGTCTAAGTGTGCATATTACCTGCTGCTAGCCGGTTGTTTTGGACCCACATGACGAACTTAAACAGTTTGCAAATAGAAAGTGATGGTTTTAAAGTTTTTTGAAAGTAGAATGAAAACGTTATAACTTTTTTTTTGTTCAATCACCCAATTGGATTATCTCGAATAGTAGAGTGACCCTCAGGTGCATTAACCCTTTTCAATATTGTTAAGTATGTTAAATTTTTCACTGGCTGACATTCTAAATAATATACACTCTTTTCATGAGTTTTGATTAATAGTTTTATAACCTACATTCACTATGTTATTACAGGACTTCTTAAGTCAAATAAGCATACAACAAACAAGAATTTGAGAGATTGTCTTTGTGTTCGTGCCTAGAAATTAAGCTAAGATATGCAAAATGGACTACTGGTTTGTATCTTCATCTCTGTTTTTTATTGTTTCTTTTATATTTAATTTTGTAATAATTGTTTGTCGGGTTTCTATTAGCTTTGATATCAGGTTTTTTTTCTTTCTAAATAGATTGGATAAGGAAATTAATTCAGGTATGTAGCTTTCATAATCCTTTCAAAACTCATCCACTCTAAATTTTCTTTTTCCGTGTAAACATATATTTTGCAGATTATAGATTATAAAGAAATATAAGGTTATGTTACTTTTGCTGAGTTTTTTTGTTATGTCTTTTCTTTCAAGATAAGTGTTTATGTGTGTGCATTATATGATATGTTAATTAGACTTGTGTTTGTGAGGGTTTTATTTGGTAACTTATTTTGTGTCTGGTTTAACTTATTTTGTGTCTGGTTTTATTAGATTCCCTATACCCACCCTCTTTGGTAGATCCTAACACGAATTATCCGCCAAGGTGAATTTTGAATTATGTTGAGTTTTGGTTCAAAACGTTTCAATTTATGGTCAGCTTAATTTTAAATGTGTAGTATTATAAAAATATTTGTATTTTTTTTTTTTAGGTTATTGACATGCTTGAAATCTTGAACCCATGCTTTAGGATGTTTGGTATAATTTATGCCATTGTAGGACAAGATTAATCATGATTCTTTTTTTTGGTGGCTTCTGTTGTTACCCATTTAATGTCTTTGTTATTAATGATTAAACCTTATATGTTATAAAGGAAGTAACTCGAACATGTTACCTACCCTTGATGTTTCCACCATGATGTTATGGTTTACATATGGATTTGCTTCTCTACACTTGGTAATTTTCTGAAGTATAGTTGACATTGTGTTGAATTTATGTTTATAAAACTTAATTCTTAATGTTATTTTTATTAGTAGCTAATTTGATGGTTGTGCTTCTCTATACTTGCAGAGTTGTAGAGACGGATGAATTAGGAATCGAGAAGGTTGCCTCTTTTATGGTTTTTTATGCCTCTTTTATCTGGTCATTTATGCAAGTACTTAAGGGATTGAAGATAGAGATAAATATATGTTCTCTTATGTTGCTAATGTATTTTTTATATCAACTCCCTTTGCTCTTTCTTGTATAAAACGAATACTATAAGCTTGTCAATTTACTTATGTGTTTGAAATCTATATTTGGTACATTTGATGCATCTTTTATTGTAGGAATATATACTTTTGATTATACAGTTTTTTTTCCATTTAACTTAGTTTTTGTATATATAAGCCCCGTGTGGTACACGGGCAATAAGCTAGTTTATTAATAAGTCATAGTTTACACACACAAAAAAGTTATTGTGAACTTAGACCAATACGAGATTATCGATGTAGTTGAAGTTAACCACATGAGTATAAGGAAAACTACATATATCTAATAACCAACTTAAAATAATAATAATTAAGAACTTATTAATAAAAGAAACTACATAACATTTGACAATATATTTTATGTTGGAGTAAATTACATAGATCGTCCCTAAGGTTTATATGGAATTATGGATTTCGTCCCTAAGTTTGAAAAGTTGCATGGATCGTCCCATTGTTTAAACTAATTACTCATTTCGTCCCTAATTTGGACGTCCGTTAATTTCTACCGTTAGCCTTCCCTCACGTGTTAAACACGTGAGGGGTATTTTAGTTATTTTGCACTCTTCTTTTTCATTTTAACAAAACCCCAAAAGTCAGATTGATAATGCTTATAGCAGCAGCAAACTGGACTACCGGCGATTGAAGTTTTAACAAAACCCCATTGTCAAAAATGGACTACGTTAACTTTCTTGGGTATTTTAGTAAAGTCAGATTCATAATGCTTATAGCAGCAGCAAACTGAATTATTCAAAAGTCAGATTCATTTTAACATTTCCCCAAACTTCTTTTTCATTTTGGTGGATCAATAATAACATCTTCTTCTTCTGATTAAAGTAATGCTTCTAGCCATGTCGCCGGAGCTGATCGGAACCGAGATAGTCCGCCACCGCCGCCGCTTATTGGGTATAGATCTCGTTGATTATCCAAACCGAGATAGTCCGCCACTGCCGATTCTGACCAACAAGATTATAGATCTCAGTATAAAAAAAAGTGGGTAATTTCAAGAACAAAAAACCCAGAAAAAAGGTACAAAATAGTTAGTTAGTTAGTTGGGTATAAATGAATAATCAACCGCTCTCTGGAGTTACCCGGTCATCTCTGTCTTTTCCGTCGCCGGTGATTTGTGCGGCGGTGATAAGTGGGTCGTCGAATAATCAACCGCTCTCCGGAGTTGTGTTTGTAAATAATTATTCTTTATTTTGGTCCAATGTAAATAATTGTCAAATGCTTACGATTTGTGTTTGGTCGGCCGGCGGGAAATTTTGCGTCTTATGACGGACCACGTGTTTAAGTGCGCCTGATTTTTCATTTCTAGTAATCAGTTAACTAGACATGATCAAAGAAAACAGCTAAGGTGTTTATATTAACACGGTAAAGAGATATTGAAATTGTTATGAATATTAGGCAATTTTTAGGATTAAGATGAAATTGGATGATTGTGTAGGATGAAGTGAAGAAGATGAAGTTTGAGAGAAATTAGGTTAAAATATTAGGGATACTGTGAAAAGACGAAAATACCCCTCACGTGTTTAACACGTGGGACAGACTAACGGTACTATTTGACGGACGTCCAAATTAGGGACGAAATGAGTAATTAGTTTAAACAATGGGACGATCCATGCAACTTTTCAAACTTAGGGACGAAATCCATAATTCCATATAAACCGTAGGGACGATCTATGTAATTTACTCTTTATGTTGTCTTACAATTTTTTTATAGGCATTGTTCTCTTTATTTTCTATTTGTTAAGTAATTGTATTATATTCAATAGAGTTTTGTATGTATATGAATTTCAAATTTAAACCTGAAAAATACTAGCATATAAACGAAACGACAAATATTTGACATTACAACTCATGTTGTCTTACATTGTTAATGTCACAAAAATATTCGATCTCGTTATCTGCGTATACACGAGAAATAAGCTAGTTTAATCATATTATTAAAACTAATTTTTCTATTTTTTCTCCATTTGCATATTTATTTTTCTTTAATCATGTCTTCTTTAATATCAGATTTTTTAATTACTCAAAATCTACGGAAGAGATTTTTAATTATACGTACATAAAGATACGAGTCAGCTATATTCTGGATCATCCCTACGTTGATGGAAATACAACAAATTAAGCGTGCAATAACATATAAATCACATAACGACGTAGTTATTAGGTTTAGGGTTTAGCACTTTATAAATAACGATCAATAATAACAAAATGAATAAGAGGTTTTTATCATTCTACATGGTATCAGAGACAAAGCTATATATCTAAATCGTCAAAAAAATAAAATCCTCCGGTCGCCGGCTAAATGCCGATGATTTGGAGGGATCATGTTATTTTTGTTTCTTTATTTTTTAATCTCAAATAAGTGGTTTTATTCGTACCATACAAATCCTAGCCGTCATAATACACACAATATGTTGAATAGCCACCAAATCAACTAAATTCATCTTCCTTGTCAATACTTCACGATTAAAGATAATTGTTGTCAACAACAACAGTTAACCACAAAATTGTGAATCACTCCTAAATGCAAAGCAAGCCATGACGTAAAATAGCAAACGTCATAAAAAAGGACGACACCGTCAAAGCAGTATACAACTTTGTCGTCGAATACAAGACTATTTTCGTACAAAACAACAACAAATAAGAGAAGAAAAAGAAGAAGAAGAAAAAGTGGTTTTCAATATTGTGCTAGTTTGTCCGGAAGTCTCTCGTTCAAACTACGGGGAAGTATTAGACAATTAAATATAGGGTTTATATTTATCTTTATTATGTTTATGTAGTTTCCTAATAAGATTAGCTATCTTGTTTATCAAGATTATATTAGCATATTGTTTGAGAAACGATTGACGTGCTCACGGGATTGGCTGTGCTGGCTAACCGATACGGTCTCCTGCTAGAGATGTGCAAACCTACCAAGCTCTTGGAGACGATTAGGGTGTGTGACGTAAGTATAGGTGCAACAAAACCGGTTTTTATCGGTTATCGGTTAAAAAAAAAACCAGTTAAAAAAAAACCGATTTTAATCGGTTTCGGTTTTTTTCGGTTTCGGTTTTAATCGGTTTTTTTGAAACCGGTTTTTTTCGGTTAAAAATGTTCGGAATCGGTTTTTTCGGTTTTGAACCGGTTTTTTAATCGGTTTTTTTTTTGGGTTTTTTCGGATTCTAAATAATACAAACATAAGTTTTATAAAATAATACAATTACAACTAAAAATATTACAAACAAAAGTTTAAATAATAAAATTACAATTTACAACTAAAAATAATACAAACATAAGTTTTATAAATTAATACAAACATAAGTTTAAATAATACAATTACAACTAAAAATATAAAATACAAACATAAGTTTTATTACAATTTTGATACAATCGATCGTGTATTAAGTATATCGAGCTTCGGCATTGCCATCACCCGAATACACTTAAAGGAGTCTAATACAAACTCGACCCCAATATTAATAAATAAATAAATAAATAGATAAATAAACATAATACTTAATGGATACAAAATCATTGACACACACACATGTCTAAATCTCAACCACTCATCTAAAACCACCAAAGGTCAAGAAATCCCCAATTTTATACATACACACCCAACAATAAAACCTAAAAAATCTATAAAAAAAAAAAAAAATACAGCAGCGACCTCCTTCCTTCTTCTTCCCCAATCTTCAAAAATCCCCAATTCTTCCATACACGACCTCACAAGCACTAACTGGATTATTAATCCCCAAACCCTAAATATTTTTGGATTGGATAATTAATCGGATCGGATCAAATCCCCAATCTTCAAAAATCCCCTATCTTCAAAAATCCCCAATCTTCAACTATCTTCTTCTTCCTTTTTTTTTTCGGTTTAATTTGATCAAAGGTTCTAGGTTTGTTTCTCGTTTTTTTTCAATTAAAAAAATCCGGTAACCGGTTAAAAAACCGAAAATAACCGATTTTCTAGAAAAATCTTAACCGCTCATAACCGGTTCGGTTATTGCAAACCGGTTTCGGTTTCGTAATAACCGGTTTCTACAAAAACCGGTTTCGGTTTTGGGTCCGGTTCGAAAAAAACCGGTTATAGACTTTCACCTATAGACGTAAGAGAGTGAGAAAATCTCTCTTGAACGTATGTGTGTGTAAATGAGTAATGATTGAATGTGTAAGATAAGATGCATGAAATTTGACAAATGGTCAGGTATTTATAGGCTACGGATTAGGTTTCCGTTTATGGTCCATGGGCCATGATTGTATATTCATGGGCCGCCAATTTATGACCCAAATATAGAATATGACTCAAGCCTTATGATGCATGAGTTTATCCGATTGTACGAAGTCTTTATATGGGATGCAATAGGTCCAGCTCGCGAGTCACTTTAAAGGGGGCCTAAATGGGGAACATTTTCCCGTGATCAAGGCTAGGCCAAGCCTACATTCAGGGCACAACCACTCGTGCATGAGGCAGTCCCCAAGCCACCTGGTCGTGCCTCTCTCACTTGTAGTCGGGGCATTTGTACTTGTGCCTAGGGGGTGGTCCACGCCTTTCTTGTCGGCTCCCTTAGTCTTACTAGCCAACCAAATGGCTTCTGCTTCGTCGGACACCAACAACTCGCTCGTCGGCCAAATTGGTCGGTCATAACAAGTATCACGTCGGACATTTTGAATCCCCATGTCTGGGTATTGCTGACCCGGTAAGCTGGTCCATACCTCAATACCTATATAAGTTATATGTAATTTCAGTTCACATCAATCAATACTATACTTCTCGGTGGGGAATGAGGATGTCTCTCTTATTTCGGGTTGGTTTCGGGGTTTATTTAACCTAGTTTCCTCCATCTCTAGCATAGAACGGGTTTTAATAAATGATGGAAGTGGTTGAATGGTACGAATAACAGTGACATGGTTTCATATTTAGGGGATAAACCATTTAGGACATGCATGACTAGGGTACATTCATCAATAGGTTCGTCTATATTTTCAAGCAAATAGAAAATTACCTTGAGTTTGCTACGGAAAGATCTCCCATGTGTATGTTGCGGAGATCATCGTTGATTTACATGGCAGGAGCTTCCTTATTGCTTTGAAATAAATCGTAAATAGCTTTCCATAATTCGTTGGCGGTTTCACTTTTCTTCATTACCATTTGCAAGATTGGCTTGCTAATGGTATTATATATCCACATTTTTACAAGAGTGTCTTTTCTCACCCAAGCTTTGTCTTCCTTCCCTTTAGGAAGGTTTGAGCCATCGAGGAAACCTTCAGTTTCATTAGTGATGCCATGCATCTCGACGAATTTTCTCCATTGTAAGTAATTCATGTCTTCGAGAACTAGGGTTACTGGTATGTGAGCTTTGATGTTGGTGAGACCATACGATTTTTCGGAGGGTCCGACTTCATTATCTGGCATGATGGAAGGATCAAATGAAGAAACCGAACATTAGGGTTTAGATTTCGAGCACAAGTTTTAGGGTTTGTAAGAATCGAAAATTTAAAAAGAAAGCAGATAAAGTTTGGGTGAGAAAAGACACGCTTTTATCCATCTCATGCTCTTACCAAATATCTATAATTAATTATTTTAAAAATATAATGTTTTTCTTAATAAGACTATGGGGTGTGGTGGGTGATGATGTGGAGTGATAGAGGTGATTTGTAGGAAAGAGAGTGTGATTTGTAGGAAAGAGAGTGTGATGATGTGGAGTGATAAAAATGGGTGGTGTGGTTGTGTGATGATGTGGAGTGATAGAGGAAAGAGAGTGTAATTTTAAAAAGTTGTATATTTATAATTTTTTTTATATAAATGAAATTTAAAAACTTGTATTTTTATTAAAAAAAAACAAACACTACAATTTATTTAAAAAAAAAATACTAATATTGGAAGTTACTTGCTGTGAAAGAAGGAGTCTCTAACTTGAAGGACTGGATTGTTACTTTGATATGTTGAGGGTGTGAATTGTAAAGTTGTAGTATATAAACAACTTATTGTGGCTTTAGGGTAAAAACATTCTGCATATTTTTCTTGTTAGCCGTCTAGTGCTTTTCTCTCTCAACAAATATATTTAGGTTTCATATTGAAACTCTAAAAGGAAGTATATCAAGTCTGTAACGATCATTAGTGTTCTGATCAAGTATAAGTATTGTATTCTTGTTATTATATTCGGTAATAAGAAAGTTTCGAGTTCTTTGTTTCATTTGCTGTTCGAGTACTACTTTTCACACTTTTGCTTTTGATTTCCTTCACCACAGCGTGATTCAGAAAACGCCAGCGCCCATTTTTTTCCTATAACGCCCCCACCGGTGTGGTGGGGGGCGTTGAGGGGCGTTGTCACGCTGATGTGGCGGCGTTGTGGAGGTGTTTAACGCCCCACACCCCATAGTCTAAGTCTTTTTGTAAAAAGTGTAATGTTTTTTTTTTCTTTTCTTAAATAAATACAATTTTTAAAATAAATATAACATTTTTATTTTATTAAATTTGTTTTTAATAAATAACATGTGATATCTAGAAAACCATTGACTAGTCACTAAATTTTTGATAACGACTTACTTAGATTTTAGTAATTTTGGTAATTATTCGTAAAAAACTAACCATATGAATTGGTTAAACTATCATAAATGGTAGGGTGTTTGTTTCGGCTTATATAACCGGCTTATGAGCTTATGTAATTTTTTATAAGCTCGTAAGCCTATTTTTTTCGGCTTATGAGCTTATCAAGTTGAGCGTATGACTTTAAATAAGCCATAAGCTCAACTTCATAAGCTCATAAGCCGGAAAAAATAAGCTTATGAAAAATTACATAAGCTCATAAGCCCGTTTAATAAGTCGAAACAAACACCCCATAAGACTATGCGGTGTGGGGGGCTTTATAAAGTGATGATGTGGAGTGATAGAGGTGATATGTAGGAAAGAGAGTGTGATTTGTAGGAAAGAGAGTGTGATGATGTGGAGTGATGAAAATGGGTGGTGTGGTTGTGTGATGATGTGGAGTGATAGAGGAAAGAGAGTGTAATTTTAAAAAGTTGTGTATTTATAATTTTTTTTATATAAATGAAATTTAAAAACTAGTATTTTTATTAAAAAAAACAAACACTACAATTTATTTAAAAAAAAATACTACAATTTATTAAAAAAAAAAAACACACTACAATTTATTTAAAAAAAAAATACTACAATTTATTAAAGAAAAAAAACATACTACAATAAAAAACATACTACAAAAATTCAGGATAAAATTTCTCGATAAGCCTTCTCTTTTCATGTTCCGCTATTGATTTGGCAGGCTCCCGGAGATGATCGGTTTCCTTCATGATCACCTTTAACGCTTTTTGTCGCATTTTTTCTTCCTCAGTATCAGCAAATTTCCCGAACTTTTCCCCAATATACTTGAGTGAATCTTCGTTCCCCGAAGAAGAAGCAGCGGCTTTGCCCTTTCCTTTGCGCGCTTTTGCCTTTGCTTGATCTCTACCCATCGGTCTTGGAAGGTCTTCCTCATCGTTGAGATCATCATCATCATCGTTGAGATCGAATGAAGCAAAAGGCGATACCGGAGTGGCGGGAGTGGCGGGAGTGGAGGGGTTACTAGACTCCGATGTTCTACGCGCTTTTCGGGACCCTCCAGATGTTGGGACATGTTGACAAATCGGGCTATTTCTCAATATTTGCCAAGCCGCTAAATGTAGGAAACCCCCTTGCATCATGGCGCGGTAAGTTTGCAGAGCATGTTTGAGCAATTGTTCATCACTATGACCGCTTGGTCTACTTTGTTGGGCTTGTCGAAAAACCCCGTTGAATTTTTTGACCTTTCTTCGTAAGTCTCTCCACTTGCTCGAAATAGAGTCTTCGGTACGAGAATAAGATGGATCATCTTTATACATCTTGGCGAAAAATTTTGCACGAACACTTTCCCAGAAAGGTGCCCCATTTTGATCATTTCCCACAATGGGGTCCTCGGATGTCGACGACCACGCTGAAGCAAGTGCGATCTCCTCCTCTTCGGTCCACTTCTTTCTTTCGGTTTTGCCTCTTAGGGATTCGGTTTCTTTTTTCTTATGTTTTCTCTTCCCCTTCCCACGGGCCGGCATTTCTTGAGCTTGAGTTTCCGGAACCACCTCATCGTCTTCAGAATCGTCAATGTCAAATGGAGGCACTTGCGGAAAATTGGATAAATGGTCTTGGTTAAGCAATTGCGAGAACGACCCGCCTTGGTATAGCGGGTCTACGGATGGTCGTTGTGGTGGTGTAGTTTGTTGGTAAAAATGGGGAAATTGGTTAGGGTTTGGAAGTTGGGTATAGTGTTGAAATTGGTTTGGATGTTGAAATTGGTTATTAGGGTTTGGAAATTGTGGAAATTGGTTTAGGTTTTGGTATTGGTTTGGGTTTTGATATTGGTTTGGGTTGAACCATTGGTTCCATTGGTTGGGGTTGGGGTTGTTTTGATTGTTGTTGTTGTTGGGATCCATTTGAGATGTATAAAAATATAGAGATTTTTATAAAAATTGAGAGAGAAAGAGAGAGTTTGTGTGGTTTTTGTTATAAAATTGTGTGGTATTTATAGAGAAAGTTTAGGTTTTTTTTAAAAATGCCGTTGGTTTCTTTGAAAATTCGAACGTTGCATTTGTCCGTTGCCTCACCACTGCGTTGTTCAGACAACGCCCGAGCAATTTTCAAGCCTACAACGCCCGATGCGGTGTGGAGGGGGCGTTGTCGGGGCGTTTTCGAGCCTATGTGGCGGCGTTGTGGAGTGATTCCACGCCCCATACCCGATAGTCTAAGAAACACGACATATAATACAAAAGATAATTGGATAAATTGAGAAATTTTGGGAGATGAGATGGTTGATGCGTGATGGAGACGTAAGAGAGAAGAATAAAATAGGTGGGTTGGGTTGGGTTGCTATTCCGACCAAGTTTGACTGACATATCAGCAGGTGCCGGTCCATTTATTTGACACCCCAAACATATTAAGCCTTCCCTTCTGCCACTGGCCCCTCCCCCCCCCCCTTCTGTCTTACTAGTCTACTCTATTCTACACTCTACTCCATCACTACTCTATTATTCTCGTTTCAACTATTCTCATTCCACGTCTAGTCTACCATTCATTTCTTTTAGCCTATCATTTTTTTCATTTTCTAATATACAACTTCTTAACAAAAAAGAAAGTGATTTTCGACCAGTAATCCAAACTTAATTGGGTTAACTAAACATTTACGGAATAGATATGTCTTTGAAACAGAAACCTCTAGTCGGAATTTAAACCCGAGACCTTTAGTGTAGATTTAGAGTTTGTCTCGGTTTAGAAAACCAGACTTTCATTTTCTAATTTTTGAGGTTCATGTACTATATAAAATTTATTTGGTAAAACTACCAAAAAAAATTTCGATCATATCATTTGTTGCTCAAGTCTAGCTATGATTTAAGGTTTTTCACGCTAGTTTGGTGCTATAGTTTGAGGCTTTGAGTTGGAGCTTCTTCTGTGTCTCTCAAATCTTAGTATTGTAGTTTAATGTAGTTTTTTAGTAGCTTTTCAAAGGCTTTATTTTCTTCTTTAGGTGATGATTGAGCTTGTTGAGTTGTTTCCATTTTGTATATCGGTCAAGTGTTTTGTTGTACCTAATTGTTTGTTTCATACTCTTTTAGTCTAATATGATTTTGATTGTTTTACAAAAAATAAGTAAAAGTTGGAGTTGGTAATTGATGATTAGAAGAACAGAAGGTTGAAGCATATAGTTAGATATGAGATTAAAACTTTTATTTTTGGATATATATTTAGCACTATAGTAGAACTGCAAGCTTAATTATATGTTTAAAGATAAAATTTAAAATTTTATTTTTGAAAATAAATTTGGCAAAACTAGTAGGATAACCGCGCGATATAACGGAGCCAATTGCACTAAAGTTTGATACAACGTTTTGAAGATTAGACCGATGTATGTTGAATATCTTAAAACAGATAATCAAACTATGAAATGACCGAATGTTGAATCTATTAAAAGTATGTAGAGTATATGTTATACATATGATTAATTTGTGATTAAAAGGTTTGTATTTAAATTTAAATTATGCTATTTAGATTTTATTAAAAAACAAAATGTGAATTAATATCCTTAGAATTATTAATATTAATAGTTATTAATAAATATGAGTTGACATATTAATGATAAATTAAATAAATTAAAGTATAAAATAAAAAATAATTTAGTAACTTTTATACTTAAAATTTAATGCTTTACATGTAATATGGATAGTTAAAGGTAAAATTTTAAGTTTAAGTTAATTTTAAAAAGATATATGTATATTTATCATATTATTGTTACTTTAATCTATTTTTATAAATTATTTAAAAAATGATTTTTTAGGAACACTATTTTATAAATTAGAACTATAAAATATTAACCATAAAAGCTATTGGTTTAAGTTATTAGATTTGAAAACAAGTTAACAAATGAAACTAATTAGTGAATCTAAAATCGGTCTAATAATATGATGTTGATTTATGATAAAATCTATAATTAAGATCTTGAGATATCTTTTGTAATGTTGAAGTTTCGAAAATAGAATATTTTATAAGTATATTTTATGTTTTAGCTTATAATAGAAGTTAGAAATAAAAAAGGACTAACTTGATAAGAAATGTAGTTAACTTTAGTTTGAAAGGATTTAAATTGTTAACTATATTGGTTAGGTAAATAAGTTAGTCAAGTTTAGAAAGATGAAGGACTAAAGTTTTAAATTCAGGAATCATGCCTAACTAGTGAAGAGGTAGAAGTGAGGTGTCATTTTCAGAAAACTGTAGGTGTTTGAGTCGGTTTGGAGAAGAAGCAAGAAAGAAGAAAAGTTAAATTATCTCAAATTGAAGCTTAATATGAGTATATTTATCAGTTAAAGCAAGAATTAGAAGTTTAAGAACCCTAGTTTTGCTTTTAGTTGAAAAAAGAGAAGGTATGATTATATACTTATATTTAATTAATGAGATTGAGCTTATATTTTGTGTTATAACATCATTTAGATGTTTAATTGAAAGGTAGAAATATTTAATTTGGTTAAAATTAGGTCAATTGTTATTTGGGGATAATCATGAAATTTGAGGAATTGTTAGAAATTAAGTTTTTTTATATGTTATTTTGATGTTGGTAATATATGTAAAAGCTTGAAAGATTGAAATATTAACTTATATGAATTTTGTAAAAATTCATGTTTTGGTTAGTTAGTGTAAAGAGATGAACTGTTAATTAGAAGTATTAATCATTGGGGATAAACAAAATGATTTATTTCAAGTGTATGATAGAAGAGATAAGATAAAGCGTACTCAAATTTGTGTTTGGGTAAAATGGTGTTAAGCATCACTAGTTACCAAACGGGTCATTTAACCCGTGGAAAGATGGCAAACGGGTAGGAAATGGTTAGAAGAAAGAAAACATTACTTGCAATGTGTTATTATAATGTGTGTAATGTGTTTAGATGCTTGTTTGTGCTCTAAAATGTCAAATGGGTCAAAAGACCCAAAAAGTGGTAAGTTGAGTAGATGTTGCCAATCATGTTTAGATTAAGAGTAAAAGAGTTACAAAAAGTGATAATGAAGATAATACACGTGTTTATATTTATGTAAGATTCAACGATAGACAAATTTGTGTTTGGTTGTAGAAACGCAGATTTATAGGATATGAGTAAATTTAAATAGCCGTGTGTGTTGTAGACTTAATTCGACTTTAAGATGAGTATACGAAACTTGTTTATAATGTTTTATATGTTAATGTTATGTGCATTGAAACTTTTGAAAGATGGGTAATATATTTGTTTAATGTATGACCAAACGTTAACGGAAAGAGGGGCGATAAGTGTTAGGCCCTAACTTAGAGGTGCATAATTTTGCAAGGAAAACCAAGATACCCCTTCTAGGCCACCACTGCTCCGTAGTGGGACTCCAGAAGGCAGTGTTTTGGTGCAGTTGTTGCCATCGCGTCGCAGTGAGACACCAGACCAGTTCTTAGTAGTTTTTAACATAGTTTATGTGAATGACTTGTACCCTAAACTATTGGATAGTTATAGAAGAGTTAGACATGACATTTACTTGTCGGGAAAGTGTATACACGACAATTGCTTGTTGGGAAATGGGTAACGTCGACTTCCATTAGTCGGAAAGAAGTAGTTATAACTTGACTTTAGTCGGGAAATAGTAGGATACGACTTTAGCTAGTCGGGAAAGAAAAATAAGACTTTATAGTAGTCTTGCAAGATTAAATTAATATAGGAATATGTATACTCACTAGCTTAATGCTAATATACTATGTTAATTGCATGTTTTGTAGGTAATCGAGATACTTAAGGCAAGACAAGCTTAAGAAGAAGGGAAGAGGGACCGTAATGTATAAAGATTCCGCTCATATTTTTCAGACACACCTTTTGATAAAACAAGATGTATGTTTACCTATCGTTCTAGTTATGTAATGAATTAGTAACAATGTTGAATGTTCTTTAATGATATTGTAAGATATATTTAAAAAAAATAAAAAAATGATGTGTGTTTGGTTCTAGTGTAACACCTTTAAACATATGTTTAAAGGTATCCATGTAGGTGGTTCAAATATTTACTTACTTCAATTCGCGGGTGATGCATTATTCATGGGTAAATGGTCACATGTAAACGTGGAAAACTTGTTATGCCTTCTAGATTGTTTTCGCAAAGCTTCAGGCCTCAAAGTCAATATTTCGAAAATTCGAATTTACAGGATTGGTGTGAGTCTGATTGAAACTGCAAGTATGGCTAAAATGCTTAAGTGTAACCATGGTACGCTTCCTTTTACTTATCTCGGGTTACCAGTCGGTCAAAAAGTGATTCGGGTGGCAAGTTGGAATGGGTAGTTGATTGTTTTCGTAAAAGGCTAACAACATGGAAATCAATGATGCTTTCAATGGCTGGAAGGTTGCAACTTATTAAATCATTATTAGGAGCCCTCCTCTATTCATGCTCCCAGTCATCAAAGCCCCTGCAAAGGTGATTCAACCGGTTGAATCAATTCGAACATATTTCTTATGGGGTGTCAAAAATGGTGAGCGAAAGATATCATGGGTTAGTTGGAAGAAAATTATTGCAAGCAAGGATCCTGATGGCTGGGAGTTGGCTGTTTAAAGAGCAAAAACTTAGCTCTTCTGGGAAAATGGAAATGGAGATACTTAACCGAAAATAATGCCTTGTGGAGAATAGTTATAAGTCGTGTATATGGTCCTGATGGTGGTTTTAGTTCAGAAAGAATGGTCGGAGTGGGAGCAGTATTTGGTCGAATATCACAGATTGTTCGGAAAATATATTGAGTCATTGTTAGGATCTGTCGAACTATACTTGTACGAATACAATCGTGAAGATCTAGACCTATCAAAGAAGTAGCAGCGAATCAACACTTTGATATTAACAAGGGTTAATTGAATAACAGTTTATGAATAAGAATGACTAAATGTTAACAATTAAGAACACAAGAGTTTTCACCAACAGCCTCAATCTATTAAGAATAATGATCGTTAACAGACGTGTGTTTACAAACGACACAAGGATCTATTTATATAGACCTTGAGGAAACCCTAATAAAGATTAGGTTAAATCTAAAGAAATCTACGAAGATAATTATCAATATATTGTTTACATGATTATCTCCTTACAATATCTATCATATAACCAGTACTAACAAGCGCGGCAGTAGAAACTCTTCTCCATGCATTCCATGCAGCCAGTATAAACTATCACCAGTCTTATGTCACTAGTAGTAATGTACCAGTAGTAATCTTCATACTTGATCAACTATATTATTACTCACCAGTATTAAGAATCTTGTTCCCAGTACTAAGTGACATGACCAATATTAAAACAATATAAACCCAACAGTCATGGGTCCTCATTTAATAATTTTGTGATACGCAAGTTGATTTCGGGCACTGAAACATCTTTTTGGTTGGATAGTTGGACAGACTATAAGTAAAATTTAAAATATTTCACTCCTAGGATTTTTGCTCTAGAACGTAACAAGAACTGCGCAATTAAGGATAGATAGTTACAGATAAACGGTATTTGGAAAGGAAACTGGGAGTGAATGCGACCTCACATAGGTCGAGCTATCTCGGATTTGAACAAGGTGCTGGAAAAAGTTGGCTTCATTTCTCCCTCAAACGAGGGGTCTGACCAATGGTTCTAGAGTTGGGATCCAAAGGGTATATTTTCTCTTAAGAGGTTATCTAAGATTATACAATCTAATTTTTTTTTATAGGAAAACCCGATTACTTGTAAGTTTAATTGGAATCCTTGGTTACCTTAAAGGTGAACATCCTAACTTTGGCGCATTTTGTACAATAGACTCCCAAATCGTATAAACTTAAGCAAAATAGGTATCAATATGGTCGGCATGAGTTATGTGTTTTGTGGTTTTGAGCCTGAATCTTTCGAGCATTGTCTGGTTAGTTGTCGTCACTCTCGCAATGTTTGATTGAAAATTTAGGCTTGGTGGAACTTCCCTATTCCCCACAATCCATCTCTCAAGGGTATTATAACGGGAGTCATACTTCATTAGTTGAGCAAAGTAAAGGCTAATCTGGTTGACAAAATATGGTATATTACTTTGTGGATAATATGGGATTGGAGGAACCGTTTGCTTCATGCAAAGGACTGCGAAAAAGAGGATATTGCTCGAGAAAATGTATTCTTAGGCTATGCGGAGTGGTAAGTGATGATGTGGAGTGATAGAGGGTTTTTTTAGGAGAGAGAGTGTGATTTGTAGGAGAGAGAGTGTGATTTTAGGAAAGAGAGTGTGATGATGTGGAGTGATAGAAAATGGGTGGAGTGGTTTGTGATGATTTGGAGTGATAGAGATTATTTTGTAATCATTACTTTTTATTATTTTTTTTATATAAATGAAATTTAAAAAGATGTATTTTTATTAAAAATAAAAAAAAACATACTACAATTTATTAAAAAACATATTACGATTAAACTAAAAGACGTTAAAAAAATACAATTTTAAAAAAAAACACTTCAATCTTCATCGTTGTTTCGTCGGGGGCGGTAATACCAGACATGTTCGATCAAATCGGCTACCAGACTGTGATGGGTATCTTCGTCACGCATGTCACATATGTTCTGTTGTTTCTCTTCAAAGCTAATCTGGACTTCTGGTTCTGTGGCATTCTCATCATAAGCTTGACAATACGCGAGACCTTTGTCTTCCAAAATCATGTTATGAAGAATTATAGCAGCGTACATCGCGTTTCTAATTTTTTCTAAACTCCAAGCTCTTGCGGGGTTTTTAATTATATGCCACCTTTTTTTCAACACTTCAAATGCCCGTTCGATGTCCTTTCTTGAAGATTCCTGGGCTTTTTTAAAATGGTTACGCTTCTCGTTTAATTCGTCTCTTTCCCTGAAAGACTTTATTAACACCGGCCATTTTGGATAAATACCATCAACGAGGTAATACTCGTATTTGTAGGTTGTGTCGTTAACAATAAACGACTGATCGGGAGTTGTCCCATTCTCAATGTTGTTGAAAAGCGGTGACTGATCCAAGACATTGATGTCATTATTCGTTCCAGCAACCCCAAAAAAGGCATGCCATATCCACAAATCAGTAGAGGCCGCAGCCTCTAACATAATGGAAGGGTGATTCATCTTCTTCCGAACTTGACATTTTATAAAATTTTGTGTATGTATTTTGTGTGTTTGTATATATATTTTGTGTGTTTGTGTATATATTTGTGTGATTTTGAGTTAGTATATATAGAGATTTTTTTTTTTTTTTTTTTTTAAAAAGGCACAACGGTCATATGACCGTTAACCCTAAACAAAAACGCACAACACGCCCGTGACCAGGAAAACGCCACCACCCGTAACGCGCCTATAACGCCCCTATAACGCCCGTCACGGAGCGGTGACGGGCGTTATAGGGGGCGTTATAGGCGCTGACGGGGCCTATAACGCCCCTATCACCTCCCACTCCGTCTAGTCTTATGCATTCAAAGATTAAGTTTTTGTAGATTACTAACAAAAGTAGGTTGCCATCGTTTGAGTGGAAGAATTGGGTCTCGAACCCTCACTTACTTAATTTGGTATAATTTTATTATAATGGTTACCTCTTTTTTTTTTTTCTTTTTCTTTTGTCTTTTCGCCTCTTCTCGAGGCCTTTTCCTTGTAATTTTGTTTGTTGCCCTTTCGGGTTTTTAATAAATTGTCGTTTAAAAAAATCAAAAAATATTAACCAATAATGTTAACATCATACTTTTAAACTTGTTTTTTCTTTGGTTCCTTGTTTATAAAAAATAATTGATACTCTCAAAGTCCTAAGTAAATCCTCCTAATAACATATGCTAATGACATGCTATTTCAAACAATTTTTAGTTCTAATCTTATCATTATTATTAATTGTGCCATCATCTAGCTATAAGAAAAAATAATTTGGAGCATAATCTTAAAAATAAGTTTTGATAACCACAAATTTTAAGATTGTACCTAGAACCACAAATAAAGTTTAAATACTTGTATTTTATAAAAGCAGAGAATAAAATCTACAAATGAATAGGTGTTGTTTGGTTAATATTCAAGAAAATAATACGTGTTTGATGTGTTTAACAACATCTTATATGACTATTTTTTTTTACCAAAATTCTAAATAAATAGGTGTTATTATTGATATTTTATAAGTTGGACAATACACGTTGTTTTTTTGTTTTTTGTTTTTTTTAGAACGATAATGTTAGTAATTCGGGGCCACAGTGACATCCAATTGAACAATATGCGACCCACAAATTTTACACCAAAGTTAGTTACATATCTCCTAATATTCACTTAAGTAGGAAACCCCAGAGGAAAGCTCGAACTCAAGAGATTTCCTAGAAGATGACAACCTCCTATAAATGGGACAAATCCCCATTAGCTACACGTTTTTTATATTTAATTGACATTTAATCGTTATCAAAACTATAAATAAATTTATAGTGTGTTTGGGTAAAAAAATGTAAAGGGGGTAAAAAAAAGTTAGATTTTTAGTTGATTGGAAGGTAAGCGAAAAATCCGGCAAGTGAAACAGGTTAACAGTAGGACAAACGTAGAGAGATAGAGGGAGCAATCCAATAATTGCATCCCCACGCTAATCCGACACTCATCATTCTGTCTGTTTGATCGAGTGAGTGTGTGCATCCATCAGTCCCTTTCACGATTACACCCCTATTTATTTCTTCGATTCTCTTCCTTATTTTCTTTTTGTCTTTTCTTCTTTGTCATTTTTTTCAACCAAAAATTCTTCCACCTTCTCCTTTTCAAACTTTTTTTTTTATTGTAGTAACATGAATTAGTATGATTATTATGGAAGTAAAATCTTAGATTAACTTTCATTAGAACCAACGGAGTTTGTCTTATTGGTAGGAGGTTGTTCTTCTCTAGGAGAGGTCTTGGGTTCGAGACTCCTTTTGGGATTTTCTCCTTAGGTGAATATTAAGAGATATGTAACTAACTTTGTTCTAAGGTTCGTGGGTCGCATACTGCCCAAATAGATATCACTGTGGCCCCGAATCACTAACATTGTCGTTCAAGAAAAAAAAAGGTTTCATTAGGATTTCAATGAGTATTAGTTAATTTAAGGTTAAAGAAGATTAGAGGTTGTTCGATCCAAACTTTCTACGATCTGATAAAACAAACGTTGTTTCTATAAGTATTTCAGGTTTTTGGAGCGAGCTTGAGTGTAAATCTTATAGACTCGTAGAATAATCAAAGTTCATTTGGATGAGTGTAACTGTGAGCTTGAGTGTAAATCTTATAGATTTGTAGAATAATCAAAGTTCATTTGGATGAGTGTAAATGTAACATGAATTTGATATACTTTAAGTTTTCACAACAAACATATACCTCATTCGTCTAAAAGAAAAAAAATTTAAATAAAAAACTATCAAAATAAAATAAATTCAATTAGTAATTTTTTTTATTACATTAACAACTTAATTCCTATATTAAGGACATAAATTATTTTTAAAGTATACGTTTTTAATTATCTTACTCATTTTTTACCTGCTAAGTATTTAAAACGAGTTTAAAGACATATATAAAATTTAGGACAATTGTAAACGAAAAATTACATATTCTTTTTAAAAAGAAAATAGTAGTACAAACTACAAAGTATAACATATATATATGTGCCTAATTTATTTACAATCATGGAATATATTAATTAAAAGTTTCTAATCAAGAATGTGTAAAACACATGTTTTATATTGTAAAGTATTCAAAATGAATATGTTTAAAATATAGAGAACTGTTGATAATCCTATAGTGTGAAAGTTGTTGTTGACATTTCAACCTATTTTTTATTCTTTAGTAAAAATAGAATGATAGGGTGGGTCGTGATCAAATAGTTTTACATTGATGGCACACACCATGAGTCTCATATTTTATATCATAATAACATTTGAATATTTTCTATAATCTATGGACTAGAAAATTTATCTAGAAGGTTTGAAAATAGAGTTTATAAATATAGATAGTAGTATTTATTGAATATATAAACTTTCGCTTATATTTTTTAAAAGAAAACGGAGCTATGGATATTGGACAAACTCACAAACATATAATATATGTATATATAAGATTTTTTCTTTTCAGATTATTGAGAAAGAACATTTATTCGGCTTAGATATATGAGAAATAACTGAGATATTTCATGACTATTTACGAACTTTTAGCGTGAGTCTTTTATAACAATATCGGGACATTTCACCGGTTGAATTACTTTGTTATTGTTCACGTATGACTATATAAGATGGTAAATATTATTATTGTGGGTTCCTCTTGGGAGACAATATGCAATCATTATGAGTTATAATGTTCTCTACGTTTAATCATATTGCCTTGGCATTTGCCTTTTTAATGTTATCTACTCACTCTAGTCTGCCCCAAAATTCACTCATCCATGTTTTCAAATTTTTGAACTCACTTTTCCTTAAGTTGTAAGTCCTTAGAATATTTAATGCAAGTTTCAATTTTATACATAAATTAAAGTTCTACTCAACTTGGATGTTATGTTTATATAACCTTTTTAAACTTGTGAATCACTTGGCTAAAATGAGAAGTGGTTTTCCTGTTGAAAGTCATGTTCTTCTTGTTAATGTCATAAACCACTTCCTTTATTGATTTTGAAAGTAATTTAAGTTATAGAAATGATATACTGATATGTCCCAATATCCCTAGTTGATCATACTAACCGTAAAGTTGTTGATCGATATCTAGAATCCACATTTTCTTTCTGCTTATCTCGGTTTTTTCTTTCACGTTTGCCATGTCGTAAGATCTAACACTACGTTTAGAACGTGACACATATTTGTTCTATGTAAGCTAGTTTTATTGGTAACAACACTAATAACATGTTCTAACTTCAAATGATAGGTTGTGAAAGGCCATAGGTACAAGCACCAATTGTTTCTTTAACAAAGGAACACTTTGTATTGATAATACATATATTTAACTTGGGATATGACACTTTAGTTCACTTTAATTTACACTTGAACTCGTCATAAGAACGAGCTCTACATCTCGGTTCACATCCTACTAGATTATTCACCAATTCACATCTTGAAACTAAAAAACATTAATGATCATAGTTTCAATAGAGGCTTGACGAACCTTGTTGAATACCCCTTCTCACCTACATTTTGGTCTCTTCAGTTTCAAAAGAAAATATCACAAATCGTCATTGTGGTTGGTCAGTTTTTCACAAACAATTCTTGTACAAAAAAAATTAGCATCAATCATCTTTCTGATTCGTATTTATCACCAATCTTTCTTTCGTTACCTAAAAAGACTAAAATACCCTTTTCATTTAATCTTTTGTTTTTCATAATTCTATTTATCTCTATCTCTGCAACCTTCAGTCACCATCTTCGGTACCACCAAATCTCGCCAGATCTAAAAGAATAAAAACACCTTTTTAGATCACCAAATCAGAACACTATATTGATCTTATTTGCAATTCACTGATTTTGTGTTGTCCTAGTGAAAAATTCATGTCAAGTGGTATCAGAGCCGGATAAATCAATTGATTAGATTCAATTGATTTCGGTTTAACAATTTGACTTGATTCGAGCTGAATTTAGTCACATTATCAGTGTTTTGATGAATCACAAAAGTTCTGACTGAAAAATTGAGAAACATCATTGAAGAGTTTGTGAAGGTTATCTATATATTTTGGAGGAATTACTGAAGTAGTAATCAGTTGAAGGTTATTGAAATCTGAAGCTAGCCCACTAGTTGTTAATTTGTGAAGATCGGAGATCTGATATGTGATGATTAGAAAGTATTAATTCGGATGATAAAGCAGTTCAT
This sequence comes from Senecio squalidus, assembly GCA_910822075.1. Classification (NCBI taxonomy): domain Eukaryota; kingdom Viridiplantae; phylum Streptophyta; class Magnoliopsida; order Asterales; family Asteraceae; genus Senecio; species Senecio squalidus. The sequence goes on along the minus strand of CAJVGC010000590.1, from coordinate 24,561,673 downwards.
CCGAACTAAATTGAAATTGTGATTGATGAAGAGCATATTGAATCTGATGATCATGAAGCTAAGGATCTACTCAGAAATTTTATTCTACATGATAATACAAGTTTAGATTAGTGATTTGTCAATTCAAGTTGCTTAAGTCAATTAATCTATGATGTTTTTGGAGCTAATATACTAATTATCAAATTACAGATATGAAGCTGTTGAAGCATTGATGAAACTGTGATGATGAAGAGAAGGTTAAAAATGATGATCACGAAGCTAAGAATCTACTCAGAGTTCATGTCTGCATGCTTATCTAAATCTAGATAAGTGTTTTTATCAATTCAATTCAATCAAGTCATTTCAGTTGATTCAGATATAGATGTTAGTTTTGGAGCTGATATAAATAGAATGAGATTATGAGATGATGATTTGGAGCTGATGTTAATAATGAGATTATGAGATGATGTTACTATTGATTGAGTTTAGATGAGTTTTTGTTAAATTTTGTGAAGCTAACAATGGAAAATCTGTTGTTTTAGAACTAAAATTTGTGAAACTCACAATGAAGGAATCGTTTTTGAGAAGGAGATTGTTAGTTTGTAGAATCAGAAGTTTAGGGGGAGTTTGTTTTTTGAAGATTGATGAGCTCACTTGGGAGACTCAGTTGTTTGATTTGAAGTTTCATAGCATCATCCAAGGGGAAGATTGTTGGGTTTTGAAAAGTTACGGATGAAGCTAAGAAATCTTCAAAGTATGTTTCTGCTTAAGTTTTTAAGTCGGGTAAACAAATTCATCACTTAAAAACTTAGTTAAACAGCTTGAAATCAAAACTGAAGAATTTAAGTTTGATGATGAAATTTTAAGTGTGGTGATGAAAACTACTCTTCAGAGTTAACGTAAACATCTTCAGACTTAAAATCAAGATGAAGACTTAAGTATTCTATTTCTAAGAGTTTGTAATAAGGTCTATAAATAGAGGGATGTGTGTATAGAGTCAGGGGTCTCTCAGTGCAATGTCACCAATCCCGCATTAGATGAATACCATTGAGCTTCATTGTTGTAATCATTTTCAACGGATTTCCCGCCAAATCATTCTATCAATGAAATCAATTAAAAATCTTTCATTTAACAAATTCTCAATCTAATTAGAGTTTAAATTCAATCAAATTAAAAGTTTTCGCATTTCAATTTGATTAAGCAATTAACTAATTTTGTGTTATTTTGGTTAAAATTTCATGTCATCGTTAGATTTTGTATTAGTTCTTATAAATGTAGCTAAAAACAGAGCAAATTACCAAAATAATCACCTATTACCTACACTTTACAAAAATAATCACTTAATTCGTGACGGATTTCTTGCGACATTTTTTTCGTCGCAAAAGTACACATATTTTAATCAAAGCAATAAAAATTCGACACGTTGTCGTGACACTATTGTCTAATTTTTATTGGTCTTATTTTGTTTTATATACTTCTCGCGACGATAAAGTGTCGTGAAAAATTCGTCACGAATCAGGTGATTATTTTTATAAAGTGTAAGTGATTGATGATTATTATGGTGATTAATTCCTAAAAATACTATATTTATAAAGATTTTTTAATATTTAGTTTGGGATACGGATAAAATGTGTGTAAAAAAAAGGCAATAAGTAGTGAGTAGTGGTAAATAATGGAGTAGGTTCAAGGTTGGTAGGTGACCCCACAATAAACACTGTAATATCCCCATCTCCAAACACCACCCTTCTGATTAAAGCCTGCTCTTTCGCCTCCATAAAACCCCCTCAACAACAACAAACAAAAAACACAAACATCCTAAAACAAAAACAACAATCTTAAAACATGCCATCTGATTCATGCGACCTCCGACGAACCACCACCACCACCGTAAAACCAGGTGCACCACCACCAGAACCAGAACACCTCCCATGTCCACGTTGCGATTCCACCAACACCAAATTCTGTTACTACAACAACTACAACTTCTCTCAGCCACGTCACTTCTGCAAAGCTTGTCGCCGTTACTGGACTCACGGTGGCACTCTCCGTGACATCCCTGTCGGTGGTGGTAGTCGGAAAAACGCTAAACGCTCTCGCTTAACCACCACTACACAAAACAACACTCTTTATAACACCAACTCATCATCTAGTCTTGAATTCCGACACATGGGTCCCACTCCGATCTTGTTACCGTTCGCCGGAGAACATCATGGTGGGTTGCATTTTGGGAAACCTGCGGTGAGTATGTGTGATAGTTTTACTTCGTTGTTGAATAGTACGCAAGGGCCTGGTGGGTTTTTTGGGTTTGAAGATGGGAGAATGGTGTGGCCGTTTTCCGGGATTGCTGACTGTGGTGGTTATGGTGGTGGTGGTGGTGGTGGGAATATGACGTGGCAGATGGAGAGTGCTGAAAGTGGTGGGGAGTGTTTTACTTCGCCGGATCTTATGATATGAAAAATATAAAATTAGTTAAAAAGTTAATTAGAAGAAGTGATAGTGTAGGATTGTTAATGTGGTCTTGTTTGTAGTAGATTATGGTTTTAGTACCAACGAAACAAAGAAAGTGTTTTTCGTGTCATCTTTAGTTTAATTCCTTTCTTATTATGATTTTAAATTTTGAATTTCCTACTTTTATCATTTAAATTTGTTTGATACAAAAGTTTTGTTTTGGGTCATGTAGAAGGCTTATGAGTTTATGTAGATCTTTATAATCTTATAAGTTCATTTTTTTTGATTAAATTGAGCTTAGCTTATATATAAAGTTATAATCTCAATTTGATTAGTTCATAAGCTGGAAAAAATGAACTTATAAACTTATGAAAATTTACATAAGCTCATAAGCCGAAACAAACACCCCTTAATCAATTTCAATTTCCTAAAAGAGTAGGCTAATGTAATGTGAAAATGTACATACCAAATACAAGTTTTAACTGTTTTAGATTCTTAGATGCAAAAACATACGTATAAATACAAATGGTGGATACTTTTATTGTTTCTTATAGCAAAAATTAACAAGAAAATAAAAACGAAATATTTATATTTAGAGACAAGTTAGTTGTTTATTAGTAGTAAATGACTAAATACTTTTTATCGTTAGCTTTGTTTGACAGATTTAAGTAACTTATAAACGAAAATGCAACAGAAACTGAATTACATCTGCAAAATGGCAATGTTTCTTACAAACAATATGGTTGAAGTGCTAATATTTTTTTATTTGTATAATGAAATTTGACCGGATAGAGACCCAAGTAAAAGAGTAGTAATAGTATTAGAAATTGGATTTAGATTTATTGAATACTTCTTTTGAATAGTGACATTTCACTTATTCTCTAAAATAAGTATTTTGATTAAATACTTCGATTTTGAGGTTCACGAAATATCTATCGCTATAATTCAAAAGATATATCATATGATCCAATTTCAAGCACTAAAATTACCGATTTTAAATAGAAAGGAATATTTATATGTCGGATATGAGACAAACAAAACTATTACATGATAACCAACCATTATGTTGACAATCAATGACCATACTCCTTCCTTTACCGCCTTTGTAAGCACCATATACTCCGCTCCTATAATAACCATGTATAGGACCACACATATCTTCACCGGAAACACATACACAGTTCTCAACCTACCCTCGTCAGGGTCCTTGATACTGTAAACATTATCGTGTTCACCTTGATCTCCTTCATGCACTAAACCCACCTCTGTTGAGCATTAAACAAAACTCGCCGCACGCACAAAATCTGGTCTAGCACAAACCATCAAGTTCCCTACAACATACGTATGCATGTGTACCCTTACACATCTCTTCCACATCTCAGTCATTCCCGAGGCAAACCTTCAATGAAACCTTGAAGCATGCTCCCAATGACATAAATATGGAACCACCATTCTTCATCATGTAATAACCCATATTTCCTTGCACATACCTCGACTGAGACACCCTCAGGTTCGGCTATCCTTATTCCTGACAATCACCATACCAAAAACCTTGATTGCGAGACCCTTCATGTCGAAAACCTTCTCTAGCAAACCTATGTTATCCTTGATTTCAGCCTTGCTATTCCAAGCAATTAACTTTTTACCGATATACTCCCCTGGCGCTATCCCTTGATACCTAAACCACACCGGTTTAGTAATTATCCCCAGATTTTGTAACCGAGGCTCCTCACCTTTCCCCTCATCACTACTCCCCTAATCTACCTCAACTTCGTGATGACCTCTGATTAACTCACCTTGATCGCCCGATGATTCCACCTCAAACTTGACATGTTCTTTAAAATCCGTAGCACCAACCTTTGCACACCCATCCAAAGAGTAAACACATCTCTTAATCCTTGTTTCATACAAAACCGTAATGGAAACCTTCTTCACCTTTACCCTACCATCCTGCATTACCAGGGTGTATCCCTCTTTCTCCAACTTACTCAAAGAAATCAAGCTTCTCCTCAACTCCGAAATGTAGCTGTTAACACAGTTTGTCACACCGGTTACAAATGATAAAATATGATATTTATCCACTACATTATACTACAAACGCAATATAAAGCAAGTAAGGATCGAACCCAAATGACGCGAGTTAGAAGCTTTAATGTTTAGATCTTTGAAAACAAGTAATTATCGTAACAAAATGAGGGTTTTGTAGTGAGAATTGATAAACTAATTGCTAATAATAATAATTATAACGAAGAAACAATAATGAGACAAGGATTAGGTTCCACTTTCGACTTTTACAACTATGTCATTTAACCATGAAAAGATGTTTTAAACAAGTGTTTAGTTTATGTCTATTCAAGTTTGTACTAAAAAGACGTTAGCAAGCTTAAACACCTTTTTGTTTACCAAATTATTTATATCGAAACAAGCTCTTCAATATAAACCTAACTTTCTAATTCAAGTCTAAACAAGCTCTTAGAAATGAACCGAAAATAGCATTAACGTTTTGTGTAAACTTTCCAAACAACAATTACCGTTTCACTAAGCTAGGAAATGTAATAATTGTGTGATTTAGGTTAACATTGAGCAAACAACGTTTTATTACTTGTTATAAGGATACAAAACAATTACGGATTTCATAACCTAATTATAACAATAGTGAAATTTAATCACAATGATTACCGTTTCACATAAGCTCGGAAATGTAATAATTGTGTGATTGTGGTTAACATTGAGCAAACAACGTTTTGTTACTTGATATTAGATTATAAAACAATTACGAATTTTACAACCTAATTATAACAACAATTAATCAAATACTCAACCTAGGTGATCAATCAAAGTCGAGAAAATGAATAGTATTAACCGCAAAACAAACCACAATCACTAAATAAATATAAACAAACATCAATTCATTTATTAAACGACATAATCAAGTCTAGTTTGGAACCGAATACAAGGAATTTAGCCAACCATAGCAACAATAATCACACAAATAAACATGATTTTGAGTTTTAAAAGCTTACAGACGACGAATTCGATCCCGAAATGAACTAACACTTGGTAATTGTTCCCTTGCTTCCTAATAATGTTAGTAATGAAAAAGATAATTAAAAACTGATTAAAAGGGTGTCTAAATCGTATGAGAAGCATGAAACACCTGAAGTCCAGATTTTAAGCCATGGACCCAGGCAGGTCAAAATGTGAATAACCCGTGGCCTGAGCGGATACTCCTGCTGCACAAACCATGCCCGGGCGGTCAGGTCCGACTCGAGCGGGTTATTTCCATTCAAGTATTCAGCCCGTCGGGTTTCAAGCTCCTAGATCAGAAGGTTTTCGATATCAACTCCAGGTGAAGCCCGGTTGGGCGTCTTTCTTTTACCCAACAGACCCGGGCGGGTCGCTTCAAATCCTCCAATACATATGGCCTAGGCGGGTCACTGATCCAGTGAAACCCGACCGAGAAGTTGGTGTTGGTCTCCTTCTTTTGATCTTGCGTTTCAGCTCTTATTCGCGTCACCATTTCACCCCGTTCATTTGAATACATTTCAATACCTGCAAATACAAATAAAATAGGTAAAGTACCAATATTTTTAAATGTAATTAGGAATTACGGAATTACAACATAAATACGTTGTTTATTTACATAATTGAAGTGCTATAAACATAAATAAATATACTAAAAAGATGTGTAAAATGAACCTAACAATTACATACATATTATATAATGTTATACATATAAAATTATGAATTCTTAAATCGAACTAAATCCACTAAACCTAAATTCAGAATACCCGCTACTCAAACCGCATGTAATTGTCTTTTTCAAGATACCCACAGTGTCCCTGCCTATAACGAAACATGTTCAAATAGTGAAAATGAAATATCCGCCCTACAATCTCGAACAAGATTTTCACACTACCCGACCCGTAAACACCCCTGCCTAAAACACATATCCTTATAATGTTACGTCATACAAATATATTATTACAGCCCATTATAGTGGAAGCCCAAATATCTTTTCTGTCACTAAACTTTCCCTCTCATCATCTTCCTCCTAATCTAGGGTTTTTCAAATCAATCAATCAATGGCGTTCTCATTCACCCCACAACAACAACAACAACCGTCATTATTCCAACAACCGTCGCCGTTTCAACCAAACACCGGCAGCACTCCCTTGTTTCAAACACCCCAACAACAACAACAACAACAACAACAGTTACAGTTCCAACAACAACAGCAGCAGAGTCAGCTTTTTTTGTTTACTAACGATAAAACTCCGGCTAGTTATGGGACTAAATGGGCCGACTTGCATCCTGATTCACAAAAGTTTTTACTTCAAATTGAGTAAGGTTTTTTAAAATTACATTTACTTTTTTTGTTAGAATGAAGATGTTTAAATTGTTGATTTTTGTTGGGATAGGGAGAGAATATTGGAGTATCGAGACGAGAGTCAACGGTTGGATCAATGTGGTAGACTTTATGATTCTTCCGTTTCTAATGAAGGCTTTGCGCTTGATGCTAGTCATATTGTTCAGGTACTTGTGTTTTCGATTGTTAAAGTATATAAGTAATGGCAATGTGGTTAGGTTTCGTTTCGTTGATCTTGTGTTTTATTACTAGATGCTTTATCGTCATTTTCCAGTGTTTTCTAGAGTATGGACAACAATGGGTAGAATTACGTTAGTTTCTATGTATTAATGTTTAAGTTCCAGTTAGAGGAACACGATGCAATAGGTTATACACTTCTGCATGGAGACTAATTTTCATTGCTAGTTGATGTTGTTTTCATAACTTTATACGGAACTCAACTTAAGCTTACTTTAGGCATTGCTTCTACTAGCTGTAAGAATGTAACACCCTACAAGCCAGAGTGCGTAAAAAAGTTAGACAGATTAAAAAAGACTTGCACATTGAAGAACATAAATTATTTCATTTGGAAGTTCTCAGTTCAACTCGACTGTAATTTTTTCAAATCTGGTTTTGCAATAAAACTCGGATACAATTTAGGATATCTACTTTCTAGGTAATGCCAAAATTTTGAAGTATCCTTGCCCAAATTTAGGGAGCAATTTAGTCTGATGCGTATTCATATGTGTATTTAAACAATGCTTACCCGAACTAAATCCCCTCCTCTGTCATATGCAAGGAGTATACAGCTATGCTATTTTTGTTGATGAGGAATTCTAAGCAATGATATCTGTATTCATGAAGGGCCCTAGACTCGTTCAAATACAAATTAAAACTTTTCTGTTAATCAAAAAAAAGAATCGAATGGAAACACAATTTGCATGCAATTTTTTTATTTTGAAATTGACTGGAATACCTCAGAGTGTCATCTACTGAAATCATATTTTCATCAAATGCGGAGTGATTCTACATCATATTTTCATCTGAGTGTTGAGTTGGTGTTCTTTAAAGTTAGAGTATCCCTAAACTTGTTTTTCACGTTCACCCATATGCAAACTTAATGTGTCTAGAAATGCGCATATTAGGAGTGACAAAATCGGCAAGTTGGGTAACAAATAAAACAGGCCGTTTGGGAAAAAATAGTCAAACGGGTCGGTTCAACTCATTTTATTATTTCTGTGGAGTTTATTTTTTTATAATTATGTTGTATGCAATTTCTAAAATCCATGGTTTGTTATTAAAATCGATATACAACTGTAACATCTAAACTTATTGATAAATATAGGGCACACAACCTTGCTAGAGTTTTTATGATAGAAAGGCTACAACAATCCTCATTTCCTATGCCTTTATACAAAAGTTTTCTTCCCTTCTGAACAAATTATGTAAAATGATGCTTAGTAGTTTAAATGTTCTTTATAATATTGAGGGGTCGTTGACCTCCGGACCTTCCTCGTTCCTGTCAAACTAGTAAACTTTGGTTGTGCATTTGGACATTCACGTAACCAGAAAGCAGATTTTAGTCTAAAAACTTGACAAGAATAATAAAGAACCTAATATCAGTTTTCCTCGAGAAAAAATATAAGATAGAATGAAGTTCGTGACCATAACTTGTGTCGTATAAGGTCAATGAGTACCACATATTCTCTTACCTTCTCTATGTTATTGCTTCTCAACCACCTCCAAAACAGGGACTGGAAAATTGGTATCATTTTGTACGGCTATACAAATGGGTTTAAATTTCTAATTATTTTGCCATGTAGCGATTCCTTTTGTCTTTTATGCCATGTTAGGTTACTGTTGAGTATGCAGAGTTTATGATGCTTGCTTGATAGTTATATCATAAGCTCCATCTAAATGTGTTACGTTTTGACAGGAACTTGGTGGAATCAGTACAGCGATGGATAGACAGAAGGTTCTGCTTCAAGAATATACTGCTAATGTTAAAGATATGCTACGGAACACCGAAATTGCCGTCCGCTCTTTCATGATGCTTCGGTCCAAGTTTCTTCACCCAAATAAAACTTCTGCTGTAACTTCACAGCCTGCAGGAGCTCTAACAACTGCAACTACTCAACCTACAACTTCAGCCATGGTGCCAGTTTATGATTTCTATAGTGGCATGCCACGAAAACCTTCTCCGTTTTTGCAACAAACTGTTGCAAGATTTGATAAGTATCTTGGTGAGTGTCGCCAGTGGATTGAGGAGTTGGAGCAGCTACTTATTCTAGAATCTAACAAGAATGCTGTGAATTCCAACACTACGTTGTTGGAGTCTCTTCCCAAAGTCATGTCAAACGTTCATGACTTCTTTGTTTACGTCGCTGCAAAGGTAGAAACTGTTGAGAACATAATAACTGACATTCTGGTTTTATATTTTATATGAATACTCAGATTAGGTATGACTTGCAGGTGGAGAGCATTCATCAGTATATGGAGTCCATGAAAACAGCATATCTTGTTGACCAACGTGGCCGAGGAGATGGGAATGATCCATTTCTCGAGGCTGATAGGCGAGAAACCGCTAAACAAGCTGCCGCCGCACGGAGGGTACATCCGACTCTGCATTTGCCATCTATTTCTCAGCCATCAACTCAAGCTAGTAGCGGCGGCAATTTGCTTACCAGCTCAGCAGCACCTGCGGCATCGGCTGCTCCACCTGCATCAACAGGAGCATCTGGACTTTTTAGTAGTCCATTTGCCGCCCAATCATCATCTTCGCTATTTTCAACTCCTGCTGCCACCTCAGCTCCATCCTTCTCTATGTTTGCGTCATCCGCCGCTTCCCCTCAGACATCCATTTTTGGGCCATCCTCTAGTTCAACCCCTTCGTTATTTAATACAACCCCTGCTGCAGGAGCTTCGCCGTTTGCGACTCCATTTGCCACAAACCCTTCTACAGGAGCCTCGGCCTTTTCAACACCATTTGCTGCAACAACACCTTCAACATTTTCAACACCATTTGGTACAGGTACATTACCCTTTCTCGGTTCTACCTTTCGAAAATCTCCATTTTCTTCTCTTGTCTAATCGTGCAACATAAAAAAGAATGCCAAAAGAGGAATTCTAAATATACAAGAGGCACACTATTCTACATGTTGTAGTTGATTATTGTGTTTCATTGTTCCTAACATTTCCTGATTGTTGATTTGCGTTATTTATATATATTTTTTGATTCATTAAGTTTTTGTTTCAATTAAATAGGGGCTGCGACAGTATCAGGGCAAAGCTTTAATACTATATCTGTAAGTGAAACCTTCCTATCAGTCATTTTTAATTAGAACTAGACCTATTATCGATAATATTCACTGTTATTAGTCAAACCTCTTCATTATTGTGCTCCTCGAGGCATCATTTTCTTGAAAGTTTGACACCTTGTGTGCTGTTAATTGCTGTTCTAAATTGTTAACCCATAACCGTTACACCGTGAATATAGTTGTTGTTTAACCATATACAAACAAAACCTTCTTTGAGACTAGCTGGTACCATAAGCATATACCAAAATGTGTTATGAAAAATTGTCATCATGCATCGCTACATGTTGGATAAACCTAATGGCATATGTTGTTTTCTCTATCTTATTGGTAAACAACTGAACAAGAACCTTTTTACCGAATTTTATTAATAATATTTATGTTAATCACAGAAAACTAGAGGAGCTAAAAATCGCTCCGGGAAGAAATAGAGATTTCATCGTGTCAATTTCAACTTGTAATGATGGAGGCGACTTGTTTATATAAAATTTTCATTGGCTTCCCAACATTTATATCAAGTCTAAGCTTCAATTGCAGCGTGGAAGTACAACAATGTCAACTAGACCTGGTTTATTTTATTCAACTCCTTTAGGTTACATATTATTCTTGTGACCCGTTTCTTGCAATTTAGAGCGATATCCCTGAAAATGGAAAAGTTTGAACAATGATATGCATTGAGTTAGTGTAGCTTTGTAGTCACTCAACGCGTTATTATATTAAATCACTATCTTGTTGTATTCTTTTAGATTCTTCTTGATCCTGTTCTCACAACAGAAAGCGTAATTTGATGTTTTTGCCATTATTTTCCAAACTTTAGTGATAGTCATTATCGGGTTATAACAACTCCCACATAAACCACAATCACACGATTAGATAATTAACTAAAAAATTCATGTTTAGTCAACTGATTCGGTATGTTAATCGACTCTTCACTACATTATTTATCACTTGAGAATTTAATATACAAAAGTAGGCAAGTGACTGCGACTGTGGAGAAGTCATATAAACTACTTGCAGGTAACGACAATTAGCATCTAATATGCGTTCATTACACAAGTAGGTTGCTTATTATATGATTATAGTACCATTAATTTAATATCGTTAGTGGATAATCCTCATTAAAGGTGTGATCATGATGAAGATAAGAAAAATTTGTACATTTGAAACTGACAGATGCTCCATTGATTGGGGCAAGTTGAGAACGACAAAGATTCACAAGATATTCGATACATAGATGGCAATTTTAAATGGTCGAAAAGGTCAATTCCGTCTTTTCATTTCTTTTCCCGTTCCTCTTAATAATTTGTTCATGGGACCCGTAACACATTGAAAGAGAACTAATAATCTTTGAATGTTTTCATTTCTTATGATCTAAGATAACTTAATCATCATATGATTAAACTTTAGTTAATAATAATGTAGTACTTGTTTTCATGGGACAACATGTTTCTCATAGGATTGTTCATGCTGTCACATCACTTCTGTAAATGGGCCCTTGTTTACAAGAGGAATGTTAATAGCTGAGTACCACTATGTTTTGTCCATTACAGTCTTAAAAGTTTAGAATCTGCAATTCTTATCATCTACATTATGATGATCATCATCATCATCATCATGCCTTACTTTATCATCATGTTATGTCTACATGGTATATATACATCACATATATTCATTTTACTTTATACGAGTAGTCTATTTAATCTAAAGGTTGTATCCTATTTAATCTAAAGGTTGTATGTTCAAGTTCTATAAGATACGGAATAGTGAAAGATTTGACAATGTTAGTCTGTTACTAAACTCAAACTACAACACCTTTGATAAGGTTTGAACCCCTAACCTATTAACAGGAAGTGATACGCATACATTCAATGTTGTAGTAGTCGTTAGACGTACGTGGGACAGTGGGATATGGACTAGGATCTTTTCAGTATTAATGTGTTATGTAAGTTATTTGTGAATTACTTAATATTTATTGCAATTGGCTAATTAAATTGGTTACGGTATCACGACAATCTCTAAGGTTTCCATCTTTTTTCAGACTTCATTTGATTTCAAGTTATTTTAAGCTAACTATGGATTAATCGGGGTTTGTCCCATTGGTAGGAGGTTATTCTCCCCTAGGGGAGGTCTTGGTTCGAGCATTCCTATGGGGTTTCCTCCTTAGGTGAATATTAGGAGATATGTAACTAACTTTCGTGTACTTTGAATACGTTATGCCTTTATGATATGTATGTACAAGTGTAATAAGTAATAAACAGTTGTATATGTATATGACTGTCAACTTTAGAACAAATCTTAATAATGTTGATGTGTGTGTGTTTGGAATCTTGATTATTATGGTTATGTTGGTGCAACAGTGGGTTAAGCCAACCAACCAAACTGTGTGTGTTTACAACAACTTTTAAAGCATATTTGTGTATTCTGATTAGTTTGACTCAGTCAAAGTTTCCAAGTGTAAACCCACTAACTTTTATCAATGAATGTTGTAGGAAAGCTAGCTCATATTTGTTGGACCATGGTCTTATTATTGTTCATGCTTCTCTTACATTTGTGTTGGGGTATGTTTTTATCAATTAAGCTGTTCTATCGTCTTTTTAAAACTCGAAGTTTACTCATATATCGAAAGGAGAGGTACTCAACTATAAAGTTAATTTTGACGGAATAATCGTGACTACTTGACTCAAAATTGTGTGAATTAAGATTGTACATGGAATGTTGATGGGGAATGGAAGTTTGAATTCTTGTGGGAACCTATGAATTCAAAATTTCCTTTCTTTAATAAGGATTGATATGAACCAATGACTACATGCCCACATGTTTGATGCTTTGTATACAAATTATATTTATATCTGGACCAAGGATCTTGTCTATCTTACCTTTAATAAGATCAACTTCGACCATACATTTCTTTTGAAGGTGGATCCACCGACTATTGATCATATTAGGGTTCCGGTAATCATGTGTATATCGCGATACACGAGTGGTGCTACTTGTTGCGACACCGGAATATCACAAGTACAACTGGGTAGAAGGTTCGGATCCGAAAGAGATGATCCGAAGAAGACCTTCAGCCTAGTTCTTATCTTCGATCTCGAACTATCTGCACAAGCAGGTAAACACACGAGTAAACGGAGCGGGGATGATCCCCTGGTTTACCTCGGGCGTAAGAGTAAGTTTACGAAGAGTAAGAGTAAAGATATAAAGTAAAAGTATAGAATATTTGTGAACGTTACCCTTGAAGTGAAGAGTGAGCTTGGTATTTATAGATCTTGAGTTTCGGATAATAACATGCTCTAAGTATAATACCTTGTTTATCCTAGAGGTATTGCGAAGTATTGTACTTTCTGTCGAGAAGTCATCCTTCGGCCTTATGGTCCTTAGGATGCTCTTCGGATAATAGATGTTGTTTAGATTCCTTTTCTTAGAGATTGTGCCCAGTTAAAAGATCTTTCGGCGTACCATCGGTTTGGCCGATAGACTTCTATCGGCCACCGATGGTACGTCATCAGCCCCCCTAGTCCAGTATTACGTAGTTAAGACTATGTAATGCTTGACTAGAAGAAAAAAGAAAGTGCTTCGACTCTTTCAACTTGTTCTTTCGGTTGACTGGGGTGTGTCTCTTGAGTTTCTTCGGAAATTTGTAACCGTCTGACTATTTAGGCGGGATAATTGGGTTTTAGCTTCGGCGGGAAGTTTTTCAAACCGCTGCATTTAATGCTTATGCCACGTGTCGCTATTCCATTGGCCGAGAGAGATGGTGGGATTAGACGCGCGTCCCATCGTCTGACATACACTTGCCTATAAATAGCTTATTTTACCCCTTTTGTAACTTTTTTCTTACCGTTTTCTCAATTACACTTTCGACTGTGTGTGTTTTTTATTTTTCTCTCTGATTTTCGCCATGTCGAAACAGAATAAAGAGAACATTCGTAGGTCCTTCAATAGTTTAACCCAGAGGGATCTCGACGTCCTTTGCGAAAAGTATGCTATCGGTGCTGGCTATGGCGTCACTCTTCCTGGTCCGGACGACACGATACTGGATGCTCCTCCCGGTAAACTAGGTGTTTACGCCGAGTGGTTCGAATTTTCGAACCTTCGTCTGCCGTTTTCCAGACTTTTCTTGGAGGTCTGTGAGTATTTCAAGTTTCATCCGTCGCAGATGAATCCTCTTGGGGCATTACGACTGACGTGTTTTGAGGTTCAGAGTTGGGCTCTGGGGTATACTCCTACGGTAACCCTCTTTCGGACGTTTTACAAACTTGGGAAAGCCGGTGATTGGTTTACTTTTGATAAGAGGAGGAAACCTAGCCCAGTTTGTTCTTCCGGAGCTCCTTCAGGTCGAAAAAACTGGAAGACCAAATTCTTTTTTGTGAATGCTGGCGTGGCTCCTATCCGGATCAGATGGAAGCACAAGGACGAGTCCGTAGCTGATGAACAAATAAAGGAGGGGGAAGTTCCGGCTGAAGCTATCGCAGAATTTACGACTCACCAGGTTGAGTGCCGGACACTACCGGAACATGTGTTGGTGATGGCCGGAATAAGTCGGTATTGGACTTCTAACATTTCCAGACCCTGTTTGCAGCTAGATGGCCAAGGTATGTCAAGTAGTTATGTTCGTGTTGCTGATGGTTCTATGTTGATAACTAATTTGTCTTATCTTTTTTGTAGATTTGCCTCTGATAGACTTTTTACAAATGGCTGATTGGGCTTCGGTTAAGTATGTCGCTCGCAATAATGCTGAAGGAGAGGAGACCTGGTTGGTTCGGATGAACCCACGGGTGATACATATGTCCACCGATGCACTTCCTGCTCCGTATACTAATGCCGATGCCGTCTTTCCAGCGGGCTACAAGATAAGAGATCCTTCTGATGAAGATTTTATTCAGCCAGCCCCAGGGACTATTATGGGTAGTGGAAGTCATCCGGCCAAGAGTGGTAATAATACTATCCCTTTGCTTTTCCGTGCTTTGTTTGCAAAAGCGTCATCTTCTGTGGGAAATGCAGCTGCTAGGAAGAGAAAGGCTACCGATTGGTTTACTCCTCCGGAATCATCCGAAGGCCAGAAGGATGATATGGAGGTTGTGGGGTCTGATGAAGAAGTTGAGCCAGTAATTGATGCGCAGAAGAAGAAGAAGAAGGTTTCCGTTTCTACTACAAGTTTAGTCATCAGGGAGAGAGGGCAAGATTCTCAGCCTGTGGTTTCGTCGGCTAAAGAGGCCGAGACTTCCAGGCCTGGGGAGAAGAATAAGGGGGTATCTACTTCCATCTTTCGGGGTAAGTTTGTCGTCCTTGAAAGTTCCGAGGAAGGAGGTGTCTCATTAGATGGTACGAAGGGCTATCCGGATTCCCCCCCTTATGAGACTTCTTCCGAAACGAGGAGAATTCTTGAACTGATAGTTTTTGATGATCTCTCGACAGGTCCTCACACTGATTCTGAAGTGGTTCCCTCTAACCCGGAACCGATTGTGGAGGAAGCAAGTGTGGGTGCTGGAGGTACGGGTGCGAAGTCTTTAGAGAAAACTTCTTCGGCTATTCCAATGGATGAGGAGTTTGTGGCTCCTAAGTTGGTTGAAGAACCTCTACAGGAGCCTTATGTCGGGGTTATGCTAGAGCAGGCGCAGGATGATCTAGGATATCGGCGTTTGTCGCCGGAGAAGGTGACCTATCGGCCAATATCCCCCGCTATGTCTCAACCGGAGGATGATCAGGATTTGGAGATTGAATCTTCACAAATTTCGGCGGATCAGGCAGAAGGTATTTTTCTTTTTTCTGGAATCGTTCAACCTTCTCCTGTTTCGGAGTTGACTGGGTCTTGCGCCCGGACTCGAATCTGGGTGAAAGGTATGAACTTGATGCTTACATGTATTTCCTTTATGAACTTCCTGTCGATAGCTTACTGATCCTTCGTTATTTTCTTTCAGGTAATCAAATGGTGGATGAGCGTGTGAAGGATGTCCATGTGCCTTCAGAAGAGGAGAATTCAGAGACAGAATCTGAAGGTTTGGATGCTGCTTTGGCCGGAACATCCTTTGTTCCGGCGATTAGTAAAATCAAGTGTGGGGACCTCTTTCAAGCGGACTCCTATGAGATCAATCGGGATTTGGTTGATAATCTTGCTACCCCGGCTGAAACTCTTCGTTTGGGGAAACTTGGGAACGTCCAGGCGGGACGTGAGTTTGACTTTGCTCTGGCCTCTTTAAATGTAATAGGTCCTGACCTCCGACGCCGAATGGAATCATCGGCTCGGGAAACGGCAGAGCATAGATTCCGAGCTCTAGAACTTGAAGATAAGCTTACCTTGGCGAACAAAGAGCTGGCCGAAGCTCTTGAGCGGAAAAAGCAATACCGGGAGAGAAGTCACCGCTTGTCAAAAGAGGTGACCAAGTTGAAAGCTTCTTCCTCCGGTCTTACTAAGGACGCTGTCTTAGAGCTTAGGCGCAAGTTGGGGAGCGAGCATCAGATGGAGATGAACAAGCTGAAGGACATACTGGATGCCCAACATCAGACCGCCATAACCAGCTTGAAGGCGGAGCATGAAACTGCCCTGGCCGAGGTTCGGGCCCAATGTGATATGAAGGGTGATGTGCTCCGGTCCATGGAGGAACGGTTGAGGGAACAGGATTTGGAGTTAGCTGCACTTCGTTCGGACAGAAGTTGGTTGGTAACAATGGGTCCGAAACACGTCGTACAGAAGCTATACTCGAGCCAGGAGTACTCCCGTCCCCAGGCAAACATTCAGATGCTTAATTACAGACTTGGGTGCCATGATGGTTTGGTTGCCGGTGTCAACCTTGGACGTCTGAGACAGAAGGCCTCCACTTCTCCATTCTTTAATGCCGATGCTGCTTCGGAGCTGGAGAAAGCCATAGCTGATGCTTCCAAACTTAATTATCCATACCTTGAAGCCTTGTCAGCCACTGATGGTTCTCCGATAGAAGACTTTCAGGCTGTTGAGCCTGCAGTAGGTCCTCCTTCGGATGAGGAGTGAAGCTTCTATGATCCATCTTTCTTTTGTTATGTAGTAATGAAATGTATCTTTGACCTGTGAAGATATATTACCACAAACAAGTTATCATTAATACATTTTTCCTTTATTTGCTTTATTTCCGGATTCGTTTGCATCTTTTACTTGTTATAATTTATGTGTTGTTAAAATGCTTTACGTGAATCTCTTTGAAATTTTTATTCGGAATTGAGTCCGATACTTATTGAGGTTAGGCTCAATTTTTGTTCGGAGTTAGGTCCGATGCTTATTGAGGTTAGGCTCAATTTTTGTTTCGGAGTTAGGTCCGATGCTTATTGAGGTTAGGCTCAATTTTTGTTTCGGAGTTAGGTCCGATGCTTATTGAGGTTAGGCTCAATTTTTGTTTCGGAGTTAGGTCCGATGCTTATTGAGGTTAGGCTCAATTTTTGTTTCGGAGTTAGGTCCGATGCTTATTGAGGTTAGGCTCAATTTTTGTTCGGAGTTAGGTCCGATGTTTATTGAGGTTAGGCTCAATTTTCCTTCGGAGTTAGGTCCGATACTTATTGAGGTTAGGCTCAATAATTGTTCGGAGTTAGGTCCGATGCTTATTGAGGTTAGGCTCAATTTTTGTTTCGGAGTTAGGTCCGATACTTATTGAGGTTAGGCTCAATAATTGTGAAGTCTCATCCTTATTTTTTCTTAGACTATCTGAATTAATTGTATGTTCAAACACTTCGTCAAGCGTTACGAACATTCATTCGAATAGTGCTAATAGTAAAATGAAGGGAATAATTGGCTACGAGGGCCTTTCATTCATATTGATAAAAAATGAAAAAAGATTACATTACTCATAGTTGGCTAACTATAATACTTTCGAAGGTTCATGGCATTCCATGTTATGGGTATGGGTGCGCCGGTCATGTCTTCCAGCTTGTAGGCGCCGTTGCCCATATCTTTGACCACCTTGTACGGACCTTCCCATTTTGGCCCCAGTTTACCTTCGCTTTCCTGCCGACTCGCTTCGTTCTTTCGGAGAACCAAGTCTCCTTCTTTCAGCACCAGCTTTCTCACTTTCCTGTTGTAGGTTTCTTCGAGTTTTTCCTTGTATTCGGCCTCTCTAACTGCCGCTGCATTTCTTCGCTCTTCCAGCAGCACCAGATTGAGCCGGATTTCCTCTTGGTTGGTCTGATCATTTCCGGACGTTACTCGGTGACTTGGCATCCCTATTTCGGCTGGGATAACAGCTTCGGACCCATACGTTAGGCTGAAAGGGGTTTCACCGGTGCTCGTTTTCTGGGAGGTTCGATGCGCCCATAGTACATGGGGTATTTGGTCCACCCAGTCCGTTCCTTCCCTGCCTAGTCTTGCCTTTATTCCCTCCCCGATGCTTCTGTTGATTCTTTCGACTTGGCCATTGCTCTGTGGGTGCGCTACTGAAGTGAAAGTTTGTTTGATCCTCAGCTCACTGCACCATCGCCGTAGCGGGTTGTCCGAAAATTGTTTACCATTGTCTGAAATTAACTCATTCGGCAATCCGAACCTGCAGACGATGTTTTCCCATACAAATTTCTGTACTTGCTTCCCCGTGATCCGGACGACTGGTTTTGCCTCAACCCACTTTGTGAAGTAGTCTACTGCCACGATCAGAAATTTCATTCCTCCTGTTCCCGTTGGAAATTTTCCCACAATATCGATACCCCACTTCTGGAAGGGCCATGCCGATAGTATGGAGACTAAGTTGTGTTTGGGGAGTCTTGGAATGGGTGCATGAATTTGGCAAGCATCGCACCTTCGGATCAGTTCGATGGCATCAAAGTGCATAGTTGGCCAGAAGTATCCCAATCCCATGATTTTAGAGACCATGCTTCGTGGTCCGGCATGCATGCCACATGCTCCCTCATGCATTTCCCGGACCACATAATTGGCCTGCAATGGTCCTAAACAACGAAGTAATGGTGAAAGTGGGTTTTTGCGGTAAAGAGTGGTACCTTTCATTATGTAGTTCGGTGCCTTCATTCGGATTTTTCGGGCTTCTTTCGAGTCGTGTGGTAAGATTCCTTCTTGTAAGAACCTCATTATTGGTGTCATCCAGGTGACTCCTTCGTCTTCCACAATCATTAGAGTTTCCTTTGGACCCGCTATGGCCCGTAGGTCTTGCTTTTCCACCATTATTTCCATCGTGGTGTGTCCGAAAGCTATAGACGCCAACTTACTCAAAGTGTCAGCAACCTTGTTCTTTGTTCGGGGGACCTGTTCAATTGTGCATGATCGGAAGGTGGCCATCAAGTTTTTTGCCTTCTCCTTATACTTGTTCATTCGGTCCTCCTTTGCTTCATAAGTTTCGTTGATTTGATTGGCCACCAACTTTGAGTCTACCTTAACCTTCAGGTGTTCCACTCCTTTTTCTTTCGCTTTTTGTAGTCCGGCCAGCAGAGCTTCGTACTCAGATTCATTATTTGTGTTATCAAAACCAAAACGAATGGAAAATGAGAACTCTCTCCCCTCTGGGCTAGTAAGAAGAATCCCTGCTCCCGAACCTTCTGAACTAGAGGAACCATCAGTGAACAAACTCCAAGCTTCAACTTGGGCCTTCTTCGGACTCTTTCTTTTCACATCGGATTCCTCCGGTCTTTTCCTCTTCTTGTTGTTTATGGGTTGCTCATCATTTGTTTCTATCGGAGTGGTATCTTTGGGTACTACCTGATCGGGAATTTCAGTTAAGAAATCTGCTAGCACTTGTCCTTTGATAGACGTCCTGGGGATGTATTCTATATCATAGCTTCCCAATTCAATGGCCCACTTTGTAAGTCTTCCCGCTGTTTCCACATTCCTTAAGATTTGCTTTAAGGGTTGATCGGTAATCACTCGGATGCTATGGGCTTGAAAGTATCTCTTCAACCTTCGGGATGTATAAACCAAAGCTAACGCTATCTTCTCTATTTGGGTGTAGTTGTTTTCAGGACCTTGTAGCACCTTGCTAACAAAATAGATAGGCATTTGCTCTCCTTTTCTTTCAGCCAGTAGAGCCGAACTAATGACTTCGGCCGTTGCTGATAAGTATAGGATCAAGGTTTCTCCTTCCTTCGGCGCTGTGAGAGTGGGAAGCGCTAGTACAAACTTCTTTATCCCCTGTAGGGCTTCTTCAGCTTCTGATGTCCACTTGAAATCTCCTTTCTTGACACAATTTTTCAAGGTTCGAAAGATTGGTAATGATCTTTCAGCAGACTTTGCGAGATATCGCCCTAGGGCTATAACCTTGCCGTTTAGGCTTTGGACCTCCTTCATCGTCTTGGGCGACGATAGTCCTTCCAGATCTCGAATCTTTTCCGGATTTACCTTGATACCATTTGGAGTGACGATGTGACCCAAGAACTTTCCTTCTTCCATCCCGAAAGAACATTTCTTCGGGTTAAGCTTCATGTTGATTCTCCGGAGATTAGCAAATGTTTCCCGGATATCTTGAATCATCATTTCTTCCGATGTGGATTTTATAACTAGGTCATCAACGTATGCTTCCAGATTCCTTCCGATCTGTTCCGAAAAAGCCTTGTCTATTAACCTCTGATAAGTTGCTCCAGCGTTCTTGAGACCGAAAGGCATCTTTCGGTAACAGAAAACTCCCATATCAGTGTGAAAAGCTGTCTTGTCCTCATCTTCTTTAGCCATTTGTATCTGGTGGTAACCTTTGTATGCGTCTAAGAAGCATTTGAATCGGAAACCTACCAACGCTTCTACTTTCAAATCTATCTCCGGTAGTGGATACGCGTCTTTCGGGCAAGCGTCATTGAGGTCTTTGAAGTCAACACACATTCTCCATGTATTATCACTTTTCCGAATCATGACTGGATTGGCTACCCAGGTTCGGTACCGAACCTCGCGAAGGATTCCAGCCTCGGTCAACTGTTTAACCTCTTCACAAGCTGCCCTGCTTCGATCAGGCGCTAGACCTCGTTTCTTCTGGACTATGGGACTCTTTCCTTTCTGAATGGTTAGCTTATGTTCGGCTAACCCTCTTGGCACTCCCGTCATATCCGAGGGTTTCCAAGCAAAGACATCTCTACTTTGTCGGAGGAGCGTGATGAGTTTTTCTTTGCCTTCTCGAGTGAAGGTGTCTCCAATCGCTACAGTTTGCTCCGGATGGTCCGGATGAATGATAACCTTTCCCAACTTGACCTCTTCTTCCTCCTTCCGCAATATCTTCTCAATTTTTTGACATTCCAATACTTTATGAGCCTCCGGACGAATTTCAACAATTCCTCCGGGAGTAGGGAATTTCATGAGGGAGTGTGCTGTCGACACAATAGCTCCGAGCTTGGCTATTCCGGGCCTTCCAATAATGACATTGTATGGAGAGCTGGCCCGAACTACTAGGAAATCAATATCAACTGTCCGGAACTTTTCATCATTTCCGATGGTGAGGGGTAACCGGATTTGTCCTATCGGTTTCACTGCTTCTCCGGAAAAACCGATCAAGTACTGAGAGCATCTCTCCATCCTTTTTTGTACTTCAGGATCTAGCTTCAAAAAGCATTGTTCAAAAAGTATTTCTGAAGCACTTCCATTGTCGATGTAGATCCTGTGTACTGTCTGGTTTCCAATGTCCCCTACCACGACCATTGGGTCGGTGGTTCTTTCAGCGGTGCCTACCGGAGGAAAAGACATCTCCTGTATCATCCAGGGTTCCGTTCTTTCCTCCCGGCGTCCACTACTTTCTCCTTCGCAAAAGACCATTTGTATCTCCTTCCCTTTCCCCTTTCCGGGGTATTGCGGTCCTTGCTTCTTTTGACCTCCTAACTTGATTCCTTCCATGAGATGGTTCAGCTGACCAGTTCTTACGGCCTCCTCAATCTGCTTCTTTAACTGAAAGCAGTCGTTCGTGTAGTGTCCCTTGTCCTGATGGAATTCACACCATCGATCAAGGAACCTCTTATCTGGAGTTCCTACTAAGGGGGCCGGAGCAGTAAAGTGTACTCTTCCTTTTTCTGTGGCGAAAACTTCGCTAGGGGTCTTACTCAGTTCCGTGAAGCTGACTTGCCTCCGGGATTCTCCGGAAGAAACGAAAGGAGATGTTCGGACAGGTCCTCGTCCGAACCTTCTTTCATGACTGCCGGGAGAAAAGCTTTTTCTGTTTGGGGAAGGTCTCCATGGAGGACTTGCTGGTGGAAAGACTGTTTTCGATCCCTTTCGGGATGCAGCTGTACTGGATTCCAAGTATTGTCTTGAGGCTTCCTTCCCATTAAGGAACCTCTTCACGCGTTCCATCATTTCATCCACTGTCTCGGGTACCCTGGCGTTGAGCTTTGCGATGAGAGCCGGTATCCGGATCCCTTCCATGAACCCCGAAACTTTTAACATATCGTCTCCTCCTTTAATCTGCAGGAGTTCCCGCTTCCATCTTTCTACAAAGTCTTGGAGACTTTCATTTTCCCTTTGCTTGATTTTAGCAATATCAGTGGGACCTCGAGTATACCTGCGTTGTTGCATGAAATAGAGTTCAAACTTCTTCTTCAGATCCTTAAAACTGTCGATGCCTTCTTCCGGCAACTCGCCGAACCATATTCTCGCCGGCCCAACAAAAGTTTGGGCAAACATCCGGCACCAAATCGGCATAGGCCAGCCCTCAGTATCGGCTGCTCCGGAGAAAATGACTAAATGATCATCAGGGTCACCACTTCCGTCATAGGTGCGCACGATACTAGGCATCTTCACTTTTCGAGGCATCCTAAACGTGGAGATCCTCCGAGTGAACTTAGAAGCAAAGTCTGACTGATAAGGGAGGCTCAGATCCTCTTCGCCATCACTATCTTCTCGCTCCGATTCACTCATGTAGTGAATCTTTCGGGCAACCGGAGGAGTCTTCCGGGAATGATCTTTCTTCTTCTTTCGCTCATGTTCTTCCAGCATGGCTTTAAGCGCGTCATAGTTCTGTTCAAGGAACTTCTCAGAGATCCCTATACTTTTTTCTACATTAGTCTGATCATTACCCGGAGTTTCGTCTTCAATTATTGGTTCCATATTATTTCCTGAGGTACTACCGATAAAAGGCGTATATGGTCCTGTAGAAGCCATAAACGTCCCACGGATGGCGCCAAATGTTGCGACACCGGAATATCACAAGTACAACTGGGTAGAAGGTTCGGATCCGAAAGAGATGATCCGAAGAAGACCTTCAGCCTAGTTCTTATCTTCGATCTCGAACTATCTGCACAAGCAGGTAAACACACGAGTAAACGGAGCGGGGATGATCCCCTGGTTTACCTCGGGCGTAAGAGTAAGTTTACGAAGAGTAAGAGTAAAGATATAAAGTAAAAGTATAGAATATTTGTGAACGTTACCCTTGAAGTGAAGAGTGAGCTTGGTATTTATAGATCTTGAGTTTCGGATAATAACATGCTCTAAGTATAATACCTTGTTTATCCTAGAGGTATTGCGAAGTATTGTACTTTCTGTCGAGAAGTCATCCTTCGGCCTTATGGTCCTTAAGATGCTCTTCGGATAATAGATGTTGTTTAGATTCCTTTTCTTAGAGATTGTGCCCAGTTAAAAGATCTTTCGGCGTACCATCGGTTTGGCCGATAGACTTCTATCGGCCACCGATGGTACGTCATCACTACTCAAGTTAATGGATCATTTGATGAATTTAGGCATTGTGGCCATGTACAATTTTACAAAAGCTAAATGGCATTTATAAATTATAGTAGGTAAAATATATAAAAGTACTATTAACTTATTCAAGTTAATCTTTTATTTTGATAACAACATCCGCACGATGGTATTTTTGTTTTTCGCAACATGTAACACATAGTGAAAGTCTCTCTGTCTTTTGTCTATAATTTTCACATATTAACTCTAAGATCAACAGATGAGAGCTTTAGAGGATTAATTTGAAGTTTAACCGAATTGGTAACATAAGTTGATTATGAAAATTTTGCTAAGTTAACATAACTGGCCGTCCAATAAATCGTGCGTTATATTTTGGTTGACTTGGAGGTGGCGCAACATGATTGTTCATGTCTCTATGCCTCGTCGGTGGATACATTTCCCGCTTTACAACAAACATCTATGTTTTGCCAAACTCAATCGTGCCCGTTTTGGTCGATATTGGAGTAAACTTAATTTATTTTCATTTTAAAAAAAATAGATAAAATAATATGTCTCATGTTTATCATAAATTCTTAAAGCTTAATATGCATAAAAAAAAAAGTGTACTGGAAAGCGGCTATTCCACTTGAAAGAATGTGGGCCCAAGGAAACCAACTTGCCGCGTATAATGAGACACTTGTGGGGCCTATCTACAGTTAAACTGGTATAAACTTTATTCTATTTGGAAATACAGTTTTTCTAACTTGTGCCCTAGGGCACATATTAACACCATTTTTAAATATTAAAAGTACAATCAAAAGTATCAAAAAGTACCATTTTTTTTATTGATTTCTTAACTTTTGATACTTTTGATTATACTTTTAATATTTAAAAATGGTGTTAACATGTGCCCGGCACAAGTTAAAAAAACCCTTTGAAATATAACAAAACAATATTTTGTGTTCAAAAATATTTTCAGATTTAGTTATCGAAACTTTTATTTTTTATTTTCTACTTTTTTTTAGATAATGACTAATTAAGTCGGTAATACTACCGAAAGAAACCGAATTTAATGCCTCCCATCTTAGTTGTAAAACGATCGTTGGTTCAACCAATGGAGTATAATTTTTCGTGACTAATACATGTGTTGTCGAATTTATAACTCCTTTTTTCTATGTTAAATATATGTATAATCTAGTTAGAGAGAGAATACCATTAAACGGATTGAACGTTATTTAGCAAAATTTTGATTAAATTTTACCAAGTCAGTTTGATCAGTAATGTAAATTTGACCATTTTATCATCTTAATTTGAAAGATCTTATTCTCTATTTTTCCATGTAGTTAAGTTTTAATTACAGAAAAAAAATTATACCTATATATTTTTAGTTTTTAGGATTGAAACTCTAAATAGCTTAATTGGAACTTCAACTCGTACTTTCAACTTAAACAAACCTTGCCAAATGAACGTTTAATATTTTCGTTAAATAAAAATGCTTAATTAAACAAGTCAGGATATAATAAAGTTGGTCTAATGTTGATTGCATAATCATTTGTATATCTTAATTGTTGGATCGATCTTGCTTGGTTGTAATAAGTTTATATTTGCACTTTAGTTTTTTTAGTAAGTTGTCATGCACTTTTACGTGATTTTAACCTATGTTTTGTTTTATTGAAAAGGCCACCTCTCAACAAAAGCTTACAAAAGTTATCGAATTTAACTTCCATTTTCTGCCAACAACAATAATGGCAATAACTCAATTTTATTATGCGAAGAGGAATGTTACACTTGCAAACGGTTTACAAAAAGAAGTTTACAAAATGATATGTAATCTCATTAGAACCAATAATCTTTTACAATAATCCTCTCTCTCCTTTCAATTTCATCCATTTATATCATGACATATCATTTTGTATAACTTATTTTTGTAAACCTTTTATAAATATATCATTTCTCTTATGCGAAATTATAATAATAATCATATGGACCGTGTATAAAAGTAATTTTAAGAGTCTTGCACTATATTTACGAAAACAAAACATATTTAAACAAAAAGTTAAAAAATATGATCACTTATACACAACTTTTTATAATTGCATCATGACATATTAACCCTCGCCACATTTTATCGGGCTCATAATAATTTAAGTTTTCATGTGTGGAAATGTATATATGATAAGCTAATTGCTAAACAATTCCTAGAATATAGTTTCGAAGAAACATAAAACTCGAAAATCATTGTGCATCGAGGAGAGTTGAAACAAGTGAATCGGAAATTGTATATTCCAACAATTAAAGAAGTCTACTCTCATTTACTATCAGTATTAGTGTGTTCCAAATGTACCGGATTTAATGATTATTTATCTTACTTGCGTGTCAATTCTCGGTTGAACTCAAGACGTCCCCGGCGTACTCTCGTTAATATCAATATTTACAGTGTAAGACAAATGTACCGGACTCGAGCTGAGTATGTTACATGCGTGTCTATGGAAATGTACAATATGAGTCGTAGATAATGTTGCATGCTTGAGATCACTCCATTAACGTTGTCATGTCAAATCTAAACAAGGCCCTAACCTGTGGAATGGTCTGGTCTAATCGCAATGTTTTGGTTTGTTTGTATGTGTTTGGTACCTAGTTATACACTAACAAAACATACGTTGAACCTAATTTATTTTATATAAACATTATTATAACCATTATGTATAATGAAGTAATTAACTAACATATTAACAACAACGATACCAATTCCGTCATGGTGGGAAGAACACCATGTATTAAACAATCTCTAATCAAGTTCTTTTCTCTTTAACCACTACCAAGATTAATAAACTTATCATAATTATAACGTGATATATATCATTAATTCATCTTCCATGAATCACATACAAGAATTGAATGATCGACTTACATAATGAGAAAAATAAAAATAAAAAATCATGAATTGAATTTAAAATACATTTCAAAAAAAAACCCCAATGACCAATTATGTACTCCTTATTAGTTAGTATGACTTTATTCAAATTACAATTATTTTATAAACTAGCTTTTTATACAATTCATATTTATATCTCTCATTTTTCTTTAATATTATAACTTAAAAACTCACTTTTTATACTGTTCACTAGTATTTTCGCTCCGTGCGATGCACGGGTTTTAATTATAACCTTTTATTTTATTTATATTTGTAGACTTTTTAGTTTAGTTTGACATGAATTATCTTGATCTTTTAAATGGGGTTGTCGTATTAGTTTTCATTATTCATTTTAGATTTCATAAACATACTTTAAAATTACTCCGTATGATTTATCAATATTGTTTAAAATTTTGTTAATATATGTCACAATTGTAATTCAATGTTATTTCTATAAGATTGCTCACATATCGTTGTTTGATTGCACACTAATTTGAATTCAAGTGATATTTTCGAACAAAATTCATAACCACTTTCTTTTTCTTATGTTCTTTCTTTAAAGTTTTAATGTTGGGCTAAAGCTAAATTATAATAAACTATTATTTAATAAAAAAGATAATAATACTATTCATTTATATACACTAAAATTAAACAAAAAAATGTAGTAAATCTATATATAGAAAATTCAAAATAGCTTGTCACTTTTCTCGACAATTAAAAACAAATAGAAAATTATGACCAAATAGAATTATGATAAATACGATAAAGAAACTAACTCTTGGAGATCATAACTCACTCTTTATATACATATTACAATTTCCAAAAAAAATATATAATTACCGAAATTTAACATATGTCTTTATGACTCATTTTAGCCAAAACCGATTATAAAACCCTGTTATAACTAATTTATAAAAGGTTAATAACTAGCAACGTTAAGTATATATAAGTATAAGTTGTTAGTAGAAGTTAAAGAAGAATGATGAGATTAAACAAGTGAATTTGGAAGCATTAATAGTCGACGAAATGAAAAGTGTGTGTAAAAATGGTGCGTACAGAAATAGTAGTAGTAGCGGTTGGTTTATTCAAAGTAAAGGAATCTTATGGGGAAGATGAAAAGCATCTCTTTAATCGATGAGAGTGAATAGACGGCGAGAATATATGCACCACCACCACTATCAATATGACGTCGTTTTCATAAACATGACAACCGAGTCAAAGGTTTTCCCGACTCGAGGACCCACTGTGAACAGATATGAATCTCTTAAAATACGTTCCGGACGGCACGCGCGCTCACTTTGGATCAACTACGTACTTTTGCTTCTTTTTCTTCCTTAATGTTTTTTTTCACATGTGACAATAACATTACATTCTAATACTCTTTCCGTCCTAATTTAACGTTACATTTTAGTTGTTTCAAAATCAGAGACGGAATCAAGACTTGAATTTCCGAAAGATGACTCCTCCATTAGAGGTTGCCAACTTTTTTTTTATTCTTTTAGGAATTTAAGATGTTAGTTTAAGTTACATATAAATTTGGACCTCTTGGAGAAGGATTATCAGCCTCTAACCTTTTAATAATGAAATTATAATATTAACTAACAAAAAAGATTTTAATGAGTATACATGGTATTACATTGATATATTGCCAAATTATTTTATATTAATTTAATTGCAAAAATCGTCTTCAATGTTTAATTTCGTATTAAAAGACAAGGGTAATTTTGACACTAAAAAAAGTTTTTTTATATGAATGATTAGTTTATGATATTGAATGTTAGAGATTGCGAGTGTATTTCTGCATAAACCACAACGATTTTTGTAATTAACTTTTGTATATTAATAAAATTATGTGAATTTTCGAAGTGTAGATCTATTTTGAACCGAGAAATAAAGGTGTATAATTTTGTCAAAATTAAAGTTGTCTTAAATTTTTTAATTCCAAATTTATAATTTAAACTTGTATGTATTGTTGTATTGTTGTATTGTCAAAGATTCTAATAATTTCACAAGTTAGTTACTTTTCTTTGGATAATTATAAAAACATTCATGTAAGAAAAGAGTCTCTTTTCAGAAAGATAAACAATCATATACAAAACAAATGTTAAACCTAGCAACGTGTTTTCATGTCATGATGGACAAACTATAAAAGCAAAATTGGTCATTTCTAGCATATAAGAAACCACTTTATGTTAAACATTAAGAATGATAAAAGAACACATTCACAATATGTCTATATGTTTGTACCAAAATTTGTAACTTAAATTATCAATGCCTTTGTTGCATGTAATAGTAGTTCCCTAGCTAGCTCCAAAACCTATAACTTCATAAAGACAGTGTTTTGGGTGGTTGGAATAGGGTAGGGTCTACAAACATTCCCCTTTCTTTTCAAATTTCAGTTGTCACTCTTTTTAAATTTGGATGTAGCAATTTGCTTATTTTATGAAGGTTTAAGCCCTATTTTATTGCAATACTCATCTAATATGTCCAAAACTTAAAATATTTTTCAAAAAATAAAGTGCATGATTGAAAATATATAGTGTTTGAGTGGTAAGTTGTTATAGTGTGACATCAATCAAACTAAACCTTGAATTATTGATGATGGTTGGTGAAATAGGATTATCTTTTAATCCTCATACAAAAACATATTTTTTTAAGTAAATTAAACATAAAAGCATCTCCAATGTTGATATTAAAGCTATCTTTTACACCAAATTTGGTATTAAACATCAAAAAATATTCTTTAACGTATGCACTAAACACTACACCAAATTTATTGTGATGAATAGTAATATCTAAATTACACCAAATTTGGTGACTATTCATTACACCAAATCATAAAATACTATATTTTAAATCACTTGAATTGTTTATATCTATTTTTAACAATTATCATGTTTAACTATTTTATGTATTTGTTAAATATTAGCATAAGAGATTAAAAAATATGCTATAAAATTACAATATATGACAAAAAATTATCTATATAAAACTTTTAGAGCGAAAATAAACTAAATTAAAAAAGAAAATCACTATAAAAGTTTTGAAACAAATTTTGATAATAACAATAGATCGGAAAGTTGTCATCAATTCTTCAAAATTTTCTTTTTTCTTTTGTTCTTACTTATTTCCTACAAAGTATTTAAACTTCATTATAATCATATTGATTTCCTAAATTATCATTTAAATCAATAAGTAATTATGTATGACCATATCGATTTATTTGATTTTTATATATACAACTTATTAAACATTTTTTTTTTTTTAAAAGGAACTATGTCTTTCATAGTTTCTCATATTTTATTTATATTTTATATGTTTATAAATGATGATATATATATATATATTTTTTCATTTTTTTTTGTAATAAATTAAAAGTTTGGTGTATATATTTGGTGCAACAATTTCGAGCAAAAAATATTTAGTGTAGTGAAATTTCAAAATAATTCTTTTTATACACTAAGTTTTGTATAAATTATAGTGTACACATTAAAGATGCTCTAAAAGTCTTTCTAATCTATTTTAATATAGAAGTACTTTCATTTTTATAATCTATATCATATAATATTTGGTCCGAGATAAATTCTACCCCCATGGATTTGCTCGTGCAACAATGTTTTGCGCGATATAACCCATAGATAATGGATAAACAAATTGGTAACTAAGATGAGTAATTATAGTCGTAAAATGAAAATTAACAAGATCCAAAGTTATATTAATGTTATTGCTCCTTCAAGATGACCACAACAGTTTTTTTTAAAGAGTTACATAGATAATGGATGAAAACCCTATATATGAACTTAATGAAACAAAAACTTGTAGCATCATTAAAATATGATTTGTAAGTTTTCAAAGGTAGGTTAGTCAAGATAAACATTTAATAACATATGGGTATAGTAGCCAATAAGAGCAGGAGGGAAATGAACAAGTGAGATTTTCCTTCGTTTTCACAATTCTTTATCTTGCATCTATCACTAATATTGGGATCAACATCAAATCAACACTTTTGTTTTTAAACAAATTTCCAAAAACACTAATAGTTAAAGTTGTAGGTGGCATAATGCATATGGTCCTAACAATGATCACTAAAATAATTATAAATTAAAATAATACATGGTTGAGAGATGTTCATTGTTCAACATATATAAATCATCTATATTTTATGCTTGAAACACAGTGACAGTAGAATATAAGATGAAATTTTAAAACATTCTTTATCATATAGCTTTGAAAAAACTTAAATGTAGGGATGTTTTCTAAAACGACACAAATGAATATTCTAGGTTAAATAAGTAAAGGAATTTTGATGTATTTAGCTTGTCTAACGTAAGTGGGAGAAAGAATCTCAAGCAAGTGACAAGCTTAAGAAAGTTCAACTTTAATTAATCAAATAAGGTACGGTGCGTTCTAAAATGGTGCAATTACTTGACGGCTAAAAATGGCGTTGGCTGATTATGATTATGATTATGATTACCATTACAAGCCTAGTCACTGCTCCTTAACCACCATATGGTGGCCGTTCTTGTGTAGAACACTTTCGTTAGTCATTTGAAAGCTTTAATAGTGATTGCTAGTGAATTTGTTCTTGTGTAGAACACTTTTTGTTAGTCATTTCAAAGCTTAATGGTTCAATCTGGGATTATCATCGTCTGTCTGTGCAACCTTGATTAAGTAATTTCTACATGTTGCTTGTTTTATTTTTAGGAGATTCACTACAAACCCTAAAGGCCTATTCAACCATCTTCATTTATTCGTCTCCAAATTTAAAGAAAAAATAACATATTTCAACGATATTTTTCTTTCAAAAAATTTCATTTCCAACCATCTACTCAAAAAAACACAAACTCCAAATATATTTTCACTGACTTGACTTATATTTATTCTCTACTTAAATAAAATAGAATTATTTATCTAATTAAATTAATAGCAAATAGTTCAGTTACTAATGATTTCACTTAATGGATTAGAATAAGTAAAAAATAAGTTAAAATAAAGCCATTAAAACATATAGAATACTATTAATGGTTCTAGTTTCTGTTAATAGTTCTAGTTTCCATAACCGTTGTTTATGTGGAAAGAAGATTTTCGGAAGTTAAATTAATATATTACTTAATAACAACAATGTTACCATAAAGATTAATTGGGTTTATAATTTTGTGATATGAATAAGCCATTTTAAAGAAAGATTAAAATCAATGAATTACTTTAGATCAACAATGTTACAAACGAGGGGATAGCCCGCGCGTTGTAGCGGGGTCCCCTTCGAAGTAAGAACAAAAAAAAATAAACTGTTTTTTGTTAAATTAAACATCCTAAACTAAAAGCTAGTCCAAAACATTTATTAAAAAAATAATTATTTTTTTATTTCAACCCGACCCGAGTCGGAAACTCATTGGCTTAGGAACAGTACCAACTAAGTTGGTAAATGTTAATAATCTAATCTAATT
This sequence comes from Senecio squalidus, assembly GCA_910822075.1. Lineage (NCBI taxonomy): Eukaryota > Viridiplantae > Streptophyta > Magnoliopsida > Asterales > Asteraceae > Senecio > Senecio squalidus. The sequence continues at coordinate 24,529,677 of CAJVGC010000590.1, read as the reverse complement.
ATTCGAAGGCCCTATGTAGAGACTCGTTTTAGGCTTCTCGTACCTTTGAGCCGGCCATGTTGTTACCCTATGCGAACCAATAAATGGACATGTATATAGACTTTACAGACACACACACACACACACACATATATATATATATATATATATATATATATATATATATATATATATATATAGGGTGAGGTTCGGGTAAGAACAGCCCAAAGTATAGGAACGGTAAGAACAGTTGCTGACCGTCCGATTAAGTGATGATCATCAGCAGTACCCTTACTACTGATCAGTAGAAGGGTAAAACTGATCAGTATAAGGGTAAAACTGATCAGTAGAAGGGTAAAACTGATCAGTATGAGGGTACTACTGATCAGTAGTAAGGTTACTGCTGATGATCATCACTTAATCGGACGGTCAGCAACTGTTCTTACCGTTCCTATACTTTGGGTCGTTCCTACCCGATCCAGTTCCTATATATATATATATATATATATATATATATATATATATATATATATATATATATATATATATATATATATATATATATATATACTAGTCTAGTACCCGCGCGATGCGGCGGCGGCGATGAAGTTGATTTCGTAAAATGGTTTTGCGGCTACAGTTTTCAGTAGTTTTTAATCCGTCTCGTGATCCATATGTTAAGTATAACACTTTCGGTTGTTTTCAGTCGTCATGTGATATGAATATAGAAACATATGTAATATAAAATTGTATTGAATTTACATTGAAAATGTAAAAAATAAAATTACAAAATCGAATAAAATTACAAAATCTACGAAATCTGTTATAATAAAATCCGCAATTAAACACTCAAGGAAGTTTACATACATATAAAAGGGAAATGAAAATGGAAATTACATACAAATGTAAATTTATATACAAATTACAAAACAAGTAAACATATAACATACAAATAACAAAAAAATAAAACACTAAAACTATAAAATAAATGCAAACCGGTAATTCGAGATTGATGTGTAAAAGGTTGAGAGAAAACCGATATAAAACTCTTTTGAGGTAAATAAAAGTAGAGAATATTTTTAGTTGAAGTTGAAAAAAGTGAGTATAAGATTGTTATTTGTAAAAAAAAATTAAAGCGAGAAAAATGAAAATTTTTAAAAAAATTCAAAAAGTTTGAAATTTTTCAAAATTTTCAAAAAGTTTATAAAAATTTTGAAAAATTTCAAACTCTTTGAATATATGTAAAAATTTTAATTTTTCCCGCTTTAAGTTTTTCATAAATACTAAAGTTATATTGATTTTTTTATAAAAACATATTATTTTAGGTTTAATAATCTGTTTTAAAATTTATTTGGACAAGTTTAATAATCTGTTTTTAATAATCTGTTTTTATATAATCTGTTTTTATATAATATGTTTTTAATAATCTGTTTTCATAAATTTATTTGGACAAGTTTAATATGGAGGCATTATATCCATCTTGACTAAAAGTTATCTGTTTTTATATAATCTTCTTGTGTTCTCAACCATTTTAGACTCACGTATGAACCATTATATCCATCTTGACTAAAAGTTAACAAATAATATTAGTTAAAATGATTAGAGAAGTTTTATAGAAGTTTTTTTTAAGTGTTATTGTTTATGGATCGACATTTCGAAAAAATTATTTTAAGTGTCATTGTTTATGGATCGACATGTCGAGCCATAAAAAAAATTATGCATTAATGGTTTATACTTCGGCCCTTTTGGCCATATAATTAAGTGATCGTAAAAATATATATTGACGGTGTAACGATTTCTAGTACCTTCTTATTCATCTTATTTTGTTAAAATTATCAAAAATTCTGAAAATAATTAAAGGGTTAAAAATTTTCACACATTTGAAATCCAAAAATTTAGAAATTAAATTGTATAATTTTTAAAATATTATTGGCTCAGATCTATTTAATCATGGCTGCAAAACCGAGTTACATGTTGAATATGTCATCTCGTACATGCCACGCCAAAAACTAAAAATGTATTATCATCATAACTTCCAAAATAAACTCATAATCATCACAGCCCAATATGGCGATTAAAAAACTCTAGTATAAAACTGATTTATCGTACAAGCTAGATGAGACAATAATTTCAGATACTACAACCAAAATAGGGTAACAGAAATAAAGACGACATAAATAACTATGCAGAAAGCATAGTATTTGCGAAAGATTTAATCCAACTACTTAAGTAATAACGGACTTCAAATAATTTTAGCAACAAATTCCTCCAAAACATGAAAACATGACAACCAATGGATCTTGAAATCTCGAGATTTGCATACCCGTGATGGTTCTATCATCCACTTTTTTGAAAAAATGTTTGGATATTAACAAGAGAGAAAAAGAATGTATTATACACAGGTAATGAATAGTTCACCATAAAATAAAAATAGTTGTACGGATTGCATCAGTTTGACAATCACAATCACTAATTCAATTTTAATCAAGACCATTATTTCAAGTTCAAAATCGTCCTCAGAAATGTAAACATCGTGAACCAGAAAAATAATCAAACAATAATTAAACATACTAATCGATAACAATACCGGAAAGAACCATAGCGAAAAGAACCAGAAATAAACCAACTAAACCAAGATCCATAACCAAAATCTCGATTAGAAACCATAAAACAAGATCCATAATAAAATCTAGATTAGAAACCAAGATCCATAACCAAAATATCGGTTAGAAACCAAGATCCATAACCAAAATCTCGGTTAGAAACCAAAATCCATAACCAAATCTCGGTTAGACACCAGATTCATAACCAAGATCTCGGTTAGAAACCAAGATCCATAACCAAATCTCAATTAGAAACCAAGATCCACAACCAATATCTTAGTTAGAAACCAAGATCCATAACAACAGAAACCAAGATCCATAACAACAGAAACCCAATATTTCACTGTCCACCTGAATCTCAATTAGAAACCAACCACCACCAAGAACCAAAAAACTGCAACCCAAGAAAAAAAGAACAGGCCGACCAAGAAAAAAACTCCACCTGAATAAACAGAACAAACAACTATCAAATAAAGAACAGGCCGACCAAGAAAAAAAGGCATAAAATAAGTACATATACTTCACTGGGGAGATTCGGTTCGGGGGTTTTTCAGTCCGACAGTGGTTAAGTCTGGCGGTTGTTCAGTCAGTCGATGGTTTAGGTCGACGGAAATTAAAGGAACAAAGAGTTGTTCAAATCAACAAACCACCAAGATCCAAACCACATGCACGAAGGCAGTGGTGGTTCCAGGCGGCGATAGATCTAAACCACCACGATCCATACCTCTCTCAACCGAATCAATCCGAGATCTTGACAGATCCGTTGGATCTAAACAAGATTCATAGAAACCAAACATGATCCGTATTAAGAGAGGTGAGACCGAGAGAAGTGGAGGCATTTAGAGGGAGAGATCACACACATGTGTGTGTGTGTGTTTGTGGCGTATCCTAGAATTTTAGGGTTTTGTATTTGGATGTTGTTTGTAAAATATCTGGTTTGTGTGTTGTTTGTGAATTGTATAATTGGCTTGAAGTGTTGTATATTATGCTTGAAGTGTTGTATTATGTGCAATGTATGCTGTATCTCTTAAAAGAGTTAATTACATGGGTCGTCCCTATGGTTTGCACCATTTTCACCGGTCGTCCCTATAACTTTTTTATTACACCACTCGTACCTAAGTTTGAATTTTGTTGCCTGCAGAGTCCCTAATTTGGATGTGACGTTAAATATGCCGTTAAGTCATCTCACGTGGATGACACGTGAGGGTATTTTCGTCTTTTTACCTTTCTCTCTCCCATTTTAATTTCTCCATCCCAAAATACCCAAAACCTCAAATTAATTTCCAGAAAATCTTCGATCCTTAAAAATCAACACATATTCAAAACTCACAAATTCAAAAAAATTAATCCAATGGAATTAAACGAACAAGACTCGGACCTCATCGACGACGACGGTTTCGTCTGCCGGCGTCTGAAACGCACGCGTCAGAAAACACGTTATTAAAGCTCAAAGAAAAGTACCAAAAAGAAATCCACCAGTGGGGTATCGACGGATAAGGTCGCCGGATAAGGTCAACGGCGGAGCATCTCCGCCGTACGGCTGCGGAGTATCGACGGAAGACTGGAGGTTTCACGCGACGGAGTTCGCAAAAGGAGTGGCGGAATTGAGTGTTGAGTTTGGAAAAGGATGTAGAGATGTAGTGAAACAGAGTGTGTTGAGAGATGATTCATTTGTTGTAAGGAATTTTGGTGGACCGTGTAAATCAGCTTGTATGAGATTGAAGTTTTTGAATCGTTATTTACCTGAAGATCGTGATCCGATGCATTCGTGGAGTGTCATTTCCGTCGTTTTCGCCGTCGTTATTGCAGGTATATATTCCGGCGATTTAACGGCGGAAAAAGAAAAAAAATAGGAAGCCTTGTTTGCTGATATTTTAGGCTGCAAAAAGTCAGTCATTGTAGACACCATTTACCAATCACATTAAAATTTGATTTTTTCTTTTACTAGTTTGGAAAATCAAGTACATTTTGAATTTGATTTTGTTAGATGTTTTTTTTTATTGAATTGTTTTGAAATAGGGATTGGAAAAATTAAGATTTTTTAGAAATTAGGGTTCTTAGAAATTTGGGGAGGTAAGTGGGGAAATTGGTGGTAAAAAGACAAATTTGACCTCACATGTTTCTCACATGATAAGACTTAACGGCACATTTAACGTCACATCCAAATTAGGGACTCTGCAGGCAACAAAATTCAAACTTAGGTACGAGTGGTGTAATAAAAAAGTTATAGGGACGACCGGTGAAAATGGTGTAAACCATAGGGACGACCCATGTAATTAACTCCTCTTAAAACCAAACTCTTAAAAGTCAACCTCTTAAAACTTAAAGTCAACAAAAACTCAAATGCATTATATAGTAGTATATATATATATATATATATATATATATATATATATATATATATATATATATATATATATATATATATATATATATATATATATATATATATATATATGTTCTGGTTTGAGAAATGAGCACCGGCCGAGCGCCCTGAATGAATAATAAATTGACAGCAGAGGTAATTGCAGATTCTTATTCGAACGAGTTGTATATATATATATATATATATATATATATATATATATATATATATATCAATGTTGTGAAAATCGCGCCTGAGGCGCGCCTAGGCGCTAAATCGCATGAGGCGCCAAGGCTAGGGATTTTTTTAGGTCGAGTCGCATGGCATGCATGAATCGCAAAAAAAGCGCAGCGATCCGGGCTTTTGCGCAAAAAAAATCGCAAAAAATCGCAAAAAAAATCGCAAAAAATCGCAAAACGATGGGGAATTTGGAGAATTCGACTGAAATCTCTTGCATTAGTTTCATTAAGTTTCTTTATGAAATATTATCATGAAAATGTGGCATTATGCCTTGAATATTGGCACGCTTGTTTTATATTTTGGGTTTAAATTCAAGCTTTATTACATATGTATTACTCCCTCCGTCTCAAATTAATAGTCCACTATCAATTTTCAAAGTCAATCTCTTTTAACTTTAACCTTAAATATTTTTATTTGTATTTTATAATAGATGATGAAACTTATACCAATGAAATATACATTTAATACCCAATTCATTCATATATTAAACATCAAATATTATAAAGCACAAAAAATAATAGTCAAAGTCAAAGTTGCGAGAAAAAGACCTCAAAATCTGATTGTGGACAATTAATTTGAGACGGAGGGAGTAGTTATTTAGTATCTCAATATTATTATGTGCTATTTAAATTGCATAATTTTGACACATATGTTATAGAAAAACATAATATATATAGTGCGCCTCGTGTTTATGAATCTCACGATTTGGTATGCGCCTCGCCTCAAGGCTCATTGACCTCCTTTGCGCCTTAGTGCGCCTTGAGCCTTTCAGAACATTGATATATATATATAGTGAATGGTTCATGCGAGAACTCAAAATTCTGCGAGAACTGCGAGAACTCAATAATAACCCTTGATCAAACAAATCGATGGATGTGATGCAGTGTGCGAGAATTGTCATTAAATGAAAGATGAGGAAGGAATTTAAAAAATGATAAAGGGTAAATCTGTCTTTCTTGCAATAAAAAACTAATGCCCATAAAAAATAGGACGTGATTTGTGCCAAAAAGTCCACCACCCACTCTCTCACTCTCTCTCTTTCTCTCTTGCTCTGAATATCTTTCAATGGCTTCTTTAATCCGACTTCCTCTATTTGAAATTACCGTTTCCTCCATTAATAAAATTGGGTGTGGCGAACAAATTTTATAAACCGGACATGTTTGGATAAACTAGATCTCGATAAACCGTCGCCTCTGAAAATCCGGCCAAATCACCTTATTATATAAACACGATTTTTTTCTTGTTCACCTTTGAACATACTGAGTTCACGTATGAACATCCTATTTTAAAATGGGTATTTGATCTTGTTATGATATGAACAATACGTGTGATCATCTGATCTCCAATTGCATAAATGTGAAAAAACACCTCTTTATTTGCTATAAAAACTAATTAACGATTTGATTGTTTTTCAAACTGAAATTGCTAGAATAAATAGAGATTGTCAAAATAGTACTAGTATTAATGGTGAGGATGGAAATGAACATGTACAGGGAATTTGAAGAAAGAGACGAGAGTGTGAGATAAGAGAAAAATAAGGGGTTAATTAATATAAAAGAAAATTTGAATATGATAACTTTACCAATATACCCTTTTTAATTAAAAAAACCTTATAAAATTTGAAAAAAACTAACCAATCAAAATTAGTTGTCGCAGTTCTCGCAAAAATATTGGTTCTCGCATGAACCAGTCCCTATATATATATATATATATATATATATATATATATATATATATATATATGCGAAATTAAAAAATTCTATGATAGATAGTTGCTCCTTCTTAGAGCGCATTAAACTTCATGTAATTTGTTCTATCCAATTTGAATAGTTGTATTTATACGTCGTTGCCTTTTCAAAACAAAAACCAAAACAAATTCTATGATAATTTTATCAAATACGATCACCATATGGACTTATTGTTTATTTGCTCTAAGTTATATCGATAATAATCACTTTCATTTTGTTTCACAATTTTCTACTCATCTTATAAGGTGGATATATATATATATAGAAACGTTAACATGAATACTATACATCTGTTATAGATATAATTTCTCCTTCATATTGACTGTGTAACCGGTTGTTCTTTGCGGTAGTAAATACCATATATGATTAGCATCTAAATATTTTGTGACGGAAAGTTACTTAGGAAGAAGGGGTTAGTGGGAATAATGGTTATTTGAAAAAATGATTACAAGGAGAGGGCAAAGCACGTGTAAAGTTGTGTTATTTTAAACATACCCTTCGTTCACCCGCGGAACTTATGCCTTAAATTTTGCCCTTCAAGTTTTGTTTCACAAAGTGATTAATATTCCAAGGGTTTTAACAAAGATAGCAATCTTTAGTCTTTTATAATATATTTACTTTTTTAAATAAAAAGTCAAAGTCTAACAATTTATTAATAATAAGAATTACTTCTTAAAATTAAGGTATATTGTAGTGGAATAAAATCAACGGTTTAGAATAGATACTAAAATACAAACGAGCAAAATAAGTAAAACATACAAAACGTAAAATTTTAACCCTAACCCGTAGAGAGTTGATAGTATGGCAAAAAAAATCCATGAACCGTTAGCTCTTGCAACAAAGTGGTACAAATCTAATACCTTACATCATTTGAAGAACAAACACACTCAAAAATATCACCTTAATAATGCAAGAGGATTTTGCATCAGTGAATCGAACAAATGTTGAACGTTATTGAGTGAAAGGCTTTCAATATGCCATTGAAAATCACGATCGAACCAAATCCTTCTCTTTTTCAAAATTCATATATGATTGCAAGAGAGTTTTGTGCAACGTGACACATAAAAAAGGTGGATCCAACAAGTTATTTCCGGATCCCAAACTCTGAATTTAAAGCTCATCTTTTCCAAAGATTTTAAAAAAATAGGCTAACAACGATCTTTCAAGTGAAAATAAAAAACAATCACCAAGGAAAATAAAAACTGACAAACTGGTCAATTTATCTCTACCCTAAATAAAGAGAAGAAAGATCATAACAACAATGATAAAAGAAAAAATTTTCCTCAAATTTTTATTGCGCGATGGAGGAATTCTCATAAGAAAATTCCCAGAAAGAGAAAGTCTAGATACAATGGACGGTCTTTTACATATAAACAATCGAATTTCATATACATTTTAGAAGTACAATTACATGTTTTGTCTCATAATCTATTCTTAAATTCAAATCAAAGTACGAAGAGTGTTAACTCAATGATGGGATTGTCACATTCCACATCATCAAAAATAATAACTTGATTATCAATGTAAAAAAACCCATACAACGACTTGTTAATCAGGTATATGTAATTATTTGTAAAAATACTTATAATAAACTTGCTTTATAACCTCTACCTCACTATTGTTGATACCCCCATTGTAATGGAAGGATTGGCTTACAAAGAGATTTATATATTAACATACTCTTAGAATAACTTAAAAGTATTGCTTAATTTATTTACTTATTTTTATTATTGCACCAGAGTGATCATTTATTTATTTTATTTTATTACCAAAAGCACAATTTTCCTCCATATTAGACACAAGCGCATCAAACCCTTTATCTAATGTTATTAATTTATTTATCATTTTGTTGCAAGTTGGGTAACTTACCTTATATAGGTTAAAAGAGATGCTAACAAAATGATACTTTAAGGTTGGCGTTTGATAGATTGTAATGAAGGTGGTAACTGAAATCTGTTGGACCCATATTATTTGTGACCCTCATTGATCATTTATTCTTACTGATATGATGACTGACACTAACTGAAATCTGTGTCTAGTAAATATTCGATGGACGTATTTACCTTAATGACGACACTATAGATTTCCCATTAGGTGATCGGAATTATGAGAGCTTATATGTAAACGCTTATTAAACACCAATGACGAAAGTGGTACACACTCCTAATTTGAGTGTGTATATAAGGGCCATTAGAAACCCTTAGAAGGGTTGGTCACTTCACCATCCCTTTCATCCTAAACACACACTAAGTGTTCTCTCTCAAATAATCCATCCTAATACGATCATCTCATTTTGGGAATCGATGGCTAACTTATTCAACAACATCACCGGATCATCAGGAGGTATGTTAAATTTACATGAACCAATCTAATTTAATCCAACATGTGGTATCAGAGCCAATGGCTCGTGATTATCCATTGGTTCATGTTTATTTATCGCTTGGCTATTACTATTATTGATTCTGCAACTTATCTGGCCGGCGGATTTTGATTTTTGGGTGAAAAATGGGATTTTTTGGACCTGGCGGCGGCTGCTGCAACCCTAATTTCGACGAACTTCGTCCGTGCGGATGAAGGCTCATCCGTACGAACCTGATTTGTTCATACGTACGGATGAGTCTCATACGTACGAATGAGTTTTCTTGATTCGTGCGAACCTAACTTGTTCATTAGCACGAACCAAAGATTATCTCATGCGAACCTGATTTGTTCATACGTACGGATGAAGTCTCATACGTGCGAATGTGTTGCTTGATTCGTGCGAACCTGACTTGTTCATTAGCACGAACCAAGGATCACCTCATACGAACCTAACTGTTGATCCGTACGAATCTGGGCTAAATGCGTGCGAACCTAGGCTTACATCCGTACGAACTTAAACATTACATCCATACGAATCTAGGATTAATCCGCACGAACCTGGACTTACATCCGTACGAATCAATACTCATCCGTACGAATATAATCTCATCCGTACGGATGACTACAGACCCTAATTTGGTCGGTTTTTTAAAGTCTTACTGGTTGCCTTATTTGACCCCTGCTTTACTGTCGTGGTCACCTTATTTAGTCACCTTATTTATATGTGACCTTATTATACTTATGCACTAATATTCATGTTTCATCTTTTGTTGCCCAAAGGTCAAAGGTGATTCCTATGATTGCATTTTTCCTTTAGCATAATAAACACGTAGGATATTAATTCTGTCCAAAGGTGATTTAATATACTTGTGTGCTTGAAAGGATTCTTATTATGCCTTAAAACACGATGTTCTATTTTGTTGCCCAAAGGTCAAAAGACAAACGTTGTGTTGCATAAACCTTATGCTCATAGTTTTACTTAGATATTAGTTATTTCTGCCCAAAGGTGATGTAACATCTAAGTAGAGCCTTACTTTAGCTTATTATTTCGGTGTTTTTTAATAGGCTTACCTATCACTGGCTTCATTATTAATATGGTCTTAGTCTCAGGAACATTACTATTAGGTCTACTTATTTTAGACATTACTCTAGTTCTATTATCTTAAGGGACATTACTTAGTCTGCCTTATATAGCTAACTCTGTCACTATAAAATCTTCTAAAATTCGTATCATAATCTTAAATCCTCCTTATTCTCCACTACAGTACCAAACTTCGGCATTGAGGCACTTACTGGTGCTAATTTCACTTCTTGGAAGGAGCAACTTTACTTAACTCTGGGAATGCTCGACATGGACTATGCTATTCGCCATGATGAACCCGCCGCTATTACTGCTGCGTCTACTGCGACTCAGAAAGCGGACTTTGAGAAGTGGGAAAGGGCGAATCGGCTGTCCCTAATGATGGTCAAGAACTCAATTCATCCCAGCATCCGAGGAGCTATCCCTGATAACGACAAAGTGAAAACTTACCTCACATCTGTTGAGGATCACTTTAAGGGATCGTCTAAGGCAACTGCGAGTAGCTTAATGCTAAAGATGCTAACTCTTAAATATGAAGGTTCTAATGGTGTCCGTGAACACATAATGAAGATGGTTGACATGTCTCATAAGCTTAAGACTTTGGAAATGGAAGTCTCAGATAATTTTCTTGTGCATTTCATAATGACTTCCTTGTCTGCTCGGTTCGACACTTTCAAAGTGAATTATAACGCTATGAAAGATAAATGGTCGATAAGTGAACTGATTGCTATGTGCGTTCAAGAGGAAGATCGTCTTAAGCACATTCAACCTGAAGCTGCTGTTCACCTTACTACCACTTCAAACTTCAAGAAGAGGAAAGGTAACTACAGTAACAAGACTGAAAATAAAGTCCAAAATCATGGTGCTGCTACCTCTGGCCCTAAATCCTCAACAAGCAATACTAACTGCAAATTCTGCCGCTCCAAAGGGCACGGACAGAAAGATTGCTCTAAATTCAAGGAATGGCTAGCTAAGAAAGGTAACATTCTTTATGTAGTATTTGATTCCTTTACTACTGATGTTCCATTTAATACATAGTGGGGTGACTCTGGTTCTATGGTCCATGTGACAAATTCATTACAGGGATTCCTTACAATCCAGAAGCTACCAAAGGACCAAAGAAAACTTAGAGTTGGAAATGGTGATCTCTTAGATGTCGAAGCCATGGGAATTTTAAATTTACATATGAATACCGGAAAGTGTATTAGATTAATAGATACCTTATATGTACCGAGAATTACTCGGAACCTTGTATCTATATCTAGACTTGATCTTGAAGGTTATGTAATTACTCATGGTTGTGGCAGGATCACTTTTACTCTTAATAATGAATTGTTTGGTTGTGGTTTTTTGGATGGACTACTGTATAAATTAGAACTAGATCATAATTTCTCACAGTCTTTGTTGTCTCTTAATATTGATGACATAACTAAAACAAAGACAAAATCACCTAAACAAGCAGAGAATTCCTCCACATTGTGGCATAAACGTCTCGGCCACATCTCACGAGAACGCATGACACGACTCGTAAAAGAAGGAATCTTACCCTCTCTTGATTTTAGTGATTTTGAAACATGTATTCAATGCCTCAAAGGCAAAATGGCTAAAATGAATAAGAAAGGAGCCACCAGATGTTCCAACTTGTTGGAAATAATTCATACTGATATTAGTGGCCCCTATCCCGCATCAATAACAGGACATACATCATTTATTACATTCATTGACGATTATTCGCGTTATATGCACCTTTATCTGATTAAAGAAAAATCTGAATCCTTACAAACTTTTGTCGATTATAAAACTTTGGTTGAAAACCAACTTGATCATAAGATAAAAGTTGTCCGATCAGATAGGGGAGGTGAGTATTACGGTAAACATACTGATATTGGTCAAGCTCCTGGTCCTTTCTATAATTTTTGCAAGGAACAGGGCATAATTAACCAATACACCATGCCAGGTTCTCCTCAACAGAATGGTGTTGCTGAAAGGAGAAACCGAACTTTAATGGACATGGTGAGAAAATCCTGATTTAGATTTGCAAGAAGTACAAGAAGCGGGGGGAAACCATTCGTCGGTTATTACGATTCCTCCGATAATTCCTCTTGTACCCAACGTTGCTCCCGCTATACCTGGATCTCCTAATGAACCGGTTGAACCTCCTATGCCTCCTAATCTAAACGCCGAAGAACCGCTTGTTCCTGAAGAACCCGTAATTCAGCTCATGAGATCATCAAGGGCTCGCAGAAACACTAATTTTGATGATTTCGAAACTTATCTGGCTGAAGTCGAAAACATTGGGAAACTTACTGATCCAACCTCTTACCGAGAAACTATTAATAGTGATCAGGCCACTCATTGGATTGAAGCCATGATTGAAGAGCTCAAATCCATGGAGCGTAATGGCGTTTGGGTATTGGTTCCACTTACTAAAGGATCCAAAGTAATTGGATGTAAATGGGTGTTTAAAACCAAATTAGACCCGAATGGAAACGTCGAACCCTATAAGGCCAGACTGGTTGCAAAAGGCTTTACTCAAAAGGAAGGAATCGATTATCAAGAGACCTTTTCTCCTGTCTCTCGTAAAGATTCCCTAAGGATCGTCATGGCACTCGTAGCTCATTATGATTTAGAGTTACATCAGATGGATGTCAAGACCGCTTTCCTAAATGGTGACTTGCAAGAAGAAGTATTCATGCAGCAACCTGAAGCATTTATTCCAGAAGGTAAAGAGCACATGGTCTGCAAGTTGAATAAATCGATATATGGGTTGAAACAAGCATCACGACAATGGTACCTTAAATTTGATGAAGTCGTAAAATCTGATGGCTTCCTAAAGAATCAAGTGGATCAATGCACCTATCTCAAGATCAGTGGGAGTAACTTTATTATCCTTGTTTTGTATGTGGATGATATTCTACTTGCGAGTAACAACTTGGATTTGCTACATGAGTCGAAGCGAATGCTTTCGCATAATTTCGACATGAAAGATCTCGGTGATGCCTCTTATGTTTTAGGTATCGAAATAAATCGAGACAGACGTAATGGTGTTCTAGGTCTTTCCCAAAGGGCTTATATTGACCGTATTCTAGAACGCTATAACATGCAGCACTGCACACCCACTGTGGCTCCGGTAGTTAAAGGGGACGTATTTGGACCTCATCAAACTCCGAGCACTGAAACTGAGAAGGCTGAAATGAGGATGATACCTTACTCATCTGTAGTTGGGAGCATTATGTACGCTCAGGTCTGTACTCGACCGGATATCGCTTACATCGCTGGTATGCTGGGGCGTTACTTATCTAACCCCGGATTAGCACACTGGAAAGCGGCTAAAAAGGTTCTACGATATCTGAAAGGGACCAAAGACTACAAATTAACTTATAGAAGAAGTGACAACTTGGAAGTAGTAGGTTATTCTGATTCTGACTTTGCTAAAAGCAAAGAAGACCATAAATCTACTTCTGGGTATATTTTCATGTTAGCTGGCGGACCAATCTCTTGGCGGAGTCATAAACAGAAACTGACCACAACGTCTACTATGATGGCTGAATATGTTGCCGTTTATAATGCAACCTGTCATGGGATGTTGTTAAGGAACCTGATCAGTGGACTCAAACTCGTCAACTCAATCTCTAGACCATTGAAGCTTTACTGTGATAACTCAGCTGCTGTAACTTTCTCGAACAGTAACAGTTCGACTGGCGCTGGGCTGTATCTCGACACAAAGTATCTGTTTGTACGCGAACGGGTTGAGGAAAATGCTCTTTGTGTTGAGTACATAAGTACACATGACATGCTAGCGGATCCGATGACCAAAGGTCTTCCTCCTAATATATTCGTAGGACACGTGTCGAATATGGGGCTTACAAAAGACTTAATTTAATAGCATTGTTGTACTTATTGGTCATTATTATTTATTAATGAAAAATTTTCCTCCTTATTCAGATTTTGTTTGTCTATTATTTATACCTTATGCGCATAACTGTGTTGGACATTATTATAACAAAATTTGTCTTAGTTGGTCTATCATTGCTTATTCAGTTTTGAATTTGAGTCATAGTTTGACTAGTGGGGGTCCTGAGTAGATGTTCTTCTCTACGACTGTACTTATCAACTATGATTTCGGTTTGAAACAAAATGAGTATTATCTCGTACGGACTTATTAATACTCATAGATAAATGATCTACTCGGTCAAGTGGGAGAATGTTGGACCCATATTATTTGTGACCCTCATTGATCATTTATCCTTACTGATATGATGACTGACACTAACTGAAATCTGTGTCTAGTAAATATTCGATGGACGTATTTACCTTAATGACGACACTATAGATTTCCCATTAGGTGATCGGAATTATGAGAGCTTATATGTAAACGCTTATTAAACACCAATGACGAAAGTGGTACACACTCCTAATTTGAGTGTGTATATAAGGGCCATTAGAAACCCTTAGAAGGGTTGGTCACTTCACCATCCCTTTCATCCTAAACACACACTAAGTGTTCTCTCTCAAATAATCCATCCTAATACGATCATCTCATTTTGGGAATCGATGGCTAACTTATTCAACAACATCACCGGATCATCAGGAGGTAAATAAATAACATGAATCAATCTTATTTTAATCCAACAGGTGGTAATGAAATGAATAAAATTATGTTTGTTTACACCTAGGAAAAGAATAAATCATTCATCATTTAATTATATAACCGTTATCTCTATATCTCATATATTGCTAATTATTTTTCATTTGTGGAAGTAATCATAAGAAAATTACATTTTTGCCCATCATTTTATTTTGCAAAATTACATTTTCCTTTAAGTTTACGCCCATTTTCATATATATGCTGTCCATTTCCGTAATCTCTATTCGTTTTCTTAAACAAGAATACATATTGAATAAAACGAGGTCTGCATGTGTGTTTATATTAGCACGCTCTTAAATAAAACGAGGTAATTCTTCTAGGGTGTTTTCATATGCTATAAAAAAAGGGAAAATGCACCAGATGATCATTGTACTTACCAAAATTATCCGTCTAAGTCATTGTACAAAGTTTATGTCTATTTACATCACTATACTCTATTTGACCGTTTAAATAACAACCTTAACTTTTAAAAACCGTTTAAATAAATCATTTTGGTGACCTGAAACCCTTTGGTAACCGCCACGTCACCTTTTTCTCAAACTTTATATTTTGAACGTTATAAACCACAAATTAGGGTTTATGAATTGGGATTTTTGCAGAGTTCAATTGGGGAAGATGGATTTACGAGTTTGTAATTGTGGAGTGAATGCTAGATGTTGGACGTCGTGGACATCAATCAATCCAGGAAGACGATTTCTAGGTTGTCCAAACTATCTTGTAAGTCCCAAATTTTCTACTGTTTTTGTTCATCTCGATTTTCTTCTGTTTTTTTTCATCGTGGATATCTCTTTAATAGGATCCAACAAAAAATTGCAATTTTTTTAAATGGTTTGATCCGGAGCTACCAAACAGATGGTATAATGCAAGGATGTTTGAATTGTACTCGAAGGTGAAGTCGTTGGAAGCTGATTTAGAGATGGTGAAAAAACAAGCTGCAAATCGATTGTTTTATTTAAGATTGTTGTTTGTTGTAGGATTTGTAACACTTTGTTTTCTACTTCTATTGTAATGGTATTTCTGTTTTCTATTGTAACACTTTGTAACAGTCTGTATTTCTGTTTTATGGTATATGGCAATGACCAAATTTTCCCAATTTGTTGTGTACAAAACCAACCAAAACAACCCATTTGAAACAACCCATTTGACTGTTTTATGGTAGTGATGCAATGACCAATTTTTCCCAATTTGTTGTTTACAAAACCAACCAAAACAACCCATTTGAAACAACCCATTTGACTGTTTACTGCATAACAACCAAATTACCAAATGACAAATTACCCAATAACAACCAAATTACCAAAACTACCTAAACAAAACAAACCAAATGACAAATTACCCAATAACAACCAAATTACCAAAACTACCTAAACAAAACAAACCAAATGACAAATTACCAAAACTACCTAAACAAAACAAACCAAATGACAAATTACCAAAAGAGGCATTCTTTACCATAACTTACCAAAAGAGCCAACATAAAGTGGCATAATTTACATAGAGTGGCACAAAGTTAATAAGTTCCTACTACATCATACCTTAACAACCAACATAAAGTTACCAAAAGACAACATTCTTAAGTTCCATTGATATACAATCATCATCAGACATACTACATTCCTAATCAAGTGATATACAATCATCAGGAGTTAAACCAGGACCTGGTTTCAATGGTTTCTTGAAATGAGCAATCTTGATCCTTTCTGAAGGTGGCCTCCTCTTCACCTGCAACTTAACCTTTTTCTTCCTTTGCTTGGGAGTGACATTGACTGCAGCTTCACTATATCCCTCACTTTCTTGAGTTGCCAAAGGAGGCTGAGACACTGGAATTTCCTCAGTACTTCCCTCACTTTCTTGAGTTGCCAAAGGAGGCTGAGACACTTCTTTATTGACTTCCAATTCAGTATTTCCCTCATGTTCTTGAACCTCATCTTCAGACACTGGTGGTGGCCTCTTCAGAATCCTTTTGAACCTCCTCTTAGGAGTGACAACTGGTATTTGCTCAGCTTCTTGAGTTGCCAAAGGAGGAGGCTGAGACACTGGAATTTCTTCAGGTTGTTGATCTTTGTAGTGATGCAGAATGGCATTCACATCTTGACCAGCCTCTAGTATGCATTCTTCTACAGTTATCCCTGGTGGCCAAGCATACCTTGGAAGTCCATCCTTGTTCTACAACACACAGATTAAATTGTTATATATATAAAAAGAACAATAAAAAGAACAATAAAGAGTACTTACCCCTAACATTGGCTCTCCATCAATAGGATCCCAGGATACGCCATAACCAATTGGTTTAATACCACCTGGATATACACTACCATCTAAAGCATCTCCTGGCCCTATTTTTCTAACCACCTTCCCATTAATTGTAATCTCTTCTTCCACATTTGTGAATAATCTCCTTCTAACACTTTGTTCTTCCCTCTCTTCTGAACTTCCCTCTTGTTCATTAAGGGATTCTTCTTCCACAATCTCTTCCCTTTGTTCAATCCTAACAGCCTTTTCACCACCACCTCTACCACCCCTTCCACCACCTCTAACAGCCTTGCCACCACCCCTGCCACCACCCCTAACAGCCTTGCTACCACCACCTCTACCACCCCTAACAGCCTTGCTACCACCACCTCTACCACCCCTAACAGCCTTACCCCCACCTCTACCACCCCTAACAGCCTTTTCACCACCACCTCTACCACCCCTAACAGCCTTTTCACCACCACCTCTGCCACCCCTAACAGCCTTTTCACCACCACCTCTGCCACCCCTAACAGCCTTGCTACCACCACCTCTACCACCCCTAACAGCCTTGCTACCACCTCTATCACCCCTAACAGCCTTGCTACCACCTCTAACAGCTTCACCATCACCTCTAACAGCTTCACCATCACCATCTCTATCCACTGTGCAAGTGGCCCTATTGTGTCCCTCTTCCCCACAATTTTTACAATGCATTAACCTCCCAATCCTTCTAACCTTAGTCTTATCTTGATTACCACCCTCAAAGGCATCTCTCCTTCTTTTGTGTTTGGGTCTACCAGACATTCTTCTAGCAATGGGGGGTAATGGTTTTTGGTTATTAGATGGTGGCCATTGTTCAATACCATTTAAGGGATTTATGAAATGGTTATATGTAGCTACAAACATGGGTTTTTTGAAGTAATGTGACACATAATGGTCTGGATTCTTGTGTAAATGAAAAATAACTGCATACCCATGTTCACAAGGAATACCTGACAACTGCCACAATCTACAACTACAAGTCCACTTACCTTCATCTACTCTAAATGCAGTGTAACCATTCCTTACCTCAAACAAGCTGTTTCCACATGGAAAAACCTCCCAGTGCCTACACATTAAAAGAAATATTAGCCAAAAAACATTTAAATATAGATAAATTTAATGGGAAAATCATACCTATGCAAGTCCTGAATCTTTGCAATCTTCTTCCTAATGCTTGGGCAAATTTCATGACTCCATGATTCATGAGTATCTCTCATCTTCTGCATCCTTACCATCATATACAATCTGATATCCTCCAGCATGTTTATAATTGGTTTCCTTCTAGCATCCACTATAACAGAGTTGAAGCATTCACTTATTCCATTCTCCACTGCATCACATGCCCTATCTGTAGTAAAAAAAGCCTTGCTCCAGCTACTTGGTTGCCTTTCCCTTAGATGTTTTTCTGCTTCTTTGCTTGACCTTTTCAAGTCCTCCATATATCTCTCAAATCTAGCAGGGAAGGTGGCCTTTGATGCTTTCCAGAATATGTTTCTGTACAATACTCCTGTAAACTTCTTTCTGAAGTTTGCATAGATGTGCCTTG
Source organism: Senecio squalidus (assembly GCA_910822075.1). Lineage (NCBI taxonomy): Eukaryota > Viridiplantae > Streptophyta > Magnoliopsida > Asterales > Asteraceae > Senecio > Senecio squalidus. Next base: position 24,510,829 of record CAJVGC010000590.1, on the reverse strand, counting down.
CACACTGTCTATGTTCTGCTAAAGGTATGACCTCCTTGGCTGCTTCCAAAATACCCTAAATAAAAATGAAGCATAACAAAGTTAATTGACATAAAATTACATTAAGAACTGATAAATATCATTACCTTGTGTTGATCTGAGATGATAGTTAGACCTTCACCAAAGTTTAACTCCAAATCTGCCACTAAACATTCCATAAACCATTTCCAGTTCTCTTTGTTCTCAATGCTCACAACTGCCCAAGCCACTGGAAACATCTGGTTATTCCCATCTCTTCCTACAGCTGCAAGCAACTCTCCTTTGCATATGGTTTTCAAAAAACACCCATCAATCCCTAAAACCTTCCTACATCCTGCCAACCAACCATCTTTCAGTCCCTTAAAACAAACATAAAAGCTTTTAAAGTAATTTTTCCCATCTGGCATTGGTTCAACACTCATTAAGCAAGTACTTCCTGGGTTAGATGTAATGATCTCTTCTGCATAGGACCACAACTGTCCATAATGATCTTCTAAACAAGTCTCATATTGTTCCAATGCTTTTTTCTTCCCCCTTCTAGCCTGACCAAAAGTCACTCTACACTTATACTTCTTCAACATAGCTTCCTGTATCTCCTTAACTTTGATATTAGGTCTTGCCATGATTTTTTTAGCATAGTTCCTAGCTATCCAGTTGCAAGTAATCAAGCTTCCAAAGTCATAACTCTTTGAACATCTATGCTCATCTTGTAAACTCTTTATCTGAAAGGACTTTTCCTTCTGCATCCAAGATGCCCACAGTCTAAAAGTGCATTTGGGACCATCACCTACATTTTTACTACATTTAGCTAAAAGCCTCTTACCATCATTAACTGTGTAATACAACTGGTATCCATTAGCAAGAGCATAGAAAGCCAAACACCTTTTCAATTGCTGTGGATTCTCATACCTTTCACCTAATTGTGGTCTCATGTACTTCCATTTAATGCTAGGATCATGCACTGGCCCTCTCAATCCATCATTTTCATCTCCTCCATGTTCACTTTCAACACAAACTTCCCTCTCAAACCATTTTTCAGTATCTAAACCACCATAAATCTTAGACAAAAATGTTTTATCAAACATTTTAACTACTTTCTTCTTAAGTTTAGGCATACTAATTTTGGTACTCCTATCTTCAAAACCTCATCCTCACCTTCTGAAAGATGATCTACAGATGCAGTGTCACTCTCATCCGAAGAGTACATATCATACATATCTTCATCCTCATCTTCATTATCACTATCTACTTCAACATTATCTATCCTATCAGTTACACCACCATTTCCTATCAGTTCCCTAGTTATCTCACACTCAGAGTGGCCAATGTAAACCTCAATCAAACCTCCATTGTCTTCAGCAAATTTTATAAAACTAACTACATCATTATCAGATTTCATATGCCTCAATCCAGACTCTAAATCTTTACCAGGAACAAGGAAAAAGATAAAATTGCATAATGCAGATGATGATTCTTCTAAAAAAGATTTAAACTTACTGAAATTCATGGAATGTATGTCCACATCCTTCAAAACGGTTAGCATATCGTACTCATAACTAAAAGGATTTTTATCAAACCTACCACCACGATGAAAGTTGATCGTTATCATAATTGCATGCTCCACGATTTCCAATTTTGATTGATGATCGATGATTAAGGAAGACGATTTCGATTAGGGTTTAATAAAAAATTAAAGTTATGATCCCAATTAGATTTGGTATTATAAAAATGAAAGAGGGAGAGAGAGAATTAGTGGGGAGTGACGTCACCGGTTTCTGACCGGTTGAGTGAAAAAAAGTCGTTTATTTAAACGGTCAAATGGAGTATAGTGATGTAAATAGACATAAACTTTGTACAATGACTTAGACGGATAATTTTGGTAAGTACAATGGTCATCTGGTGCATTTTCCCTATAAAAAAACATCCAAGAACCAATTCAACCTTACAATGCTATGCATATTATATTATATTTATGAAACGATTCCTGATGATCAATAAAATTAAAAAAAAATTGTTTTCTTTTATAAGTAAAATAACAGGAGACGCATAAGAAATATATTTGGAAATAGAATTAAACGTATATCAAAGAAGGATAAATAAGTCATTTTGTATATATTTATATATTTCATTCTCAAGGTACTAAGACCACTCCCAATGGTTCCGTCAGTTGCCCGTCAGTTGCTTCATCATTGGCACCAACTCCGTCAGTTGCCCGTCAGTTGGTTCCATTAGTTGCCTTTCGTCAGTTTGGAGAAGAAAAAGTGACGAAGAGGTGTTTGTATTTACATGGGCTCCACCAATTAAAAATTGCATAAATAATAAAATATGTGGGTCAAGAAAAACTGACTGACTGGTTACTGTTGGTAGTGATTTAGTCAGTTTATTTTCGTTTGGTGTCAGTTGACGTGACGCCGAGTTGACAAAAACTGACAATTTCAGTTGAAACAACGGTTGACAATGGTCTAAAAAGTAACCAAACATGGTTATATAATGTGACGTCTCATTCAATTACCACATTCAGTACATTACTTTATTTATTATATTTATTTCTTATTCCATTCATCCCAACCAAACATATCCTAAAAAATAATTTACAAAAATTAGGTCTTATACAAACACACGAGTCATACATAATTTGATCAATCATACTACTAGTTTTATATATCTCTTTCTTCATTGTTATTCTTCACCATGTATTGGCACATGTGTTTGAATAAACTTTTAGTTAAATTTTTTATAACATAATTTTGTTTTTTGTAATAATAAAAAACAACTCTATATTTAATAAAAATATAATCAAATTATGTATGTTAAATGATTAGTAGTAGCAGTATTTAATATTACATGACTTACGATTCATGGATAATTAGATATGATAAAACTAAAGTTTGAAGATTAATAAAAATGAGAAATATTTAATATCTATACCTATATGATGTAATTCTAATCTAAATAGTATTAACACTTTATAAGGTTGAGGCTCATGATGCATGTCCGTCCACACGTGGTCATAGAAAAATTGGCCCCAATTCGTGCCACACGATTTCAATCATCTTTCATCATTATCATTTCTACTATCCTCTTCGTGATTGTTGACCATCAAATTAGTGTGTTTGGCAAAAAAAATAATAATATGATAATATGTAGTTAATACCATATATATATTTTAGGATTCAATAATTTATTTTAAATACTTTTTTATACCATCAACTAAAGAGTATTTTGCTTTAAGAGACAAAGGATCAAAGCAATGGAAAAGTAAGAGAATAAGGCCACTAGAGGAAGGGTTTCGTATGGTAGTTAGACCAATACGAAAATATATTAAATAGAGAGTATATAAAATAGTTCATTGTATTATATATTAACGTTTAGTTTACATTTTTATCGATGTGGATATTGATTTGCATTCAAGAAACATCTCCTCAAACACAAGTTAAATTCTACCTCTTGGACCTCCCATTTAACGATAGTCAACATGATCCAACTTTTCCATAATGCATATATACCCTCTGGACACACTCAACTGTTGCGGCAATCAAGGACTTTTCATACAAGGCTCCAGGATCAACTTAACTCTAATCGAACGGGACATCAAGATTTCGTTGGAAGCAAGGATCACCGGGGATCGTATCATTTGTCCTGACCACATCTTCCACTATAACCATAGCTCTAATACCAATTGAAAGGAGCGTTTCAATCAACATCATGCCCCATATAAAAATAATAATAAATTTTCTTTCCTAAAACCAACGGTAGCTTTACTTTACATTTTTATTAATGTGGAACATAAGTTTGTACCAAATAAACTTTTTATTCAAAAATGAAATTCTAAAATGGTTTAATTAAATACAAATTAATGATGTTGTCTTGTTTTATCATTTGTTGTTTCTTAGTCAATGATAATATTGTAGCTATTTTCTTATTACTTTTTTTTTGGCATAATCATGAGCACGATTGCCACCCAAAAACAAAAAGAATCATGTCAATAATAATGTGGTCTTTTTACTCAAAACTTTGAATGATTGTACATGAGTAGCTTCATAAAAGGGTTAATTCATGCAATTTATTTATTGATTTTCACAATAATTTTTATTATAACTATTAATTAATATAGCACGAAACACCATCACCGGATACAATGAAATCTCTTCATATATGTAGGAGTAAACTGTCAGAGAGTTTAAGCATATAAGAATTGGGCTTTTCGAATAAGATTTGAAGAGGTCTAAACTGAACTATTCCTTGATTAGTAACTTAAGGACGACAATTACTTTGGATGACATAGTAAAGTATCTTTGAATTTGCTCATTAGAGAAGTGTGTGAAAGAGAAGGCAAAATCTAACCATATATGAGATATATGAGTTTATGGAAGTAATATACTTCCATAAACTCATATATCTCATATATGGTTTGTTTTTGCCTTCTCTTTCACACACTTCTCTAATGAGCAAATTCAAAGATACTTTACCATGTTAATTATTGAACCAATGCAAAACTAAATTAGATATAAACATTTTTAGATATGGTTCAAAAAATTTCCAAGATAGCCCATCGGTAAAGGGTTTCACTAGTTTTTTTAAGAGATATAAGTTCTAAGTTCCTGGATAGAGGTGGCCAAAGATAAGTTCGAAAACGGCCACAACAATACCATTAAATCTGTGTATATTTTTTTTTTTATGAAAATAATATAAAATGAGTCTGGAGTCTAGTTTCTGGTGAGTTGCAACATATCTATCTCTAAAAGACAAAAGTTGTGAGATGATTCATAGTTGGACCACGATCTCACCGTCCCTCTTCGTGTTCGATCACGAAGTGGACTAGATTAATGCGGATGCAAGGCATCTGTTGGAGACTTTGAAGATCTTATCTTCCGAGATATTTGATCTAAAAAACATTTTCTCTCTGATCTCTTAACTATGTGACCTAGGCTTTCCACGATGTGGCATTACACATTTGCACAAAGTGAATTTCGTTGTGTCAAGAAGAACAGCCAACATGTATGAGACAAATTACTTTAGGTTTTCTTAATAGACCAATGCATTTTGAATTTTTATCATGTCTAAATCATCAAGTAATAGAAAGTTCAAAATATAGGCGTAACTTGTATAATCCTTTTGGGTGTAAAATTTTGACCTAGTGTGATATAATCAAGGTTACAGATGACATAAGGCGTGGCGTAACGTGGCGACATGGGTAAGCCTCGTGCTTTGCAAGAAATGGTCAGACATGACGTTTTTCAAACCGTGATAAGACGACAAAAAAATCAATATATTTTATAATTTTATATATCCTTATATATATTTTTTTACTATTATTAAGTTATATAAATATCAATAAATTATCAAAAGTATGTTTTAACATTTAAGTATATATATATTCTAAGATATAGTCACAAATTTACAATCAAATGATTTTTTATAGCCATTTTTAACTATTTTTAAACTTTTTTTTTAATTTTTCATAACGTGTTACAAAAAACTCGCGTTAAGGCGCACCATGACCACGTTTTTTTGCCGCCAAGCCTAACAAAGACGTCTTCCATGTTTCCATAATTTCTCGTCGCGCCATGGCGCGTTATTTAGAACCTTGGATATAATATTGATTTCTTATTCTTTTTATTAAATTTCATTTTTGAGAAAAAACAAATGAGTTAGAAGGGGATCGGGTGTCCAAATTCTTTAGGTTTAATAAAAGTTAGTTCAATTCTTGAGACCATATATATAAATTAAATGTAATGATTGGTTTTTAAAAATTACGTTTAACAAAAACTTTTTTATTTATCAGAAGTATCACAACGTAAACGTCAATAACACGTGATTTGCGGTTCATAAAACTATTTCAGTTATCAAACTATTCGTTATATGTGTTAAAACTCACATTATATTTTGTATGAATATTAATTGGCAATGACAAGCAGTTGGGGACATCAAGATGCCCCAAAGTAATTCCACCTCACCAAACACGTCTAAAGCAACCTACGAACAAAAGACACGTTTGGAAAAAAGGTATCAACTAAAGCTCGTGAGACAATAATTTAATAGTTGAGTTAATTACATAAATCGTCCCTATGGTTTACCTAAAATTATGGATTTCATCCCTAAGTTTAAAAAGTTGCATAAATCGTCCAAGTTTAGAAATTAATTACGCTTTTCGTCCCTAATTTCTAATTTGCACTCGTAATTGGGGCAAACATTAGGGACCAAATCCGTAATTGAGGACAAACCTTAGGGACCAAATCCGTAATTAAGGACAAACCTTAGGGACCAAATCCGTAATTAGAGCAAATATTAGGGACGAAAAAGGTAATTAGTTTCTAAAAGTGGATGATTTATGCAACTTTTTAAACTTAGGGACGAAATCCCTAATTTAAGATAAACCTTAGGGACGATTTATATAATTAACTCTTAATAGTAAAAACTACGAAAACGTTTCGTATAAATAATTTGTCTTTACTAACCCAAACCATACCCGCAACCTCGTAAGCAGATATGTTAACCAATAATCAACGTCACAATACATATAAATGCACATGAAATTAATCCTCATCGTATAATTAATTCCATGTCACTACATATATGCCCAAAGTACTTACTTATCTGGGTACATCGATGTCTTAAGTATCCAAGTTATCTGGTCCATCAATACCTTACGTGTTCCACTTATATGATCCATCGATTACCTGAGTATACCACCTATCTGGTCCATCGACGTTCTAAGTACACACTTAATTATATGGTCCATCGATGTTCTAAGTACACCAATTATCTGGTCTATCGACGTCGTAAATGTATCACTTATCTGATCTATTGACGTCCTAAGTGTATCACCTATTTGGTCCATCAACGTTCTAAGTATACCACTCAACTTTTGGCTAGCACTTTTCACCTAGTTGGTCACAGTAGGTTTTACTGTCAATTAACAAGCAACTACAACTACCCGAAATTAAGGCATCTCATGTAAACTAAGGCTTACTCCTTATAATGCATATATAACCACAACAATAATTATTATAATCATATAATTAACATAAATCACATTACAATAAGGATACATGTAGATTACTACCATTTGTCATCCAAATATACGGGTAGCTACAATCACCCGTAACCATCATGTATGGGTAACCACGTGCTACTCATACCATACAATTTCGTTATTCTGTTCTGGTTTATCTTGTATTGATCAAAATATCTTTATAAGTAAACAGCCTCGTTTACTAGCAACATTATTTTCAAAACACCTTTATATGTTTCAAAACATCTTTCAAAACATTTATACATCTTTTAAAACGTAATTTTTTCTAAATGCTCGGTTTACAAAATCACATTGTACTCATCTCGCAAATCTTCAGTAGTAGTTGTCCTAACAATCGTTTATGCAACCAACCAGTTCAAATATTGCCCGATATTAATAATGCAATCTATTTCTCTAGTTTTCGCGCACTACATTTAACGAAAACAAAGCATCGCGACACAGAGCAGCTAGCCGGCAGGTGACTAAACATCAACCTAACCGCCGGTTGAAGCAAGCCAACCGTCGATTGAACTTAACGAACCGCCGGTTGGAGCCTGGTTTCATCATCTTCACCGAGCTGCAACTTCCATGGTTGCAAGCTAACAAAATCTTACCAAACTCAACCAAAACCCTCACCAAACGACTATATATAACCTAGGTCACATATGTAGACGTAAATAGTAAGTTATAACTCACGTTTTTTATTCAGGTTCCGAAACCAACCTTCACGAAATCTACTTTCGCTTACACCATAACGATCCTTGCGATTCTAGGAGTAATATGGTGTGTTCCGCTTGTTAATCCGGCGAGAAACGCTTTCGAACGATTCGAATTTGTGCCAACCGACTTATGTTTTCATTTCTTTCTTTTTCTCCTTCGAAACTCACAAACACACACCCAAAAATCCGTTTCTTCATTCCTAAGAATCGAAATATATATATTTACATATTTTCATAAATAACCTCACACTTTACCATAATGACATATTTGGCCCTTTTTTACAAATCCTTTACAAAAGTGGTCCTTTAGCCAAAAACTATTATGATTGTAGTCCTTTTTACATTTTGGGCTGTTACACTAAATCATGTCACGTCCTATTTATATATGACTTAAAGGTTTTATCGGTTTGGTATATATCTTGATAACTTAATAACTGGAAAAACAAAACTTGAATGACACTAATCTAGGAGCACGGTAAACTTGGACATGATTAAGATATTTTCATTTTTATGAGTTTCAAATAGATTTAGTAAACACGGGATCTCATGGCTTGAATGGAATTGTAATCCTTGTAATATTTCTCAAACTTCATTGTAATCTTTTGCTCTCTAGCAACTTGCTAGTTTGAGTTCTTTTCAATGAAATTTTATGTTGTTCAAAAGAAAAAAAAACTAATTTAGAATTTAGGTAAATCTTGAAAGTGTTTAGAGAATAACATTATACATTTCTAATGAAAATTTTAGGAGTTTCCCCTATAAAATGTAATGACTACACCTAGTTGTAAAACGCTTTAGTCACGTTAATTATCAATTAATCAAGGCATAAAATTGAATTACAAAATATAATTACTGTAAGAAAACGTCGCCTAATAGAGTTAAAAATCTAAGGGTCCTAAAGACGTCATAAGTTGAGAGCGACGATCTTAAAACAAGATGAGTTTCGAGCGACTACATATATTTATTTCTTAGACGGCAAAAAATATACTAAAAGCAACTAGCAAGAAGCTAGTGCAAAACGAAAATTACATGAAAGTTGATAGAGTGGAATGTTGGTTACAACTCCATTCTATCCAATTAAGATTTACATTTTGATTCCTACTATTGATTCATGAAAAAGAAAGAAGTTTAAAGTCGTTACCGAGGATATCCTTTCTCGGTTTTTTGGAGTTAAAGTCGGTGTCATTGCGAACGGGCCAAATAGTCCACAGAGTCAGCCGCACAACAACGTCCAAATACTTTCTATGAGTTGCAATTCCAAAGACCATAAGTAGCGGACTACATCTCACATTTATATATAGCCTACAAAGCATTAAGCAAGCTATATATACATACACAAAAAGTCACTCTTACGACCTAATAAAATTTAGCCCCCAATAATATATTAAAAGAGTCGTTAGATCTATTTGTTATTCAATTAGAACTGTATTTTTTATGTTTTAGTGTATTTTGGGGCCTAAATTTATTTTTCGCACGACTATTCAAAATCTCAAGCTCGACCCTGAGAGGTGCGAACTTCATGAAACAAACCCGTCACTTAGCCCTCGTGGAACACCCTCAATATAAATAAGAGATGCCCCCTCGTGAGTGATGCATGTCTTACCCTAGATTTCATATTACTTCACCATCTTTATACCTTGTCAAAATTCTATTTTTTCAAGCTAAAGGTAATCATGTTATTGATCCCGTATTTATTTAACCAATATATTTAGCATCTTTTTTAGCAAGTCAATCATTATCAGTACCTTACACTGTGTTCCCGAGATTTTTCATCTTAAGAAATGGAAGGAAAGGAAAATAAGTAGGAAGAAAATAAATAAAAAACGTGTTTCTGAGTTTTTAAGTGGAGAGAAGAGAAAAGAACTGGAAAGAAAATTTCTTCCATTTTTCTCTCTTAATTTTTCTTCCAAAATTGAGAATATTTGGAAAGAAAATATATTTGTTCATTTTTTAAAAATTTATCTCCAAATTATCTTTAACCAAATATATATCTTTTATATATATATTTATCTTTTTTCATCTTTACTCGATACAACCGAGTCAAATCGAATTGCAAAATTCCTCATATTTTTTTTTTTTTACCCAAGTGAAATTTTTTAAACAATTTATCATATACTTGTTTTTCGTTAATTATTTCGTGTATTATGTAACGCTCGTTTGATCTTGATGAGTGTTTTTAATTTATTTATATAGAATTGCTTTAGTTGTGTTTATAAAGTTCATAACTTGTTTTTCGTTAATTAATTTGTGTATTATGTAATGCTTGTTCGACCTTGATGAGTTTTTATAAATTGTTTATATCGAACTTTTATTTTGATTTTTCTTTACTTTCTTTTCTTTCCAAATAGTTCCACTCGGGAACACGTTTTTGAAAAAATATTCTTCTTTCTTCTTTTCTGTTAAATTATTTTCTTTTCACTTCTTTTCTTCCCTCACTAAACTCTGGAACAAGGTGTTAATCCATAATCCAAGCTGTCAAATATTGGATAGCCATTTTATCTTTAAACTTAAGTAACCACTAAAATAATTTGTATTTCTTAAAAAGTTCTTGAAATTGATAGGGTATGCTACTTTCTTTTTTCTTTTATGTGGATTAAAGATTTGTCCCCTTACTTTAAATGGTGAATTAATTTTGAGTGATTGTCTTGGACATGGCTTTTAATTTTTAGGCCTAAAAATAATAAATAGGAAACCACATATCACTTGTGCAAAAATAAAAATGATTGTAATTTTTCTAATAAAGTTCTGAAAATATTTCTAAAGAAACCCGCATATGTAAAAATGAAAATTATTGAAATATTTTCTTAAAGAAGTACAATCAACAAATATACCCTTCTCACTCTCCAGATTTCACTCTATTAAAGCTTGAACCTTCACATTCTGTGTCTCCTTATTCTTTAGCCAAAAGCCATTCAAACCACAAAGGCAACTCTTGTTTCCACTTCTCTCTCTCCCACTCACAATCTCCTCTTTTTCTTGTTTCTTTCTTTCTTTAACTTAATCTACAAATCAAGAAAGTTAAAATGATCCAAGAGCTATTTGGTGGAGGTGCTTCTGGTCTTCTAAATCGAGACCGAAATCTTCCTATTTCGGGAGTCGTATTTGAACCCTCACCTTCTCCTTCACCCTCTTCTTCTACCACCACAACCACAACCAATGCGGCTACAAACTCCAACACAATCGCCAACCCGACCCCAGCCGACATCCAAAAGTTAAGATGTCCAAGATGTGATTCGTCCAACACAAAGTTTTGTTACTACAACAACTACAATCTCACTCAACCGCGTCATTTTTGCAAGACTTGTCGTCGATATTGGACGAAAGGTGGAGCTCTTCGCAACGTCCCAATTGGAGGTGGATGCCGAAAAAACAAAGGCACTACTATAATCCCTTCCGTAGGAAAACCAATCTCTGCAAACGGAAAACTCAAAGCAGTTGTGTCATCTGAACTTGGAAAGTCTGGTTTTGTTAACGGCTTCGATCATGAATTCAATCCCAACCCGATTCTATGGTCTAGTCCACCACAAACATCTCATCTTCTTTCATTACTAAGAGCCACACAAAACCAAAACCCTAACCCCAACCCTAATTTTGCATTAAATTCATTATCCCACATGAAAGATCAAGGGTTTATGGTTGGATCAAACATGGGTAATCTAGGGTTTGAACCCTTAAGTCAAACATCATCATTAGGTCTATGTAGCTCTTTGTGGAGAAACAATCAACAAAACCAACATGAACAACAACAACAAGGGATTATGACCAATGATCATGAAACTCAAAACGCGGAAAACAATCGGTATCAACGGCAAAAATCAAACTACTTCAATCCTGATCAAACTTCACCTTTGATCTTGGGTGGCAATGTGGTGAACACATCATCTTCAACAATCTTAAATTCTGCTCCAGTTCTTGCAAGTGGTGAGCTAGGATTCTGGAACCAAACCCTTCCATGGTCCGATCTAGCAGCTACTAACGGTGCATACCCTTAATATCAAGAATCTTTTCATTTTTTTGTTTGTTTTGTTAATTCATAGTTATGAGCTTAATTAGCTAGGGTTTGTGGTTACTTTAATTTCTGGTAATTTGGGGTGTGGTATATGAATATTGTTTGTTATTTAATATCATGTATGTGTGCTTTAATTAAGGAGTGTTGTATGTTATATAACAGTCTCTTAGTAAAAGAATTACTCTTTTAAAATACCAATTAATTATCACTTTCTTATAAGAAATATCATTATCGGTTACTAAAACTTTGAAAAAACAATTGTTTATAAATCATAATGAATTATTCAAGAATGATTTTTACCTAAAATATAATAATGGAAATTGGTAAAAATAAAATAAAAATCAATACAAGAGAATATTTCTTGAGAAAAATCACTTGCATAGAAGAATATGGGGTTTTCCATGCATTAAAATATATAGTGTAGTGTACTGTATTTGGAATCAAATGGAGTGGGCAAAAACACATAGATAAGAGAGCATATCTTCTTGGTTAACTCAACATATTTAGGGTTGATTTGCCTTTTCTTCTTAGTGGATGAATGATGGACCAAAAGAGAAGATTCTTGAATTCCCAACAATAATAATAGTTTAGAAATGTTAATCCATCAATATGCCAATTATGATGGTTAATTAATCATTAATGAATATTACACTCTATTTTATCTATTAGGTTAACATTTGTGTGGGTTGGTTCACATTGTAATTAACATTATTACTTTTGTTCATAATAAAGATTTTATATTTTATTTTACTCATTTGAGAAAGTGAAAATTTTGTTATTTTATGTGTATTAGAAACAAAAATACGTAAGTTAGAATATTGCCTCTTATTATTGTTTTATTTATCTTAATTGAATTATAATTTAGTAACCAAACCAACTGTTGTGTCTTTGTCTTACCAAAAGCACATAATATGTTGTCCTAAGTTATAGGAAAATTATGGTACATTAATTTATTTAACTGAGAAGTTTACAAAAGATAAACTGTCCAAAATATACTATATTGTGTTTATGCTTTTCTTTAATTGTCTTATAAATATTTATTTAGCTTTCAAGCGTAAGTATATATCAGAAAAAAGTGAGATAAACAGTAGAAAAAAAAAATTATCTAGCTTTTTCCTACATGGTTGAAATTTATCAATCTAGTCTATGTAATTTAAATAAGTATAAATAGTATTTACGGTCGGGGTAGTGGTTGATAAATCGCTAAGTGGGTGTTTGCTTTCCAGAATTTGAAGGAATTTGACGGAATTTTAATTTAAAAACATTGACGGAATTGAATTTCGTTGCAATATAAATTTTTCTTAATTTGAAGAATTCACATTCCTTAGGGGTAGAGGAAAAAAAATTCAATTTCATTTACCCTTAAATCTTTAAATAACAATTATACCCCAATTTTTTTTAACTCTAACTAAGGACAATTAATTAAAAACGTTTTTTTTTTTTTTTTTTTTTTTTTTTTTTTTTTTTGGTAATTACTATCGTGTTTTTCATTTTCATTTTTTTTTTCCTTTTTTGCTTAATCTCGCTTTTTGTTATTAAAAATTGTAGTTTATGTATATAACAACTTAGGATGAATCAAAGTTGGTCACCTCATGACATATTTATGCGATTTTTGTTGATCTCGTGCTAACAAATGGTAGAAGGTGTTGTGTTTTCTTATTTCATGATAATAAGGAGTTGCAATTGCAAGTTGTTGCGATTTTACTCATTTTATATTAACATAGAGTTATAATACGTTGTGTTTTTACTAGTTTCATGTTATTAAGGAGTTAAAAGATGTTGCGGTTTTCTCGACTCATGACAATATTTAATAAAAAGATGATGTGTTTATACTCATGTTTATATGTAGGAAGTTCACAAATATGATGCGTTTTTTTTTCCATTTTGATTTGTATTTCAAGTATTTGAGTGTGAAAGGTTATAATAATAGTGAAATAGTTGAAAAGTTTGCTTTGCTTTTTTAAAAAGTTGAAAACTCGTGATTTTATAAAATAAGAAAACAATTATAATGAAAAACAACAAAGGAGATTTTAGTTAATTTACATAAGTACATTACTATTCCTTTGACAAAATTACAAACCAAACAGAAAATAACAAAAAAAATTATTTGAATTCCATTTTATTTCTGATAACCAAACATGCTACAAAATTACATTCCTTTGACTTAATTCCTTCGGATTCTACAAATTTTATTCCCTCAGAAAAAATTACGTTAACCAACGGACCCAAACAATATGTCAACAATGTATTCACTTTTTTATAATTTCCTAAATAATAATTTTATAAATGTTCTTAAATAAATAAATAAATAAAGTAATTTTATAAATGTAAAAGTGCATAGTACAGCGAAATAAAGGAGTAACTTTCTTGGGAAATGTGAATGGTACATATATACATTCTACATATGTCATTTCATGTGGGTGATTAACAACCAATTAAGAGTAAGATTTGTTATATACAAACATAATGGTTTAATTTTTTAAAACGACAACTTATTTTTTAATTTATCTCTAAAAGTAAAAACTTCACTTTCTTGTGTAATTAATACAGTACATACGTGATTTATTTTTCACACTAAAATTATCTTTTAAATCATTAAACATAAGTCTTAGGAAAAAAATGTTGTTTGAAAAGCATTTGCGGTGTTTAAAAATTGAAATACCTTTGTTAAACTCTTTTGCCTCATTAAAATTAGCCCTTATATTATTTATTTAAACACCAAAATTGTACTATTGCAAAAGCTATAGATAGAAAAAGATTGCTGAAGATTTCAACTATATGCAATTAATTGGTATTTAAATTTCCTATTCTTATATATTGCTAAACCGCTGAATGAAAAAAATGTTCAACATCATCACAAAAGAGATCGATATGTTGTCTCTTCGAGTTAAAAGTCGATTGGTTCTTATGACTTCATCAAAATCATAACCCCATCGTTGCCATCACTGCATCAGAATTTCTGTAGATTACCAAAACTGTTATTAAGGTAGTGTTACCTACCAAGATTTCCTTCCAGAAAAATGTTCCAAGAACCTGAGGAAGACAGTGAAACATATACTTTATCGCGTTGCTCGCTTTAATCATGGATGGACTTGAGATTTTGCACCAAAAGGCTTGAGAATAACTACAAATTTAAAGATGTATAGAGGGTAAGTTTGATTTATTGGGACAAATTACATTTAAACCTTCACGCTTTTTTTTTTTGAAACGGCAACTCCTGCGGGCCAGTAATGGAGTATCATCGTGCCACCATTACCAGCCACCCCCTCAATGCCCGCCAAAGAGGAAACCCTCTGGAGAGGCTCGAACTCGAGACCTCTCCTTCACCAGGAAAACCCCTTACCAACCGGGCAGAACCTGATTGGCAAACCTTCACGCTTTTAGGTATGGCGAAATTGACCGCCTCTTGAAACTTAAAAGTGCATGTAATTATTATCTTGTTGACGGTCCTTAACTCCTTATCATTGTTAGTGTAATTACGTGTAAAACATTTTTAAAAACTTTGAAATTGTAACAAACATTATTATCATATAATAATTCGACTCCTTATATTCTGTATATATATGGACAGTCTAAATCAATTTTATTTATAAATCAAATAAAAATTTGTTGGTATTTATAGATTTTATATAATTACATTTATGTTTAATTATATGGCGAAGTTGCAGAGCCGTTTCAAGCTAATTTGGGGCCCGGAGCTAAATAAAAAAGTGGGGGCCCTAATAATATCTTTTTTGAATAAAAGAGGGCGGCACCTCCGAAATTTTTTTATTAATTGAAAAAGTTATTACAATTGAAGGTGGGATACTCCCCACCTATGGAAATGAAAAAGGCTATGAGACATGTCTTATTAGCCAAACAACCTAACAACTACATATTACAATAGAATAAAACAAAATAAAAAACTATGACTAAAGTTTACATTTTCGAGCTTTCTTAGATACAAAATCATCAATAATAGTATCAATATTAATGTTGTCCAATATATTTTTCTCAATGCATAAGATAGTCAACCCATTCAATCTTTCTTGTGACATTGATGATCTCAAATAGTTTTTTAATAATTTTAATTTTGAAAAGCTTTTTTCGGCCGATGCGGCGGTAACGGGTATAGTTAATAAAATTTGATATGCAATGGAAGCATTTGGATAAAAACCTTTTTTTTAAGAAACTCTAAAATTTCAAATGCGGTCATAATCACATTTGGCAAAGTCATTTGCAAAACTTTGAGTTCCGTAAACAATTCATTTACATCTACATCACACATATTATTATGAGAAAACTTGGTTGCGAAATTAGTACAACTTTCTTTAAGTTCCACATCATCCAATGACTTTAATTTTTTTGAATTATATGAAAAACCAAAAATATTTTCAAAGGTTGTTATATGCTCAAATCTAACTTCTAATGAAGTAATTGCCTTATCAACAACAACCCTAAAAGCTTCTTCGGGTGATTCAAATTCATGTTCATCTTCATTATTAATTTCATCAAATTGTCTTTTTCTAGTAACTCAACGTTTTTTTGAAAATTTTGGTTCAACGTCCATATCAAATGCAATAGCTTTGGGATTATATATACTAGTGGTAAAACCATCCTTTCTATAATCTTTGAAAAATGTCATGGTATCGTTTAATAGATCAATAGTGGCATCAAGACAAAGAGTTTTAGTTTGCAACTTTTTACTAACCTTATTAATAGAAAATAAAATATCATACCAAATCACCATACCAAGTAAAAATTCATAACTTTCGATAGCACTAACTAAACTTTCGGCTTCACTTTTTGATAATGCATCATCACATGATTCACCCAATGCTACCAATGCATCCCTTATTTGAGGAGCTTGATATCTAATAGCTTTTACACTTTTAATGCGACTTTCCCAACGTGTATTACATAGTGATTTTACGGTTAAAGTAGAAACATTATCAAGTAATATTTTCCATCTTTTAATAGAGCTCGAAAATAACACATATATACGTTGCACAATTCCAAAAAATGAAATAGCTTTCGCACAAGAATGTGCCATATCACTAACCGTAAGGTTAAGGCTATGACAAGCACAAGGCATATAAAATGCTCTCGGGTTAATATCAAGTACTAGTTTTTTAACCCCACGATTTTTTCCTTTCATGTTAAAACCATTATCATAACCTTGTCCCCTTACATCATCAATATTAAGACCAATTGATTTAATTGCATCTTTTAACACATTAAAAAGTCCTAACCCCGAGGTATCATCAACATAATGAAGTAAACGAAAATTTATTAAAAAAAAAACATCATAGAAAAATACCACTTACATTAAGGTGGGATCGGTTGTAAGACTAGAATCATAAAAAAAAAACAAAAAGGGTTTATGCTTCAATTTCATAATCGAGTGAGGGAGTCAGGGAATCTTAGAGTTTTGTAAGTCATTTTTGGGTATAACTTTTATGTTTCAATTTCTTTTGGGCTTTTTCTTTTACCAATTTTTTTTGGGCCTTTTCTTATATAAAAAAATTTTTGAGCCTCAAAACTAACTAAATATAGAAGTTATATATAGGAGACGTACAAATTTGGGGCCCTAAGAATTTGGGGGCCCGGAGCGGTCGACCACCTCGCACATGCCCACGCTAAGGCCCTGCGAAGTTGCTATTGTATATAATAATTACTTTTTAAAAAAATTAGTAAATATAAAACAACGTATCTATTTTAGTATTATATTGAAGTGTTTTTTTTTTCTAAATTTTTTTACTAATAAAACTTTAATTTGTAAATATGACAATAATTACTTATTCATTTAGTTATAACTAAAAGATACCGCATACGAATTAAAAATATAGAAAATTATACTCACAAAAGAAGAAAAAGAATATAACGTTTTCAAAAAAATTTACTAATAGCTATTTTTAACATACGGTCAAAAATATCGTTGAGGTTGATGGATGTATGATTTTTAGTTGAAATTTAGGGATATCATGAGGATCTAAAGGTTGTGGTTATTTAGTAATTGGTTAATAAATTATTTATTTTCATTTGTTAAATAACAAATGGCAAAATTTAAATTATGTAGTAGTAACTAGTTGAAAAGAAATAGATAATTTTTAAATCTGTTAAAGTTAAATGGTTAATTTATTTAATAAGTTATTTATTTTAATTTGTTAAAAAACTAAATTGTTCAATTTATTAAATAGAAAGGGTAATAATTGATTTAATAAGTAAATGATTACATTGCGTTATTATAACAAACTCAAAGAACATATTTACATTTATTTGTAAAACTTTATTGAAAAAGAAACTTATTATTATTAATTTTTGGGATATGAAAAGTTATTCTAATTAAAAATATATTTTGGTAATTACTGAAAGTAAATGGTTTATTCTTAATTTGTTTTGATAAATAAGGGGTTATTATATTAGTGTTATAGAGATTTTTTAGTTAAACGGTGGAGATTATTAACTTAAGAAAAAATAAAGGATTAAATTGGTTAAATATTAATTTATAGAGATTTTTTAGTAAAATGGTGAGGATTTTTATTTAACAAAAATAAATGACTAATTTGATTAAATTGTTAAAATAATGGACTAAATTGACTTTTTAAAATGACAATATTTTGTTGGTCAATAGTAACTAATTTTCTCAAATTCCTTTTAGAAAATAAATGTAAGAACTTAAACTTATAAAAGAGAAAAAAATATTAAATAATTGAAGTGGAACAATAGTGTAGCGTGATTGAAAAAATCTATCAAACAAGAATAAAAAAGGTGGCACCCACAATAGTGCCACTAAAATAAATATTAAATAGGTTGATTATATGTTTTAACATAATTAAAAGTTTACCTCTATTTTTGTAAATATAATTTCTATGTCTTTTGGGCTCTTGCCATGACCACCCCAAGATTATCCAAATCCGAACAAAGCTGTCTATTTTGACATATGGTAGCATTACAATTTCTTGAAGATCAAACAAACAATCAATAACCGGTATATCCTCAAACCATGTTGGGTTTATTGCTATTTATAAAGAGGTCAAAAGTATATGGTTAAGATTAACGATTCAATATATTTATGAAAAATGTGGTGTAGAGCCGATCAAAGAAAAACCAACAGTATTGTATGAAGATAATTCGATATGTATCACCATTTCAAAAGTTTTATAATGGTAATCACAATCTTACATTGGACAAAAGTTTATTGAACGTTAAGTAATACACTAAGTTTTAGGATAATTGAACAGTAGACACATTTCTATTAATTTTTTGTACTAACAAGCAATTTGAAGACAAATGAAATCATAATAATTATTATTCTTATTCTCCTAAACGTCATGGTTACACCCTCGTAACTGAAGAAGAGGAGAACGAAAGCTGCATTCCAACAATAATTCTAACATTTTCTACTTAGCCTTGCCACATCGCAATGCATTTTGAGGTATGTCGTATTCAGTGAACAAACTCTTCTCATCATTCCACACTCGAGCATACAACTGTTGTCCCAAGTATTGCCTTGGCCAGATCGCGGATCTCAAATTCCACATCCCCTTGTTGTCCAAAGACACTAGTATGGAACTCCAAGATTTGGGGTAAACCTGCAAGTACCAATATTAAAGTCATCAGAAGACTGTTTACTAAAGTATTGATCATTATTAAGAAATGTCTAAAGAATCTGCAAAAGCCCGAGTTACCTGAACTGTATATCGTGTAGTAGCGTCATTCATATTGTAGAATCTTTGCCTCAGTGTCGAATTCCACTGCCCACCACCAAAACTACAATTTGACAATCACGCTCATAAGTATTTAATTCTTGACGAATAGAGCAATACGGGGATTTTTTATTTTTTTTAATTGTTTTATCATTTACGAAAAAGACGCTTACCCGACACTCCAAAAATCATGACCATCAAGATGCCATGACTGAATAGAGTTTTCATTGTTCTGGAAGACTATCTCAACAAAATCATGAAGTTCAAAGCCGAGTACAGAGGGAGCAAGAGTTACAGGTCCCGCAGGGGGTGTGGGTTTGATTGAGTTTAGTTTGAAAACTCCAGGAATGTTGAAATAATCAGCAAGCTTCAACGGAGTGTCTGGGTTGACGTGTGACACCTTGTTCACAGCATATCGAAGCTTTCCACCAATAGTAGCTTTTGAATTAGCCAGCACAACTGTTCTAGTTATTGGAATTGTTCCATAGTGATATGCACCTTGCGGGTTGGGCCTAGCTGCATTTGCTGTCAAATTCCATCTAACAAAGACAGTGGAAAAGTTATATACAGCTTATTTGAGAGCAAATGCGATAATATATTTTAAAGTAAGAAATAAATGTGTACCTGATTGTTCTGGCCTGCTTCATTGACCAGTGAATCTGATATGTTGGCGCAACGGGCAGCGGTAGAGAAGCTTTCGCTTTCGATCCAGCATAACGAAGAGTTCCAGTAGCAGTAAGAATGGGTTTTGTAAATCTAGTTGATGCGACAATGAAATATTCTTTTGCGGGAGAATGGAGGGTGACCAAAAGAGAAGCCGCTTGGCCGGGGTGAAGATCAAGTGATTCATAGGATTCATGTAGTGTATGAGATCCTTCGAGTTCAACCAACACCATTGTATGGCCTTGAATCCTAAAATTCACTGAAGTCGTCAAAGCCACATTTGACACCCTAAACAAGTATCTTTGACCTGAAATGCAACGAAAATAGAAAACCCATATCAGAGTAAGTTTATGAAGCACATTCGAAAATGAATACGTTAAGAGGATATATACCTGCTCGACCACTGAAAGAAGTAGCACGAGGACTACCATTAATAAGGAGACCATTGGGTTTCGGGAGAGCTTTCCCTGAGTCCAGTCTTTGTCTTAATGCCTGAAAAAAACGAAAGTCATTAACTGTACGTCTAGCAAGAGCGGAAAATAAACATTTTCCAAACCTTATGATCAGATTTCCACCAATCACTGATAAGTAGAGTGAACTCGGCTACTGGTTTGAGATATGGGACGAAAATCACAGGTCTTGCTTGGATATTGAACCCTCCAAAACCACCAACAGCTCTATGCATTCCGAGTGAAGCAAAGTAAGAGAAGGTTCCAATCTGATCTTTCACTTGCATATGATATTGCCACTGAGAACCTGGTGGGATCGGACAGTTTGTTCCCAGCACTCCGTCTTGCCATGATGTCTTTCTCTGTTGAACGCCATTCCTGTTTTCCCATTTTTAAAAGTTACTACTTATATGCGTAAATCAAAATTACAAATTATAATAAGAAAGAAACATAAAACTCAAACTACACACCATGTGATGAGGAAAGGTTCGTCTAGCTTATTAACGACATTAACAATAACATTGTCGTTAGTTTCACATTCAATAGTAGGGCCTGGGAATAGACCGTTGATAAGTATAACCTGCAATATTCAAATACAAAAATCGTTATTTCTTTCCAATGTTGGTAACATCTTAAAATAACATAAGCGGAGAATAATGTACCCTTTGTGGAACACCTAGAGGAGATCGTTGTCCGTATGTAACTACAAAATTAAAATTTCTGTATGGGTCTTCAGCCATCACACAGGAAACACACACCCAAGCCAATATTCCAAGATAAAACGGTAGGAAATTGGCGCGCACCATGATGTCAAGGTATGTCCTTCCCAAAATCCGCTACCTGTATTATTGAACGAACGATTAATATATAGTTCAATACGAGCTAAAGTAAGTAAAATAAGATACTTACAATGCAGAATCGAACACGAGTCGAGAGAGAACAAGTAACAAGTAACAGAAGACGATTGATGATGATGAAATGCAAGTTCATTGGAGAATTTATAAAGAATGAAACGAAGCGATTCCCGAGTTCGAGTACGGCATAATTCATGCTGGATATTAATTATGATCATCATAATAACTATCTCTGAGTGTTTAAGTAGTTGATGATGATTATTATTTAAAAAATGGGGAGATTGTTTGAGATTCGTCGGTGAAAAGGGTTAACCCTGGAATGTCGCAATGGAGGACGGATCAATCATTAAATTCAGACGAAGGTTAGAGTTTAAGCGATTTGCACAAGGCGCGCGAAAACCATGGATCAGGTCGGATTTGTATTTCCCCATAATAACCACCTCCCTCCCGCCATATGCAACAAGGAAATTATTTGAAAGTTGGGAAGCGTTTGTTTTGGTTTACGAGCGGTATTTTACAAAATGTCAATTTTTTCAAAATAGTTTATAAAATGCCAATTATTTCAAAGTATTTTATAAAATGTCACATAGTTAGCATAATACGAACCTTCAATTATGTTTTTTGAGTTTTTTAGAATGTATATAAGTTTATAAGATTAGTAAACAAGCCGAAACAAATACTTGTTAATAAGCAATACCATTTACATTTATCATTTTTTTTAGTTGTTTCTTTAAACGACAACTAGTTAATTTTTTCCGTATTGCGTGGAATTTTATCAAGAAAAAATATAAGTATAATATATATAACCTGAGTGAACATCTATGTGGAGAATTTTATCGAGAAAAATAGAAGTATAATATATACAACTTGGGTAAACTTAAGTAGTTTTACGATATGATTTTTTTAGTTTTTTCATATTCGTGCAATATATAATCCGTTTATTTTTACACAAAAACAAAAAAATATAAGGCGTATCTTTTTGTATGTCAGCATTAATTTTTTCTTTCTTACGGTATAGGTTGTTATTTTTTCTTTTGAGGAAAAAAAACGGTTTTTTTATTATAAAGGTTTAATATATAAAATATTTAAGATATAAAGTAATGGTCTCAAACTATGTTTTTTTTAATAAATAATAAAGTTAAAAGATTAAAACTGTATTTAAAAAGGAGGGGCTAAAATGAAAATAGCTAATGATGATATCATATGATATCATCATTTTGATCGAAAGGTGTAAAATTAATCTTAAAACTCATCTAATGGCACATATTTTGCCGTGTACTTTGATGCACGTCTTTTAGTATATATTATAGATTATAGATTATATTATGAGCAAATATGTTAATTATAGTAATTGTATTAATTAGTTTATTTGAAACAGCTTTTCTACTTTTAGACTATCCGGTATGCAGCGTTAAAAGCCCCGATAACGCCGCCACCTCAGCACCATCACGCCCCACCACGCCCTCCACCACACCGGTGGGGGCGTTATAGGCAAAAAACAAGCCACGGCGTTGTAGGAATAAAGCCGTGGTGAGAGAGAAAAAGGCAAGCAACGGTCGATTTAAGCAAGCAATTAAAAACTGATGTTTTGAGAAAAAGGCAAATACTCAGAATGAGTAGGTGGTTGTTGATAAAATTAACAACAAGCGGCAGTAAAACTTCAAATAGATATACAGATATAGATACTTACTTGTGAGAAACCTAAGTGTGGATTTTATGATGAAACCCTACTTATTTCGGCTTTGTGGGCTATTTGGTCCGTTTAGTTTCATTGTTATTATTATTCAAGTAAAAAAAAATTCCTCAAGATATATATTTGTTTACTAAAGTTATATAAATATCATTAAATAAACTTTTAATTTTCATGTTATAAAGAATATATATATTCCATAACTACTTATATTTTTTTTATTTTTAATAAAAATACAACTTTTTAAATAAAATTATATAATAAAAATACAAAATAAACTCAATCACTCCACATCATCATCACTTACACACAACCACACCACCCATTTTTATCACTCCACATAATCACACTCTCTTTCCTACAAATCACACTCTCTTTCCTACAAATCACCTCTATCACTCCACATCATCACCCCCAATCACCCACCACACCCCATAGTCTTACAAAGTATGCTTTGTATTTTAGTACATTGTGTAAGCTATTTATTGGAAAATGATAACACATTATAACATAAATATAAGTTATGAGTTTTGCACAAAAAATAAACAACTTTGTTATACACAGTTTCTTAAGAAGATCGACTTTGAATATAACCTTATACTAGTCTTTCAAGTAAAAAGAGAAGACATCCATAACCTATACGGTCTGAGACGACTAAACGAGTAATGGAAGCAGAAAACCACTTAATGGTAGGAAGATGATTAACGATAATCTTATATTAATGACATGTAAACGGAAATTAAGAAACCAAGCACAAACACGAAAGATAATAATTTAAGTATGTAGTGTAACATGTAGTTTGAGTAATATGAGATGTACATTGATTACATATGTTTATGAAGTTAAAAGTAGGCAACATTGGTGACATAAGTTATTAGTTTAAATGTTAAAAGTACATATGTACTTTAACTGAAAGTAAAATAAGCTACTAAGTAGTAACAAACACTAAGCCTTAGATGTAGGTCATTGAACTAGGGAATCAAGTGCAAATTCTATTGCCTCCCTATTTTGATTTTCCTTCATTTGTGGTAGCTTAACTAAGTTCCCTTTATCATGGCATTCTTAAACCAACCATTTCATTAATCGACCTACAATATCGCTTATTGAAGTACACAGATATTTGTACCTCAAAATCTGGAAGAAATCTATCACGAAGAGTAGTTCGTCTATTGAAGTTAAACTTGTTGTACGTTCTAAGTCGTTTGCATGTTCTAGCTTCTACGAGTTTCTTTTGTCTAGTGTGTTATGTTTTGTTTAGTTGTCGATTCTAATCTTTACGATACTTATCGACAATAGTTATGCTTTGTTTGCCAAAAAGAAAGTTAGAAGCTATATCATCAAATGTCTCTTATCTCATTTTATATTTAGTTATGATAAATATATATTTTTGTAATTTTAAGGAAGAAACATAAAAGAAATAGCCAAGTTTAAAAGTCAGTCAAAAGGTCAAATAGCTAAAATTGAATTAAGTTAAAATTAAAAAGTGAATCCCAAGGACAGATCAAAAGGAAAGCTTCATTTCAAAGAATTTAAATGTAATATTCCTATTCCCCAACTCACGTGACATTTAACTACCTTCACGTGCCTGCCGACATAATAAGTGTTATATGAACTCACATTCAAAAATTTAAAACTTGTTATGTTAATTAAATGAACTTCAAGATGTTAAACATAAGAAGGGTTTTGAACAACTGTAGAACTAAGTTAAACGAAAGGGGTATGTCAATCAAGTTGTCCCGGCTCATTTAAGGCTTAATCGGTCAAGTAAAACCGCGTTTCAAGAAAATACTCACGCGTAACCCAAACCTAATATGGAATGGGTAGGGACTTGGGAGGGGTTGAACCCTCAAGATTTTGGTTGTTAAGCTTAAGTATCAATGTTATTATATATAACTACGTCTGACATATAAATATATTATCTTCTAACACCTAGAATTAGATTGATACATAATGACTAGTGGAGGATCTGAATATGTGTGGTATGTGCGACCGTATATTGTGTCTACTTTTTGAGGATCTCATATTTTTAGACCTTGCTATAATTATACATTTAATTATGACAATAACCGATAATTAGGGTTACGGTATATGTTATCCTCAACATAATCTTATAAGTTTTATTTATTTTTAGTCAAAAATAAGTTAAACTTAGTACATATTTAAATTGACACTAACATTACTTGATTTTATTGCTTAATTACATAAGCTAACTTTCATAAAAGGTTAACTCTTGGAGTTGTTTATACCTTAGAGTTAGTCAGTATCCGACAATAACTTTCTGAAAGAATAGTCTAAGGTTTTAAAGCTTTCGTGTTCAAACGACATCTTTTAAATTACCGCACATGGCCACCACAAATCAACTTCCGACCTTGATAATGACCTTCGAAAAACTGTTCAAGTTTAAATCAATGTCAATAAATTATGGATTGACAAGTAATGAGTTAGAGTCGTAGAGGGTTCAGATAAAGTTGGGCCGGATTAGGTGATTTTTGGACTGTCCATCAAATTCGGTCCAAACCAAAGATGTTTGATGTAGTGTAGTGCAACTTGTGCAAGTGTGCAACTAAGAGTAACGTATTTATTTATAGAGGTCTAATGTTCGATTTCTTACCCGATGCATTAATACTTGAAAACAGTTTAAATTAGACAAAATTAGTTATTTTTATGAAAAATTTAGCTTTTCCCTAAGCAAATCAACATGTTTATAAAAATAACTATTTAAAAGTTGACACATGATATAAAACATGTTCTGGCCAAAAGTTCTATGTGTATCTTAGGCGGTGTATGGAACTGCATATTTGCCACTTATGCGTACTGCGTTTAAGGCAAAAGCAACTTATAAAATAAGCACCAACCTTCTCGTTAAAGAAAAAAGGGTGCGTTTTTAGTTATAAAAAAGCCAAAACGCAACATATTTGTTTTTACTCAAACATCAATAAATACGTATTGCGTGCAAAAAAAAATGCAAATCACATAACGCATATCTTAAAATATGTATTCCTAAACACCCTATTAATCTTAACGAAATAAATATTCTCAACTATTTAAAAGTTCACTCATGTCATATAGGTATTTATCTTCTACTAATATTTAACCATTAGTTTTTAGGTCAAGTATGAATCAAGCTCGACGATAGTCTTGTAGAAAATTCCGAATTGTTCAAATCTTGAGCCACTGTGACTTTTCGGAAGCCAAGCTCAAGTTAAGACATTTTGTAGTTTCTTTTCATTTTTAGGAGGACATTTACAACGCATCACGTAATATAATACAATTATGCTTTTTACGAGACTCGAATCCATAAATTCTAGGTTAGCGGGTTGACAACATACCGTTGGTCATTTTGTGGTTTATTACCTTATTGGTACAAATTGAAAATGTGTTATCTAATTGTAGTCTAAAAAAATAAAACAGACACAGACGTTATAATAAAGAATAAATATATGGGTTCAAGAAACAAGTTCCAATCTTTGGAACATGAAAGATACTATAGTATACAAACACAAAGTTTTATAAGCACTAAAGGCTACGTGTTTTAGGCTCGGGTCAACCCTTCGTGACCTTCAAAGAAGTTGATGATTGTCTGGTTTAAGAGTGTCGTCCGGCCGCTCTACCACAAAGAAGAGCATTCGAAGGGATGTCATATTCGTTTGCAAGACTCTGAACAGGATTATAAACTCTGAGATAGAACTGTTGACCAAGGTACTGTCGTTCCCACATCGCAGACCTTAAATTCCACATGCCTTGGTTGTCCAAAGATACATAAATCACACTCCATGAGTTCGGGTACACCTGCAAGATGCAAAAACATTAGCTATGATATACTGGGTTATAAGAGACGACTTTCTGTCCAAAACAATTTATTCTTACGAACTTAATTGTTATATTTGCATTTTTACATCAACGAATATTTACCTGCACTGTGTGTCTTGTAAGAGCATCAACCAAATTGTAGCTCTTTCTACTTGCTTGAGACCATTGCCCGGAACCATACCTGCATTCGTTACCATGACCAAGTTTAGAAATTTCCTAAGTCGTAATCATAACACTATATAGAGACACAGGGACAAATCTATGAAACTTACCCGACAGGCCAGAAATCGTAACCATCAAGATGCCATGACTGCACTGAGTCCTCGTTGTTTTGGAAAACGATTTCAAGGAAGTCATGATGTGAGGCTTGCATAACGGATGTAGCCAAAAACGGGGAACCACCATTTGGGGAGGCTTGAATTGCATTTGTGGAATAAACACCGGGTATGTTAAAGTGATCGGCAAGCTTCAATGGGGTGTCTGCGTTAATGTAAGACACCCCATTCACAGCATATCGATTTTTGCCATTAATTAGGCTTCTTGAGTTACTCAACACAATTGTCCTCGTGGGTGTGATTGTTCCGTAATGGAATGAGCCTTGCGGGTTAGGCCTGGCTGCATTCGATGTCAAGTTCCATCTAAAACCATAAACAAGAGAAAATTAAAATCAGATCAATCACAAACCAAATTTTAAATATGTATATAATATAAAGAAAAATGTTTATACGATACCTGTATGTTCTGGCTTGTTGCATAGACCAGTGAACCTGGTAAGTGGGGCCAGCAGGGAGCGGTCCGGAGACTGGTGTTTGGGAATTGGTGTAGTGTAATACAGAAACGGTTCTAAGGATCTTTCTTGTGAACCGTGTTGATGCAACAATGTAGTAGTCTTTTGGAGTTTGATCGAATGTAACAAGGACAGAAATCGATTGACCAACATGTACATCTAGTGTATCGTATATGTTTTGAACCACATTTGAACCTTCAACCTCAACAAGCTTCATTTTGTGTCCCTGAATTCTAAAGTTGAAGGAGGTCGACAAACCCACATTCGATATTCTGAACATGTAAGTTTTACCTGAAAAGTTCAAGTTATAAGAATGTTACTACAAGAATTTTAAGTTTGAATTTTACAGTTGAACAAACCGGCTATCAATTAGGTACTAAATATATAACATATTCCATCCCTTAAAATCCAAAACTCGTGAAAACGGGTTCTTTTAGGAAGTGCATTAAATGTAGACACTGACCTTGATCACCACTGAAGGTAGATCCTGTTTGTCCATTTACAAGAATACCGTCTGGGAAAGTAAGTGATTTTCC
Source organism: Senecio squalidus (assembly GCA_910822075.1). Taxonomy (NCBI): domain Eukaryota; kingdom Viridiplantae; phylum Streptophyta; class Magnoliopsida; order Asterales; family Asteraceae; genus Senecio; species Senecio squalidus. The sequence continues at coordinate 24,482,594 of CAJVGC010000590.1, read as the reverse complement.
TGAATCGAGATATTTTTGCAACCCCTGAAACCATAAAAGGCATTTTGTATCATTATAAATGCATACATTCAAGGATGGAAGTTATGTAAATAATGACAAGGCGATCATTTAAATCGTGTTTTTACTTGTAAGTGCCAATTTACTGGTTTATATCCACTAAATTTACCATAATTTTAATAACTTTTGAAGACTTAAAAATTATGAATTTGACATTAAAAATGATCCTCACCTTATGGTTGGACTTGTACCAGTCACCGATAAGTAAATTAAAATCGGCAGCAGGAATTGCATATGGGACAGGGATACGGGGTCTGGCGTATACATTGATAGCTCCAAAACCACCAGCGGCTTTGTGCATTCCAGTTGATGGGAAGTATGTGTAGCCTCCAATCTGATCTTTTGGTTGAAACTTGTAAGTAAAGTTGGAGCCAGGAGGAATCGGACAGTTTGTGCCCAAAACCCCGTCTTGCCATGAGTTCTTCCTTTGTTTAATTCCATTCCTAAAGATGCAACAACACTTATGAACATCAACTTCAATCTTGCAATACACTTTTGTTTAATAGGTTACATATTCAAGTTTTAAAATGAATCTTTACACGAATTAACAAAACCGGCTTTATATACTTAATACATAAGGTTAATATACTAATTTGATGTTAATAGGCAGGGTTGAAATGACGAAAAGACTCACCATGTCAAGAGGAAAGGTTGATCAAGTTTATTAATAAGGTTAAGGATAATATTGTCATTTGTGACAACATCAAGTCTAGGACCAGGAAATTGACCATTGATTAAGATAATCTGCACCCAAAAAAGCCAAAAATTACTTAAACCACTAAACCAAATTTAAAAAGTAAGTAGAACGAAACCGAAAACGATATAAAAATAACAAAAAACCTGTTGAGGGACACCAAGAGGAGAAGCAGTTCCATAAGAAACAGTCCAAGTATAGAATTTATAAGGGTCCTCTGCTTTCACCACAAAACTCAAAATGTATATAATAAAAAGGACACAGATTTTCTTCTCCATTTCACCAAAATTACACAAAATCCCTGCAAATATTTCAATCTTTATTGTTAGAATTTGATTCTGCAATATGGGTAACAAAATATATGCACATTTTTATAAATAAAATCTACACTAATTTTAGATGAACACAAAAAGTCAAAAACAGAGTATTTTACAGAAAATTATAGAAATTTCAATACTTTCTTCTTTAAATTTGTTTCTGCCATATGAGTAATATTGAAAATCTTGAAAAGGGTACATTTATACAACAAATTTCCAAAAATTAACCAATTATTTCCTAAAGAAAATGAGCAAAAAACAGAGCATTATAGAATAAAGGGAAAATTGGTACATACCAGGCTTGAGCCACTGGAAAGAAAAAGAAGGAAATGTGAATTAACACTATAGTTGCTGTATATGTATCTATATATATAGAAAGTATTGTAGTGAGTAGTGTGACAAGTTGTAAAGTATAATATGGTTGATACTTTTATTATGGTCTTTGATGAAGAGGGTAAATCCCAAAAGAAAAGCTGTCAGTTAGCTTTCTAAACTCGGCGGATTTCACGCGGTTTCAACTAATCATTCATAATTAAACATGCCCCATTCTTGTCGACTATTTCTAATTATCAATAATTCTTCTTTACTACTTTAGATTAGATTCTAATTCTAATAATAATGGTGATTCATTTATGTTTGGATTTTACCCATAATGCTCCTTGAAGGTTTTGCTTTTTCCATTCTATGCTTCTCCTAAAGGGGAAAAAATACATTAGAAAAAAGGTTTGATTAATCTTCGATAACCAAACTTAACTAGAGATAATTTAGGTACTAGTTATGTATTGAATCGGTACTGTATTGTTTGATATCGTTTTATTTTTAAAATAAATCTTACTATCGAATATTATAGCGAATACAATCGATATGGTATTGGTTAACGGTACCATGATACGTTGGCCTACCCTTGTACTCGTGATGTATCAAATCGGTTGGTACCGATTTGTTATTAGAAAAAATTACAGTTCGAAATACAGGTAAGACCCTTTTCTGGTGTTAAGTAAATTACAATTAACTAAAATTACTATTGATAAAGCTAATAGCACTAGTTAACGAATAAGATCCGAGAGTATTGTATTATTTGATTGATAACATACTTTAAATTGTCATTGTTTATCTACAACTTTTTTCTTAAAAACAAAAGATCAAAGCCAAACAATTTTATTAATAACGAGAATCATTCCTCAAAATTGAGGTATGTTGTAGTGGAATAAAAATCTACGGATTACAATAGATACTAAAATAAAAAACGAGCAAAATAAGTAAAACATACAAAATGTAAAAAATTTAACCCTAGTTGTCATTGGAGAGTTGATAGTATGCCAAAAGAATTTCATGAACCGTTGGTTCTTGCACCAATATGGCACAAATCTAATATCTTATACATCATATGAAGACACAACCACGTTCGAGAATATCACATTAATAATGCAGAAGGGGATTTTGCATCAATAAATCGAGCAAATGTTGAACTTTATTAAGAAAAAGACTTTCAATATGCCATTGAAAATCACTAACGAACCAAATCATTCTCTTTTTTTCGAAATCCAAATCTGACTGCAAGAGACTTTTGTGGAACGTGACAGATAAAAAGATTGGATTCAGTGATTTCCGGATCCCAAACTTCAAATTTGTAACAGCCCAAGCACACCCGTAGCGTGATATTGTCCGTTTTGGTCACCGGCGCACGGATTTGTTTCTGACACGGAGCCCGTGCCAAAACGTGTCATACTAGGAGAGGTATCAACCCCCTTATAAAGAAGGATTCGTTCTCCTCTCCAACCGATGTGGGACGGATGTTGCAATCCTCCCCTCTTACAGGACACAGCGTCCTCGCTGTGTACATCGGTCCGGGCCCCGGCTCTGATACCATTTGTAACAGCCCAAGCACACCCGTAGCGTGATATTATCCGCTTTGCTCACCGGCGCACAGATTTATTTCTGGCACGGAGCCCGTGCCAAAACGCGTCACACTAGGAGAGGTATCAACCCCCTTATAAAGAAGGATTCGTTCTCCTCTCCAACCGATGTGGGACGGATGTTACAAAATTCATATCCCATCTTTTTCAAAGATTTTACAAGATATGATAGCAACGATCTTCCAAACAAAAGTAAAATACTCATAAAGAAGAATAAAACTAACAAACTTGTCGATTTATCTCTACCATAAATAAAGAAAAAAAAAATCATAACAATAACGATAAAAGAAAAGGTCTCCTTTAAATATCCATTGCATAATGGAGTAACTGTCATATGAAAACCTTAGCAAGAAAGCCTCCATCTACAACTCTCTAACATTTATTATCATAAACATTTTAAACATGTTTATAATTTGATAATTCATCAATTTATAAAGCTTTTATATATTTGAACTAATGTGTTACGATGCATAAATCTTTTAAAGTTTGTAAAATAACCCAATCATAAATGCATTTCATTGTGTGGAAAAAGAATTAAATTACAAAAAAAATTGAATCGTATTTTTTCTTTCTTTTATAATCGACTTGCGTTTATATCTGGCTTACATAAAGTTTAAAAGACGATTTGTCAACTTTAATATAACTCACGAAAACTAAAAATAAATTTTTCGGATATAATCCGTCCTAACATGATTGTTTACAAAAATGATTTCTATTATGATAATTATAAAGTTCTATAGGAAAGGATACCGTTTATAACAATAAAGTAGTTATAAGAATGTTGAACAGAATTAAATAAACGTAACAAGATTGATTAACAGTAGAAGTAATAAGCCAAGGCTCGTGATAAACACGATTCCCTTAAAACAAATTCCGCGTGTATTCACACGTTTTGTTTCCCAGGGTACAATGGCAAAAGCAGTTATTCTCTAAACTGCCGGACTTTTATCTACTTGCCTGAAATCACAATCTGAAAAGATGCAGTAAAGAAGAGAGTAAAAAAGGTGTCTCTCTGAATGAAATGGGGCTCGGTTTTATAAGCTCAACTAGGAGCGTTTTTCCATTTAATGGCATTAATGATCGAATTAAAGACAAATCGAAACTGATTGTAGTTACCAAAATATAGTAACTAGCTGTCACCAATTCAAACAAAACATTAACTGCATTAAATGACCAAAACGCGTAGCAAAAACTGGACCGCGCATGCTCGAGATTTCGGAGCTGCATTCGTGTCCGCAGGTCGCGCGGGCTCGCATGAGTTTTCAACCCAAGCCCTTTCGGACCAGAAATTTGCACCCCCCCTGCGCCCGAGGCCGTGAGCTTGTGTGTGTATAAGTCACAAGCTAGTTGAACAAGTGTTCAAAATTCTTGCTTATAAACAACACAAAGTTTGTCTCCACCACCGATGTGGGACAAGCTTCAAACAAAACCAAATTTGCACCAAACACCTATCTTTAGGCGTCGATATCTCATTCACCTTAACTCCGTTTTGGAAGTATCATATATCGTTGCGAAGCTCTTTCTAAGGGCTACGCATACATATAAAATATTGATCGTAAATATTAAATATGTATTATTTATAGAGGTCCAAAGTTGATGAAAATCGCATATTTTCATTAACATTTTCCAACAATCCCCCACATGAATGGAGATCGATCTTAACAACGCTTATTCCCGATGAAACTTCGGCGGTTGAATCCTGCATAGGATAGGTAGGTGTTACCCTTTGAACCTTCCCTTATGAAATGCACTTAGCCTCCTAACTGTCAGTAGAACTTGATGTCTTTGAACTGAGCTGTTATTTGCGTAGACGACAATACATTTCACACAGGACTCTTCCTGACAATGTCAACTCCTCATAGTCGTGTTCGTTATGGTCATGAACACTTTCCTGGTTCTGCGAGAGCTTTTAGGAATTACGCCCTTACAATTTCCTTCGAAGCGACCCCACTTCTCTCTAACATAGGTGATTCTTTAGAAATCATTATACCACATATGGTTATTTCTTAGAGTCATTAAAAGCCGTATGCTTATCCTTCTCCTTGTCACTGATCTTAGGAATGGACTAGGAAGTTCGTGAATTTATGAACTCCCTTAGATGGTTTAGGAGGTAGGTAAACTACCCCCACAGTGACCTCCCTTCATTCATACAACTAGGTTGTCCTATTGAACCCAGATCTCGGGATCTCCAGTCAACTGGGTTAGGTTTCCTTTGCATAAACTTGTTCATTCAAGGGCTTTAGTCCCATTCCTTTTGACGACTTGCTAACTAACTCTCTGCTTAAGCCTTTCGTAAGCGGATCCGCTATGTTATCCTTTGACTTCACATAGTCAATTGAGATAACTCCTGTTGAGAGTAGTTGTCGTATCGTGTTATGTCTACGTCGAATATGTCTTGACTTACCGTTATACATTATGCTATGAGCTCTGCCAATTGCCGATTGGCTATCACAATGTATACATACGGCCGTTACCGGCTTAGGCCATCTTGGTATGTCTTCTACAAATTGACGCAACCACTCTGCCTCTTCTCCACATTTGTCGAGGGCAATGAATTCAGATTCCATCGTTGATCTTGCTATAACCGTCTGTTTGCAAGATTTCCATGCTACAGCAGCACCTCCAAGTGTAAACACGTATCCACTTGTTGATCGAGAATCTTTTATATCAGATATCCAGTTTGCATCAGTGTATCCTTCGATAACAGCTGGATGTCTATTATAGTGTAGTCCATACTCTCGCGTGTATCTTAAATACCGAAGTAATCTTGTCATACTTTTCCAATGATCAGAACTCGGATTGCTTGTGTACCTACTTAGCCTACTAACAGCGTATGCTAAGTCGGGTCTGGTACAACTCATTAGATACATTAGACTACCAATGATTCTTGAGTATTCTAGTTGGGAAACACCTTCACCTCTATTCTTAGATAGATGTTGACTGGTGTCAATTGGAGTTCTAGCTAGGCCGGAATCCCCCACATTGAATCGCTCTAGAATCTTGTCGACATAATGTGTTTGATTTAACACAAGACCATTTTGGGTTCGTGTGATCTTGATTCCAAGGATCACATCCGCTAGACCCATGTCTTTCATGTCAAATTTTGATTTCAACATATCCTTTGTTGATGTTATTATCTTATCGTCACTACCCATGATAAGCATATCATCTACATAGAGACATAAGATAACGTATCCATTTGGTGAGTCTTTCACGTAAACACACTTGTCGCATTCATTTATTTTGAAACCACATTCTAACATGACGTGATCAAACTTTTGATGCCATTGTTTGGGAGCTTGCTTTAGGCCATATAATGACTTAACGAGCTTGCAAACTTTGTTCTCTTGTCCAGGGGCAATGAATCCCTCAGGTTGTTTCATGTAAATTTCTTCCTCTAAATCGCCATTTAGGAAAGCAGTTTTTACATCCATTTGGTGAACTTCCAAATTTCTTATGGCGGCAATAGCAAGTACCATCCTGATGGAGGTAATTCGCGTTACAGGCGAATACGTATCAAAGTAATCTAGACCTTCTCGTTGTCTATACCCTTTGATCACCAATCTTGCTTTGTATTTCTCAATACTTCCATCCGCCCTCATCTTCTTCTTAAAGAGCCATAGATAGTCTAGTGCAATACAACCTTGAGGAAGGTCCTGTATTTCCCACGTATGGTTTTGTAAAATAGATTCTATTTCACTTTTGATGGCTTCTTTCCATTGAAGTGCTTCTGAAGAAGTAATCGCTTCGCGGTAAGTTCTAGGTTCATGTTCCACCATGAATGTCAGGAAATCGGAACCAAACGATTTCTCAACCCTTGCCCTTTTACTTCTTCTAGGCTCAACCTCTTCTTCCACTTGTTGTTCTTGTCCCTCATCTTGGACAGTCTCACCAACAGGTTTAGAGGAACTTCCAATTTCCGTGTTTAGACAAGGAAATATATTTTCGAAGAATGTAGCACTCCTTGATTCCATTATCGTGTTCTTGTGTATATCGGGATTCTTAGAATCATGCACAAGAAATCGATAGGCACTACTATTGTGAGCATATCCAATGAATATGCAATCCACAGTTTTGGGCCCTATCTTTAAAACCTTAGGTGCCGGCACTAATACTTTAGCTAGGCACCCCCACACTCGTAGGTATTTGTATGATGGTTTTCTTCCCATCCATAGTTCATATGGAGTTTCTTCCTTATTCTTTCGAGGAAGCTTATTTAATAGATAAGAAGCTGACAAGATAGCTTCCCCCCACATGTTTGGACTTAGTCCAGAACTTATCAACATGGCATTAACCATTTCTTTCAAGGTACGGTTCTTTCTTTCGGCGATACCGTTTTGTTGAGGTGAATAGGGGGCGGTGAGTTCATGTCTAATACCATGTTGCTCACACAAGTTAGCAAATGGTGACACATATTCACCTCCTCTATCACTTCTAACAACCTTGATTTTCTTGTTGAGTTGATTCTCAACTTCATTCTTGTAAAGAATAAACTTATCAATGGCTTCATCCTTACTTTTAAGTAAGTATACATAGCAATATTTCGTGCTATCATCGATAAAGGTGATGAAGTATTTATTTCCACCTCTTGTGGGAACCGATTTTAAGTCACATATGTCGGTGTGAATCATATCAAGGGGTTCGGTTATTCTTTCAACCGATTTAAACGATGACCTTGTTTGTTTGGCCTCAACACATGTTTGACATTTATAGTTTGAATCAATATGGAATGATGGTATGCATTTAAATTTAATTAACCTACGAATGGAATTAAAATTAACATGACCAAGACGTGCATGCCAAATATTAGAAGACTCAAGCAAGTAAGCGGAAGTAGAACCATTCTTATTAATATCATGCTTGATCACCATTACATTTAATTTGAACATGCCATTAAGGGCATATCCCTTTCCAACATACACACCATTTTTGGTCAACACGACCTTATCAGATTCAAACACTAAACGAAAACCAAACTTGTTGAGAAGCCAACCCGACACAAGATTCTTACGAATCTCGGGAACATATAGCACATTTCTCAAAGTGAGCTCCTTCTCCGACGTCATCTTCAGTATCACATTTCCTTCCCCTTTGATATCGGCCGTAGCCGAGTTGCCCATAAACAACTTTTCCCCAGTCTCGACATCCTTGAAGGTGGTAAACATGTTCTTGTCAGAGCAAACATGACGGGTAGCACCCGTGTCAATCCACCATTCCTTTGTGTTAGATCCAACCAAATTGACTTCGGAGATCATATTAGTGACATCGGTCACCATAGCTGCAAAATCCATGTCTTCATTCACCATATTAGCTTGGCGGGGATTCTCCCGTTTTGGCATCTTGCAACTAGCAGCTCTATGACCCGGCTGATCACAGTTATAGCACACACCATCAAACTTTTGAGGCTTTTGGGGCTTTTGATACCTTTTCTTCATATCCCCAGCTTTAGGTCGGAGATTCCCAACCTTAGCTTTGCCTTTCCCACCATCCTTGCTTTTGTTACCCCTCGAGGATTGACCATGTTCAACAACATTGGCTTTTTCCGAAGTTGGCAAGTAACTTCCCTTAAGAGCTTTCTTGTTGTCCTCTTCGATACGAAGGCGAACTACAAGTTCCTCAACGCTAATCTCCTTTCGCTTATGCTTAAGGTAGTTTTTGAATTCCACCCAACTTGGAGGTAACTTCTCAATGATTGCCGCAACTTGGAATGTCTCACTAAGTGTCATTCCTTCGGAGTGGAGTTCGTGTAAGAGTACTTGGAGATCTTGTACTTGACTAATCACGGTTTTCGCATCAACCATTTTGTAGTCCAAGAAGCGAGCCACTACAAATTTCTTTGCACCGGCATCTTCAGTTTTGTACTTGTGATCCAATGACTCCCATAATTCTTTGGCAGTCTTACAGTTACAATACACGTTATACAACGCATCCACCAAACCATTCAAAACATAGTTGCGGCATAAGAATTCCGAATGCTTCCAAGCATCTACCGCACTCACAGCTTGAGCATCGGTCTACCCTTCGTTAAGTTGGGGAGCGGATTCGGTCAAAAACCTAGCAAGGTTCAACGTGGTCAAGTAGAAGAACATCTTCTGCTGCCAACGCTTAAAGTGCAAACCCGAGAACTTTTCGGGTCTTTCCGCGTGATTAGCAACGGTGTTCGCTAGTGGTACTCCCACTATTGAGCTCACCGTTGTCGCGGATGTCATGATCGGTGTGAGCACGGTTGAGGTCACAAGAGATTGAGTCGACATTCTGAAAATTCGCAAATTTAAAGAATTAGACATCTCGCTTTAAATAATAATTATAATGAACAATACGTCAACAATAGTGTGATAATCTGTTTATAACAACAAAATTAATCTGTTTTTATTGTTATTTTTAAAACTTTCCGTTCACTGATTTCAATAATCTGTTTTGGAACAACCAATAATCTGTTTCAAGATAACCAATAATCACTGATTTCCGTTCACTGATTTCAATAATCTGTTTTTCAGTCTTTCCGTTCACTGTTCTAAAACAGCAACTGAATAAATAAAACAGCTTATAAATAAATAAAAACTGATTATAAATAAATAAAACTGATTATTCGAAAAACAGCTTATAACTAAATAAAACTTATTATTTTCCAAAACCAGCTTATAAATAACAGCTTATAAAATAACTGCTTATAAATAAACAGCTTATAAAACTTATAAATCTGTTTATACAAAACAGCTTATAAATAAAACAGCTTATAACTAAATAAAAACTGATTATTCCAAAAGTCACTTATGCAATCTGTTTATAAAACGAGTTCCAAATAGCAATTTGAAATGAAGATTGCACGTGGAGTTTTGAAACAATCGTTTAACTGCAACGTTCAAAACAAAACTGGTTTGTGATGAACGAAGGCTGATGTTCAGAAAAGAATCGAAACAAAACTCGTTTGAATCCAATATTTTCTGATTATAAACGGTATTATAATTGTAAAAATTTGTTTTAAGACTATAGGAAAGGATACCGTTTATAACAATAAAGTAGTTATAAGAATGTTGAACAGAATTAAATAAACGTAACAAGATTGATTAACAGTAGAAGTAATAAGCCAAGGCTCGTGATAAACACGATTCCCTTAAAACAAATTCCGCGTGTATTCACACGTTTTGTTTCCCAGGGTACAATGGCAAAAGCAGTTATTCTCTAAACTGCCGGAGTTTTATCTACTTGCCTGAAATCACAATCGGAAAAGATGCAGTAAAGAAGAGAGTAAAAAAGGTGTCTCTCTGAATGAAATGGGGCTCGGTTTTATAAGCTCAACTAGGAGCGTTTTTCCATTTAATGGCATTAATGATCGAATTAAAGACAAATCGAAACTGATTGTAGTTACCAAAATATAGTAACTAGCTGTCACCAATGTTGTAAAAAACGCTAGGCGGTAGCTAGGCGGTCGACCACCTTGGAGCTCGGAATCCGCCTAGGCGGCGCCTAGGCGGTGCCTAGGCGGATTGACTTTTTATATACAAATATTATAAATACTATGTATAACATAACAAAATACTTCAAATTCACTTGCAAGTTCAGATGTTAAACATTAAAAATTAAACGTTAAAAATTAGACATCAATCAGATTGAAGTTAAATTCTGAAATTAAAAGAGGGTTTTATTTAAATCAAGAATATACCTTTGAATCTTTAAACAATTTGTTGTTTTGAGATCGAAAATGAAGAGAGAGTGTTCTACATGTTGTAAAAAGGTAACTATGTGAAAAAACGGCTGTGAATATGGTCATAAAACCCTAGATCTGGAACTTAAAAAGCGTTGACTTTTTTTTTGTTGACCGATTTGACCCGATTTTTGACCCGCCTAGGCCGATTTTACCCGCCTAGGCGGTTCGTTGACCGTTTTTTGACCAAACCTTGTAATATGACCGATTTGGTGAAACACGAGGCGGTTGGTGGCCGCCTAGCGCCTAGGCGGCCTTGGAATCCGATTTTTACAACACTGGCTGTCACCAATTCAAACAAAACATTAACTGCATTAAATGACCAAAACGCGTAGCAAAAACTGGACCGCGCATGCTCGAGATTTCGGAGCTGCATTCGTGTCCGCAGGTCGCGCGGGCTCGCATGAGTTTTCAACCCAAGCCCTTTCGGACCAGAAATTTGCACCCCCCCTGCGCGCGAGGCCGTGAGCTTGTGTGTGTATAAGTCACAAGCTAGTTGAACAAGTGTTCAAAATTCTTGCTTATAAACAACACAAAGTTTGTCTCCACCACCGATGTGGGACAAGCTTCAAACAAAACCAAATTTGCACCAAACACCTATCTTTAGGCGTCGATATCTCATTCACCTTAACTCCGTTTTGGACGTATCATATATCGTTGCGAAGCTCTTTCTAAGGGCTACGCATACATATAAAATATTGAAAGTAAATATTAAATATGTATTATTTATAGAGGTCCAAAGTTGATGAAAATCGCATATTTTCATTAACATTTTCCAACAAGTTCAACCGAATTACAATTTTTAGAATCAGATAGAACTGATAATAATTTATAAACTTCTTCTTTTTAAAAATAATTATGAAATTGAAATTCAACCAAGTTTTAGTATAACTAAGGTCACAATTTATTAAAATTATGGGGAACGTGTTTAAAAGAAATATGAAAGAAAAATAAATCCCTTGACCTTAATAACAAAACATAAGTTAGGTATCTTAACCATTACATTACATATAAATTGTCTTGAAAACTTACTACAAATTTATTATTTAAAAATTATAATATAATATAATAAATTTACTATTCACTAGATATTGTCTTTGTTAGGCTACACGGTATGGGGCCTTAAACCTCCCACAACGCCCCTCCACGTCGGACCACAACGCCGCAACAACGCCCCCTCCACACCGCAGGGGCGTTGTCGGCCAAAAATTTTGCCTGGCTTTGTGCAGACAACGCCGTGAACGAGAGAATCCAACACACACAACGGTCGAATTCAAAATAAACAACGGCTAAAATTTTAAAAACCCAACCTTTTTCTATAAATACCAACACAATTTTATAAAAAAAACCACACAAACTCTCTCTTTCTTTCTCAATTTTTATAACAATCTCTATATTTTATACAATCTTTCAATAAGCTCAAATGGATCCCAACAACAACAACAATCAAAACAACCCCAACCCCAACCAATGGAACCAATGGTTAAACCCAAATAACCAATATCAACACCCAAACCAATACCTAAACCTAAACCAATTTCAACAATTTCCAAACCCTAATAACCAATATCAACACCCAAACCAATTTCAAAACTATACCCAACTTCCAAACCCTAACCAATTTCCCCATTATTACCAACAAACACCATCACCACAACGACCATCCGTAGACCCGATATACCAAGGGTCGTTCACGCAAATGCTTAACGAAGACCATTTAACCAATTTTCCGCGTGTGCCTCCATATGACATTAACGATTCTGAAGACGATGAGGTGGTTCCGGAAACTCAAGCTCAAGAAATGTCGGCCCGTGGGAAGGGGAAGAGGAAACATAAGAAAAAAGAAACCGAATCCCTAAGAGGCAAAACCGATAGACAGAAGTGGACCGAAGAGGAGGAGATGGCACTTTCTTCAGCGTGGTCGTCGACATCCGAGGACCCCGTGTTGGGAAATGCTCAACAAACTCCACTTTACTGGGATAGTGTTCGTGCAAAATTTTTCGCCAAGATGCTTAAAGATAATCCATCTTACTATCGTACCGAAGACTCTCTTTCGAGCAAGTGGAGAGACTTACGAAGAAAGGTCAAAAAATTCAACGGGTTTTTTCGACAAGCCCAACAAAGTAGACCAAGCGGTCATAATGATCAACAAGTGCTCGAAACTGCTATGGCGAGTTACCGCAACATAATGCAAGGGGGTTTCCTACATTTATCGTCTTGGAAAATATTGAAAAATAGCCCGATTTGTCAAAATGTCCCAACATCTGGAGGGTCCCGAAAAGCGCGTAGAACATCGGAGTCTAGTAACCCCTCCACTCCCGCCACTCCCGCCACTCCGGTATCGCCTTTTGGTGGAATCGATCTCAACGATAATGATGATGACTTGGAGGAAGACCTTCCAAGACCGACGGGTAGAGATCAAGCAAGGGCAAAAGCGCGCAAAGGAAAGGGCAAAGCCGTTGCTTCTTCTTCGGGGAACGAAGATTCACTCAAGTATATTGGGGAAAAGTTCGGGAAATTTGCTGATACTGAGGAAGAAAAAATGCGACAAAAAGCGTTAAAGGTGATCATGAAGGACACCGATAATCTCCGGGAGCCTGCCAAATCAATAGCGGAACATGAAAAGAGAAGGCTTATCGAGAAATTTTATCCTGAATTTTTGTAGTATGTTTTTTATTGTAGTGTTTGTTTTTTTTTTAGTGTTTGTTTTTTTTTAATAAATTGTAGTGTTTGTTTTTTTTAATAAATTGTAGTGTTTGTTTTTTTTAATAAAAATACTAGTTTTTAAATTTCATTTATATAAAAAAAATTATAAATATACAACTTTTTAAAATTACACTCTCTTTCCTCTATCACTCCACATCATCACACAACCACACCACCCATTTTCATCACTCCACATCATCACACTCTCTTTCCTACAAATCACACTCTCTTTCCTACATATCACCTCTATCACTCCACATCATCAAATGATAAAGCCCCCCACACCGTATAGCCTTAATTGACATTATTTATAAATTATAAATGCTATAACATAACAACAATGTTGTACTTCCCTTTTAGATAGTACCTAAGTTTACAAGGGCTATAGTGGCAATAAGTAATAAAGCATATGAAATATGTAATTTAAGAAAATACAAAGGGGCATACACCATTTCTTGTAAGTGAAAATTCATAATTTACGCCACCGTGTAATTGCTATCACTTTCCTTTCCAACACTTGAAATTGGAGTGCGGGCCCTCTGCCATTTCAAGTCACAAAGCAGATAAATCTTTTGATTTGGGCAACCTTTTATACTTTTTCTTAAACTATTTTTTTTTTTTTGTAATATTCGAATATCAAAACAATAAATAAAAACTTAACTGGATAATTTTGACAATAAAATTGATACATCTGTCTAAATCACATTAGTGTAAACGTGTTTTAAAAGGAGATCAAGATATATGTCAATAATGAATGTTAGAGCAATGGTTGTCAAACATAAAGGTTAGGGTTTAGATGATGTCAACCTTAGATCTCATGTGATGATCACAATGCAAATCCAACAAGTTATTGACGAACTTAGGGTGATCAAGGTTGAGGATGAAAGCAAGAGTGTATGACCTCTGTGTTTAAGCTTTAGTGAGTGTGTGTTGAGATGAGATGGTCTCCACAGACGAAGCTTGCACTAATTAATTGGGGGGGGGGGGGGGGGGGGGGGGGGGGGGGGGGAATTCTTGAAACACAAAATATAGTTTTTAATATATAAACCATCCATAATACAAAAGGAACGTTATATATAATATAAATATACAAAAAGAACGACTCGAGTCAGCCATAATATCAACGCTAAAGGATACAAATTACAAGTCAGCTCGACGACCTTTAAGGTTTTTGAACTCGTCAATGATAGACTCTGAATCAAACGTTTCAACGATTTCTTTTTCGATGTAAACCACCAAGGTGTCTGCAAGAAAATCATCTGAAATTTTATTGCGAAGTCTATTCTTGCATATCTTCATTGCTGAAAACCCCCTCTCGGTTGTCGCAGTGGAAACCGGAAGTGTTAAGATAAGTCGGATCAACCTATCAATCAAATGATATGTGTCATGTTTCTTATATTCTACAAGAAGTTTGCATAGTTGGGCGATAGTAGAAACACCACTCAGCTTTGAGTTCTTTAACCGAGCAATGTTGAACATCTCCAACTCAATTCTCAATCGACACCTCTCTTGTTTTGTAAAATCAATCGGGTAATATTTCTCGACAAGAAGACAAATTTGATCAATATCTAATACTTTGACATCTTTTTTAGGAATTAAAGCAGAGCTAAGCGTTAATAACTCAATGGCTTCATCATTAAATCTGAAGGAAATCTCGTGCAATTGCTTGTCCGGTGTACATATAAATATATCTACTCGATAAAAGTGCTCAAACGTAACATGACCATCTTGTCGACGAGGGCGATATCTACTAGATTTGTAAGGAGCATTCATATCAGGCATTTTTATTTGATGCTTTTCACAAAAGGTTTTAACCTGTCGAATTAACATATCCCATCCATCATTTCTGAAGTTACTGAGATTTTCCTTTGTTGTTGAAACCAGCTCCATACCATTGCCAATATCTAGGGATTTATTTTGTAGAGCTTTTGAAAGAATATCGGTCCTCCCCATTATTTCCTTCATCAAGTGTAGAATGAACACAAACTCAAATGATTTCAAATGGGTATAACACGCATCAGCATCTCCACGTTGAGAAGGATTGCTTCCATCTTCTATTATACCCCGAAGAACTATACGAGTAGGATTAAACATTTTAAGCAAACTTGAAACTGAATGATAGTGAGAACCCCAACGTGTATCACCAGCTCGTCTTAAGGTCCCCACTTGATTTGCTCCTTTACCGGATTTAATTTCACCAAGTTCCAATAGTCGCTTAGTTTCAGCCGCCTTAGCTTTTTGTAACTCATCATGACGCTTACTAGAAGCACAAATTACATTAACAATGGAAGTTAAGTTTGTGAAAAATTGGTGGACAGGTATAACTTCCCTTGAAGCAGCAACCAAGGCGAGTTGTAGCCTGTGAGCAAAGCAATGAACGTAGTATGCATAAGGACATTCCCTAGAAACAAGTGCTTGTAACCCATTCCATTCCCCTCTCATGTTACTAGCACCATCGTATCCCTGACCACGAATATTACTAGTATCAAACTCATAATGCAAAAGTCGTATCCACAAACTTGTTTTAAGGGTTAATGCTGAAGTATCAAAAACATGCACCAAATCTAAGAACCTTTCTCTTATGATCCCATCTTTATCAGTAAATCTCAAAACTATGGCCATTTGCTCTTTTTTGGACTCATCTCGTGACTCGTCAACCATAACCCAAAAGTAAGAATTTCCCACTTCACTTCGTATATGCTTTCGAACCCGTTTGGCAATAATATTTAAGATTTCTTTTTGAATATCTGCTGATGTATACTTTGAATTATAATGAGCATTATCCAACACAACTTGAGCAAGTTCATCGTTGTACGAAGCTAGAAGTTTTAACATTTCTAAAAAGTTACCTCGGTTCTTTGATTTCTTACTTTCATCACTCCCACGAAAGGCACAAATTTGGAATGTCAACCAACGAACTATATCAATTGTAGCTTTTAGTCTCATACGGTTCTTCAAAACCAAATCTGTGCTTTTCTTCTCTATGATGTTTTCAATGTGTCTCGTTTGGTTTAACAGATTCTCACAACAATCCACCGCATTTCTATGTTGTGAACTACCAATATGCTTAAGGAATGAACAATTTTTCCCATCATTAACCTTTTTCCAGTTATCAAATCCTTTAAGTGTAAAGGCATCTGAATCATGACCAACATTTGTTTCGTCATTAAATAAGTAACATATAAAGCAATATG
Source organism: Senecio squalidus (assembly GCA_910822075.1). Taxonomy (NCBI): domain Eukaryota; kingdom Viridiplantae; phylum Streptophyta; class Magnoliopsida; order Asterales; family Asteraceae; genus Senecio; species Senecio squalidus. Next base: position 24,466,005 of record CAJVGC010000590.1, on the reverse strand, counting down.
CAGCATGTGTTGTGGGTGAATATTCAAGCCAATTAGGAAAAATACCGAACCACGAGTACCGGAACCTACGAGAATGCTTCTCTGGACCTTTAGAACGATAAACTTTCAGTCGAATTTGCAAGGGTCCCATATTCAGATAAGCCCGTCTTATTTCTTCCCTCTTATTAACTGAATATTTCCAAATTTGTTGTCGTTTTCCAGGATCTCTTTCCAAACAAATAGAGTTCACTTCTTCGGTATTTAGCCTTATAGTTTCAACATTATTCTCCTCTGGTTGATTTTGTTGCTGTGGATCCTCACTTGTCGAAGCTTTAGAGCGTTTACATTCTTGGCTAACATTGCTAACCGGATCATTACTCTTTCTCTTGTAAAATGAATAAAGAGATTGTGTTTTTAACTTACCCATAATCCTCCTAGTCTGCAACAAAAAATAGACCTTTAATTTAGTATTATAAATGATACCAAATCATGGAGTATTTGAGTATGAAACTAATATAATTATATAATTTAATTCTTTAAAGACATAATGTTGGATTCACTGTAAAACTTAGCACAACACCATATTAAAGAATTGAACAGAGCAGTAGAGCATTAATTTATATTTTATCTTTTGAGCATATAAAATTAGGGCTATTACACTAACAAATTAGGGCTATTAGGATAAATGAAGAATTGAAAAGGATAAATGAAGAATTGAAAAGGATAACTAAAAAAGAAACATATACCTTGGTGTTTAATTCATATGGATTGATGGAATCATCTTTAGATCTGACTGTGGATTTTGATTTATGAATCTTCTTTTAGGTGTTTTATTGGGTTTAACTAAGGGTGTTTGTTTGTTGTCAAAATTTAGGAGGGGCCAAATTCAAAAAATACACTAAATATAAGCTATTTTTGAAAATATAACAAAAATTTTGTACTTCTAGCCAAAAGTTTGGGAGGGGCCACCACCCCTTTTAGTCCTATACATACTTCGTCCCTGATGGTCTCGACAATGATTTAGACCATATATTTATAAGGTCAGTCTCAAGTATATGGAACGTTGATCCATTAATGATGATCATGAATACTTGAGCTGCTTAATCATCAATCACCAGTATATGTAACGTCTTACTATTATGACGACAATAAAGCAGTCGTGAATCCCTATTATGACGGGACGTCAACCAATAAGACATGCGCTTCAAATGACAGACGCTGACAACTTGATAGGCAAACGCTTCAAATGACAGGCGTTGACAACTTGACAAATAGACGCTTCAAATGACAGGCGTTGACAACTTGACAGGCAGTTTGGCCCCGTGACAACCTGTCATGCAGTTTCAGTCTAACAGCTGACTAGTTTTTATCAACGTTGTTAGTCATTGGGGTTGGTTGTAGTAGCGGACTTTAAACAACAAAGGTCCTTCATTATACTTCGATTTTAGAGATTACCTATATGTACATATGTAGTCCTTACTAACCTCATCAATGACCATAGACGGACCATAGTTGAGTAGTGGATAGCGATGGATACCTTTCAATTTATTGATTATCGTGACTTTTTAGTGTTTTTTTCTCATGTATTAATTTGTTAGGTTTTATAAAAAATATTTGTTTCGAATATCCTCAGTTTCAATAAAATTAAGGAAAAGGAACTAGTAGAATCAATGTCGCTTCTCGAATTGATTAGATATAAAGAGGGTAATGTAGTTTAGACTTTAGACATATGTATCTTCAATCATTCGAAAATTACGAAAAAGTTTTCAAGGCATAGGTTCAAAACATGGAGTTTTATTTTACAATTTTCTGAAAAATGGATCCAATTGTTTTATATATTTGTAGTCAAATAAGGGGTATTGAATTAGTTTTTATTTATATATAGATAAGATAACATTTCGAATAGAACAATCATATCCACAAAAGGTTGTTTTTAAACCTCTACCTTTGAATGAACAATCAACGAGATTTATGATGAGATAGATTAGCTTTGAGCTGAGAAATTAAATTCAAAAAACAACAAAGAAGTTGTAGGAATGAAAAAATATAAATAAGTAAATTGATAACACGATATAAATCAACGCACATACAATGAGAGGATTATGTGCCTCAATGAGGGAGGTATGATTGGGCAGGCGTGCCATGACCGACGTTGTAGTGTGGTGTTATAGTAACATGTAAAAGATAAAAGATAAATAAGAAAATTTCAATTTTTAATGTTAAAATTAAGAATTTTTTTTAATATTATATAATATTATGTTGAAATGGTCCTGACACCAAATGTTTACATGCCATGGCTGCCAGTGGTTTTATGCAAAGTTACAATATAATTTTGTTACAATCCAATTATCAACCTAGCTAATATCTATATAAACTAATCAAAAGATTTTGTGTCCAATTTGATTTTTAAATAATCATAATCATCATATATTATATCCCGTAATATTCAACGTCTACAGGACGACAAATAAAACCAACAAATGTAAATAATAAACATTTGTTGAACATAAATATTATCAAATTTATAATGAATTATGATACAACTTCCATTTATATTTAATAGATTCAATACACTTATAGAAACTGATTTATGATTCATTATAATTATGGTAATATCTATATTGATTTAATGTTTATTAATCAGATTTACATGTTTTACTTGTCACCCCGAGAACGATGAATATTAAAAACTAAAAGATAAAACATAACAATAATTAACAAACAAATGATTTAACTTTAATTTTAACAAAAGGTTGCTATAAACTATGACATGTCTAGCGGTACTTCGTTTCACTAGTCTTTTAAAAGAATCGGGTTCGAATTAAACTTCTTTAATAACTATTTGTAGTAATAAAGTATATTATTATCGGATAACATAAACATAACCCTTTTTCAGTTTCATTCTTTTTGCTATAAATTGATTGATTTTTAACATAAACGAAAGGGATAAAAATGAGGTTAAGTGGGGCCGTATAGCGGTCGGAATCTTGTTAATCCAAGAAAGTGATAGTTGGAGGAATAATTTATAATGATCACAAAAAATATATAAAAAAAAGGAAAAGGTTAATAATGTCACAATTCCATGTGAGGTTGTTGTGGGTTAATCAATACAAGCTTGCATGAGCCTATGCCCACAAGTTGACTTTAACATTTTCTAGTTTCTACTAACTTTTAATAAATAACTTAGAAATCATATTTATTGGAAGGGTGGTGATTCATGCGTACCAAATTGCTATAGATGTGACATGTAACAATGGTATATTAATTTTATAAATATAATCGTTAATATATAAGCTTTTGAACAAATAATTGTACCACTAATAACTTGCAAGAAAATATATATATCGCCATATCGGTTAACAAGCTTAATTCATTGCAACATGGATCGAACAACCTTAACAGAGTTAAATGACGGGTGTGAACTGTGAATCGTTCATAGTCATTCCATATTGGCATTAAAGGGTTGGTTTCGTGTTTGGTAATGGTGTAGTTAAGATTAGCTATGATTTTCTTTTAAGATAACACAATTCAATCTCATACATGGAACTTTTTATAAATAATTAAGAAAAATGTTAACCGAAAAGGTTAGTACTTTATGTAAATCAACTTCGAATTAGAAAAATATGTGCTTACAAACAAACCTCGTTATTGACATTAAGAATACTAACATTTGAGAACTACTTGGGATCATGACAAAAAAAATTGTACCTTGTAGAGAACTCGATACCCAAATTTGATTTGATCGAGGAATTCCCGAGTTGATCGAGAATGGGAGTTTTTAATTTATAAAACCGGGGATGGAGACGGGGATTGGGATAAATAAATCCCCGACCCTATACTCGAACCCTAACATTTTATTAAATTATTATTATTATTATTATTATTATTATTATTATTTGTTAGAAGAAGGTAAAGAATAAGAAGTATTTAACATAAAAATCATTTTTTGTGATTGATTGCATAAATATTAAAATCTATACACGATGCAAGTGAATTACTTCTTTTTGAATAACGAGAAAAATATTAGTTTTCATCCTTAATGAAAACCAAAATAAATAAATGGGGCTATTAAACTTGCTAGAACTAGGCCTGTGCGAAAACGGGCCGGCCCGTTTCAAACCCGGAAAACCGGCCCAGCCCGTCCCGAACCGGCCCGGTCATCGGGTATGGATTTAGGATGATTTTGGGTATCGGTCCCCGATAAACCGGTTTTTTTTTTTTTTTTTTTAATAAACTTAAAAAGTTGTAAATTTGACACTGATAGGACTTGAACCCATGGTGTCTTGTTGACAAGCTTCTATTTTACCACTCTACTAGAAGGATTTGTTGGGGAAAATAGTAAAGAAATTATATTTATTAAAAGAAAAACACAATTTCAATATTTCCATATAATTAAAAAGACATGACTTATTTACACCAATTTTTTTGTAAACTAAACATCAATCCAAAATATTCTTTAAAAAAAGAAAAGAAAATTAGTCTCGTGTACATAAAAAATACTTATTTGACTGGAAATCATTTTCAAGCATCAACGTATGCACTAACTGATAATCGATCCCACATATCGTGCATAAATAAATAATGAATATGATAGAAGCAGTCAAACACATTTGTTTGGAAATGCAGCTCTGTTGATTTTATTTTATTTTTAGTGTTAGACTTTTTATTTATTTAACGCATTGTTTAATATATATATATATATATATATATATATATATAAAATATTGGATTATTGTTTAAACTTTAAACCTCTCGAATGTGGGCCTAAATACAAACACTATAACAATTAACAAATCATAAACTTAGACTTAATTAAAAACTTACGTACTAGATTTTCAAGATTAAATAAAATGTTAATATTGTATTTTTTTTTCAAGGAAAATGAATATCTAAATGGAATAAAAAGATGGATTTTGCTAAGCTCACACACACAGGACTCTTTTCTTTTCCATTTTTCTTTTTTAAAGATATAGGTTACAAAATACTCGCTTAAACTTAGTATCCTTTTTAAAGATATGTGTCGTGATGTAAATATCAACATAAGGGGGAAAAAAAGAAAAAAAAAAAAACCAAAATCCGGTCCGCCCGACGGTTATACCCGGCCCGAACCGGTTCATACCGGTCCGGTTTTCGGTCTGGAATTTTGGACCTTAACGGTCTCGGGCCGGTCCGGTCCGGTCCGACCCACTTTGCACTGGGCTAGCTAGAACTAACCTCATGTAGCAAACAACTACTTATTATCACTTAAAATTCATACATAATTATTTAAGGTTAGCACCATTTTGAAACAAAAAAAGTATACCGACTCTATTTCATATTTATTGTTCATATTTGACTATTAAAGTATTTTGTTTACAATTTTAATCTTAAATAACTTTTTTAGATTATATATGTAAACTATATAAATCAATTGGGTTTTAGATGTATTTTTGAATGTTATAATTTTCATCAAGTAGTATATAACACAAAAAAATTATTTAAGGACAAAGTTAAAAACAAAAAACTTAAAAATTCAAGTTTGAACAATAAATATGAAACAAAAATATATAAAATATATTATTATATGTATTTAGCCGATCAACATTAGTTTTTCTTTTTCCTTCTATTAAATTTTAATTAAATAGACAAAATTTCAGAATCCTCGTTATTCATCGATGAGGATGAGGATATAAAGTTATTCCCCTAAGGGGATGTGCCTATCCCTAATTGGGACTCTTCACAAGCTCACAGAGCCACAACTCAGATTGGCTTGATATAACTTTTTTTTTTTCGTTCTTTTTTTTTTTTACAACATTATATATGAGTGCGTATTTCTTTTACATACTTAGAGCGTTTTTTATATATCTTTTTCCTTTGCTAAAAAGGATTGATTTTATTTAAAGTCTTAGATTATTTAAATTTAGTTCTTTTACTTTTCTTTTTTATTTTTAACATTAGCCCCGTACCAACGCACGAGATACACTACTCGTTAGCAAGAAACATGGAAGCTACAGATATTGAACAAAATTAAATACACGTCAACAACTTAATGTTACACGTGTGAGGAAAATAACACATGTCAAAACATGGAGTTACTTACGCATGGTTATGCCTTTCTTGAACAGCACAAGTCCTATAACACAAACGCGAACAGGTGTCGCAATGCATTTCACACGAATGACAATTCTCAGCTTTGTAAAACTCAACTATACTCCATCAACATGTCATAAGATTTCTACGGTTTTCTTTACTTGTGCGTATAAGGAGTCACAGGTATTATATTATAAGTTTCGTTTTAAATTCACGTAAAACATTATATAATTTTCGCCGTTTTAGGGTCGACGACATGCAAGTAATGTTAAAGACATATCTTCGGAAATGGGAGGAAATGCGAAAGATAGTATGATACAAGGGAAACGAAGTAGTAAAGGCGAAACAGAAACCGAAACCGAAAACGAAAGCGGCAATACAAGCATGGGGAAGGCTGAGAGGCCAGCGGGAGAACATCGAGATAAAGAGGTGGATCAAACCGAAATCGACGTAGAAAGACGTCCTCTTTATGAGAACAAGTATCCTTAGTCGATGCAAAATTAAACACAAAAAATAAACTACAATGTATTATAGTGAATATATTGTTGTCACTCGTTTGAGCACTTACGGTCGGTATGGAGTCTTTGAAGCAATCAAATTAAGTAAACTAATTTATAAATTTAAATATGATTATGGCAAAGATTTGAACCTTTAATCTACAGGTGACTCACTGAACCACATACAAGGTATAGCATTCTAAGGGATAAAATAAAGAAATAAACGAGAAAATGAAGAATTACATTATTAACAGAAAAGGACAACGATGAGTCAAATGACTGGATAAATTTAAAATGCCGGTAAGTATCGAAATTGTACAAGATAGTTTTCATAGTTTTTTTTTTTAGGTTTTGAGAAATAATATTCATATCTATTTTATACGTCTATTAATAGCTTCAAACTTCAAAGCTTCTGCTTACCCCTTTCTTTAGTTTAGTGTTTGAGCAATAATTGATGTGCTTCTAGGACTATATGTGATGGTTAATCAATACGGTTTCTAGCTAGGGCAATGCAAACCTATTAAGTTTTTGACGAGTCTAAGGTGACGTATCGATTAGAGTGTGTGACGTAAGAGAGTGAGAAAATCTCTTAAACATATGTGAGTAATAAATGTCCGAATAAGATCAAATATTTATTGGTTTTCGTTCGTGGGCCGTGGGCCGTCATCGTACGTTTCTGGGCGTCATTTCGTGGTCCAAATATGAAAAGTGACTTAAAACTAGTGACGTGACCTATGACCAAGGTTACAGATAACGTAAGTCGTGGCGTGGCGGCATAGTAAGCCTCAAACTTTGCAAGAAAAGACGAGACATGACGTTTTTCAAAGCGTGACAAGGCGGCAAAAAAATTTAATATATTTTATAATTTTATATATATTTATATATATTTTTACTTTTATTAAGTTATATAAATATCAATAAATTATCAAAAAGTCTGTTTTAACATTTAAGTATACATATATTCTATGATATAGTCACAAATTTACAATCAAATGATTTTTATAGCCATTTTTAACTATTTTTAAACTTTTTTTTTTTTTTTTTTAAAATTTTCATAACGCGTTACAAAAAACTCGCGTTAAGGCGCGCCATGGGACGCCATGACCACGTTTTTTGCCGTCACGCCTAACAAAGACGCCTTGCATGTTTTCGTAAATTCTCACCGCGCCTCGACGCCATGGCGCGCCTTGGCGCCGCCATGGCGCGTTATTTAGAACCTTGCCTATGACGTTTGGTTAACGAGTCAGTTTAGCTTGAGAGTATGACAGTGTCATGACCGGCCTAAGAACCTCCGTGTCATGCTACTCTTCTCGTACTTGCAATACTCAAGTCGTGCTAGTTATACTTATGTGTGGGCAGTCCAATATTACATCACTTATGCCTTTTGCAGGCCGGATTGTCTTCTGAAGGTCGAATCGTCTTTTGCAGGTCGGATCGTCTTTTGCAGGTCGGATCGCCTTTTGCAGGCCGAATCGCCTTTTGCAGGCCGACTCGGTCTTTTGCACGCCGGCTCGAGCTCTTGCTCGCCAGCTCAAGCTTTGCTCTTCGGTAGTTTTGTGTCTAGCTTGTTGGTATTTTCGGTGTGGGGAACTATATACCTCAATATTTAGCTTAGCGTATTCAAATGTTGTAATAAATGTATTGTAAACGGAAAAAGAGAATTTGTTGTTACATATATAATGCATTTAGTACAACATTTAAATACGTTAGACATATTAATAAGTATATGGAGTAGATATGTAAATAATTTCTTATTTTTTCCATAGACTCTAACTTTGTATTTTCAAGTTGATTTTCAAAAGAAAATAAAAAAAAAATGAAAAAGAAGGATATAGAAAAGAAAGAGTCTATTTTATTTCCTTCCATATTATTATCCCAAATATAAGAATATCGCAAATATAAGAAGAAAGAAAGTTTTTTAAACAAAATGTATTAAATTTTTCTTTCATTCTCTTTCTTTCTTTTCATTTCTTTCTTAAAAAAAACCTCAAGAAAATAACTTATTCTAGAATAACCTTTGTCTTTCTTTCCTTTCTCGTAAAAAGGGAAAATGGCTGTTCTGGACTGAATATTGAAATTATGGCCCAAATATAATTTGAAAGAAAGGTTCATGTGGCAGTATGGATCAACATGATTTTTAAAAAAGTTGCACAAACGAATCCTAGAAAAAGCATTAATCTAGCTTCAAAAGAACGAAATTTTTATATACTAATTCATGAAATGATAGGAACGATGATTTTTGCCAGCCGCGCGTTGCGGCGGGCTGAAAATCTCACTTAAAAAAGCATAAAATTTAATTTTTATATAGTTTTTTTTATGTATATTATTAACGACCACCTAACTATTTAAACGTTTCACACCAAAAAAAAACAAAATAAACAATTTCTTTATATGAAAGCGAACATATTGTCATTGACATGAAAATTTTAATTTAGGTAATTTAAAGGGTAAAACTATGTATTTGTATTTTAGTAATAATTATTAATTATTAATAATGATTAAGGCTAATATTAATAATAATCTTTGAAACTAATCCTTAAATGTTGGAGCTTTAAAGTAATATTTTAAAATTTTAAGGTTATTTTTGAAGGGAATGTGAGAAGTATTGAACCCTTGACCTCGATGTGAGAGCAACCATATTAACCATATTCAAAAAGATTCTTCTTGTTATTTTTTTTTTTCAAAATAATAATATTATTTATATCTTAAGTCGAAAATCTTCTGTTTACTAATATATATTCATTTTGAAAATTGATATATACAATCTTTTTCTTACCTGCGTGTTGTGTCAGGGTGACTGTGAATCTAAATTTTGTAGTAAAATCATAATTTTTTTTTATTTTTCCATCTCTCTTGAATTCTAAAAAATGAAAGAATTGTACTCATATTTGTTAGTTCTAACAATAATAATATTAATAATAATATTAAAAACAAAACTTTAAACATAAATTATAAACATAATATAAATACAAATGATAATAACTTACTAGTATATTATTAATAAGTAATAGATCTTAATGTTGTTAAAAGAACTATTTAATAAAAAATTGAGAGTTAATGTACTAAAAGAACTATTTAATGAAAATTAAATAATTGAATAACAAAAAAAAAAAAAAAAAATTAAGCATATAAAAGGAAATATAGAAGAAAAAGTAAGGTCTTGTAAGGTTTGATTCTTTGACCCCTTACTTAAAAGAGAAAAGATGTTAACTATTTTAACAAACATATATTTTAAAATATTTTTCCCACAATAATATTTATATATTTGATGAGGTTAGTAGGATTAGCTATGTATATATAGGTAATCCCTAAAACCTACAATCAAACCCAAACAGGCTATGTCAAAGTCAAGCTATGTCAGCGCCTGTCAAGGTCAAGCTATGTCAGCACCTGTCAAGGTCAAGCTATGTCAGCGCCTGTCAAAGTCAAGCTATGTCAGCACATGTCAAGGTCAAGCTATGTCAGCGCCTGTCAAGGTCAAGCTATGTCAGCGCCTGTCAAGTCACCACTGCCTGTCAAGCTGTCACCGCCTGTCCAAGTTGTCAGCGTCTGTGACTGCTTTATTGTCGTCATAATAATAAGGGCGTTACATATACTGGTGATTAATGATTAAGACCGTTCAAATATTCATGACCATCATTAATGGATCAACGTTCCATATACTTGACACTGACCATATAAATACATGGTCCAAATCATTATCGCCAACACTTTTTTCCATCTGATCTCAACACACACACAACACCTTAAAGGCAGAGTTCATATACTCTTGCCTTCATCCTCAACATTAATCACCCTAGGTTCGTCAAGAACTTGTTGGGTTTGCACTGTGATCATCACATGAGATCTAAGGTTGACATCACCTAAACCCTAATCTTTGTGTTTGACAATCGTTGCTCGAACAATATTAATTTTAAAAAGTTATTATTTAATAGAGCAAAATTGTTTGCTATTTAAGTATATTTATAATTATAAATATAATATAATAAATGGTCAATGGTTCAATTTAAGATTTTCCAAACAAATAAAAACAAAATGATCTGTAGCTAAACAAACATAAAGAATATAAAGCTTTTGAAATATGGTATTACATGTCTTCTCTTGTAATGGTGACATCAAAAGTTTGCTATATAAAAAGTTAATTTTCTTGGTTTAAAACAACCTCTAGTTAAAATCAGTGTATCTTAGATAAGCTATAGTAACACTATTCTTTGAGCAACATTTGACGAGCTCAAGAAGTTGAGGATTTTAGTTATCTTTACTTTTGTAATCATTTTAAATCTATCAAACTTTTAGCAAGTCTAAGGTATAGAGAAGGTGACTTACAATAATATAGTCCTCACATAAAAGAGTAGAAAAATCTGAGCTATAATATGTGTGTGTGTGTAATGATGATTGATTAATGCCCTTTGACAAACGATCATGAAGATATTTATAGACTCGAGATTTAGTTTTTTCTTTTATGGATCGTGGGTCGCGATTACCCTTTGATGGGCCCTTATATTATGACCCATAAGGTATATATGACGTAAGCATGTAGTTTTGATGTTTGGTCAACATAGAGAATGAGCCGTGTGAAGGTTGACAAAGTTAAACGTAACCGGGTACGTAGTCGAGTAAATTAGCTAAGCTACCTAGCCAAGAGGGTGGCCGAGTCAGACTGTCTAGAAAGAAGGATGACCGTGTAAAATGACGAGCCAAACTGCCTAGCCAAGAGGGTGGCTAAGTAAGTTAGTCGAGCCGTTAAGGTATTCGAATCGGTAGGGGCGATGTTAGATGGCAAATTATTAAACATAAAAAAAGTTGTGGAGAATTGAACACGCGACCACATTGTAGGAATAGATGGTGTTTATTTTTTGTTCAAAAACTCAACTAATTCATAGAAATAGTATATTTCATGCGGTTAAAACCTAAAAAAATCATATTTTTCGTCACAAATTACTACATGTATCAAAATTTTCGCGACGGGGAGCTGCTTACTTTGACCCCTCTAAAAGCGCCTCTCCGTATCGGGATAGACACTTGTGTTCGAATTGGACCATGTGTCAGAGTAATGTGACTTTGTCACCAAGCAGGGTAACCGAGCAACAATGTGCTAACCTGGACATTGTGTCTGAGCAACATGAATCTTGCCATCGAGCCATGTAACCGGGGGTCACAATCTTGACCGAGCAAACCATTAACCGAATATCCTACAAAATGACCTTGTCGTGTATGTAACCGGGCAAAGTGAGTGTGTTCGGTTAACGTGACAAGACATGACTTCTTGTCCGAGTAAAGGTGTTTGTGGCACCAAAAGAACTTCGATATCCGGGTAATATAATTAATTTAAAATAAATAAAATTTATTACATTTTTATTACGTAATCCCGTGAATAACACAAGAATAAGACTACACGGAGTGGTAAGAAAAAAGGGGCGTTATAAGCCCCGTCATCGCCAACTAAGCATCTATAACGCCCCCACACCACTCCGGTGGGGGCGTTATGGGGCCGTTATCAAGGCGTTATGGTGGTGGCGTTTTGGTAGTCACGGCGTTTTGTGGGTGTTTTTTGTGTTTTTTGTGTTTTTTCTTAAATCTCTATCACTCCAAATCATCACAAACCACTCGATCCATTTTCTATCACTCCACATCATCACACTCTATTTCCTAAAATCACACTCTCTCTCCTACAAATCACACTCTCTTTTCTAAAAAAAACCTCTATCACTCCACATCATCATCACTCATCATTCACCACTCCGCATAGCTTAATAAAGTTTACATTTGTTGAAAAACAAAGAACTAAAGACAATAATCATTAATTCAAACGAGATAAGTGAAAGCAACTCTAATAAGATTAAAAACTTAATACTAGTTAATTTATTTGTTCAGGGTTTTCATACTACCAGCCGGGTGGATGATAAAGATAGGAATCAAATGACAGGAGGAGTACTAATCGTGGTGTGGCTGCATTGCATGGCCTTCACGTGTATTTTATGTTTCGCCACGTGTACGACACCTATGCCGACTCCAGGTTCTTTCCTTGTCACTCGCAGCCTCTTGACATCAAATATCATCATTTTGAAACCTTAATTGCAACAACAACAACAATAACAACAATCGTGATCTTCAAAAAGGATGTCGGAAACAACACTACATGATGATCCACCTCACCCGCACCCTCAACCTGCCTCTACAGGTCCGTTAATATTTGCCTACTATTAATAGATTATTCAACAATTAGTTGATTATCCAATCATATGTTTAAAATTAACGAAATTACTATATTGCCTTTGTTATAGATGACTAGCTGAAATCCCTTTTGAATCTATATTTTTTTTTTTTTTGAAACGGCAATTTCTCCTACGGGCCGGTAATGGAGTATCATCGTGCCACCATTACCGGCCACCCCCATGCTCGCCCAAGAGGAAACCTCTGGAGAGGCCTTCACCAGGAAAACCCCTTACCAACCAACCAGGCAGAACCTGATTGGCCCTTTTGAATCTATATTAATGTATATTATTTCGTTTCAGACATTAACTTAATACATAGAAAATCACTCTAAATTTAAATTTTATGTTTAAATTGAATTTAAACATTTACGTTGTGTTCTCAAGTCTGAAAGGAAAGGAAAGGAAAGTAAAAGAAAATATTTATTTAATTTACAATCACCCCAAATATGGCCGGATTGTTTTATTGAATAAAATGTAAAAACTTTACCTCCTAATCCTGTATTATATTTTGAAAATTTTAATAGTTGTTGTTGAAAGACGAGTTAATAAATTAATGACAACAATAAAATGGAAGAACAATTTAGTAATTTTTTTTAATTTTCAACATTAACGAAAAGACCCTAAATGTTTTATATATAGTATAGATATAGATAACAATATACCTTCGAATCCTGTTAGATTTGCTTATCTTCAAAGTTTTGCTTCATCATATATTATTATTGAAATCATGTACTATCTGACTTTATGTTACCCAAAATGGTGAGTCATAAAAGGGTAAAATGGTCCTTTTAATAAATTTAAGGGACGAGTTATAAATTCTAATAGACAAAGAGCAAAATTGAAAGCAAACAAGGAATGAATTTTGTAATATAAGAATTTTAGGTCATTTTGTAATTAATTCGACATTTTGACAACTTATAATGTTCTCTAGTGAGTAAAATTGTAGAATGATATGGAATGGACAAACCAAAATGAACCCTTTTAAGAAAGTGTTTTTCTTTGTAAGAGATGAATAATTTTCATGTAAAACTGAATCAAATTTGTGACTTATGTGAGCTGTTTGGATATCGAAACTGATTAATGCGATTTCGAGAGCAAATCAGATAGTTGGGTGGTTTTTCACTATGATGATTTTCTTATAAGGTAAGGAAATATTAGTCCGTCTTTTACTAAAATTTTGAAAAAAATAAATTAAGTCGTAGTTACTTTTAAGCGGAAGTTTATGTCTTTAGTTCAAATTCAACAAAACTTAGTGAAAGAGCGCCCCGATTGTGCAATTGTACGGATACCTGGTACCTTCCCATGCCATTTTCCCTTTTACATCTTCACTTGAAGATATGTTATTTTGCAAAATCACAAACACATAGTTACATATGCTTCATTAGATAAGGTCCGGAAATTTTGTTATTGATTTTGCAAACCGTCGGAAGTCCTCTTATTGAATATATGGATGTCCATAATACTTATTGGAACACAAAACAAAACACTATGTTTTCAAATCTATGATGCTGATATTAATGCTTTAAATGCATCCTGCAGATGATGTTTACTCCGCGAAAGATGTAATAATGTGGAGGAAGAAGCGTATGAGTATCGGTGTATTGACAACTGCGACGATTTTGTGGGTGGTGATGGAAGTTTATGGCTTCAATTTCATAACCGTAGCTTCTTGGATTGCTATGTTTCTTTTTACCGTTCTCTTCACATGGGCTAATATTTATAGGCTCATCTACAAGTAAGTAATACGGTTATTATGTGTCTTTTTAGTCTTGTTATATGTTTTTCCAAATTTGTATATACCAAAAGTTGGTTAATATGAGAGTTTTATTGTAAATAGTGCATTTGCGAGGTCGCATTCTTGGATTTGGGATTCCAAAGTGTACTATGAATTTTTATTCATTACTCACTTTTAACATTTTTCTAACGTGGTCTGCAGAGAGGAACCAAGGATGTCAGGGATAGGGATATCCGAGGCCACAGCTAACGAAATTGCAACTCGGATAAAGGAATCCTCGGAAGAGTCTACAAGGTGGTTGTTTAAAGTTGGTGCTCAAAGTGAGTGGTATGTCTTTGCGGCTACAGTTGCTGGTCTGTGGCTGCTTTCCGTTATTGGAAGTTTATCAGACCTGATTACTCTTCTCTTTATCGGTATGTATTCCGATATGTGCTTTGTACCTGCCTACCGACCGAGTTTGTATCTTCTAATATTCATGATTAATTCATTGTCGTTGTGCGTAGGTACCTTGGTGGGTATGAGTGTGCCCGTTGTTTGGGTGAAGTATGATAATAAAATAAGGGAGCACGGAGAGAGGTTGCAAATGCAGAGCAAGAGGTTTTACAGCATGATAGATGAGAAAGTTGTGCAGAAACTAAAGAATAAAGTTAATGTCAATGCACCGAGAAAAGAGAATAAGGAGAAGAAAGCTGATTAGAAAACGTCTCTGTAATGTGCCGATGTTGATGTTCTTATATAATAAGGTTATTGTAAATATGTAGATTCGTAAGAGGTCTTTATATCTAAGTTCTATATATTGAACTAGCTTATATGTATTATGCATTTAGACTACATATGAATGTTTAAGTATTTCAAGTATTTTGTTGCCTCATTTGTAATCAAGCGGACGAAACAGGACCCTAGCTGAACTGGAGTAGCCAGAACCTGTATAATGTGCATCCGGTCCACGAGCACTCTGTCTTTAGTAAAAAATGGAGTTTTGTTTTCATTGAAAAGTTTTTCTCAAAAACCTCTATTTGAGCGTGTTTTCTGTTTTTTTGAATTTCCCTTGGAAGTTTTTCCTAAAAAGTGGCTAATTTTCATCGACTAAACACATCCATAGTTGTTGGGTATGAATGAATCATGTCCGCGCAAATGAGGCATAAAACATGTTCGATGAAATATTTATATAGAGTATTTTCTTTTATTTTCCGTTAATGAATAATGTAACGATTGTATTTCGGAAATCGACACTTAATGAGGCAAAAGTGTACATTATATATTTTAGCTTCTGAAATTGATAAAATCACATAGTTTTCTAGAGGAACAAGTCGTTATGGACGTAGTCAACAATCAACTTCGCAAATAGTCAATGAATTATTAGTTGATCAAGTCATTAAACCAGAAACTCAACCCAACTGATCATTGACCTGTAAATTCATCTACTACTACTACCACCAAAACCACAAGTCACAACCGTGATCTACCACCACTATGGAAACAACACCGGTGCACGCCATGAACACAAGCAGCGTTCTCTCCGAGTCGAAGAGGATCGTAAGAGCTAACTACACACACTTCCTCACCTTAGCATCCTTCTTTCTCCCTTTTACTCTTTCTCTTGGTATTGGCCAACTTTTCAACGTCCATCATATTCTAGAGAATCTAGTTCGTTACTTTCTTTGCATCCTAATCGTCTATATCATCACGCTATGCAACATAGCCATGATCACTTATAGCACATACCACGCTCTTTTCGGTCAACCACTCACTTTTTTCACCACCCTCAGGTCCTTAACCTCCTCCTTCTTCCCACTTGTTTGGACCGCAATTGTAGCTCACGTTCTCCTCTTTCTCATCTTGTTAACTTTCCTCCTGCCCGTTGGAGGAATTCTTTTGTTTGTACAAAACCTTGGGTTTGATGTTATTGACTTCAACTCGATTTACTTCGTGTGTTTTTCCATGGTTGTAGGTGTGATTTTAATCGTAATTATGTTCCATTTCTACGTGAATTGGTCATTGGCTTTTGTAGTGGTTGTGGTTGAATCCAAGTGGGGTTTTGCACCTTTAATGAGAAGCTCCTATTTAGTGAAGGGGATGCGATCGGTTTCCTTGTATTTTGGAACAGGTGTTGTGGGTGTGGTGTGGATGGCGTGGATGAGTTCGTTTAATATTCATGGGATCAGTAGTTGGATGTTTATATTGGTCGGGATACTTGCTGCCTTCTTCTTGACGTCGTATTTGGTTACTTTTACTGCTGCCAATGTTGTGTTGTATACTTACTGCAAAGCGATGCATGGTGAATTAGCCATGGAGGTATCTCAAGGACTTGCTCATGAATACGTTAGTTTGCCTTCGGATTATGAGAAGGTTGTCCCTCGTGCTGATATTGTTTTCGTAGCTTGATGATCAAGGTTTAGTAGGTTCGTTTCTATAAATGTGTTAAGATGGTTATGTATTGTAATTCAGTTTTTGGCGTTTGACCGTATAAAATGCTGTAATTTTTATGTGTAATTGATGTATATTATTTTTAACCGCTTTATTTTTAACCCATTGTTTTCACTAACCAAACACATTAAATATAATGATAATATCCATTCCATTAAATAGTATTTCCATTAACATTTCCTTTTCCATTGACTAACACGAACCAAGCACACCCTAAGGTTATTGAAAATATGTAGATTCGTAGAAGGAAATTCTATGTATTGAACTGGATTATATTATTAATAATGTTTTTTTTTGGTAACGATTGTTTAAGTCGGTAAACGTTTCCAACAAATTTCTAACTTTGTACTCAAATTGGCACTATAACAACTCTTGGCATTTAAACTATATATGAATGTCTAAGAACTATATATGAAACTGTCATATGGTGCGTAGAAATGTTTATCAGGCATTTCATCGAACATGTTTTAGGCCTCGTTTGCGCCGATTGGAGTTCAAGCCCGGTTATTATAATGTCCTACGAATTATTATTCGTTTGAATCACATCGAACAAATTATAAGAATATGGCCAATTTCTATATCCTTTCACATTTTGATCCTTCATGTTTAATAAATAATTCTTAGGACATTATGATAACTTGGGTGTGAATGAATTCTGTCGACACAAATGAGGCCTAAAACCTGTTCGATGAAATGCCTGACTAACGTTTCTATCCACTATACGTTCTCAAACAAGATTTTCCAGCAAACTAAGTAAAAAAAATCGTCTTTGGTCACGTGTATCCGTCTTTATTATCTCCATATTTTTCATATTAGTCTTTTCAATTAGATTTTACTATGGTTACCTCGTGTGTTATGTTGCCCGTAGCTATTCTTTCGAGTGTGCCAAATGGTTCGGTCGGCTGGTCCGACCCGTCGAGCTGGGTTTGAAAACATTTTTCTTAATGTACATATGATATATGATATATGAGGATTGGCTCATTTCACTAACGTGTGACTTTAGTCTAATCATAATACTTATGGGGCTGCTATTGACTACAAGGGTTCTTTTGTAGGACTATGGAGTGGATCAAGTTTATGCCTGTTTATTAAGGTATTACTATGCAATAGGCAACTGTCCCAAGTAGCAATAAACTCTTTAACAAACATGGTGTTAGATGACGATATCTTTGTTGCGATTTTAAAGTCTTATGAACAACATTTCATAGAATTTCATGTAATTTTGGTTTCTTGCAA
Organism: Senecio squalidus; assembly: GCA_910822075.1. Taxonomy (NCBI): domain Eukaryota; kingdom Viridiplantae; phylum Streptophyta; class Magnoliopsida; order Asterales; family Asteraceae; genus Senecio; species Senecio squalidus. The sequence goes on along the minus strand of CAJVGC010000590.1, from coordinate 24,447,847 downwards.
ATCCGTCACACATTGTACTGACACAGAAAATTTTATCGTGACTTTCTGGTTGTCTCTTTCATAATTAATTAATTAGTACATGTTATAGATCGATTCAAACCATTGCGCGTCTTTTGGTTTTGAATTTGTCTTTCATGTAATGTCCCCGGAAGTTCGTTGAACGAATGTATAACATACGCTTCCGCGTGGACCAATGAGGGCCACACAGTATGTACAACGATCTAGTAAGTCAATAACTATTAGGCATTCAAGGTTTCATTTTTCTTAATAGTAGTTAATTAGACATTAACTGTATTATAAGTTTATTGATGCAATATAATCTCAATTGAGGAAATGTACACCATGGAGATGAGACCGTTGCAAATAAAGGAAATGGTTGCTATATTTATAATTTTAGACATCATCGGGGATCGACAAATGGATTTTGATGGTCCCGTACGATAATTATAAACGAAGCACCTTTTACTTTCTTGGATCCTCCATTGGACGTCATACAATATTGCAATCTTGCAGGTTTAAAACCTAGTTTATTAACAAGCCAATGAATAATAATAATAGGAAACAATGTGTAAACACTAATGTATAAACATTGTCTAGGTATTTTGCTCCATATTTGCATATTGTGTTTTTTGAAAGAGAAAAAACTATTTTAGATGTTTGGATAAAACTCCATTTGAGTTTATTTTATTAAAAAACCCCTCATTTATTTTATTTATTATAAGGCACTAGCCTAGGTGTTTATTTCATATCCTGCTTATTTTGTAACACATTGGGTGTTTGGTTAGTGGGTATGAGATGGGGAAACGAGTTTATAAGACTAGTGTCAATGGTATGAACAGACTACCGTCAGTTACGTGTCGGAAACCGATATCCGTTGGCACCAAACTCTTCAGTTCAATTTTGGTCGTTATACCGACGAGATTTGTAGAGCCCAATCAATTAGATATCATTTTATGTGTGTGTGTTTATGTAAAAAATTAAATATTGTGTGACTCTAAAAATATTAAGTGACGCCATATTTAGTCGGTTAGATATGTCTATTGATGTGGCGCTAGATTAACAAAAACTAAATTTATTGGTTGGCCTAAATCAATACTACAATATAAATAATCTCTTTTAACATCTTAATATCTTAAATTTTAAGTAATTGAAATTACCTTAATACCCTTAATCTATATTTATTATTATTTAAGTCAAACAACACTCTCTTTTCTAATTAATTTAAAAAAATTTAACATCTAACAAAGTAACTTATAATTCCTATGAAATTAAAAAAAAAATTAAAATACTTTCTATTTAATTTAAAAACTTTCAAAATTATAAATTTTATTTTATAACCTCATAAACTTAAAATAATTAAAATATTATGCATTTTTTTTCTACTAAAATACGTATACTAAATCTACACTATAATATAATCTATCTCTACTATATTATAAAACATTTCTCACATAGTCTTAATTCTCTAGAAGCTTAGTAACTGAAATTACTTAACTACCGTTTTATATCTCTCAGCACATATCATTATTCAAAATAACTTATAATTAAATAATTTTGGTTAATAAAGTTTTAGCCTTGTAGAGTAAATGAACGGAAAGATACTTTAAACATGTAGACTTAGAAGTGTTTATTTACCATAATAACAATAACCATTTTCGTTTATATTGATTAAAGAATTTATGATTGGAAAACAAAACTGACATGTAAGTCCATACCGTAATTAACGGTATTTATTTGTTAACAAATGGGTCAAATTCATAAAAAAGTTCGATTACAAACCATGCAAAAATTGATGGAGAATAGGAAGTCGAAAGAGGTTCATCTTAAAAATGATTCCTAAGTTTGTTTTGTAATTTGTTTGATGGAGAATGGGAAGTCGGGTCAACACATACACACTTATGTCACACATGTTGGTCCTAATTGTACTTGATGAGGTTTCATATGCTAAAAATGTTTATTTGTTTATGTTTAAGTGTAGGGTTGAAAAGAATAACTGAACTATCTGAGATCAGACCTTAAGAAAGGGTTGGGTATCCTCTCAAGAATAAACCATCATTATGGTTATACATGCTCAAATAGGTATTTACTCATTTTCTTTAAAAAATATGAGACCATTTTATACTATCTTTATCTTTTAAAAGCTCTTACTTATAGGTAGGTTTATTTGTCATTACAATGTTATGTTTTAGATGGTCAACAATTGCAAGAAGCTTACCAAGAAGAACCGATAACGAGATATAAAACTATTAGAGAACTCAATTCAAGAAAAAAAGTGTAAAGTGAGTTTGAATCAATCAACAAATAGAAAAAACGACTATTGATGGACAAATGTTTTAACAAGTACAAGGACAACAAGAATTGCAACAAACTATATTTTCTATCTTTTAAAAGTTCGTATCTATACGTATCTTCACGTTTTACATTATGATTGGAGTTTAAATACATTTTATGTTTTTATCGTTTTGCGTATTTAATTTTTGTAGTAAAATATTCGTAATATAATTATATCAAATATAGTTTATTATCCCCGCTGCACCATGCGGATACTATACTATATTATAAATGGTCAACCTAGTTTAATTGTTTAGTTTACAGGTTTTGATTTAAAAATTGAAATCAAACCTATCATTTTAGGTTAACTTCAAAGCTATCTCACTTAATGGATTTGAAAACCCATTCCCAGTGGAATATCATACAAATCTAAAATGATTTCAAATTTCAAACCATATTATATACCAAAGACCCCCTTAATGGCTTGACTTTTAAGTTTTGACCCTATTTAAAAACAATATCAGTTTTATATTAATATCGCTTCTATGAAACGACCAATTGACTAGGTATAACAACTTGTATAAATCATGACTTCTATCATCTTATCCTAAAAGATACGTATTCAAAACGCTACCGTATTCCAGAAGTATAGGAGGATTTGGTGATGAATAAGTAAAAGACACGAGTCCAAAATGATTACGCTTAGAGTGTTTTTTCAAAAATTATAAACTCCATATATATAAAGTTTTCAAAAGTTTTAACTCATGTTTTTCCGTTACGTAAAAAGTATGAATTTTTTCTATTTTATGTACTTTTCGTAATTATGTTAAAACTCAATTTGGATATGAAATTAATGTTTTTGTTGAAAACCATGATACACATACCAAAACACAAAGAAACTAAACAACCAATGAATTACTTATCATAAACCACAAACTGAATTACATAAACAGCCTCACTACATATTCTCTCATCACTCTCTAATATCATAATCTGGACATCAGGAAGATATCTTCTAAACTCTTAATCACACCAGATTCACACACTTTACTTCTTGAGCAATTGTAACTAATAATACAAAGAAAAACTAACAAACTGTAATAAACTCTATTTTTTGTTATGTGACTGCACACACCATCGATTGGTATTTATAGCCAAAAGACTTTGACCTAACAGATTCAACAACCTCACTTCACAGCCCTTTAACATATTGAATTTGCACTCTAGTCCTCTTGGCTCCTTTATTCAGTCTTGACACTTTCAGCCCCTTAAGTTCCAAGCTTCTGCATATTAACCACATACAACATTCCAAGTTATCATTTATCATTAACACATTTCTTGATAACGATTATATTTTAACATCCCCCTTAATCTTTATCACGAAATATGTTAAATAGTTTCAGTTTTGAGCACAGATAATCATGTCTATCAGCTGCTAATCCCTTTGGAAAAATATCCGCTATATTTTCAGCAGATTCTATTTTTTTCACATCAACTACCCCACTTATAATCTTTTCCCGTACAAAATATAAGTCAATCTCAAAATGTTTAGTACGTTCATGAAAAACTGGATTAGCACTTATTTGAATTGCAGATTTGTTATCACACCATACTTTTACAGGTAATAAGGATGAAATGTTTAGTTCTTGAAATATTTTTAGTACCCAAATCACCTCACACACAACTGAAGCTAATGCCCTGTATTCCGCTTCAGTTGTGGATCTAGACACCGTGGATTGTTTTTTACTTTTCCACGAGATAAGACTATTACCGTAAAATAAAGCATACCCGGTTACAGACCTTCTAGAGTGTAGACATTTACCCCAATCAGCATCAACATAAGCATACAACAACGGGTTTTCATGTTTAGAAAACATAATACCTTGGCCTGGACATTTCTTAAGATATTTGAGAATTCTAAACGCAAGTTTTAAGTGTGACGACAATGGAGCATGCATAAACTGACTTAGACATTGCACTGAATATGATATGTCCGGTCTAGTAATCGTTAAGTAAATTAGTTTCCCAATTAACTTTTGATAGTATGTCACATCAGTTAACAACCTGTCATTTTTATCACTGTTGTCCTTATCCGTTATAGTTAGATTTGTTTCAATTGGTGTATTAATTGGCTTACTTCCAATCATACCAAATTCATCCAACAACTCTAAACAATATTTACGTTGTGACAAACACAATCCATCATTATTTACAAGGACTTCAATACCTAAGAAATACTTCAAATTTCCAAGATCTTTTATCAAGAACTTAGTTTTCAAATATTGTTTACACTTTTCTATTTCAGTAACTGAATTCCCTGTTATAACGATATCATCTACATATACCAGCAGAACTATAAACACACTATCAAATGATTTAACAAATAAGGAATAATTAGTTTTGCTTTGTATAAACCCATTTTCAGTTAAGGACATTGTTAATTTTGCATTCCATTGTCGTGGTGCTTGTTTTAGCCCATACAAAGATTTTCTCAATTTACATACACGATCATCAGTTTCATTAAAATACCCTTGAGGTAGAGTCATATAGACTTCCTCATTTAGATCCCCATATAGAAACGCATTGTTAACATCTAGTTGAAAGATTGGCCAATTGTTTTGAACAGCTATACTAAGTAAACACCTAACAGTCACAATTTTCACGACCGGTGAAAATGTTTCGTCATAGTCTATTCCTTCTTTTTGACTCTAACCTTTTGCTACAAGTCTAGCTTTATATCTTTCAATTTCACCACTAGATTTGTATTTTATTTTAAACAACCATTTACATCCTATAGGGATCCTATGAGTCGGTCTTTTAACAACATCCCAAGTACCATTTCTATATAACGCTTCCATTTCCACATTCATAGCATTTATCCAATTTATATCTTTACACGCATCAGCAAAGCAAGTAGGTTCGACAGATTTATTTAAGCTACTAGTAAAACAAAAATTATCATGACTCAAATAATAATAACACACCACATTGTTCACATTATATTTAACCTTTCCTCCTACAACAAAGTCATTAAGATGCTTGGGAAAAACAGTTTTTCTAGATGTTTTTCTAATAGACGACTCAGTTTCAACATCACTTAACCCCTCAGAAATTTCAGTGTTATTAACATCACAGTTTTGTTCATTGGCTGCATGGACTATATCAGTTGGTATCAAGAACTTGGGTGTAGCATCTATAGCATCTGTTTCAATAGGTTCTTGACCCAGTTCAGTATAATCCATGCCTCCTAATGTACTTGTTTCACGTTCATCATTTTCTTCTAAACTTACTTTATCATCATTGGGAGTTATCAGTTCTTCATATTCATTAAAAAACTTAATATGATCAGATTCTGTAACAACAGCATCAATAGAACCCGTATTCAGTTTAAATGGAAATATTTCTTCATAGAATTTAACATCTCTTGAAAACATTGCAGTTTTAGACTCAATACACCAAAGTTTGTATCCCTTTTGCACACCAGAATAACCAATCAGAATGCATTTGTATGATCTTGACTCAAACTTGTCATGTGAATTTAAAATTTTTGCAAAACATAAACACCCAAAGCACCTCAAATGACTTAAGTTTGGTTCACGACCATATATCATACAAAAAGGAGACTTACCACATAACACAGAAGTAGGCAACCTATTTATCAAGTAGCATGCAGTTAGAATACAATCAGTCCACAAATAGAGAGGAATACCCCCCTGAAACATAAGGGATCTAGCAACATTCAAGAGATGCCTATGTTTCCTCTCTACAACACCATTTTGCTGAGGTGTATATGCAATTGATGTTTGATGAATAATTCCATTAATGTCACAAAATGCATTCATCTTTTTATTTACAAACTCACGACCATTGTCACTTCTGAAAATCTTAACAGTAGTATTAAACTGATTTTTCAGCAGATTTACAAAAGTTTCAACATTTTCAAACACTTCCTCTTTAGTTTTAAGCAAATGAACCCAAACAGCCCTAGTGAAATCATCCACTATGGTTAAGAAGTACTTGAATCCTTCTTTAGAGGTCACCTTATAAGGGCCCCAAACATCTAAGTGAACAATATCACCAAGGTGTTTAGTTTTGTGTTCACTAATTGGAAAAGGTTCTCTAGTTTGCTTTGCCTTGTGACATATGTCACAAGGTAATAAAGATTCATTTCCTAATTGCAATTTTTCTTTTAATGTATGCATTACACCTTCAGCAGGGTGGCCAAGTCTATGGTGCCAAGTGTATTTAGAGAGTAAACATATATGCATACAATTAGACATAGCAGAATCACCTACCATACATTTATCAAACACATACAGGCCTCCATAAACACTACCAGTCCCCAAGGTCTTTCCCATCACATTCCCTTGAGGTAAATCCTGAATGAAACACTTAAATTCATTAAATCCCACAAACTTCTTGCTGTCTCTAGCTATTTTATACACAGACAACAGATTGACACTATATTCAGGTACAACTAGCACATCATACAGCATAACATTATTATTAAGTCTGTAATTCCCTATTCTTTTTATTTTTGCATTAGTTCCATTAGGGTGTTCAACAACCAGATTCAGATCAGAAATATCAACAATATTTTCTAAGTTTTCATTTGAATTCACATAGTGTTGATTAGCCCCTGAATCAATAACCCAACCAGAACAGTTCATTTTAAAGCAATCAGTCTTAACAACATTGCAAAGCATACCTGCCATATTGGACTTAGGGCCATTCATACTACCTTTATCAGATATCAAACTCATTAATTTCTTAACCTGTTCTTCTGAGAAGGAAAAACCATTAGAAGAGGATGATTGTGTATCAGTAGTAGCATTGCTATTAGAGAACCTTTGGTTTTGATTCCTATAATTTGTACCATTATTATTATTATTTCTTTTTTGAAGATTTGGTGGAAAACCAATAATTTTGAAACATCTATCCACTGTATGTCCTGCCATACCACATTCTGTACATTTAAGTTCAGGATTTCTCAAATTTCTTTTGTTATTAAATGTATTTCCACCATTAAATTTATTAGCAACAAAAGCAGTATTCTGTGACTTTTTTCCAGTATCAGCAAGTCCATTATCTCTATGAGATTCTTCTCTAGAGATAATTGAAAATGCAGTTTTGACAGAAGGTAAAGGTTCTCTAGTTAGCAAATTACTCCTAATAGGAAGATACACATCATCAAGACCCATAAGAAATTGCATAAGTTTTAACAATTGACCATGCTCAACAAAATCTTTAGCCCCAGAACAAGTACAAACAGGCAATTTAACTAAAGCATCATATTTTTTCCAAAGAGAATTCAGTTTATGATAATATTCTGAAACAGATGAACCACTTTGTGTTAAAGAATTTATTTTATGATGCAAATTGAACACAACAGAACCATCTATTTTATCATAGGTTTCTTTTAACTCATTCCATAAACTAGTAGCATTTCTAGAAAAAATTTGACCAACATATAGCTCTTCAGATATACTACCAAGTAACCAAGACAACACAACAGCATTACATCTATCCCACTGTTTAGCAAGAATTTCATCATCCTCATCTTTTAAACAAGTACCATCAATAAATCCCATTTTATTTTTAGTTTCTAAGGCAAGCAGAACAGCACAACTCCAAACATTATAATTTTCAGTGCCTTTTAATTTGAAATTAACTAATGGAGTATTAGAAATATCACTAGCATGCAAGTATAAAGGATCACCAAAGTCCAGCCTGCTGACTAAAGTAGTACTTATTTCACTGTCTTCTTTGTCAGCAGGTTTTGGAGGAGTCACCATATTTGCAACAAAAAACAATCACAGCACACTCACAGAAATACAACCACCACAAGAAACCAACAAAAATACAGCACAATAGCAGAGCAAACTAAGCACAGAACAACAACAAAACAGAATATAACAATTCACAATGCAGATGCACCTAAAGAACAGACCTAGCCAGGGGCAGGGAGTATTTGGAACGTGTCAAGCCAGAGGCCAGCAGTCCAATTCAAGTCTTAACTAGCGTTCTTATCTAGGTCCGTATGACAAAAGCCCCTATTGTGCTGGGCCAGGACTTACTCCCAACACAATAGTGCACAAAATTACACTAAATGCACAAGAACAGAGAGTAAAAGAAAGATAACAGTTAACCAAATAACCAAATAACCACAGAAATGAAAAACAGAACAAGAAAACTAACAAGAGGCTCCTGATTATGGTCCAAGTATAACACCAGGGGGCAGTTGATCCCTACCCGACGTGGAAACACCCTGATGTAGGAACTTGCCACAATTCAAGAAAGGATAGAAGGACTTACAGAGTAGTCTCAAGAAGATAAACAATCACAAACTAGAGCCTCACCCAAAGTAAACACAGCGGAAGACAAATGTTACCGGTACACCAGAATACGTTAGGGTTTCACAGAGAGAAACCCTCACCCTACCAACCAGGTAGCCAACAATCACCAATCACCACAAAAAAACAACAATAAGAAACCCTAGATCCGGTCAAGAACACACCAGATCTAAACACCAAACCACTCGATCGAAACTGTGAACACACCAGATCTGAATATCAAACCACCAGATCGAAACAACCACCGCCAGAATCAAAAATCTACCCCAAATCGGACCAGATCTACCACTAGCAACCCTAATCGAACTAAACAATGGAAATCGAGAGCCGAAGCTCTGATACCATGTTGAAAACCATGATACACATACCAAAACACAAAGAAACTAAACAACCAATGAATTACTTATCATAAACCACAAACTGAATTACATAAACAGCCTCACTACATATTCTCTCATCACTCTCTAATATCATAATCTGGACATCAAGAAGATATCTTCTAAACTCTTAATCACACCAGATTCACACACTTTACTTCTTGAGCAATTGTAACTAATAATACAAAGAAAAACTAACAAACTGTAATAAACTCTATTTTTTGTTATGTGACTGCACACACCATCGATTGGTATTTATAGCCAAAAGACTTTGACCTAACAGATTCAACAACCTCACTTCACAGCCCTTTAACATATTGAATTTGCACTCTAGTCCTCTTGGCTCCTTTATTCAGTCTTGACTCTTTCAGCCCCTTAAGTTCCAAGCTTCTGCATATTAACCACATACAACATTCCAAGTTATCATTTATCATTAACACATTTCTTGATAACGATTATATTTTAACAGTTTTCAGTGTGATAATGGGAAATTTTTTTTGACAATACATCTTTTCACAATCTTTTTAATCAAAATGGAATAAAAATGCGCTTTTCATGTCCTTACGCTTCCCAACAAAATGGTAAAGCGGAACGCACTATTCAAACGGTTAACAATATCATTCGAACAATTCTTTTTCAAGCATCGTTGCCAAACTTCTTTTGGGCTGAAGCACTCAATATGGCGTTTCACACCCTTAATTTGCTTCCAAATACTACGCTTGATTTTCACACACCGTTTGAGGTACTTTTTGGTTTCTTTCTACATACTCACATCTCTAAGTCTTTGGGTGTCTTTGTTACCCAAACCTGTCATCCACCACTCCACATAAACTTGCAGCAAGATCCACAGCCTGCGTCTATCTTGGTCCTTCCAAAGATCATAAAGGCCACCGGTGCTTTGACCCTATCACTCGTAGAGTCATAATTTCCCGTCATATTGTTTTTGATGAGTCTTATTTTATGTATCCCACCTTTAATTCTGAACCCTAGTTTCCGAGTATAAGATATTCTCCTTGTCTAATGATGAACTCTCTCTTCTTCTTCTCTCTCGGCTCTTTGATCCTACGACCGGTAACACGGTTCCTAACACTGCTACTCAGCCACATCGTCAAAATAATGCACAACTTCCCCCTCAACCTAACGATGGTCCACACCAGCTTCCGCCGATTGACGAACCTCCTTCTCCTCCTCATGCGGATGTTACTGCTGCTTCTTCTTCACATCACATGACTACTCAGTAAGAGTGACTGGTTCTAAAACCGCGTCAAATCTTTAATATTTCTACTTCTACAACTTACTCCCCTATTCCCCGATTAGCAGCTCAATCATTATGCGATCCTCGTTGGAAATCATCCATGGATTCTGAGATTTTGCTCTTAAAGCTGATGATACGTTTGACTTGGTTATCCCTCCTCCTCGTACCAACATCTTCGGCTCACTTTGGTTATTTCGACATAAGTTCGACGGTGATGGTCGTTTTCAACGATACAAAGCTCGCCTAGTTGCTCAAGGTTTTTCGCAACAACCTGGTTTGGATTTTGACGAGACATTTAGTCATGTTGTCAAACCATCTACCATTTGAATCGTCTTGAGTATCCTTGTCTCTCGTTCATGGCCAATTCATCAACTTGATGTCAGGAATGCATTTCTTCATGGTGACTATCAAAAGTTATCTACATTAAACAAACTTCTGGATATGTTCATCCTTCCTTCCCTAATCATGGGTGTCGGCTTAAGAAGGCGTTATATGGCCTTAAACAAGCCCCTAGAGGTTGATATCAACGGTTTGCTGTCTACATTACCTCACTTGGGTTTGTTAGCAGATAGTCTGATACCTCTTTATTCATTTGTCGTTGAGGCATCGAGACTATCTATCTCCTTTTATATGTTGATGACATTATTCTCACTGTCTCGTCTGCGACTCTAGTTCAGCAGGTTATTTCTCGTCTATCTCAAGAGTTTTCCATGACTGATCTTGGTGATCTATCCTATTTTTTGGGGTATTTCGGCCAATCACTCTTCATCAGGTCTTTTTTTATCTCAAACATCATTTACCCGCGATATTCTTGACAGAGCTGACATGGCATCTTGCAACCCATGCAACACTCTTGTTGACACAAAGTCTAAACTCCCTGGAACACCTGTCTCTGATCCTACATTATATCGCGGTCTTGCTGATGCATTACAATATCTGACGTTCGCTCGTCCTGATATTGCTTATGTCGTCCAACTAGTCGGTCTTTACATGCATGATCATCGTGAGCCACATTTCAATGCTCTTAAGCGTATCCTTCGATATCTTCAAGGGACACTTACTCACGGTCTTTTTATTCAACCCTCATAGTGGACAAATTAGTTGCTTATACTGATGCAGATTAGGCAGGATGTCCTAAGACTCGTCGTTCCACGTCAGGTTACAATGTATTTCTTGGAGATAATCTTATCTCGTGGTCCTCAAAGCGTCAACATGTTGTGTCTAGATCTAGTGCTGAAGTTGAGTATAAGGGTGTAGCCAACGTTGTTGCTGAAGCATCTTGGTTGCGTAATCTTCTGTTAGAACTTCATTGTCCACTCACTCGTGCTACTGTTGTCTTCTGTGATAATGTGAGTATCGTGTATCTTTCTTCTAACCCAATACAACACCAACGTACCAAACATGTTAAGATAGATTTACACTTTGTTAGAGAACAAGTTGCCATTGGTCAGGTCCGTGAGCTTCATGTTCCCTCAGCCCATCAGTTTGCAGACATATTTACTAAAGGATTACTCTCGCAGTTGTTCTTCGATTTTAGGTCCAGTCTGAGCATTCAGGCGCCTCCTGCTCGGATTGCAGGGGGTATGTTAATTATAGATGTAATACGATAGTATTTATATATTTATGTTTGTATATTGTATAGTATATAGCGTAGGGGCTGCTATATAAAGTGTAACTTTATTTATATGAGGATCAATAGAGAGTAACCCTATTAGGGTTTTACACTCATTCAATATGGACCCGTTTTAAATTTGAAATTGTTTCCCTTCATCATGTATTGCCCGTTTTATGCTTTCAGTTTCATACTATCCAAATTGACCCACAATCATAATTTAAATGCCCAAACTAAACCGAAATTATGTCTTTGGGCCAAGATTGTCAGGTACAAGTTTTTGTGACTTTGAGTTTTGATGTTTCATGTAAAATTACTTCAACCATTGAAGAAAAGCTCTTAAACATACTCAAAGGTGATGTTTATCAAACTCCTTAATTTCAGTTTTAATAATTGTCTTTTTCAAGTGTGCAATACGATATTGAAAATGTGTAACCACGATGTCTTTTACTAGTAAAAAAAAAACACAGATTACAAAATCATGGAAACTTTCCTCTAGTTTTCAATTCTTTGCTTCAAACATATCTAGATATCTAATCACGATGACAAGTATTTGCATATAATCCCATCTAAAAGTAAACTATATTAATTAGCAAATTGTTCAAAGTCCAAATTTGGTACAAAGCTAGTTCAACAAAACAATGCACGACTAATTATACAATACAGAAATTAAAGTAAATGTTTTATTCGATGTAATTTACAAATGTTAAGTTATTCAAATATCGTCACTTAAAAATTTACCAGGAAAATTATTAACATATCTTTAAATGGAAATATTAATGAAACTAAAAAATTGATATGAGGTTTCAAAAAGTAAAAACCGCGGAACCGAACTCGGTTGAAGAGGAACGCAGAAACAACCTGCACGCGTGTGCCGAGCAGTGTCTTTTTTTTCTTTCATTTCGATCCTTTATGTTTAAGAAATGTTTTCATTTAGCCCTCGAAGTCCTAAGTTTTCTAAATATTCTATTCTTATGTAATTATGCAAAATTCTCCATCATAGTCCACTAATCTGAACGTGTGTGCCGAGTAGTGTATCTTGATGCATGGGCGCATGGCTTCTACGTAATTATGCAAAATTCTCCATCATAGGCCTCTAATCTGAACGGGAAAAAAACTAGGTAACTACAATTGATACACGAAGAAAGAACCTGGTACTCGATTGTCGGAAAAATGGAAGTTACAATGGAAATTTCATGAACATGTATACTTTCTCATATATATCTTAGAAATATATAACCCAAGTTGTTGAAAATATAATATTGTCGAGACTTTATGATTGATATTTCGATTTTTAAAAGACCTAATCAATTTTATAGAAGTGTCTAATTTGGTGTTAATGTTTCCTTTAAAGTTAATTAACCCAAGATTGTTGCAGAAAAACTATGCAAGACTTACTACATGAATTTACACGTAAACTTGAACTGAAGAAAAAACATTTGTTTATTATTAATTACTTATTAGGTTATACAAAAGTTGTTGGCCTGTCGTTTGTTTCTATGTTGATCTTGAATCTGCTTACTCACACACATACATACATATTTGCTTGATACCGTTTGACATCAGATTTGGGTATATATATCACTCTATCAGGGGCATTTACTTGTAGCGACGGAGCTAGAATCTTTGTTTAGCTAGCCACTTCATAACTAGAATGAGTAACTACCCGGTTCATAATTAGAATGAGTAATGTTGTAATTGGAATTGAAATTAGTGGGTTGGTGATTCAAAAATATACTAAGATTCGATTACCACCTTGCAATATTGTTGAAGGCATTTATCGACTTAAAATAAGTCATTTATTAAAAAAGAAATTATATGGTTTTGTGTTTTGGAAAGTATATGTAACATGTCCCTTATCATACGGTTTTATAAAGAGTTTGTATCATACGGTTTTATAAAGAGTTTGAATATCATGGATATAAATATGGTGACAATATATACCAGCTTATAATATCATATTTAATTTATGGATTAATTTTGAATATAATAAATTATTATATATTTTATATGAATAATAATACCGTGTCCACTCTGACTCTCTCTATATATATTAAGAATGCCAAGTTTTACAAAATTACATAAAGAACTGTACGTGTTGAACATTGAGAGAGAACCTGTCATTTTGAAATAGATTTGTGTGAACAAGTTACATTGTTTCTACTCACGAGAGTTGCAGATTAAAGCTATACCTATTCAATACTGTTTTCAGGAAAATTCAAGGTACACATTTTATTTGTTTTATTATCTGGTTATCACATATAATTAACCTGTGAAATTAGAAGTCACGTTGGTTCGTGTTATGGGATTATATTCCGCGAAGAGGATTTGTGCTTGTGGGTCGGGGTGTGTATAGCTCTTATATCCCGTATATTATTGGTCATCTTATTTCAAACATGTTAAAATAGATTCACTTGATAGGTATTCTTTTTTGTTAAAGGTTTACGGGAGCTTACCTGGTCTTAAGTTTGTGTTATATTTCAAAACTTTTGTTGGTTGTCAGTTTGATAAGGGCTTATTCGAAAAATATACCATAAAACAATAAACTCATGGAAGGAGCTTTTATAACATTAAGTTTTATATATTTTTTTTATATTTATAAGCTATAGGGGAAGGATCCAATAAGAACTAAAAAAAATAAAAACTATAAGAACTAATATGAATCGTACAATTTATTATATGTTGTAGGTGGCTTTTATTTAACAAACAAGCTAGGGAAAAATGTTACAAAACTGAATGATAGAATATAACAATGAATCTTGTACGTTTTCGGTCCCAAATAACTTGTGAGCATTAATTTAAACTCACGGTTATGCTTATTTATGTTTTTAGTATGCATCAAATATTGAAATAACTAATGTGAAAATTCAATAAGTTTTCATCACTGTGCATCACGAACTTATTATAATTATTATTATTGTTATTATTGTAGAAGTAATTATTTTATTCATCGTTATCAAGAAAAACTTGTGCATCAATTTATTGTGCATCGCTTAAGTAATAAAAACAATAATTTCTCCTCAATTACTACTTATATATGCACCGACCAATTTGTTTTGTGCATCACTAATATATTTTGTGCATCGATTATCGGTATCATCATTATCAGCTATAAAAAATCTGTGCATCATATTTCTTCTTCTTATATATAACAAATAACAGAGTTCGACTAATCCCCAACCAAAAAAAGTTAAATATATAGTATTCATGATCACATTAGAATATTTATGAATAAAAAATAATCACTAGTTTTTAATTGTTTTCTGTAATCTAGGCAAATAATTCATAAGGAAATTAATCTTTGAGTGGCTGTGTGTTTTAGAATTGAGGTGAGAACCCAAACTAAGCAAAATTTTCATTTTCTTGATGGGGTCGAGAAAATGAGTAAAGAATTAATGAAATAATGATAGAACAAAACTGTTAGAGTTTTAATTGAGAGAATAAAGTGTTATTAATAAAAATAGGGAGATACAAAACTCTCAAATAAATAGATATTGACTATAATGCCCTTGATCATGTTTTTGAAATTAATGATTGTGATTGGTTCTTGCTGTTATTACGAAGTTAGTGGTTCTTATTTAATCCGGTTTCATAAGCTATAACTCTAATTATTTTGTCAAATATGTTTTTTAACAATATACTATGATCAAACTCTAGCTTAAGCTATAACTAAGGCACTGATTGGTTTCGCCAAACATTTTATATATATATTTTAATGAGAAAAGTTTAATAAGAAAAAGTAATAGAACAAAATAATTATTAAAATATAAACTAAATTTTTGAAATGATAAATTTATAAAAAGTTGGGGATGTTTAACATCAAACTATACAGGAAAGGGTTACTATAAAAATGAATTGAAAATAGGAAGAATATGAAAAATTGTGGTAGTGATATGTGACATTTTTGAAAAAAAAAATTTAATAACAAAATAATATTTTTAATAAAAAAAATAATTTTAGAAGAAAAAAAAAGGTCGAATTTTTTTTGGGGAGAAAAGAAAAAGCTTTTGGTCCGAATGAAGTTATGCACGAGAAATTTATCAAAATTGATGCACAAAAAATTCATTTTTTAAATATTATTTTTCTATTAAATAAAATAAAAAAAATAATTTTTTTTTTTTTGAAATCTTATCTAAATATGTTACATGTCACTTATTTTTTCCTACACTTTTAATTTTCAAACTGTTATTATATAATATCCTAATCCAAACTATATAATACGCAAACACTAATCAAAATGATAACTATAACCAGTTAGAGCGTATACAGTCATAACACCAACCACATCAACATAACTCATTCTATAACATATCACTAAAAATACCCTCAAATTATAAAAAAAAAAAAACTCTGAACTTACCATTTCTAAAAAACAAAAAACAAAAAATTAAAAAAAAATACACATAACACACACGTACACGTCCCATCTCAAGCCACGGAGGCTTGACACCCGGCGATAACAACCATGACTGTCTTAGTTACCAAATTAAAATTCTGTTATAGAGGAAACCTCCCGCCTTGATCGTTTCAATTTCCCGGGAAACCCTTTTAAAAACGCTTTCAGATTCATACGCGCAAATTTATACTTTTATCATTTCCAGGTATTTTCCTTTCTGATGATTAATTTCTTCAATTCAAGTTTTCCGATCTATAAGTTAGAATCACAAGGTCATAAGCTACTGTTGTTTTCGCATTACGGAGTCCAAACTTTTCTTTTAATTTCTTCGGTTTTGTATTATTGATATTTACTTTACTCTTTTGTATTTTACAGATGGTAGCAATAGATACTAATGAGTTAGCTCTAGGAACAGTATGGTTTGAGTTACGGGAAGCGCTGGTATTCCAGATGAACCAAACTGCTAACTTTAGAACCGTACTTAAGCGGATACAGAACTCGTTAATGAACATTGAGCCAATATTTTATGAGAAGGATAGATTGAGTAGAGTGTTGGACCGTCCTGAAAATGAGATTGAAATGTTTATATTTTACGTGGAGAAAGGGAAAGAAGTTGTTATGGAATGTTCGAGGATTAAATGTTGGAATGTGTATAAAAAATTTGTTCACGCGAATGAGTTGATTCGTTTGGATAATCAGATATTGTGGTTCTTTCGTGTTGAATTGGAGGAGAAGATGAGTATTAGTACGAGGAGTCTGGTTGGGATTTATGCGTTGAGTGATAAGATGGATCAAGTACTTTCAATCGTTAATAAACGTGCAGGTGGATTCTCTGGCTCTTGCAGTGTTCCGGGACTACCGGATGTCATTATTGGATTGGATTCTCATCTTCAAGAATTGAAACGTAGGCTGCTCAAAGATGACAGTAACCAGGTGTTGACGATTTCTGCTCCAGGTGGTTGTGGGAAGACTACATTAGCGAAGATGCTTTGCCATGATAACGAAATTAATGGTATGAGCTTATTCATCATTGTATTTACTGTTTTCCCAATGTGAACATTATTATTATTAAAAAAAAAATAGACATTGTACGTACCATCTTAACTAGTTTTAGTTGTATTATATAAACGGATAGACAGTTGGTGAAATACATTTAATATTGACTATCGTGTGCTTGTATTTGTTCAGGCATTTTTGGGGACAACATCTTTTATGTTACTGTTTCCAGAACGACATCTCTTAAAACCATTGTCCAGAAACTATTTGCACATCGTCTCAATGAAAATTATTATGAGTTCCGAACTGATGAAGAGGCCAAAAACCAACTAGAGAACATGATGAGTCAAATGGGATCAGAAAATATATTGCTGGTCCTGGATGATGTGTGGTCTGGATCTGAATCGCTTATTCAGGACCTTAAATTCCCAATACCAGGATTCAAGATTTTGGTTACATCTAGGTTTGTTTTATCAAGATATGGTTCTACTTATGAATTGAGCTTGTTAAATAAGGAAGACGCACGGACCCTTCTTTGCTATACTGCATTTCCGGTGGATGGGATTCCCGTTGATGTGCCAGATGATCTTGTGAGCAAGGTACAGATTTGAAAACCAGTTTCTTGATCCTTGAGAATGGCATACAAGTGGAAATTTTGATCTATTTATTTATGAATTTGTCTATCTCTAGCGGGTCAAATAGCAGGTCAAATGGGTCATATGAAATAATTTAGCCAAAGGGGGATGGGTTGAAAGCCACCCAAAAGCAACTTCCGAAATCCTTTTAAGGGCTTTAACTTTTGTTTGTAAACTAGTTGAAATAGCTTTTAAAAGGGTTTGGGCTTTTGAGAATCAAATACATAAATACCCTTTGTATTTTATTGAACTATAAACATTATATGTCCTTTTGCATTTATAAGCTCCAACTTCAGCTACTTTGCCAAACGACATCTCAACTCCTATACACCCGTAATGTTTTTGAAATCATATATGACACATTCAGTATTTCTTAACAATGTACACAAAAGCGTTTTATTTAACCATGACCCATTTTCACCTAAACCCATTTTGACCCGTTACCCAACCCAACTCCCCGAGCAACTTGCCATCTTCAGAGTGAACTATTTCTGTATTTTACATGTTTATTCAGATATGAACATTGTTTGTGGTTTTCTATATAGATGGTCAAATGTTGCAAGGGATTCCCCTTGGCTCTTACGGTGATTGGTGCATCACTATGTGGTCAAGGTGTGCTCAAGTGGAGGACTACTTTGAAAAAGTGGTCCGAAGGTCAATCTATTTTTGATTCAAGTAACCACTTATTGCTTACTCTTCGTGCCAGTGTTGATGCATTAGAAGAATTCCCTATAGTCCGAGAATGTTTTCTTGATATGGGTTCCTTTCCCGAAGATGAGAAAATTGCTGCATCTGCTCTTATGGATATATGGGTCGTGTTATACAATCTAGACAAAGAAGGAATGTATACCAGTGAATACCTTCTTGAGCTGTCATCTAGAAATCTTCTCCGTCTTGTTCTTGCAAGGTATAACAATATCTTAGTAATAAATTAGAATATCTTTTACTTCTTTATTTCATCATTTATTAACTGGTATTTCGTTTGATTTTGCAGGAAAGATGCCAGTGATTTAGAAGGTTATAGTAACGAGCATTATGTCACACAACACGATTTGCTAAGAGAATTATCCATTCATATGAGTAGCCAAAAGCCTATAGCACAAAGAAAACGATTGTTGATCGAAATTCATGGGAAAGAAATTCCCACATGGTGGATTGAACAAACACAACAACCAATCGCTACCCGCCTCTTATCTATTTCAACAGGTTCCTTATTTTAACTAAATAATGAAATGAAACCAGTTTCTAGGATTATTTTATTAACTATCCGAGACTTTTCTGTCTGCAGACGAATCATTCTCCTCTACTTGGTATGATCTACGAGCACCAAAAGTTGAAGTTTTAGTATTGAACATACGAAGCCAGAAATACGCATTGCCTCACTTTATTGAGAAAATGAACCAGTTGAAGGCATTAAACATCACAAGCTACGGGATTTATCCTTCTAAGTTAGAAGAGCTCCAGTTGATTGGTTCTCTATCTAACCTAAAAAGAATGAGATTCGAGCATGTCTCACTTTCTCCCTCGATCCAATCCAATTTCTATTTGAAGAACTTACAGAAGCTTTCATTTATCATGTGCGAGATTGGTAATGCTTTTGTGAGCTGTAATGTTGACACTCCTCAGATGCTACCAAATCTTGTTGACCTTGAAATTGATCGTTGTTATGATTTGAAAGAAATACCTGCAGGACTATGTAGTCTTAGTCATCTTGAGAAACTTAGCATCACTAACTGCCACGAGCTAGATGTTCTTCCTCAAAGGCTAGGGAATCTGTTGAATTTGGAAACACTCAGACTTCATTCTTGTACAAAATTAGCCAAATTGCCAAAGTCAATTGGAAATCTTCATAATTTAATCTTTCTTGATATATCTGATTGTTTGAGTATAAGCTCACTGCCTGATCAGATTGGTGAGCTAAATGGGTTGAGGGTGCTCAAGATGAGCGGTTGTGTTGGATTAGAAGAGTTACCTGCCTCCGTCACTAACTTGTCTTTGTTGGAAGATGTCATATGTGACGAAGAGACATCATATTTATGGAGTTATTATGAAAGTGATCTATGTAATTTGAAGATCAACGTTGTTGAAGATGACCGATTTGCAAACTTCATGAAAATAGTTGCCCCATAAGTTCCCTTGTTGCTGGTTGGTCCTAACCAAGATTGGGTATTACTCGGTCAGAAAGCCTCATTTCTGGTTGATGACCACATCAAGGACGGATAAGTGAGACTAGACCACATGACCAGCTACAATATATGTAATGCATATAGGTGTTGTGTGTAGAAGTGTGGTGGGTATGAGCGTGCCTGTGATTTGGGTGAATTATGATCATAAGATATGGAAGCATGGAATAGACGAGAAGGTTGTGCAGAAACTACCAAAATAAAGTCAAAGTTGATGTAAAAATTGTTACTGTAAGTACAGAAAATGTGTTAAGCTGATATGTAAAAGGCCAATGTTCTATAATAATGTTACTGTAAGTATGTAGCTTAATTTGTAAGAGGTTTGCTTATAAATAATGTGTAAAAGGTACAATAAAAATTTGCAATAAATCGAAGTGTCGTACATGCCAAGTCCTGTAACAATAATCTGCTTCGGTACTTCTTAGTGGGTAAAAAGTGTTCCACGTTTCTACTGCTTCTTGGGCTATTTCCAGGTTAGTTCGTTGCTCCTTAATCTTCTACTTTTGATTATTTATCTTGTGAAGAAAAATGGCTAAAGATAATGTGGAGGATATGCATAACATTATGTTTGAGGCAGATCTTTGTTCATTCTATGATATGTATGGTATTCATGCTTCTGTAGGAGTGTCTCTTCCTAATACTGGAGACGCTTTCCGGAGTTGTTCGAATGGGAAAATTGGCATATCACCAAGCCTTTGAATTTGTCAACCTTCAGATTCCTTTTACGTTGATAACACTAAACATGTATTTAGATCTAAAGAGATGAGGTAAAATTGTACGGGATCATCAATGTTGTTCTCTTAGAGCACCCGGAGTGGGGGGCGTTCTCGCTCGTTGTGGGAGTGAGAACGAGCCCCCCAGCTTGTTATGACTCCGTTTGCGCTCGTTGTGAGCGTCGTTGTGGGGCGACCGTTGTCACCACAACGGCTCGTTTTGAATTTTCATTTTTTTTTTTTTTAATTGCAACGGTCAAAAGTATTTAAACAAAAAAATAAATAAACAAAACACACACCAACGGTTATATAACCGTTGGTTTAATTTATTATTTTTTTTATTTTTTTTTAAACCATAATTTCACCTATAACCCCCACAACTTAACCAAAAAATCACACAATTTCTCAATCTCATTCTATCTCAATCTTTTTCTAAAAACTATATACAACAAAAAATGAGTTCGAATTCGTGAACCGATCACGATGTTACGGATTCGTCATCTTCCGACTTCGAATTGTTCGAAGTTCTAGCCTTGGCGGCACAAGCTGTGTACCAATTGGAGATGGAAGAAAATGAGGCGGAAAGTTCACGCCGTACTGAGAAAAAGAAAATGCGTTATATCAACCGCGATCGGGCCGAAGCAAACGAAAACGTGTTACAACATTACCTCTCCGGCGAAAGCGTATACCCGGCTGAATATTTCCGTAGACGATTTCGTATGAGAATACCTCTTTTCCTCAGAATAGTCGAAGATATATCTAATTACTCTGTAGAACCTTTGCCCGACTGTTTTAAATATTTCAAACAACACCCCGATGTAACGGGTAAAATGGGTTTTAGTTGTTTACATAAATGCACGTCCGCTATTCGTATGATGGCGTATGGGATTACTCCGGACGCCTTCGACGAATATTTACAAATGTCAGAAAGAACATCAACTGAATCCTTAGATAATTTTTTAAAATGTGTAATCCATCTTTATACAAACGTTTATCTAAGAGCCCCAACACAAGATGATGTTAATCGTTTATATCAAAAACACGATGAGGTTCATGGGTTTAAGGGTATGCTTGGTAGCATCAATTGTATGCATTGGAAATGGGATCAATGTCCAAATGCATACAAAGGCCAATACACACGAGGTGACCATGGTTATCCAATGGTTATGTTGGAAGTTGTTGTCTCGTACGATCTATGGATATGGTATGCTTACTTCGGTGTCGCGGGGTCGAACAACGACATCAACGTGCTTAAACAATCGTCGTTGTTTCATGATATGCTCAACGACTCATCCCCAGACTACAAATTCACCGTTAACGGCCACGAGTACGATAAAGGATATTACCTTGCAGACGGTATATATCCGGAGTGGTCGACATTTGTTAAAGCTTTCTCGTACCCATTTGACGAACCTCGTCAAAAATTCAAACGTTTTCAAGAGAGTGCGAGAAAGGATATCGAACGGGCATTCAATGTTCTTCAAGGTCGTTGGGGTATTATAAAACATGCAGCTAGATTTTACAAGATGAACAAGTTAAGAAGAGTTATGTATGGGTCTTTTATATTACACAACATGATTGTTGAAACAACGGACAGTCGATCTGTGATGCCGAGGAATGGTATGCTCCTCCGGTTACGGGTGTTCCGAGAAATTATAACGAGAGAGTCAACGAACGTATCCGGATTAACAGAGAGATTAGAGACAGGACCACACACAACATACTCCGGGAGGATCTCGTGGCCTACATTTCGACACTTCTGGATAACTATCGACAACGTTAGCTTTTTCTAATTATTGTGTTGTATTTTTTTTTTTTAATTATTGTATTGTATTTTTTTTTTAATTATTGTATTGTATTTTTTTTAATTATTGTATTGTATTTCTTTTATTGTATATTTTTGTATTTTTATTTTAATTATTGTAGTTTTGTTTTTTAGTTTAATAAAATGTTATATTTATTTTATTTAAATGTTTTAAGAAAAAGAAAAAGAAAAAAGAAAAAAAAACCGGGTCCCACAATCACCACAATCCTCATTATGATACCACCCAAAATCTCAGAATCATGATTCTCACTGCCATGTCAGCAAAAGTAATCTCATAATCACCAGAATCGTGATTATCACTCCGGATGCTCTTATGGGGAAACGACCCGTTTACTTTGGGGAAGTACTTGTATCATGTACTTCACTCTGATTAGTCTTCATGAAATCTTCAATTTCTGTTATGATAATCTATCTTTTCACAAAAACTTCTCCCGAGGTATGTGATAACATATATGAACATATGAAGTAGGAGTGGTAAAATGAACGGGTTGAGTAAAGGGTCAAAACATGTCATAGTGTAAAACGGGTCAAATGGGTCGGGTCGGTTGACCATTTTTTTTTTCTTTTAAAATAAATGAAATTACTATTTCTTTCTTATTGTTGCATTCGTGTGAAGCAAGTTTTGTTATATAACGAGTGGATCCTACCAACAAATCAAACGCACCTTCGAATTTTTACATTAAATAACCACCAAACCATCAACTTGATTGTCCACCTAAAGTACTTTACTCTCCAAAAATGATTTGAATAAGACGTTTAGATCATACATTAAAATTAAGAGAAAAAAATATAAAGCTTCGTGATGCTACTAAACTACTTCGAGAGTCAACAAAGTGTCACAATTCATAGAAATAAAGATCTGATATCACAGATTCTAGAAACAAATTCGTTTTTAATCTCATCAAAGTCTGAATACATAAAACGTTCTAGATCCCATCCTGTCGTTGTTTGTGACGTTACTTATGTTGTCCTGCTCAACATTAGTCTTGAATCTCTCTTGCTTTTCGCTTTTATCTCCTTTTGATCTTCACTTGTATATTATATTTTGTAGAACCATCGAGAGTCTACAAATAGTTTTTAACCAAATTACATATAAAAGTGGCAATCATGACCGTAAACCCGACCCGTCCAATTTGCCACTCCTAGTATAAATACATCATAAACTCTAATAATTCAAAATAATATAGACATAACTTGAATAGCTTATATGTGAAATATCGATGACTCGACTTTGACTCCAATGCTAACTATGAGACTTGCCAATTTGCCATCAATATATTTATAATAAGTAAAACTTAAATTCTGTTAAATGACATATACTGAAATGCTATTTTGTCAACAACAAACAATATGGTCATTTTACGGTAGGCTAATACTATTAACAATGGAAGGTTGCAAAAAGAGGGGGGGAAGGGAATTGTAAACAGCAAATTACTATAAACAGGAGGTTAAAAATAGTCGAAAACAACATATTACCATAAACAAGTTGATCATATCTAAACGTACAAATTGATCATATCTACACAAAATAGTAAACGTGTAATAAAAAATTTGAGTTAATTTCCGCTTTAACTTCATTTTTTTTTTCACTTAACATAAAAAATTAAAAACACAAGGTATTTGGTTTAACACTCATTTCGTCCAAACATATCAAATTACACCAAACTAAAATTACTCAAGAAATTAAAATAAAACTATCCTTGCACAAATACACAAAATCAAAACTAACCCATCACTGTTTTTTGCTTAAAGTTTCAAACTTTAGTTTTAATTAGACAAATTTGAGATGAATTACAAGGAATTTTACACAAATCACGATTAAATTATATGAATTACAAGGAATTTAACACACCAAAGTAGCAACAAATTATATTTCTTTTACAAAATCTTATAAATTAAGATAAATTATATGAAATTTAACAAAAATAAGTGGAATAAATTTGACCTGATGTTCAATTCAAATATTTCAAGTAATTAATTGTATGAGTCTTCAATTAATTGGGTTTACTCCAAGTAATTAATTGTATGAGTCTTCAATTCAAATATTTCAATCAGGTGTCGTCTGAATTTTATGGTTTAAATGATTTTAGATAATGACCCACTGGACCCTTTGTTGAAACCCTTTGACCCGTAATATTATAATATTAGTTTTTAAGATGACCCAGTTAGACCCGTGGATATGTTTTTGAAGGACCCGAATTAACCCAATAAACAAAATAAAAGAACCCAAGAGTTTAGGGTCATGCCACTCCTAATATTATATTAGGTATCATAAACGATCAAATTGCTATAGCTAGAGACCTAAATGCACGAATACCACCTTACAGAAATGTGTAATGAAGATGTTTTTAATTATCCTCTTAAATGTGATGACTGATCTTCAACCCTTGCCTCCCTCGTGTTTCTTGAATTGATCTGATCTTAAGTACTACATATCAGGTCATTATGCCCTCCATATCAATATATTATCATGCAAATTAAGGTCAACATCGTGAAACCATACGCAATACTCCATTGGAGAATTCAAAACGAGTTCAAGAAATATTGAAGTTATTTTTTGCATATTAATGAGGTCAAATGAAAAGAGTCATTGCAGAAAGCAAATATATTATGTTATTTAAGGACAACACGTGGTTCTTCATTTCATAGTTCATGTTACCTTGGGACTGACTTTTGGTGGAGGGAAATTCCGATAATAACACTGTTGGAGCATATTCGTTAATGTGCCAATGAAACCAAGTTGACACAGGTTGTCATTATTTTTTAAGTTCAAACAACAAATGAAAAAGATTTCGACCTGAGTAGATATAAATTAAACTGCATTCGCTCATGACGTCTTTAGTAGTTGTTTATTAAAGTATTAGTATATGTCTCTTAAGTCTTAACACATGATGTAGATATATGATTTTTATGAAATCACAGGAAAATACTGGCCATTTGGACACCCAAAAGCCAAAACAATATATGAATATACATACGAAAAAAATAGAAGTTAGTGATAAAGTTCTGTAAAAAGATCCCGCGTAAAGAAAGGCAACAAACAACCTGGTATAAGATATGAGATAGTTGCAATGGATACTTTAAGAGAAAGTAAAGTCTCTATTATGCTTCAAGTCATCTTTATATTCCAACGGATTCACAAATCTAAAAACATTGTCACAAAAGGCAATAATATCATTATCAAATGTTGTCTTTCACAAAAGAACCATTAACGCGAATCATTAAGTGAAACCAACTGTATGGTTCACACTACATATTGCCTTAATGATGCTATTTTAGAGTCAATGATAAGTTTCTTTAAAATATCCCGGAAATTTCTTCATTTTTTCTGTTTTTATGCATATTGATATTTTACTCATATGTACTACTTTAGAGATACTCGTTTCATATTGGTACAACTAGATCAAGTTGAAGAATTCAACATCTTTTACATTCAAAATAGAAAGAAATGTTCAAGATATTTCGTTGCAATGACGACGAATAAACGTATAGAACAGAAATTCACCTTGTCCTGTGGAACGGTTAAGCGCGTAGCACATGTCATGTGGTAGAAGAAGTTAAAATCCTATTAGAATGGATACGATTCTAGTTCATTCTCATAAATAATATATCCTCTGCTGTTGAATGGTTCTACCAAACTACATAAAACTTTTGAAGATAACCTCGTCAGACCAAAAAACAAATAAATGGATAAGTAGATCATCCGTTTGTATCTTCATTCAGCTACAATATATGTAAATATGACTGAATCCATATTTTTCGTTTACTTGTTCCTGAGACTCTTTCCGCCAAAATACATCAATAGTGAAATTTACGTTTGGGTTATCGAGTTTTATATTGAAACACAATGTATAGAAAGTCTTGCCAATGACTTTCGCAGAATGCAGGGCTTTCCAAATCATCTCTCTTGTCTATCCAAAATATTGCACAATTCATAGAGATTAAAATTGGTGATCAGAACAAACTAGTGGTATATATGATCAAGAACCATGTCAAAATTAACTTCATTTATATATGTTACATTAATAGCCGTGTGAAAAAAGCGCGTTGGAAGTACTACAGAATATCAGTGAAAATTATGGACACTCATGTTCCGAGTTTGGTTTGCATTTTCTACTCTGGTGATATATGTAGAATAATGTAAAGGTGATAACAATTTGCAGAAACATGCTTCAACAATTCATTAATCAAAATATAATGTTTTAAACAAATTACTGATCTCTATTAAGAAAATGGTGTTTCTCGCAGTCTCATTAAATAAAAATGAAGTATCTATTAGGACGATAACATATGCTATGTAACATATATGTATCTGTGAAAGAATTCACATAATTATTATATTTCATATTAACTAAGATTTCAAGTTAACTTTATATACAAATATTAATGAAATGAAAGTTTATGGTTTTTCTCGACAAAAAACAAAGTTCATTACATAAAATGACAATTTGATCAAAGTTCATTACATTTTTGTGCAATTTTTCTTATTTAAAATAAGTCGTAACCTTATTCCCAATCCCGGGACTATTTCTTTAACCTTCCAAAGAAACCTATATCATTTGTTAGTCATTATAAATTAATTCTTTTGTCTTTCTTTAAAAGCAAATTGTATAAAATAGAAATATAATTTTCTTTCATTCCTAATTTTAAATACGTACTACTAATTTTCATCATAAAAGTAATTAACTTTTAAATAATTGTAGTTAAAAAAAAGTTTTATCTAGAAACCGGACATGTACTCACGTGTTGAGGGGTTATTTCTATTAACTGGCAATTAATAAATAAATGACGTCGAAAATCTCAAAAATAAAGAATAGCAAAGAAGTTAAGAAAAAACCCACACACGTGAGTATATATCCGGTTCTAGATAAAAACTTTTTTTAATTTCAATTATTTGAAAGTTAATTATTATTATGCAGAAAATCAATAATAAGTTTCTAGAATTAAGAATATAGAGGCTAAATATATTTCTATATTATGCAACATATCACAATTTCTATTAATAAACCTCATTTTCGCAATGCATAGAGTATCTTACTGTGTTTCCTTTAGAAACTAGGTCGTTGTAACATTTTTCAAAGAGTTATTATGATATTGATTACTTGTAAGACCTTTTGGTTAAATTGAATTAGTTTAATAAGACTATATCAAGCAAAGACATAGGTATGATATGATGTCATTTTTTCATTATCTTTCTTACGAACGTATGTCAGATCTTGTTGTAAATTGTAACGTCATATAACATATATCCTAGTTAACATTAACATTAATTAACATTAACATTAACATTAATTAACATATAACATATAAGTGTATTTTACATATTCGACTATGTTTTTGAAAAATATTCATAAGTTTTTATCTCTACATGGTGGGAATTGAAGTTATATCTTTTTAATAGAATAACAAACGTTTAACACTCGATTATCCTTATGAGATTGAATATTTGTATGCTATGATGAATACTGAATTACCAAACCCTAATGTTGTACCCTTACCTCACAAAATATAACTTTTGGGTCAACCCCCTCAGATTAAATTTTCGATGGAGGGAATTTTCCAAATATGGTTGCGGGATGTGTAAGTAAAGTAATAGTGTAAGGACAATTATTGAAAATTTCTTTTAAAAGAAAAAATAAATACAAAAAAGGCCCTTTACGCGGCTATAAATTTAACGGCTTCTTCGAATGATCCATCACCACTAACCTTCCGTTCAAGTTCTTCCTCCATTACTACAAACAAATAAATTAAAAAGTATTCTACAAGATTAATGATTTCCAAATAATTCATCGGTGTTTTACTCGCATATTCAAGTACATACGCGCTAGCTAAGAAATTTTATATTTTCGAATCGGAATTCGCAAGGTATCTTCCTTTTAATGTTATTATCTATAACTCTCAACTTACAATTCCTTTAGTTAGGAAGGTATATAAGTATACTAAATTCGAGCAAATATTTGATTATTGTCTTTGTTTCATACTATCAAATCCGAATTCGACGTTTGAGTAGAAAGTAAGTTGATTCACTTTGCTAGTTGTTCGTGTATTATTTTTACGTAAAGATGGTTGCGACAAATACTATCGAGGCGGCTTTAGAAACAGCATTGGTTGAGTTGTTGAATGCAGTTAAATTACAAATTGAAAAAACTCGTAAATTCAAAACCTTACTCAAGCGACTCGAGAAAACACTCAAAACAATTGAGCCGATATTTCATGTAAGTGTGAGGTTAGGAAATTTGTTGGACCGTCCTGAAAAGGAGATCAAAATATTTTTATATTATATCGAGAATGGAATAAATTTAGTTCTAAAGTGCTCAAGGATCAAATGTTGGAATGTGTACAAGAAGTTTCTCCACGCGAATAAGCTGATTCGCCTGGATAAAAAGCTACTGATGGTCTTTCAGCCTGATCTGCATTACAACGTGAGCACTAGCATGAGGGGTCTCATGGAGATCTACTCTTTGGGAGAAAAAATGGATCAAGTACTTTCAATGGTCACTAAAAGGGCTGGTGGATTCTCTGGTTCTTGCAGTGTTCCTGGGCTTCCAGATTATATAATTGGCTTGGATTTTCATCTACAAGAACTGAAACGCATGCTGCTTGAAGATGACGATAACCAGGTGTTGACGGTTTCTGCTCCAGGCGGCTGTGGGAAGACTACATTGGCAAAGATGATTTGTCATGACAACAAAATTAAAGGTATAAACTTTTGACCTTATTCGTCTTTCATATTTACTAGCTAGATTCCTAGCTACTTTCCTTATTTGTATGTGTTAATTATGAAAAATTCGAGATTTTGCCATACTTTACTCATATATAGATCGATGGTTGGTTACATGCAAATGGTCATGGGTTTGAATCCGGGCTCACTCCTTGGTCCGTGAAGCTGAGATACAGGAACATTGTTTGAAGCCTAGACCTTGGTTGAGGGTTAGGTTGGGTTCAAAAAACAACCACAAAAATTGTGGTTACTCCGCCAAAATTAACCTTTTTTGGTTGGCATGCATTTCATATTGACTATCGTGTGCTTGTATATATGAACAGGCATTTTTGGAGAAAACATCTTCTATGTTACTGTTTCTAGAACGGCCTCCCTTAGAATCATTGTCCAGAAACTATTTGCACATCATCTTAATGTACACCATCATGAGTTTCAAAGTGATGAAGATGCAAAAAACCAACTAGAGAATGTGATGAGACAAATGGGATCAGATAGAATATTGTTGGTTCTTGATGATGTGTGGTCTGACTCTGAATCGCTTATTCAAGACCTTAAATTCCCAATACCAGGGTTCAAAATCTTGATCACATCAAGGTTTGTTTTATCAAGATATGGTTCCACATACGAACTGAGCTTGCTGAATGATGAGGATGCGCGTACCCTTCTTTGCTATTCTGCATTTCCCACTGATGGGATTCCGTTTAATGTGCCAGATGATCTTGTGAGCAAGGTATATATAGTTTCCAATATACCTTTTTTTTATCTTGTGAACTACCTCTTGACTGAGGTATATCAATACTTTTCATGATTATATTATAAATAACTTTGCGTAAAATAATGAACAACTAACATTTAGTGACGTTTCAAATAGGCATTGTTGCTTAGTCAAAAGGTGCTTTTGGTGGCTATAAAAACAACCACATTCCCACTTTTTTGGCAATCGAAATCCACACAAAACACACTAAAAAACTGTTGGATCGAATTGACGATTCTTACAACCAAATAATCAAAATATACGATTTCATATATATGTTTCTGACAAATTGTTCTTACAAAATCCTACTCTATTTATACATAGTGGAAAGGTATTTCCAAGAGTTGTGTTTGTTCAAGGAAAAGTTGTGTCGGTTTAAGGAACCATTGTGTCTGTTTGTTAAATAACTGATTTACAGTTATTTAACCGCCATTTTCTAACTTCTGTCTTTTGTCAGCGGGTGTGATTACTTATTTATGTAGGTTTGACCCGGTTTGACCCAATATTCTCCCCCATAATCACAAACGTTGATCTTGTCTTTATCTTGTTTTCCTTGACTCGTACTTGCTATGCGCTCATTTGGATTATCTTGCCATCTCGTGCTTTCCTTGCTTTCTTTGTTGAAGTCTTTACTTCGTCATTCTCCATAGTTCTTGGTGTTTGAACTGCTGGATGCGTCATCACTCTTGCCTCCGTCTGCCATGCTTGCTCTCTTACTTTCTTACGTTGTTTCCTTCCTTACTTTCTTACTTTCGTACACATTTTCAAAAAACTGGGCAGAAACATGCAGTATATGATGACTATCTGGTTAATCAACCAAGCTCTGATACCAATTGTTGGATCGAATTGACGATTCTTACAACCAAATAATCAAAATATACGATTTCATATATATGTTTCTGACAAATTGTTCTTACATAATCCTACTCTATTTATAAATACTGGAAAGGTATTTCCAAGAGTTGTGTCTGTTCAAGGAAAGGTTGTGTCGTCGGTTCAAGGAACCATTGTGTCTGTTTGTTAAATAACTGATTTAAAGTTATTTAACCGCCATTTTCTAGCTTATGTCTTTTGTCAGCGGGTGTGATTACCCATTTATGTGGGTTTGACATAAAAACTACCCTCACGAAGTCATGTATACCAGATTGCTAGCGAATTTGTCCTTGCAAAAATCTTTCGTGAGTCACTAGCTAGAAAATCTGGCAAACTTAGTAGTTCAATCGAACTTATCACCGTCTGTGCAAAGTTAATAAAGAATACTACCCGTTGCTTTATGTTATGTTGGGAATGGTTGATTCGCCACAAACTCTAAGCACGCATTCTCTAGAATGGTGGGGGCGAAATTGTTTTATTGGATAGAGATTGTCATTTTTAGTTTATTTTAACCATTTATTTACAGCCTCAAAACCAACAAATGATATAATGGAAACCCTACTGGATCTAAGGTCGTAGATACAATAGTAGGGTTTAGTCACAATACTTATTATCATATCTAACATAAACCCCGGCCGGCCCTCCGATTAGTAGTACGTCTAGAACACAAAGCAAATAAGACAAACGGCTTAGGTTGTTGCCATGTCTGAAATAGCCGAAAAATCCTCAAAGATTAGTGGTGGAAGAAATTAGGACCCGAAAGAAGTCATTGGGTTAGTACAAGGGATTCGTTGATCCATGAGGACAAAACAACGAATCCGATTATAAGTCAATGAAAGAAGAGCCGAATGCAATTGAGGTTACTCGCGTTGTAAACAAGGTGGATCTGGCCAAAAGATTTGTTGAATGAGTTGTCGAAAAGGTTTGGATCAAGCCTCCTCTCGGATGAAAATATTGTGGATGACGAGCCATATAGTCGGTAATCTAAGTGGTGTAGCGGAAGGATCCGTCGTTGGTGAAACGTTTCGGTGACAAGCAGTGTAAATATAAGTAAAAACGATAACATGAGATACACAACTCACAAGATAAATTACACCACATAGGCACATACCAATGACATAAGTTATAAAATGTCGGTAGTTGGATCAACGATAACATGTTATGTGATGACGACAAAGCTATAGGCTTGCGGCAATCAAGTGATAAAAAAAAAAGAAAAAAGAATGATATGAACTTTACAAGACTCAAATGTCTAATACATTTAATAAATAAAAAATAAATATTGAAACTTAGAAGGAAAAAAATATGTAAATCATGGCGACAAGATGGAGGAGCTACAACTGTGACACAAGTACTAGTGCTAGTGTGATAATTGTTAGCAGCAGGTGGCGATGAGGGTAACTACGATAGCAAAGTAGCAATGTTTTATTAAAAATAAAGTAAAGAAACAAAAAGAAAATGATGTCCTAAGGAAGGACGGCAAAGAACGATGGTTGTGAGGCAGTACAACTGATAAAATGAAACCCTATCTGGCTTAAGCACATAATATACTTAGCCCACAACACTGATTATCATTATCTAACACTTTGTTGGTGGATTTTAATTGATGTAGATGGTCAAATGTTGCAAGGGATTTCCATTAGCCCTTACGGTAATTGGTGCATCATTATGTGGTCAAGGTGTGCTCAAATGGAAAACAACTTTAAAGAAATGGTCCGAAGGACAATCTATTTTTGATACAAACAGCCGTTTGTTGCTTAGTCTCCAGGCCAGTGTTGATGCGCTAGAAGATCTGCCTATAGCCCGGGATTGTTTTCTTGATTTAGGTGCTTTTCCTGAAGATGAAAAGATTTCAGCTTCTGCTCTTATGGATATATGGGTGGAGTCGTACGATCTAGATGAAGAAGGAATGTATACTAGTGAATACCTTCTTGAGCTGTCATCCAGAAATCTTCTGAGTCTTGTTCTCGCAAGGTAAATAATTTTTATTATCATATAAATAACAGTTAGTTTCTTTGTAATTTATTCATTGATAATTAAAGTTGTTTTTCGTTTGATTTTTTTCAGGAAAGATGCTAGTGAATTAGAAGGTTATTGTAACGAGCATTATGTCACACAACATGATTTGCTACGAGAACTAGCCATCCATATGAGTAGTCAAGAGCCAATAGCACAAAGAAAACGATTGTTGTTAGAAATTAAGAGAAACGATATACCCATATGGTGGATTGAACAAACGCAACCAATCGCTAGCCACCTCCTGTCTATTACAACAGGTTAATTAATTAACTACTTTTGAAATTGAAACACATTTTCTAGGATTTTTTTAGTAACTGTGAGAAAATTTTGTGTCCTCAGATGAAACATTTTCGTCTAGTTGGTATGATCTAGATGCACCAAAGGTTGAGGTTTTGATATTAAACATACGCAGTCAAAAATACGTATTGCCCCATTTCATGAAAAAAATGAATCGGTTGAAGGCATTAAACATCACAAGCTATGGGATTTATCCTTCTGAATTACTCGCCCTCTCGTTGATTGCTTCTCTATCTAACTTAAGAAGAATGAAATTCGAACACGTCTCACTCTCTCCCTTAATCCAATCCATCTTCGAATTGAAGAACTTGCAGAAGCTTTCCTTTATCATGTGCGAGATTGGTGACAGTTTAGATAGTTATAGGACCCACACTCCTGCTCTTCTTCCGAATCTTAAGGAGCTCGAATTCGACCGCTGTTATGATTTGAAAGAATTACCAGCTGGAATATGTAGTCTTGAACATCTCAAGAAACTCAGCATCACTAACTGCCATGAGCTCGAATTTCTTCCGAAAGGGTTGGGAAGTTTGTCAAATTTGGAAATACTGATTCTTCATTCTTGTACAAGATTAGCCAAATTACCAAACTCTATAGGGAACCTTCATAATTTGATATTTCTTGATATATCTGATTGTTTGAGTATAAGCTCACTACCTGATCAAATTGGCAAGCTGAACGGTCTTAGAGTGCTCAAGATGAGTGGTTGTCGTGGATTAGAAGAGATACCGGCCTCTGCCATAAATTTGTCTTTGTTAGAAGATGTCATATGTGATGAAGAGACCTCGTATTTATGGAGTTATCATGAAAATGTTCTAGGTGATTTAAAGATAAACGTTGTTGAAGATGACAGTTTAGCAGACTTCATGAAGATTGTTGCTCCTTAAGGGTTAATGGATCGGACACTAGTACCACAAAGCCTACACAATAATAAGGTTACAAAAAAACATTTCTTTTTTCTAAATATATTTCCACTTCTTACTACTTTCATTGAAATTTTTATTCGAGTACTTTATAAGTATTAGATGATAGTGTTCGTTAGTCCAAGCCCGACATGTGTGCTTTGGGTTAAAGGACACTATCATCTAATGGTAAGCTGTAATGTTTCATATACTTATATATCAATAAGTTGTATTTTTTTCATCCTGAAAACTTTAAGCGAAATTAAAACTAACATACTTTGTAATCTAAGCCTTGCAACCTCAAGTTTTTCGTTTGTAGGGTTGAATATCATCTTCAAACATGTTCAACATTTAGCATGAACAAACGAATATACCTTGCTTTTTTTAAACCGCTCCAAAAAAGTCTTACGCTATCGAACCATAATTGCATAAAATTAATTTGTTATGATTTGCATTCAACAATTTAACTTTGCAAGCTTGATGAGCTTTCTGTTGTCCATAATTTATTTATTTATTCTGAAAGGCAAAAGTTAACCTGTGATAGAGATAGAGAAGGCTATAAGACCAATTTAGTACTACGGTATTTGATCTTGTGCAAATTCAAATATGTTGAGGTTAGCTGTGTGAAATAGATGTGAACAAAAAAATGTCTATGACAAAAATTGAGGGTGTCGATGAGAAAATGCTAGACTGTCGAGAAAGAGGAATCCTTCCATTGACGATTGCATGTCTATTAACCTTAAACTCGGGAAATAACGGTTGTACACCAAGGGAATGGTTAAATCCAACAGAGAGAAAGAGTCATTATGTGTGTTATTGGTTTCTAAGGAGATTTTCAGAGCGTTACAAGTGGAAACTCGGAAGTGTATTATGAATGTAGTGGATTTCATCAATCCAATGATGCAAAAACTCGATATTTATAGGCATACATTTGACAGAGACATTTCGAAGTTTGGGGGTGCGTCTCTAACGAACTACATATTCTGCAGAGCGATGAGGAAGGTAACTTTCCCAAAAGGTATATGATAGCATTTCGCTAGTTCGCTTACTTTATATATGTAAGCCATAACACATATGGTCTTTCGTTAGAGATTGGTAAAACTATCACTTATGTTGATCAAAAAAAGTTAAGCACAAAAATGTGACCTAGTAGAGTTAAATATTTGGGTAGACCATATGGTATCCGAGTTATGAGAGGTCATGGACAAAACTTGTTATTATATAAAAACTGAGATTTTCAAAGTAGAGTTTTGTGTAGACGATATAAAAAAAATATATTTACCTTTAATAACTCAATATTCCTCTACCATCTTCTATGAAAGCTATTTAAATAAGTATTTGTACTCGATGTTTTTCCATAGAACATTTCTACTTAATACTACTAATTAGTTAAGTTGTATATAAGTAGTAAAAGTTTGAGGCCGTAAAAATCAGAGGCCTTGAGCAGTTGCCCTTGCACAGATACCCCTCAACTGACGTTTTAAAAACCATTTCCGAAATCGAACCAGCATTTCTGACGGTTCGATGGTTTGGCTAGTTGAACCGGTTGTCGTGGCACCCTCGGGATAAGTTGAGAAAGACGGAAAAATTGACATTATGTGGAAAAATAAGAACATAAAGTATTAAAAATGAGGATATATGAGACGAAAAAGATGAATAAGGTGATTTTTTCTTAATTTCACATAACTCGTCGGAGAAGACAGATTTGCCAGAAAAATCGACTTACAAGTCAAAACCGGTTTTGTCAGTTCCGGTCTGCCAGCTGAAGGAAAAAACGCCCGGTTCATCCCTATTTTACTGCCATGTTTCTAACATGACCCAGTTCGGTTCCCTGTTAAAGTGATGGGTTCGACCCATCTTCAATAACGTTGCGGTCAACTCGGTAACACCGCATTTTTATTGTGTGGTATTTTTTCCGTCACATGTTAACTTAATATGTCCGATAAAAACCATACACCTCTCACTTTGAATCCTCGGTCCAACACTATGACAGTGGTGGTAGTGGGTACTGGGTAGAACAAACTGAGAAAAGGATCAAAACTGGAAAACCGGAACCAACAAATTAACCATTTTGGAAACAGAAGGCTTGGAATATTAACTTCTGAAAATTCATAAATTCTGAATTGAGTTTAATCTCATTTAGAAAACTCGAATAAAGACCATACCGTTTCTTCATAACAGACTAAAACGTATTCATATTGTTCTCGGACCAAATTCGGAACAACAATGTCACGTCACGATTAGTAGCATGCATTACCTCGCATTTAACCATTTTATCATGTGGATTATGCATGAATATTCTACTCCAAAACCCCTTTTCCTAATTCCGCCCAAAATAGCAACAACAAAATCACAATTTATGCAGTAAAAATTATACATGGCTCCAGACTTGGTCATTCTGTTATACAAAAAAGGCGTACACAAGATTCAAAAACCACAATCGGTTTTCACATATTTGACTCTAGTGGTGATACAACAAAGGTCAGATCTTCTCTCCCTGGCAGAAACGCCCAAATCCCGAGAAAGGTTAAAGGCTACTGCCCATGAAAGGAAGACCTACCCAACATACAAAAACCACAACCCGACTCCCATCTTAATTCTACATACATGAAACATGGTACAGACAACTTGTATAAGATTGTGGACCATCAGATGGCGTATATGACCTCACCGCTGCTATCAATATCGAGTTCATCAGGGTCAGAGTCGAAATCGTCCAGATCATCATCCATCATATCGAGATCGTAAAGTCCAGCAGGAGGAATCGTGGCTTCAGATATTATCTGCATGATTACATCAACGCTCTGCATTGGTTGATCAGGCTCTTCAAATTGGCTGTTCGTCATCTTGTCTTCATCCATCAGACTATCAGGAAGGTTCTTTAGAAACCACTCGTCTTGCTTTATTTCCGCCATTGTAATTCTCTAACCCACAAGAAAGAGCCACAGTTTGAATATGCAAAATCTATTGCACTAACAAATGGCTACTTGTATTTAAAGAACAAATTTTATTATTTTCCGAAGGATATATAAAAAACATCAAAACTTTGAAATTTTGATTTAACGAAACCAGTAACGTGTCAGCTGACTTGTCGGTAATTCCGTTATAAAACATGAACTTTTATTTCTTTTTTCTGACAGCTGACTTGTCGGTAATCATCTCAATGTTGATTACATTTTCGTTTAAGGCTTATACCATAAAAAACCAACATTACTAACCTGTGCAGGGTCTCCAACGAATATTCTTGATATGAGGTGCCGACATTCAGGGGATATCTGAATATTTTCTGGGATCGAATACTGAACATGAAGGATTCTCTGTAGATCACGAAAGGGTAGATTAATATAGGTGAAACAGTATAACAATATCAGCATGAAATAATTTTAAATATGTCTAAATCGTACATGAATCGTCTTCCGAAAGTCTTTTGGTTCATTAGGGTCCTCAAAAGGGTATCCACCAATGAGCATGACGTATAATGTCACACCACAAGACCACACATCTGCAATCTGAAAAAAAACACGAAAAACGAACAAAAACTAAGAGTAAGTTTACTTGATCACACACTTCAAGAAATCTTAATTCGACCAACATCTTTATGGACCATGAAACAAAAGAATCTATATATAACTGAACCTACCTTCCCATCATATTCTTGTCTAAGCAACACTTCAGGAGCGATGTATGCTGGTGTACCAACTGTTGACTTTGGCTGTGAATGCAGGACCGACGACTGCAATTCAAAACATTAAAAAAAAAATAATTTGACCAAAAAAAGGGGAACAAGATAACACGATTGTAAAGAAAAATACCTTGGAATACCCAAAATCACAAATCTTCAAACGAGGAGCAGGGCTTCCATCCAACAATGTGTTCTCTAGCTTCAGATCACGGTGACAAACTTGCTTCAATGATGAAAACAACAAATGGTCAGCCTAAATGTAACTTAAACGCACGAAAAAAAAAAAAATTAAGAGCATAGAAGTTTCAACTACCATAGAGTGACAGTAGCTGACTCCAGATATAAGTTGTTGAAAAAAGAATCGGGCCTGCACAGAATCCACAGAAGTAAACATTTGCAAGAAAGAAACAGAAATAACACCTTATGAGGAAAGATGAGAAGATGGGCATGTGGGCGGGTTGGTTGACGAGTCAGTTTTAGTATTAGTTGAAACAGGACGAGTTGACCCGGAAACAATTTGTTCTACAATTTTAAAAAAAGCATACATATTTAGTGAGTTAATTATGAAACAAAAACAATCTATCAAAATAATACCCTAAACCTTCGAATACAAAAGATTTAGTAGGATTTATGATTCGAAAATAGACCGTGGGTGACTTTCATCAACCCCTTTGACCCGTTTCCCTTTTAGCTAAAGTTTTTAATTTGACCCATTTGAGATTAAACACAGCCCAAATCAACCCATTCATAAACGAATGGGTCGAAATCGTCCAAATCTACTTAAAATTCTTAAAAAAGAACCTCATCCTCATTGAAGCGCCCTGCATTGCAAATCCTATCAAAAAGTTCCCCCCCAGAAGCATATTCCATAACAATCGCCAAATGGGTAGGCGTCAATATAAGCTGCAAACGTTTCAAAACATACAAACAATAACTAAAATGCACCTTAACCAACCATCAAATCCAATAAAAATCCAAACTAAAAGAAATATCAAAAATAAACCAACCTCTCTGAACCGAACTATATTAGGATGCCTTAACGACCTATGATTAATAATCTCCCTTTGCACATTCTCATCTATCTGTCACAACAACAACAAAAAACACCACCTAATCAAAACAACAATCCAACTTATACTCGTGTAACGCGATATTAAGACATCCCAATCCTAATATACAATGTATGATCAATTCACTAAGCGAAAACAATCCGTTTCAAAACAACTTAAATCCTCATTTCCTAATCTATCATAAATTTAACCAATAAAAAAAGTCAAATATCCATAAATAGAAACAAATTAAAACATGAAAAAAATTTAAAAAAAAAGAGAAAACCTTTTCGCCTCTTTCGATATACTTAACAGCAACAAGTTCTTTAGTTTGTTTATCTCTCATAAGCCTGGCAACACCAAAATTACCCGACCCGATATCCCGAACCAAATCAAAGCGATCACTATCATGCATAATCGGTAAATCCATCCCACCGGGTCCAGTACCAGCTCCTGGTCCACCCATATTCCGATCCATTTTCAATTTTCTTGAATTTTCTTTTGGGGAAATCAAGATCACATCACACACAAACAGGAAAACAAATACCCAGATGAGAAAGATTGATGGGTCGGTTGCTTTATTGAAGAAATCAACAAGGGAGTAAGATTTAGATATTTTTGTTGTGGTCGGCAAGTGGGGAGATTGGGTTGAAAATTATTATTATTGTTTGTTTTAATATATTAATTAATTAATAGATATAAATATAAATATATTATCTTTTTGGGGATGATGGTGGTGCCCGATTTCAGCAAGTTGCAGCCTGGAACTAGTGTGATGGTGACGAGTGGGGTGGGCTGGGAAATAAGACAAATTTTAGTTTGGATAAGTGTTTGAAGTTTGAACTACTTTGAACCTACCCATAATCTTTTTACTGCTCAATTCTATATAAATGTGTTCTGTATCTAATGATCCATTAATACATATTTAGAAAGAAAAAAAAAATTGACAAACAAGGCATTTCATTATAAGCAAATTTCGAAAAGAAAAATACAATATATAACGGTGTGTTCTTGAGTTATAATTTGGGGAGAAAAGAAACGATTCATACCATATTTTGTGTTCTCTAGTTTTTCTGAAAAGAAACTAAAGAAAGGAAATGAATTTTTTTTTTGTGATAAAATATTTCTCCCATATTTGGGGAGAAAAGAAACGAAGAGTATCATTATTTTGTTTAAAAAACAAAAATGTCACTTCTTCGTAGTAGCTTCTATATAATTAAAGGGCAAAATTGTAATTTTGTCTAAATCTTTTTTTTTCATATAGCTTAATTTTCATGTAGTTTAAGAACATAAAATTATGTTACTTTCATTTTCTCTTTATCAAACTCAAGAACATATAAATCATCTCTTTTTTTCTTTTTTATTTCCATTCTCTTTTTAATTTTTTTCCTTTTCCATTATTTTAAAACTTAAGAACACAGCATAAAAGTGTCTCTCATATAAAGAGTAGTTAAAAGAAAATAACTAAGCAATATAATACAAAGAAAAATCGTGCTTAACAAAGCTAATTAGCATGTCGTGCAGCCACTTTTCATGGGTCCATAATCCAAAGGTTTCAGTTGAATCCCATATACCGACAACGATTAGAAATCTAGATTTTGCGAAATGCCTTGAAGGTGCAAGAATAGATCTTCATTTCTCACATGAGGTCCATCAGCAGAGGAAAAAAAAGACTTAAAAAATTTGGATCTGAAATTCTTTCGACATTGTTTTGGCCATAACTCTCAAACCGTTTGGAGTTAACTGACGGGCTCGGCGCCGTTGGCTACGTAATTAAATTTCGACAAAAAATCATGCCGGAATCGCATCAGAAGAACCAAAAACGCTTTGTCATGCGTCGATATAGTGGTCGGGGTTCAGATTCGGGAAAAAAAAAATTTGGCTCACTGATTTTCATATAATTATTTAACCGCTTGGAGTTAGCTGACACCGTCAGTGACTGTGAATTCGTAATTAAATTCCGAAGAAAAGCATATCAGAGTCGCATCGAACACAACTATGACACGTTTTCATGCACCACAAGCAAGTAATGAATCATTTGCAATCAAAGTCTTTATCAACTATCTAGTTTTTGCCTTATATTTATTTTTCTTTATTATAGTTTTATTTTCTAGTTCGAGCTTTTAAGATTTCGCTGCACGAACTTTTGCGGTTTTGGTCCATTAGGATTTCATTAGGTTATGTACTTCTATATATATATCTATATATATATATATATATATATATATATATATATATATATATATATATATATATATATATATATATATATATATATATATATATATATATATATATATATATATATATATATATCAATAACAATAATAATTGTTAAGGGGTTTTATCATATTTCAATAAGTCAAAGTAACACGAGACAAACCCTATTAAACAACCGATAATGGCTAAAAGTAGTCGTTGGAGTAAAGGTGTAGTCGTTGGAGTAAAGGTACCAGTCACATGATCCATATTTGAGCATCTAGTTATTTGTATAGTCACATTATCAAACTTGATTGGGATTTAGTATTTAAAATTGTATCATTTTTGTTTCAAAAGTTTATTTAATTTTAATTAATCTTTTATGAAATCTAACTTTTAAATATCAATTTTACTATATTAAAAGACTTATATTTTGACAGGATATGAGTGACTTATTTATTTAAAAATCATATGTTCATGTCCCACAAAGTACAAAAATGTAAATATATAGTGTAATCTTTCTAAAAAATAATATCATTACTATCTAAGGCTTTTACCCTAGCCTGCTATACTAACCAAGAGGTTTTGTGGAAATAAAAGAATAAATGATTGTGTAATTTTTGTATGTATATATCTTTATGCAAGTCACAAAATAACTTATTTTATAATTTGTTTGTAACTATATATACTAATCAGCGGATAAGTACGTAGCATCATCTGAACAATCTTTTAAATGAATAAACCATAACATTGGGTTCTTAATTTTTGTTTTAAAATAAAGTGAAGTTATGTTGAGAAATGTGT
Source organism: Senecio squalidus (assembly GCA_910822075.1). Taxonomy (NCBI): domain Eukaryota; kingdom Viridiplantae; phylum Streptophyta; class Magnoliopsida; order Asterales; family Asteraceae; genus Senecio; species Senecio squalidus. The sequence goes on along the minus strand of CAJVGC010000590.1, from coordinate 24,405,934 downwards.
ACGAGCCTACGAGGGACCCGATCGCTCAAAAATTGAGTCGGTTATTTATCCGATCGTTCAAAAATTGAGTTGGTTATTTATGTTTTAAAATTACTTAAAAAAAGAAATTTACTTTCTTAAAAAAATTGAGTTCATATCTCCTACCTACAATTTTTGTAAAAGAAATAAAACTCGAGAACATAGCATAAGCGTCAAAAGTTTTCACCCTATAAAGAATATCTTTCACTGAAGAAACAGTTATCTAAAACCGAAAGACTAATGATTAGGAAGAGACTGAGTCGCTGAAGCGGGTCATCGTCTTTGTCTTTATCGTTATTCAATGAGTAAAATAATGTTGGTAAGAATTTGACAAAACTTTCTTCCTCCATTCAGAAAATCAGAATACTATATAAAGATTGCACCGTAATTTCAAGGTATTTTGATTATCCTATTGTTCCCCTTCAAGAACTTGATCAACCTTTACTTTTTTCCCATGTTCACCTCTTCGTCCAATCCGCAATGGGCTTGAAGCCTATGAGGCTATGAACCTAATGAATTAAGCTCCCTACTCGTTAACATGGTCCGAAGAAATGGGCCAGATACGTGGACATTTACCCTGGACGATACTTGTGATTTCACTATGAGTGGTTTTCGAAAAATTATTGAAGAAAAAACCCTCTTCTCTAGAATCGATAAAGTCTGGTGGAACAACCTCCTCCCAATCATAATTAACATTTCCTCCTGAAGAATTGCAAAAGAAAGTTTGCCTACTAACATATATCTCGATAAAAGAGGAGTCAATCTTCACTCCACACAATGTCCTATTTGGGATGAGCCCAAGAAACAAAACTGCACATTTTCGTTAAATATGCAATTGTTGTGGAAGTTTGGCAAACAACTTTTTCTTGGTGGAATTTAGGACATTTGACTTCGATAATATCCAAGATCTTCTATCCTTTCTGAATCGCAACCAAAGGAAGCTATTAGATGTAGTGGTCCAAACGACAGTATGAGTCGACTGTATGAGTCATTAGACGTTTTCAGAACAAGTCCATCTTCAACATAAAAAAAACTTAGAAGGGACACTTTAATGAATGATGTTAAGCTTCACTCTTTTATTTGGTTATCAAGTTGAATTGTTTGGAGTAGTTATCCGATCTCAATCACTCCTTTATAATATGAAAATTTTGCGAGCCTAACTTTTTGCTAGTTCTTGCTTATTAATATATTTGTCTCATGTCGTTCAAGAAAAATATCCCCGTGCATTCAATTTGAATGTTATAGGGTATTCAAAGGGGAAAAAGATCAGCGAAAAAGATGTTTGCAAGAAAGTACAATAAAGAAAAACATGAGTTACTTGCAACTTATACCTAATTTCGTCTTTTTCTTGCAACTTATACAATGGAGGACTTATCATGTAACTACTTAGGTTATCTCCAAATTAAAGTATACTCTAATCCTCTAATTACTTTGTATTTAGATTATTAAGTCACAATTTTCAACTTCAGCCTTATTATAAAATATACTCTATATTTAAAGTATTTTTAAAATGTTTAAGATTTTTTTTTAAATATAAAGTATTATTATTTATGATACTTTAAAATTTCAACTATACTCTATTTTCTAAATATAAGGTTGGTGAGAACTTGTTTTTAAAGTATCAATAGTCTTAAAAGATATTCTTTTATATCTGGATACTGTCTGGATGGTAAGTGATTTTTCTGATGAATGAGAGGTCTAGAGTTCGAGTTTCGGCTAAGGGTTTCTTCTTGTGAGATAAGTGAGATTCCTCCTTGTGCGGGTGTGTGGGTATGTGGGTTGTATACTGCTTAATTGGATGTCAATGTAACCTCGAACCGTTATACTTGCCTTTCAGAAGAAGAAAAAACTATATTTTTATATTCTCTACATTTAAAGAATAAAGTTGAAGAATGCCTTATTAAGTGCAAATACTTCTATAACTCCTAGATGAGAGTATGTAATTTCAGGCATAAATTCATATTACGTAGATAGCCCCGACTTTAAGGTTTATCACAATATGAATTGATCCTTAAGAAGATTGCTTGGTTGGCCTCTTCTTATTACAAACCACAATATATACTACTTGATCACCATAACATATGATTTTAAGATGTGATATTTAGTGACGAATCTATAATAAAAACAATAAGGTATATTCAAAAGAAAGCTTTTTTATATTGCTTGATGAGTCGAGGGGCGTTGCGTGTGCATACGCCCCCTATAATTATCAACCATTATTAACCGTACTAAATTTTAATTTTACTTAACCAAATGAATAAGCATAAACTATTTTTTTCCACAAGTGTGTTGCTATTTATAGCAAGATAATGCCAACAATAAATTATGTTACATGGTTAAAATCAACTTGCGTGTATGCTACCTCACATGAAAATCATGAACCTACCCCACACACAAAAGCATCAAGAGAAGATATTTTCTCATGCGACACAAACTTTTTAATCCACGAAAACTTAACAAATGAAACGCTTCCATGTATCGAACCGATATTTGATCCACGGCTTATTATCCAGTTAAAGAAAGTGTCCCACGGTCTACATTTACAGGTCGTCACACATGATATCAACTCGGTGATTGGTTCGGAACCAATGCTTCTATTCCATCAACCTAAAAATAGACCTCACTCTTGTAAGCGGTGAACGTAATACTATTAATAGACATGAGGGCGGATAAGGGGATATTTGGCCGAAAGTAGTGGCACTTGTAAATGTATAACATGTTTAAGTTGTTAACGTTTTGGATCGGTTAATATATATTAAAAAAGATAGATTAAAAGTCATATGACAAAGTCTACACCATTAGATTAGTTTTAACATTAACTTTACACCCTTAGATTAAAATAATGATGTTATACGACATAATCATTAATTATTTTTATTAGTCCTTTCATTTTTAATACAATTTAAACCTTGAATTTTAATATTTATTCAAATAAAGTTAGTTTGACAATATTATATTATATCTAAAATATATGTTATACTAAACGTGTTTTTCTAAAAATGATTCATTAAACTCGGTTTTTTTATACTTTCTGATATGAGACTAGATTTTTAAAATAATAATAAAAAGAAAGTCAGGTTTTTTTAGTTTTCTCTTTGTAATAAAATAAAAGTAAATAAAAACATATAATCGTGAGGAAAAAAAGACATATAAATTTCAAATTTATTACAAAAGACAATTATATGATATATTTTTTGAATTTCCTATTCTACGTTCTACGTTTTTATTATATCTTTTCATAGATAACAACAAATAACTTTATTTGTAAGTTATAGTTTACACACGAAAAAAAAATATTTTTTGTTAAGCCACATCAATACAAATTTATAGGTGAATTTGAAGTCAATCACATAGGTATAAACGAAAATACATTATATTTAATAACACATTTTAATGTATTTTTTAATAAATAAAAAAACACCCGTATAAACGAAACGACAGTTTATTTAAAAATGAATTTCTTATTGTCTTACATGGTTAATAATTTTCTTTATAGGCAATGTTTTTTTTTCTATTTTGTTATAACTGTATTATATTCGATAATGTTATCTACGTATATGAATTAAAAAGTAAATATGTAAATATAAACGAAACGAAAAATATTTGATATCACAACTTATATTGTTTCATATTATTAATGATACACAATATTCGATATAATTACATGCGTATACGCGGGGTATCAACTAGTTTTTATATAAACAAAATAACAAAAATCCGTATGAATAGTTTAAGTCATGGCATTTAAATCGCTAATGCCCGATAAGTAGATTGTTACCTAAATGGATCAACCTAAAATGACTAACTCGTACGGACATTTGATGGTTGAATGACGAACATTTCAACTTGCAACACATATATTATAAAAGGAAGTTTAATACAAACACAACTTTTATGTAGTTTTCAAAATCTATTGATCTATTCAACTCACAAATTGATTTTTTTATACGACCATCTACTCTCTTTTTTCCTATTTACCTTTTCGTAAAATTAATAACACGAAAATATATATGTTTCTAAAACAAAATAATATAGAGTATAAAATAAAGTTTACTACAAACATATCCAACATATGGTGGTTAGGATTGTAAATGAGTCAAGTCGAGTCGAGTACTGACAAGCTAGATCTAACTTGGTTTCTAAAACTTGATTCGAGCTCGATTCCTTTAAATCGATTTGATTACGGATAATTAGCGAGTCGATATAAAATAGCTTGTGGAGAGTGTCGACTCGATTACTCTCCCAATCCCTAATGGTAGTGATTTGTAAAATATATGAACATAATATACATATATTTTCTTAATATTTTATTTTACGCAACTGGTAATCTCTACCAATTGATTTTTTGTTTGTTTCTTCGTATAAAAAATAAGTATAAACCCAAGTTAACGAAGAATTCAATTGATTCTAGCAAAAAAAGAAAATGACAGAAAATCTAGAACTAACCGATAAAGAAGTGGATAAAAACTTACTTAATGTTGTGAAAGATGGTTTAGATAAATGGGGTGGCATGCCCGAACCAAATTACTTTTTCCAATTATTTTCGATTTGTTTGGATTACAAGAGAAAAAAAAATGGTAAAGGCGTATACCATTGACACGGGCCACTTTGTGACCGGACCCCCTACCCAGCAAAGGAAGCATTCCCCGGTAAATATCCTAACAATGGTACCCATCACCTTGCTTGGACTCGAACACGAGACCTGCATATTTCAGCACAAGGGTGGGCCCAAGGTTTTTACGGATGCTGGTGGCCACCAGGCTATGCCTGATGGTTTTTGGATTACAAGAGTGACAAACCAGGTAAGCTACATGGATACGTCAAAGTAGACGGGTCTGGTTATAATGATTCTGGCTTTGTTTCTTTATTCGATTACTCACCAGATTACTCCAAACCTATATGCAACAAGAGGGTTTAGTGTTCGGTTAATCCCGATTTTGCCTCATAAATCAAAGTTTAGTGTTAGAAATTGTAATTAAAATAGATTAGGACCAAAATTGTAAATCCTAATTCTGAACCATTGCGATGGTCAGACAGGAACACATCGGTTCATTAACACCGATTAGAAACTATAAATACCTTACTCATGTTGTAATTCAAATGATATCAATTCAATAGATTTCTCGGTTTATAAAACTTTCGTTTTAATTATTTTCGATTCTGTTTTAAAGCCTTAAAACCAACAATTGGTATCATAGCTTTTGATTAATTAAACCGAAAGTTCTCATCATCTACCTTTTATTCGGATCTCTGATTCAACAGAAGAACACCAGTGGGGTGTTGTTTGAATCATTACATACCCAGGGAAATCGAAAAGCAGGAGGCTTTTCTTCACCATCAGGCACCAAATCCGAAAGAAAAAAAGGAAGAACATACCGGAGAAGACGACCGGAAAACAACCGGAGACATCTCAGACGGTCCGAACCAACATCACAGTCTCGATCAAAGCAGTAAGCAACCGAGATCTGTTAAGCATTTAAATTCGAAATCAAACGAAGAAACAAATTGATTTCCAATCGACGCCATCGCCAAGAAGGGAACAGTCGGTTTTCACACAGAGAGAGAGAGAGAAAGAAATAGAACATGTACAAATTCTATAACCCTCTCACGTTTCCTTTTTCCAAACTTATATTAAAACTTTACATTAATATTACTTGATATTATATTATAAGTAAAATATTTTTTAAAGTTTTATTATAACTAAACTTTAAAAAAAAAAAAACTATTTTAATAATAAGTTTTTATTATTATTAAAACAAATATAAAAGTCTTTTATTAAATAAAGTTTTTTGACATATTTACTTTTATACTAAATTTGTCCTAAAAAATTTTTATAAAGATTTTTTATAAACTTTTTTATAAAATTTTATTAAAATTCTGTTATAATAAATAATAGATATTTATTTATTATAAAATAACAAATAAAGGACTTTTTGTTATTAGATAAAGAATTTTATATTTTTACTTAGAACTTTGGAACTAAGTTAAAATGCCCGGAATGAAGACGCTAAATTAGAAGTAGGTACTTCTAAAATTAAAGAAATTGGGTCCACAACCCACTTTCAATGCCCTATATTAAAAGGGGCAAACTATACAACTTGGTCAATACGGATGCAAGTTATCTTGGAAGCAAATGGGTTTTGGGAAATGATCGAACCAGATTTGACAACTGAGGCTGATAAAAAGAAAGACAAAACTGCTATCGCCTACATCTATCAATCATTACCTGAAGAACAATTGCTACTCATCTCAAAATACAAATCTGCAAAAGAAGTTTGGGATGCATTAAAGAAAAGACATATTGGTGAGGACCGTGTCCAACAAGCCAAGCAACAAACACTCAAATCCGAATTTGAGATGTTACAGATGAAAGAAAATGAATCAGTGGATTCATTTACGTCTAAGTTAACAAGTATTGTTAATAAGGCAGCAAGCCTTGGATTGACATATGATGATTCTGTTCTCGTACGCAATATTCATTCAGATTGTAGCATCCATCGAACAATACTCAGACTTAGACGAAATGTCACTAGACGAGGCAATTGGAAGACTAAAGACCTTTGAGGAACGTATCAAGTGTAAGAAAGAAAAACACGAAAACAGTCAGGAGAGACTAATGTTTACTCAGCATGAAGGTCAAGGCAAATCCTTTCGAGGACGTGGTCGGGGAAGATTCAACCAATCACGAGGCCGAGGGAATAACAAGTTCAGATCAGAAAGACAGAACAAGGAACCCTCACAGAATAGTCACACAAAAGATACCTCAAACATTTCGAAGAAATTTACTCAAGATAAGAGTAAAATACAGTGTTACAGCTGTAAGAAGTTTGGACATTACTCAACCGGATGTCCACAGAAAGATCAAGAAAGGGATCAGTCAAACCTAATTGAAGAGGATTTAGAGCAACTTTACTTATGGCAACTATTGAAGAGCACAACAAAGTCTTCTTAAATGAAAGAAATTTCGTACCAAACGAAATGTCAGAAGTTGAAGACAGTCTATGGTATTTAGACAATGGTGCAAGCAATCACATGACACGAGTCAAAAACCACTTCAAAGAAATTGACGAAAAAAATACTGGAAACGTACGATTCGGAGACGGCTCATACGTAGAGATCAAAGGAAAAGGATCTATTCTATTGGAACGCAAAAATAAGGAACAACGTGTTATATCACAGGTTTACTACATTCCAAACTTGAGGAGTAATATATTGAGCTTAGGCCAATTGACAGAAAATGGATGCAAAGTAGTTATGGAAGGTGACAAACTACTACCATACGATTCCAACAACAGAATCCTACTCAGAGTTACACGATCAAAGAACCGATTGTACAAAGCAAACTTGAGGATAGGTGAACCTACATGCTTACTAGAAAATCTACATGACAAAGCATGGCTTTGGCATGCAAGATTAGGTCATCTAAATTTCAACTCAATGAAGACTCTAGCAACGAAGAAAATGGTTCAAGGAATACCCCCCGTTAAACATATAACCAACATTTGTGATATATGTTTAATAGGAAAGCATAGCAGAGCTCCATTTCCACAACAAGCAAGTACAAGGTCAGTAGCACCTTTAGACTTAATATTTGGAGATCTATGTGGTCCAATATCACCATCAACACCATCAGGCAAAAGGTACATATTTCTACTAGTAGATGACTATTCAAGATACATGTGGGAATATTTCCTAAGTACAAAAGATCAAGCTTTTGGTATCTTCAAAGAATTTAAAATAAGAGTGGAAAACGAGCTGGGAACCAAAATAAAGATGTTCAGAACAGATAGAGGAGGAGAATTCACATCAAATGAATTCATTCAATATTGTAAAGACAATGGAATCGCCAGACAGTTAACTGCACCATACTCACCTCAACAGAACGGAGTAGTTAAACGAAAGAATAGAACAATACTTTCAACTACAAGGTGTATGATGAAAGCTACAAAAATGCCACAGAATTTTTGGGCTGAAGCAGTTAGACATGCTATATTAATACTAAATTGCACTCCAACAAAGTCACTTGAAGACATTACTCCATATGAAGCATTGAAGGGAAGAAAACCAAACCTGCATCATCTCAGGATTTTTGGATGCATAGCATATGCAAAGGTACCTTCACAACACTTAACTAAATTAGATGATAGAAGTATACAGATGGTATACTTAGGCACTGAGCCAGGATCAAAAGCATATCGCTTATTTGATCCCATACAAAAGAAGGTTTGCGTCAGCCGCGACGTAAAATTTAAAGAAGATGAGACATGGAATTGGGAGGAATATATGAAATATTTCGATTCAGAAGAACCAGAATGGACTGACTTCATTATAAGGGATAATGAAACAACAAATACACCGTACATCTTAGACGAAGATGATGTTACATATGAAGATGAAGTACCACCTTCACCACCCAATTCACCACAAAATATGCCCTCACCTCATCAAAACAACCTTGAATATACCCCACAACAATCCACCATATTCTCACCAACATCATTTACTTCAGAAACATCCACACCTTCAACCACAAATTCTAAAATCGATCATACACCAGTCAGAGGATATAGAACCCTAAATGATATGTATGACAACACCGTTGAATTATTACTAGTTGAAGATGAACCAAGGAATTACAAAGAAGCAGCCAATGATGACAAGTGGATTGAAGCTATGAAATCAGAAATTGACTCCATCAACAAAAACAAAACTTGGAAGCTAACCACTTTACCAAAGGATCATAAAGCAATTGGTTTAAAGTGGGTATTCAAGACTAAAAGAGATGCAAATGGAGAAATAGTGAAACATAAAGCACGATTAGTAGCCAAAGGATATGTTCAAGAGCATGGCATAGACTTTGATGAAGTCTTTGCACCAGTAGCACGAATAGAGACAATACGCGACGTAAAATTTAAAGAAGATGAGACATGGAATTGGGAGGAATATATGAAATATTTCGATTCAGAAGAACCAGAATGGACTGACTTCATTATAAGGGATAATGAAACAACAAATACACCGTACATCTTAGACGAAGATGATGTTACATATGAAGATGAAGTACCACCTTCACCACCCAATTCACCACAAAATATGCCCTCACCTCATCAAAACAACCTTGAATATACCCCACAACAATCCACCATATTCTCACCAACATCATTTACTTCAGAAACATCCACACCTTCAACCACAAATTCTAAAATCGATCATACACCAGTCAGAGGATATAGAACCCTAAATGATATGTATGACAACACCGTTGAATTATTACTAGTTGAAGATGAACCAAGGAATTACAAAGAAGCAGCCAATGATGACAAGTGGATTGAAGCTATGAAATCAGAAATTGACTCCATCAACAAAAACAAAACTTGGAAGCTAACCACTTTACCAAAGGATCATAAAGCAATTGGTTTAAAGTGGGTATTCAAGACTAAAAGAGATGCAAATGGAGAAATAGTGAAACATAAAGCACGATTAGTAGCCAAAGGATATGTTCAAGAGCATGGCATAGACTTTGATGAAGTCTTTGCACCAGTAGCACGAATAGAGACAATACGATTGATATTAGCTCTAGCTGCATACAATGGATGGGAAGTACATCACCTGGATGTAAAATCAGCTTTTCTACAAGGTGATTTAAAGGAGGAAGTTTATGTCTCACAGCCTGAAGGATTTGTAAAACCAGGAGAAAAAGAAAAGGTCTACAGACTCATGAAAGCACTATACGGACTAAGACAAGCACCACGAGCATGGTACACAAAGTTAGATAACACCTTGAAGATTCTTGACTTCAAGAAATGTGCTTTGGAACAAGCTGTCTATACAAGAACAAGCAAGACATCAACATTACTAGTTGGAGTATACGTTGATGATTTAATAGTCACTGGAACATCAAAGAAAGAGATCGATCTATTCAAACATCAGATGCAAGAAAAGTTTGAAATGAGTGATCTCGGGCTACTTACTTATTATCTTGGCATAGAAGTTATACAAAGCAAAGGAAAAATCATAATAAAGCAAACAGGATATGCAAACAAGATACTCAAGGATACAGGCCTATCAGACTGCAATAATGCAAAGATACCTATGGATCCAGGACTCAAGTTAACAAAGACAAGCGAAGGAAAATATGTAGACTCTACTGAATATCGAAGCATAATTGGATGTTTGCGATATCTACTTCACACAAGACCCGACTTAAGTTTTTCAGTTGGATTACTAAGTCGCTTCATGCAAGAACCACAAGAACAACATATGAAGGCAATCAAACAAGTTCTACGCTACATCAAAGGAACAAAAAATTATGGTATAACTTATGGACATGAAGGAGGAAACAAGATACACGGCTATAGTGATAGTAGTTATGGTGTAAATACACAAGAAGGAAAAGGCACAACTGGAATAATCTTCTATTATGGAGACTCACCCATTAGTTGGAGCACTCAAAAGCAAGGAACAGTAGCTTTATCATCTTGCGAATCAGAATTTATTGCAGCAACTTCAGCAGCAACACAAGCACTTTGGTTAAAGAGACTACTTAGCAAGATTACAGACACTAAAGAAGAAATGATTACGATCTACGTCGACAACAAGTCAGCTATTGCACTAATGAAGAATCCAGTATTTCATGGAAGAAGCAAACACATAGATACGAAGTATCACTTCATACGACAATGTGTAGAAAAAGAAGATTTAACGGTCGAGCACATAAGTGGAGAGCAACAAAGAGCTGACATACTTACAAAGGCACTGCCAAGTATAAGATTCGTCGTCATGCGACAACTGCTTGGAGTTAAAGACCTTCGGCAAGATCAAGATTAAGGGGGTGAATGTTCGGTTAATCCCGATTTTGCCTCAGAAATCAAAGTTTAGTGTTAGAAATTGTAATTAAAATAGATTAGGACCAAAATTGTAAATCCTAATTCTGAACCATTGCGATGGTCAGACAGGAACACATCGGTTCATTAACACCGATTAGAAACTATAAATACCTTACTCATGTTGTAATTCAAATGATATCAATTCAATAGATTTCTCGGTTTATAAAACTTTCGTTTTAATTATTTTCGATTCTGTTTTAAAGCCTTAAAACCAACATTTAGTACCTCTATCCGATCCCAATACAGTTTCAATCGCTACCTATGTTAAGATCGGTATGCAACTCTATGTTTCTATTGAGGGTGATGATGAGAAAGAAGAAGGGTGTCAAGTTTTAAACCAGCTTTAAAACTACAAAACATGATCTCAGGGTATTTGATTCTTGCGGTTTTGTGAAATCACATATTAAACATGGTGAATCAATGTTGTATTATGTTATCTCAAAACGCGCAGTTGAAGCAACTATGGAGATATCGGTTACAACTTCTAATGAAGTTGTTGGAACAAATGTTGCTGGAAAAATAGTTGTTTACTACGAAAACTTTAATTATGACTGTGAACCTTATATGCCTGAGTATTACACATGGTAACAATATTTGAAGTCGATTCTATCCAACTGACTGTAAAATTCCTCTTAAAAGATTTTTGTTAGTGTTGTACTCTATAAATACACTCTTATAATAGACTCATGCTTATGAGATGATGGCTCTGAGGAGGATATTATTAACGACTTGCACGGGTTCCCTACGCAACCTACTGATAGCAATAGTTATCGTCTCATGGGGAACAAAGGTTGTTATCTCGATTTAAAAGTTCATTGGAAATATGAAGCTCTTTTAGCCCCTGGCCTCTTGTAATTCAGGTTGATTCAGACTTTAAACATGCTGATGGAAAACGTATTCGAGATGGTCAATAAGAATAACTACATGGGAGAAAACTAAACAAAACTAAAATTATAATATTCTTCTTTATTTCTTGAAATTAATGCAAAGATTACATATAAATAAGAAAACATAAAACTACCCACTAATTCTTAAAATGAAAACATAACTCCACTAATTAGTATCTAACTTGACTATATCAAACACTATATTTTAATAAATACAACAATAATAAAATAAAATAAAATTGCTAGTTATAATTGTATTGCCGACTTAATCAAGCACGTATCACATAATGGGGCAGCCACCTTATATGTTGGGTTGGCCACAGCCCACCCGGGAATTTCTATCGAAAACATATATCATGTCTAAAATCTAAGCAATCCAGAAGTATTTGTTTATTGAGGAAGGCATTGGCCCACCTAGTTATACATATAGTTTAATATCTGTTCAAAAATCAAAACTGAAAATGGTTTTTCTTATATTATAAGTCTACCTTTTTCACTCTCATTATTATGATTTTTCAAGCTATTCCATACGTGATGGTAAGTTGATAATTGTGAGTCTACTCATTTCCAAAATTCTAATTGAAAATAACATAATATCAGCTTTTTATATTCGTTTTTACTAGACTTTTCTTTTTCTTAATGAGAAAGTAAAAGTTGTATAAGTTTGTTTTACACAATTTGATTTTTTTCGAAAAGCATATTAAGAAAAGTATATTAAAGCTTACCGGAGAGAAAAATCGTGTGATTATCATACTCATGATATAAAGTTAGTATTATCTTATGAGTTATATACATACTTATGTAAAATTGAATAATTTATGAATTATTTACGTATTTGTGTAGTGTTTAATAAATTTTTGGTCCTGGCTTCGTCACTAGTTACAAACCAAACACCCCCTTAGAATGTATCATATAAGCTTAAGATTATGAGTTTGATTCGCATTAATCACCTACTCAATGAATTATTCGAAACGTACTTATTAACATGGAAAGAATTGTCCAGTTTTAGTTAATATTATATTGTTAACGTGTCAAACTGAGTTTTAAGGTTAAAAAAACTATGAACTGTGTCAAACTCTAGTAAAAACATGAGATAAGATTCAATAACAATCAAATAGCTAAGGTGATGTAACAAAATTGCTAGTCACTATAGGCTTAATTTCGGTACACATATCTTCACAATAGGTGTTTGCATTTTTTTCTTGAGGTTAAAAACGCCATTATGAATCAGGGGTGAGCATCGGTCGGTTTGGGTCGGTTTGGGTCGGTTTGGGTCGGTTCTGACCTCAACCCGAACTCAAACCGAAATTTCGGTTCCTGCAAATTCCAAACCGTTTGGTTCGGTTTCTACATTGGTTCGGTTTCTACATTGGTTCGGTTTCTCTCGGTTTCGGTTTTTTTCGGTTCGGTTTGGTTTTTTATTTCGGTTTTTGGACATGGACAAACTCATAGATCTGTCAAGAAAAACTTGTTAAATAAATCTCAAATGAAAGCCTATGTTACGCAATAATTAGCGGAGCAGTTCACAACTTATAACATGAAGTTGTGCATATTACTAGAACATAATAATATGAGTCGGAAAAATTTAAACACAATAAGAAGAAGAAAAAAATTACTATATGTGGCTCAGTAAACTTTAGCCTACATGGCAACAAAAAAATAATTAAAATTGAAGATATAAACATATATGTTGCTGAGTAATTTGACCTATATGACACCACAAGATTACATATTGATAAGTATGAGATTGACAATTTAGAAAAGAAAACTTTGAGTCTTCATCGAGAGTTTGTGTGTTTAGGGAGTAATTAATTAGTATGATTTAGAATTTTAGACAAAAGAAAAAAATAAAAAGAATAAAACTTAAAATATCTACTAAAAGTGAACATATTAAAATTGACATACATATAATGGTTCGGTTCGGTTTTTTTCGGTTTGGTTTTACCCTCCGACCCAAACCGAACCGTCTTTTTCGGTTTCTCAAAAATCGAAACCCAAACCATCGGGTTTTGTATTCGGACCGGTTTTACGGTTCAGTTTTTATCGGTTTTTTCGGGTTTTCGGTTTTCGGTTCGGTTTTTGCTCACCCCTAATTATGATAGAGATGAAATAATGCACTAGTGGTTTTTGTTTATTTATCATAATAATGTTTAGTCATATCATGAAATTGAATTCGAGTTAGGCCATTGAAATAAACATTTCATGGTCTGTCAAGGCCGTATGATGCCGCTAATTGTTCTGAATTGAAGAAACTAAACCACACATCGGAATGATCTCGATAATCCTTAAACGTGTTTCAACAAGACATTAGAGATAAAAGCATTATCTAACCTAATTAGTTTGTCAGCTATTCTGAGACATTTACATAGAATATATCTATGTATTATATTGGTATTATCGACTGATAGTGTTAGTAGAGAATGACTTCTATTGATAGCTTATTAACCCCTTAAACACATGACCCGACCCACAAGAAACCTAAGCTTTCAACCCCAAGCATTCGATATCCTAGCAGTGGTGTTCGACACTCCGACGTCCGACACAAACACCACTGACCGACACTCATGTCTCGTGTTGTACCCCGACACCTAGGCCCGTGTCCCGACACTTGTGCCCCAACACCCAGACTTCGTGTCATAACACTCGTGCCCCGTGTCCTAACACTCGTGCCCCGTGTCCCGACATTTGTGTCCAGCACTCCGGCAGCCGACTCCCGTTCCCAGATCTGCCCCCCTCCTAAGGTCCTACCACTTGAGTTCCTACTTCCTGAGGTCCTACCATCATTGGATTCCAGACTTTCATGATAGACCGTTATTCTTTGTCTATTCATTATGACCGCCATAATGTTATAGACGTTGGAACCTCATAAATACCATTAAACCATCGTAATGGCCGTTAATAGCCAACCGTTTCCCATGTCTTGGATATCTTGGTATAAATACCCTACTCTGATACAGTTCAAGGGGGACACTAACACTCTATATATCTCTCACACGGAGTACACACAACTATCTTCATCACTCTCATACTTACACACAATATCATCTAGCCGAAATATTCATACACTCCATGCAGTAAACATATTCGGATTATCTTCCACAACCAACCACTTGACCACCTTAGACTCACCAAGAGTTTGATAGGTTTGCACTGCTTAGCATGAGGTCAAGAGGTTGAACCCCAAACAATCCAAGTTACTAAGTCTGCTACTATTTACTCAAACATCAACCAATACGAGTTGTTTATAAATCAATTTAGTTTATCTTTAATAAACTTAAATAATTTTATCTATTTTAATCAATAAAATTATATAATTCATCTTACAAATTGTTTTTATCAAAACCGGATATTAGGGCTGTCAATGGGGCGGGTCGGGCGGGTCTTTTGTTGATCCAAACCTGACCCAAGATCCAATTATATGGGTTTGGGTCTGACCCATAGCTATTGGATCTTGATCCAACCCAAATCCAACTAATTTAATGGGTCGGATCTTGATTCGGATCGACCCAAATAATAATAATTTTTTAATATCATATTTATTATTTTTCATGTCTTATTCGCTTACCCGTTTAACCACCAACAAAACTCTAAAATAGAAAAGTTTTTTTTTTTCTTAAGAAACACTAAATAGTTATACTCCGTAGGTAAAAGTAAAAAGTCAAACACGTAACTGCTGATGGGAAAAACGCATGGACTTTGATCATTGTTCTCGATCTATTCTATTACTTTGTTACATATCACGAATATACTACTAATATATTTATAAAACATAACCAATAAAATTAGTGTATGTCCCATCCAACCCATCCATTCGTTTTACTAAATCCATCAACTTTTTTTAGTCTTTTAACATATACATTCATACGTACAAGATCCACAGCACAAAGTACAAGTCACAATACTCGAATAACAAAGTAATATGTTTGATGTAATAAACTAGCGTACTGTTGAAACCCTCATAAATGACTTGTACCTTTGAATTCACTTCATTTTCTTTTACTTCTTGCTGCTTTGCAAGGTACAACTGATTTATGCATGGAGTTTGTTTCTACTGTTTTTATTGTTGTACGTTGTGCATTGGGAGTTGTACTTTGAGGGGTTAAGTGAATGTAACTTCCACTACTTGATAAACATCTTCTACAAATATTGATAGTCATTTTATGTTGATATCACTTTCTTCCGAAAAAGCTTTCTAAAATTAGAAACTGTGTTTTAATGATTTGTACCTTATGTAGTAAAGCTTGTACCTTGAATATGGATTTTAATTAATAGATTTGTTTTTTTAATTGGGTCGACCCGGGCGGGTCATGGATCGATCCATGTGAAGATCCACTAAAATGGGTCGACCTATTGGATCATTTTTTGGATCGTTGGGTCCTATTTTTAAACCCATTGGGTCATGTTATTGGGTCGGGTCTGGGCGGGTCTGAATCCAGACCTGCCCCATTGACAGCCCTACCGGATATACCTCTACCGAAACCCGAACCCATAGCCCTTTCCACTTTGTCCACATGTCTTAATGCTGGAGTGATAGATAACAACTGTTTTGGGATTGTGGTTAAAAACAAATATTATTATTTATTTATACATTCTCAATAGCTAGGAAAATATGGGTTATATGTAATGTTGTTACATTTTTTTAAGAAGTAAAAAATAATTAATAAAAGTATATATTTTTTTAAGAAGTAAAAAATAATTAAAATATATTTTTTTCGCAAATTAGGTGATTATTTTTGTAAAGTATAAGTGATATATGATTATTTTGGTAATTTACTCTAAATTGATGATAAAGTATTATGATTTTAATTTTTGTTTAATCTTAATAAATAAAAGTAACATATTAATGGGGATTTTGTTTGAGCTTATTTTTTTCTTTTTTGGTTTGTGAGTTTATTTAATTGCTTTATATTTTTAATAAATTCATATTTAATTTTTAGTTTATTTTGTAGTTTATGGACTTAATATTTTAATTTATGGAAATATTTAATATATAATAGAAGATGAGTCTTAATTATCATATAGCGAAGTTAGGTCCTTTTGATAAGTTAACTTCATTGATTTCAGCCGTTAGATTAGATTGATTATGTCACAAAATACTATTTTCACTTTACACTCTTTTACAACATATAATTACATTATTTTTTTCCATTTAATCTCAACTTAAATAAAAACATAATTTTAGTTATTTATAAAATCGCTCAATACCTTATTGTTATTCTAAAAACTCATAATATAAAATATATCAAAACATATGTATAAACGTAAAGGTGTATATATTATTATAACTATAAACAACATGTGTATAAACACAAATGGATATATGTTATTATACGTGTAACATTGTCTTCTAATAATAACTTAAAATGTACATAAAATTCATTTTTATTTTTATCGGTATTATTGCGGGACAAGAATCTAGTATAATTATCTTAATATTTCATTTAGTGAATTACTTTTTTATTTTGAAATAATTCATTATATCCTTTAGATTTCTATAAAATATGATATTGGACTTTAATTGATGTGATTTTTATTGATGGCAATTTAAAATTAACTTTCAAGAAAGAAAGGTTAAAAAATAATTAATGCTATCAAAATTTTCTTCTAATAACAAATTTAGGTAAAAACACATATCAATAGCAATACATGAGATATGATTATATACTTAGAAAATGATTAATTATCTTCCAAATAAAATAAAGAGAGAAAAAAATTAACCTTACTACAACTTCCTTTATTTTTTTTTTTAATTTTTTACTTTAAGACAACATTAAATAACTGATATTTGCATTAATTTTGGAGCAAAAAGGTATTTTATTTAAACATTTTCCTTTTACAAAGCTATTTCAATAATTATTTAGATATAAAAGAAAATAGCTTAAACAAAACAGTTTAAAATGTAACAAAAAACCGGTTACCTTTTATAATATCATTGAGTAAAATATTTTTAGTTTTAGAATAATAAAAGAAAGAAAGAAAGAAATTAAGTTTTTAAAAGTACCAACAATACAAATTCCAAATAGAATTTCTTATATATATACACTTATCATTGATTATACTTTCAATTGTTATATAATTAAACCTTTTTCCCAACTATAAAGTGAAATATTGCAATTTTTTTTTTGTTACAATAATATAATGATTAACTATATAAGTCAATCTTCTAGAAAACAATGAACAAAAATTTACATATCAATATCAATACCTCAACTGCTTATGAATTTCTCTTCCAATTATGTAAACATCTTACTAGATGAGTAGTCTAACTAAAGCTATTATAGGAACTTAGTTATTGTCATTTAAAAGACACTTAATAAAAAATATATCTATATTACCCATGTATTAAAACATTGTTTTTACTTAGGATTTAACACATGAAAATATAATAAATTTTATCCGTATTATTATTGTCTGTAACCAACTTTTATAACGTTTGTTGGGTGCATTTAACTCTTATTTTTTTTTCTTCACAAATGATATAGTTTTCAATCTAAAACATGAATTTGTTTGAAGTCTAACCAATTTAATTATTTAAAATTTCTCAATACAAATCTGATTTAGATAATTAGTTGCATTATTTGTAAAAAAATAAATAAGAGTAAGAGTTTAATGCATATAATAGAGGTTATGAGATTTTCAAACGTATTATAGCAAAACGAACAAAATTCATTACACTGTTATGTATTTAACTTCTTTACTTATATGTATTTCAAGGCATAATTCTATAAAATTTTATTAAAGAATGCAAATTGTCATGACTTTACTGCTAAAAAGGTTAAGTCAGGATTCTGGAAGATCAACATCATTTTTGTAATTATAAAAATTTAATTTTTAATCAAGTATTTAAAAAACAACCAAATTTGGTTGACATCAAGCGCGTGAATACAAGCGCAAGCGCGTGGATGAATAATGTTTGTCATAAAACCTAATTCTTCATTCGTTATAAATAGAATAAGAGAAACTTGTAAATGTTTACAGTGAGTTGACGCCGCATTGTTACTGATTGCATATACATAAAAAAAAAAAAAGGAGGTTGTGTAAGGTGCAAATATGGTTAGAAGTTCAGGAGCGTTGAACATTGATCTGAATCTAAGACCAGAGCAAATGAGCATCCCCGGGTATTTTTCATATGTGTCAACGTTGGACGATAACCCGGAGAAAGTAGAGAAGCTACAACACTTTCTCCGTTGTTTGGAGAATGAACAGCAACAAACTGCGGCCACTCAACATCAATTATTTAGCTATATGCAGTTTTTAAGAAACGGTATGTACATGTTAGTTAATAGCTTGACAAAAATCACAATTATGCATGGTTTTGTTTAAATAAGCATTCAATCACTTCTTAATATTCACATTTGGTTTAATTTAAGGATTTTTGAAATTTATTATGAAAAATAAACTTTGTTTTAAATTCACACTGTCACAACCTTCTACCGTGGATGTACTCTATTTGTTTAATCGAGTAATGACTACACTATTTACTTCGATAAGTCTATCAAACTTTGATTTAATTTTATCGATTTGTTGCACTTCTTTTTTTCGTTTGTCTTTCAATAATTACTTTCAATAATGCAGCAACTTCAAGAGTTCGGCATGAAAAAACGAAGGTTGATATTCAATTAACATTGAAGGAACGTCTACAACGTGACAACAATTTTGTGAAAAACAAAGAAGCTAGAGATGAAACAACTCTCACTTATGTAAGTATTTTTTGAATTACTTTTAATAACCTAAGTTTCATGTGTAACAAAATATATAATTAACTTATTCAATGTCTTTTTTTATTGTTTGTTTCTTTTATCATGACAGGAGGACGATAAACAAACTCATAACATGTTCAACAACACACTTCAAGAGAGCGTAAAACCAATGCCACTCAATGTCGAACCAATCTCATATGATGTAGAACCAATCTCATATGCACCCGTTCACAATGACAATTCTGCCTTAGCACAACCATTGATTCGCCCAAAACATAACGAGTCCGACTTGGATGTCGTAGTTAAACAGACCGAGAAGCGGAGAAGGGTGTGGTCTGAGGACCTACACAATAGGTTCATGCATGTTGTTGAAACACTCGGTGGTCCTCGAGGTATAGCAATACAAAGCCCAACTAAATTTTATGATTTTTCATTTTTTGTTACTTACTTAAAAATATTCTATTTATGGTCCAAGTTAATTATATATATATTAAATTTGTTTGTACAGGCATAAATTAATTTTATTTAATGTTTAATTAAAATACATAAATAGTGAATTAAGATCCTATCAGTAAATGTTATATAGTTAGATAAAGATTAGATACTTTCATTTCATTGTGGTATTATACTAAAATTAAAGTCTAAAACCATTACTTTTGTTCATATGAATTAAATTAATATTAATCCTTTTATTTATTTGTGAAAACTAAAGAAGCCACTCCGAAACAAGTTCAAGATCTTATGCAAGTTGCTGACCTCTCAAGAGAACAAATCAAAAGCTATTTGCAGGTATCTAAAATGATTCACACATTTTACTACATTATCATAACGAATCAAATTACTCATTGTTGTTAAATTGCTTCAGCGAACCAGGTCTCAGTTTCGTTCGACCACTTGCAGTCATTCAACCTCTACCTCGAGCGCTTGTTGGACCACAAGATCACCGTAGAGCATAGGAAACTAGTGATTAGAAATCATCGGTTGTTGTTGTTTAATTTCGTGTCACTTGGATTACTAGCAAGTGAAGTTTTTGAGAGAGTTTTCTTTATTGTTTTTTCTATATTTAAATTATTTCATTTGAACTTTTATTTCCCTATGTTATGAAATAGACTATGTTTTAAATTCATGAATTTCTTTATGAAATAGAGCATGGTTGATGTTCTTTATATATTTTTAAGCAAAAATAAAATATAATTCAAAAGTGAGTGTTATTTTGTACTTGAATATAAGTAGAGACATAGACTTCTTCTATCGTCTATATTCTACTTAACGTCAGGTACGTTTGTCATAAGCTTATGTCGAGTTTGACAATTGGTTTTTTTAAAAAGCAAATATTATATCATATAAAATGACATGTAATCTGACGGTACGTTATTTGACTTATAATCTAAAGATTATTAGTTTAAATCATTTAAGAGACGAAAAAATAATTAAGTGATAACTTCATGTCTTTTTATAAATAAATAAATTAGAAAAAAAAACTCAAGCAAAAAGTTTTCTTTAGTAAGACTGAAAAAAGAAGCTAAATCAAAGAGCTTTAAGTTTTTATATATAGAAATGACATAAATACTATTTATGTAGTTGCTAATTTGTGGGTAGAGATTGACAGATAATTACCCAAATTGCAATAACTATTACTCACAATAGTTATTACTCATATTTTGTTAGATATACTGTTTTTTCGAGAAAAAAATTCAAAAAAAAAAGATGAACAATTAAATAATTAGATTTTTGTCACAAATGAACATTTGAAAAAAAAAATACATATAATAAACACATAATTTAACAGAAAATTTCTCTTACACAAAGGAAAACATTTCTCCAGATACAACCTTTTTTCGTGTTTCCATTTCTCCGACTTACCAAACAATAAAAATAGTGTCATTCTCATTTCTCCTTTTCATGTCTTCCAACCAAGGTTGTGAATAAAGCAAGGCGTGACGTGACGGCATGGTCAAGCTACAAGACATAACGAGACATGACATTTTTCAAAGTGTGACAATACCGTATAATTTTAATATATTTTATAATTTTATATATGATTTTTTATACGTTTTTACTATTTTTTAGTTATATAACTATAAAAAATCGTTGTTTTCACGTTTTAATATACATCTAATCTAAGATATAGTCACCATTCACCAATATACAATTAAATAATCTTTATAGTCATTTTAAACTATTTTTAGGGTTTTTTTTCTTTTTTTCTTTTTTTTCCGTAACGCGTTACAAAAAAACTCGCGTTAAAGCGCGTCTTGACACGTTTTTGGACGTCACACCTAACAAAGACGCCTTGCATGTTTTTCGTGAAGGCAAGTCACACCTTCACGTCATGACATGTTTTTTAGAACCTTCCTCCCAACCAAGCAAACTCTAAAGTTTTTATAAGATAATCACCTTGTTGATGTATATATTAAAACTTCAAAACTCACTTCTAACAAAATGAAACAATCGCAACATAAAATCAATAAAAGTAAAGGTTATTTAATGATAAACTAGAGGGGACTCGTGCGTTGCACGAGTCCGGGACGAAACGAAATCTGTGATCGTGTTGACGAGATTATTTGATTCGCAAAGTATATTTTTCATGTTGACGGGATTATTTGATTCGCAAAGTATAAATACTAATCTAAAAAAGAAAAAAAAAAAAATGAAAGTCGAATACAATGAAAGCCCAACACCCAAGACCAAACACCTAAGCCCAAACCAAGCAAAGACCAAACACCTAAGGCCAAACCAAGTAAACTAATAAGTACAAAAAATAGTAGGAAATGAGGAGTTTGTAGGGTTCGAATCCTGGTATCCTAACAATACAGACAACACCTTAACCACTCCAGCAACAACCTGTTTTGTAAACAAAATGAAAAAAATTATATTTAAAGACAATATTCTTATTATAATAATAATAAAATACACGATTCCATAGGATATGATGAGTTTTAATATATAGATTAATACCCGTGAGCCATAAGTTTTTCAAGGTTTAATTATACATCCACAATCCTTCATAAAATAAATAAAAAAATAGTGGGAATTTGTATAGTTTAGCTTTAGAATTTAGAGAAAAGACATAGAAAAACTTAAAAAAGGAATTAGAAAAGCAGAGGATATAAGTCGATCAATTGTTTATGACAACAACCTTATACAGACGGGTCTGTTAACATATTAAAACACGCTCATTTACATTAAATGTTCTCATTTCTTTATAACTCTATGTTACTGTCTAGACTTGTTGATACATTAAAACCGGTTACAATTTTTTGGTTTTGATGAAACATGCTATGTAGACCGTAAATATAGTAAATGCTGATTAGACTATGCGGTGTGGTAAGTGATTTGGAGTGATGATGTGGAGTGATAGAGGTGATTTGTAGGAAAGAGAGTGTGATTTGTAGGAAAGAGAGTGTGATGATGTGGAGTGATAAAAATGGGTGGAGTGGTTGTGTGTAAGTAATGATGATGTGGAGTGATAGAGGAAAGAGAGTGTAATTTCAAAGTTGTATATTTATAATTTTTTTTTATATAAATGAAATTTAAAAACTTGTATTTTTATTAAAAAAAACACACACACACTACAATTTATTAAAAAACATATTACGATTAAACTAAAATACGTTAAAAAAATACAATTTAAAAAAATAACACTTCAATCTTCATCGTTGTTTCCTCGGGGGCGGTAATACCAGAGATGTTCGATCAAATCGGCTAACAGACTGTGATGGGTACCTTCGTCACGCATGTCATGTATGTTCTGTTGTTTCTCTTCAAAGCTAATCTGGAATTCTGGTTCGGTGGCATTCTCATCATAAGCTTGACAATACGCGAGACCTTTGTCTTCCAAAATCATGTTATGAAGAATTATAGCGGCGTACATCGCGTTTCTAATTTTTTCTAAACTCCAAGCTCTTGCGGGGTTTTTAATTATATGCCAAGAGTAAACTAATTAAAAATGTAAAGGTTAAAAATTTACCTTCGCAAAAGTAGGCAAGAGAGTCACGTGAAATTCTTTCGGACATTTTTAAATACTCGTCCCACATGTCACTACAAGTGCCAAAAGCAAGTTGTCGTATGGCGGAGGTGCATTTCTGAATCGGTGTAAACCCAGCCCTTCCTCTACAATCAAATTTTTGCCTAAAATAATCAAAATTGTTTTCAAAATCGTGGCATATCCTGAGAAACAGCTCCCTCCTCATTCGAAAACGACGGGTAAATTGTTCGTCGTTGTAGGTGCAACCCGGAGAAAAGTAAGATTCCATTAGTAGTGTGTTAGCTTCTTCACGGTTACGTTCTATTACGGTTCTTCTTCTGGTGATTGGTCTTTGGATATGTTGTGATGCATAGCTAACAACGGCTCTAATCGTTTCGGCTACAATTGCATCTTCATCCGAACTTGACGAACTTGACATTTTATAAAACTTTGTGTGTGTTTTTTATGTGTTTTTGAGTATTTGTATATATTTTGTGTGTGTTTGAGGATGTTTGAGTATTTGTATATATAGGCAATTGTTTAAAAATATGGCCGTTGTTAAATTATGACCGTTGCCTTCTCCTTTTCCTCCCACCACGGCGTTATTCTGCTCACGCCGTGGTGAGATTTTGGTCGATAACGCCCCCACCGGAGTGGGGGAGGCGTGTTCGGGCGTTATAACGCCTACGTGCGGCGTTATTGAGGCAATTCACGCCTCACACCGCATAGTCTTAGTATAATTAAGCGAACTTTATCCTGGGCCCATCAAACTTTAGTAGCATCACGCCCATCAACAAGTCAAAGATAAAAAGTTACATTTCAACCCCTATAGTTTGTAAAAGTTTCATTTTAAACTTCTTCTTCTCTTCTTCCACTCTCAGCTCCCGCCACAAGTCTGTTGGACCTGTAAACATCGAACCCTAAACCTGGGTCATCTCGATAACAACTGTCCAGCGTTAGTAACAATAAATTAGTTTGTATTTTTATTCCTGATTTTGTATTTATGTTTGTGCTTTAGGAGAATATTTCCTGTTTGTGCACACCAACTGTTCGACTAAATGCTTCTATATAGTGCCTTTTGTTACAGAAATGAATTTCTAATATTGTGGTCTGTTAGTTTTGTTTTTAGGTTTTTAGAAATGAATTTCTAATATAGTGTTTCACAGGTTATAAGTATGAAAGAACTTGTGACTTTTCAAGTTGGGAGTTACGCTAATTTCATCGGTTCGCACTTTTGGAACTTTCAGGTTAACTTGCTTCTTTACTTTATATATGTGTGTATTGATGTATGTATCTATAGAAGCATCGTTGTCATCGATCCATTAGTTAGTAGCTCAATTATTTGAATGTCTTAGATTTTTTTTTATCTTTTAGTCTACTCGGACGATTTTGTGGTAAAGTAAGCTTGACATAATAAGTTAATGATAATACGAGTGCCAAGATCATGTGAACTTGTTTTCTGCAACTACAAAAATGTAAAACTCAATAAATTTACTTTCGATCTTTCTCAAAAGATTTGAGCTGAATTGTATTATATTTAAAGCATATAATTTTGGTTGGCCAATGTTTGTATGAGCACAAGAATTTTCAAACAATATTGAGCACAAGAATTTTCAAACAATATTAGGAAGCTAAACTCTTATCGATTATAAGTTTCATGATACCCTTACATATTAAAGTTGTTAGTATGTGTTAGAGCTTATTTCACTACCGAATGACGAAACACTTCTTATGTAAAAGTTATCTTAATATATTAGTTCCCATATTTTCTATCCATTATAATGATTAAACTATGTAAAACTCTACTTTTTTTTATTTTTTTGACAGTCATGTAGTCCCAAAGCTTATTTTTATCGCTTTCATAATTTGTTTATGATTGAATAACTTGATGCTTATTTCATTTCGTTGTTTGCCTTTTGAAGGATGAATTGTTGGGATTGGCTGAAGACACCCAGGCTGACAAAGTCTTTAAGAACCAAAACCTTGATATGGATGTGCTCTACCGCACCGGGGAAACTCAACAGGTAAATCCAGGGCACATTCACTTTACTAGAGCTGTAAAATAGCTACAATTTAAATAGAAATTGGTAATGGATTTTTAAGTGAATTTCAGAATTTTTATTTCCAAAGTGAATTAGTTTTATTTTGTACGTACTAATATCATTGAGATTTAATAATGCCAGGGCATGCCAACTTACACCCCTCGCTTGATTTCAGTTGATTTTCAAGGTAATCACCATATTTTATAGCGAACAAAAAGTGATTTGTCGGTTATCTTGCTATATCTCAGTATTTCCAACGCTTTTACTTGCTTCTGTATTGCAGGATCTCTTGGATCTATGAGTTCACGTGGTACACTGTACAACCAAAATCCTTCTTCATCGTCATCATCTGTTGCTACGTGGTGATGTTTGATTCTGTGAACCTTGATTTATCTGGAATGCTGAAAAATAAAACATATGCTAAAACTATATTCAACTTTATAGGACGGGTAATGTCACGACTCAAGCAGCTGAACCTTTTAAAAAGAATCTTTTCTTACGAAGCTTGTATGATGAAGGGCGAGAGATAGTGCCTACTAAAAGCGATACTGATAAAGTAAATGGCGAATCTGATAGTGAGATATTAGATTCAGATTTAGTTCAATCTCTTGAGGATAACGTTCAATATTGGACAGATTTTTCAAAAGTTCATTATCATCCACAAAGTTTGTTCGAATTGAACGGGTTATGGATGAACTCTCAAGAATTTAACAATTTTGGTATTGGAAGAAATACACTATCCGAGGGTCAACAAGGTGATGAAATCAATGAGAGACTTCGTTTCTTCATAGAAGAATGTGACCATATTCAGGTATGTTACTTGACTTATATTACTATTCTCTAATGTCGTATTTTTATTGTTGTTGAAACATTATGGCAGGGAATTCAATTTATGGTTGATGACTCGGGAGGGTTTTCTGGTGTAGCTGCGTCTCTTTTGGAGAATATTGAAGATGAATACACTAATGTTCCAGTATTACTATATTCTGTCCGCAGCCCTAATTCCTACGATCACCTTAAAACCCGAAAAAATCTTATCTCCAGTAATCTTCATGATGCAGTTTCATTTTCCGCTCTTTCATCCTTTAGCAAATTAATCATTCCTGTTGGTTTACCATCGCTAAGTGAAAGTAAGTTACTCTACTAATTTTTTTTTTATTACTTCATATATGTTTTTGATCTTGCAACATTTATATGGGTCGTTATTTCCTTGTGTAAAAGGCAGGGCTTCCCGATTCCTTAATTTACAAAACGAAAAGCTGTACCACTCTAGTGCAGTTTATGCATCTGCTATTCATTCTATTACTCTCCCTTTCCGGATGAAAAAAGTTGGTGCAATTGGTGATTCATCAGAATTTGGTGCTGTGAATTTGTACGAATGCATACAGATGTTAGCAGGACAAGGCAGACAAAATGCCGTTACTATTCTCGATGCTTCAGTGCCAGCACCGTCGTTAACTGGTAAATAGCTATCCGAATTCTGGTCACCTTTTTCCCAACTATCGTGATATGATCAATTGCTTTCTGGGTCGTCTCGGACCTTATGATTGGTGTTTATCCCCAAAATTTTTGGAGACCTTTTATTATAAAATAAACACACTCAAAGGATTTACTTGTTACTAATATAGCCTAGTCTCTGTTCTTCTTTAGACCCTTTTTTCACTCCGATAGTATCGTAGATTGCTTCAATGCAGAGGAAATAAATGCATTCGTATACTATTAAATTCAATTCAATCTGAAGTTAAATGAACTACATCTTACGGAAATGAACTAGATTGCGTCAATGTATTGTTTCTAATTTGGAGTTTTTTTTTTTTTTTTTTTGGGTATGAATACAGGAAGACGGTTTCAGCAATCTCTACTTCAGAACTTGCAACCACTGACCCCAGAAACCGCACAGGATGTGGATGACTTGCAAGCCATTGAATCCATGATCGTCCACGGTGCCCTTGGATCTGGTATGAATACGTATGGTTGTTTTGCGTACACATCGCTAGAAGTTAACATTTTTATCTCTTAATTGTTTAACGCATGTACAGGAGACCGCGAGGCGTCAGTTTCCGATGTGAGGGAAGGAGTTGAAACGGAATATGAGAAAGCGTCAACAAAACCTAGATTTTCTCATGTATCGGTATCTCACTGTCCTCTGCCAATACCATTACCTTTCCCA
Organism: Senecio squalidus; assembly: GCA_910822075.1. NCBI lineage: Eukaryota > Viridiplantae > Streptophyta > Magnoliopsida > Asterales > Asteraceae > Senecio > Senecio squalidus. The sequence goes on along the minus strand of CAJVGC010000590.1, from coordinate 24,378,264 downwards.
TCCATCTTTGGGAACCTTGTTGGGAGACGTGGTGAGCGGTTAAGTGTTCCGGTATCAGGATCTCCGTCAAGGAGGGGATCACTTGATGTCCACTCAATCCCTATGGCAGCTAGACTGCGTTCCACCACTGCTGTTTTGCCCTTTTTGGGGAATAGATTGGCCAACATTCGTAAATTTGGCATTGAAAGAGGATCGATAGGTGCGGACTTACTTAGAAGTTGGGGATTTGGAAAGGAAGAAATTGAAGAAGTTGGCGAAAATCTTTCCAAGATGGTTTTAACACTTGATCCTCAGCAGGGATATTCCTCTGATTCTGATTAAGCTCAGGTATTTTAATAAACATTACCCTAATCTTAGCGTATCCACATAAACACACTCAAAATATAAACTATTCGATTTGGTTTGAAACATTAAAAAAATCCCTAAAGCAAATAAACCTTTGTTTTTGAAGGCAAACTGGTCAAGTTTATATGAACGGTATAAGTTTTGTTCGACCCCTAGAATTTATCCAAATCTATTATTTTTTTTAAAAAGGAGGTACCACTTCAAATTTTTGATCTTAAGGTTCATGTTTTTTCAAGTTTATTCATTTGGAGACGATTTTATGTTTTCCTGTTTTTTATTTCCAATCTCAATGCTCATCTTTCTTGGTTTCGAGAAACATGGTTGATTTTGGTTTAGTTTTCTGGATGAATGACAATTGTGTTTTCTTTTTGGCAGTTGCCAGAAGAAGCATGTTCTCAAGATATAGCGGTGATATGTCTATAGCTGCCATGAACATAACTACATTTCAAGGTTTTCCAAACGAAATGGTGGTGTCAATTTTTTTTTACATGAAATGTAACTTGACTATATCTGGATATGAGGAGTGTTGTAACTGATAGCGTGTATCACTTCGTTTGAGCAGCCTAATGCAGTGGTCTGGGTTTGAAAGCTTGTAACATTACTCTTTTATTGTAATACTGTGTGTTAGGACCCGGAAGTAGCAATCCGTTACAGTTGGGGATTATCAAAGATCTCGGATTTTAAATCTTGATTATATACAAGCCAAAACAGTTAAATTTAGTTAAATCCAACAGTATTGACTAAAATGCAACTCGAAAGTGTTCATTGAATGATGTTTTGACTCCTTGAATCACACTCTCTTTAGGTCCAAACTTCAGTAGCAAAAGTATTATCTTTATAATTATACTTCAATAGTTCCACTAACGATAAAGACTGACTATCTTAACGCTATGAAAAATCATAGGCATCGTTTTCTAATTAATGGTATTTTGATTGGATCCGGTCTTTTAATGTTTTCATTACCACTCCTATACTACTTGTAACTTGTCGTTTGACATGCCTTTATGACGATTATGATTCAAAATTCCCTTTATCACCTTCTTTTGACATACCCGAATAAACTTGAACCCTATATCGTAAAAAACAATTCTCAAAATTTCTTTATGATAACCTTTTATCCCTTGCGAGTGTATTGAATAATAAGGTAGTCTTAAAGATGCAAGGTTCGTAAGTTCATATAATACGACCTTCAATTATGCCATTTCCGGTGTGGGACAAGATACGGAATAGGTGAGATTCAAAGCGTCATGTATTTACTTTATACTCTAAAAGTAGAGAAACTGATTTTAGAAAGATCTTTAACAAGAGCTTGTGAAAACATGATTACTGAACACTGTTGCAAGCTAGCGTTTTTTCCTTCTTTTGTTGGTATTTATTCATTCATCATAAACCAAAAGAACACATCACTAAATTTAAATATTAACTAATCCATTCATTCTTAGCATCTAAATAGAACAAACATTAATTTTCTTAATTGTTAACTAAAATTAATAAAAACTTGTACAATGATCTATTTTATCTTTTGTAGATAAAAGAAAAACAAAACTATCGAAATAGATTATTGTTAAAACTAATAAAAAAGAGCAATCAAATTATATTTTTATATCAAGCAATGTTTCAACATGTTCTTGTGCTTATAAGCTAGCTTATTCGGTTCAGTTTTTCTTTAAGCTTTTTTCTTGGACTTGTTCACCCGATTAATAAGTTTATGTTTCAAATTTAAACATAATAAGTTCTTAAATGGGAACATAAACTTATAAAAATGAAAAAAGATAGACCAAAACTTGACGGGTTCTTAGTTATAATGATTATTAATGACATATTAGTCAAAAGAATTGTAACAAGAGATGGGAAACAATTTGTTATGTTTCTTTATATAATCGAACAAATTGTCTTTTTTACACTTATAGAATATGGTGTTACCGACATGAACAAGTTCTGTGTGCTTAAAGCTAATGAAATCAAACCTAGAATTCATTTTCATTGTTGAAATCAAAGCAATAATTCATATACAAAAGCCTCTTTTAACTTTCTACTCAATATATATTACGCTACCTTTTTTTTTCTCAAATCCCCATGGACTCATTTATTCAATTACTTTTTCAGTCAAAATCTTTATGTCCAAATCATCAATGCTAAATTAAAAAATAAACAAGATTTTGGTCAAATCACCTCCTTTGACTTTTGTATATCTTGCAAATAATTAAATAAGCATTTAAATCCTTTCCTTTTGATGCTATTCAAAACATTAATTTTTATCTTGTGTAGGTTATTTCTGACATTGAGGTGGCTGGTAATGGTGACACGATGATACTCCATTACTGGCCCGCAGGAGTTGCCGAATCAAAAAAAAAAAAAAAAAAAAAAAAAAAAAAAAGTTAGAGCATTTTTAACTATAACATAAAAGGCATTACGTTTACGTCAACATAATACTAAAAATCTCTTCATTCATAAGATTAATATTTATACTTATTTATTTTTATCTTTTATATACTATTTAAAAAAAAAACAACATCAATTTTGTCGTGTCATAAAACCATCTTCATAACATTAGCCATGACGCTGCTAGCTGACCATGGCTGACCGTGGAGGTTAATAATGTTTTCAGCCAAAATGAGTCTTGTCCATAATCACTTTTTTCATGGTTTGTGGGACATTATTTTATGATTATCCGTCTTGTGCAAACTCAACAATAGCAAAATCTCTCAAAACTCAATCACAAAGAATTAACCTCTTAGATCCAAAAAGACCAAAACAACTCAAAAAACAAAAATAAGCAAGACCAAGAGTGTGTACCTAAACCAACCTAGAATTCAAACTTTCTTTGACTTTAGCTTCAAAAACCAACCATAAATGACAAATAACAAAACTACTTTTTATAGCAATGTTGAAATTTCATTCCTCATTCTTATACGATATGATAAGAGGTATACTTCACAACTCCCAAAAAATCAACAAAAAAGCATCAAAAGGCATTGTTATAGCTACTGATTAAGACACATCTTAGGCAATGCAGTGACAACACAATAATTTCTACAAAAAACACTTTTGCAATAAAGTCTCATGTTGGATTTGTACTGCCTTACTACTCAAGAATTTACCATATTCATACGTACAAATGACTCAATATTCTACTATTCAAAAAATATGAATAACCCAAAATGTGTGCAAAACTATGTGGAAAAAAAGTGCATTTATGAATATATCAAGAAAGAAAAATGCCTACTGTTTGGTTGGTTTGTTTGTTGGTTCAAGTCTTCAAAGTGTATGAAAAAATATTTGTTCCAAGAATAGTCGATTTACGTCATATCGTCATATCGCTTAGCTTGATGGACCCTCGTCTCTATGGTCTCCATGATGTGGTTGCTGTTGCGGCTGTTGTGGCTGTTGTGGTTGAGGAGGTTGCTGATGGACCAAGAGTCCATGTGGCATTAGCTGTTGTAAATGGTGGTGCAGCTGGTGCTGATTATGTTCGTGTAGTGCCTGCCGCTGCTGGATGTGATACATGTTGTTATCATATGAACCACCTAATGCTAAAGATGGAGACATAGCTGTGGTTGGGCCAGTTAAGTGAGTGAACCTGTTCCCACTCGGGTTAGCCTGCCCAGAAGGTCCAACACCATCTGATGGTCCAGTAACATCAAAACCTCGGTTAAACCTCATTAAATCCACCCCAGCTTGTTGCTGCAGTTGTTGAACTTGGTGTTGAATTTGTTGTCGTTGTTGCTGCTGCTCGAGATTCCTTATCATCTCCTGTTCTCTTGCAGCTTCAACCAATTGATGTTGTTGCACCTCGTATAACTGCTGGTGATGTGGTACCTCTCGCGAACTCCCAGGCCCTTGAATCCCCAACATTGCCTGCATATTAGAAGGCATAACCTGCCCAACCTGCCCAATCTGACCCAACGACGGTTGCATATTCGAATACTGTCCCATAACCCCCGGATGATTCAAATCGGCATCATACCAGATTGTGTAGCTGGTCCCATATAAGTAGCCAATTCCAGTTTAGCAGAATGTAAATCAGTCTGGATTTGCTTTAATCTTTGCTGGAGCATCGAAATGTATCCCACACAACCATAAACCGGATCCCTCAACCTTGCCTCAGCCTCATACGCAAGAGAATTAACAGCATCTTCTCTATGTGCAGTAGGTAGTTCATTTAGTATTTTCGCAACATTACTAGCTCCAAACACTTTGTGTACATTAGCAAATTTCAAAGGCTGATCGGGTGGGAAATAAGGCGCAAACACACATTCTTGAGTACATTTCCGTCGTAAAAACTTGCAAGCAGCACAAGGCGAACTCGACGAAGCCATTTCTTAATTTCTCCAACAAATCTAACTACCTTCACATTATCAATATAATACAATAATTGAATTAAACTATTAATTATACGAAAATGATTAAATAATGGAATTAATGTAATATCATGTTGACAAATTAAAAAATAGAGACAGAAACGTACATAAGAATCTACTGATGCGATTGAATGAATAAAAAATGTGACATTCAGCATTCCGATTATAGAGATGGTGGTGCTTATTAAAGACTAATTTCATTTTTATTCATCGAAACCGACAACAGTAGGTCAAACTATTTTTTTATCCGAGTTTGTTAATCATAACCTCATACACGCATAATATTGTTATACATAAGAGCGGACAATTATTTAAATGAAATACCGGTTATCATCAGTATACACTACAATTATACGTGTCTAATGCATGAAACTGCTATATAATAATTTTTTTTTTTTTTAAATAGATATACTAGATCATGAAATCGAACAAAAGTATACGAAAATAGAATCAAAATTTATTTTACCTATTTACGTTCCGATTACGATGAAATTAAACCGTCTTAGATCACTGACAACGATTCACCTGCAAATGCAAAATGATAATAAAACTCAACGATAATGATTATAAATATTAAATGATGATGAAAATGGCGAACTGTGAGTACCTGAGGTGTGAAGCTAGGGTTACGAGTGATTGATTTGATTTAGAAATGATTAAGATCTTGATTAAAATGAGGAGAAAATAATGAAGAGCACACGCAGTAATACACAGTAAAATGCGCAGACGAGTATTTGAAGGAGAAATGATAGTACGAAAAGGATTACGACGACGCCATGAGAGCATGTGTGTATATATGTATGTATATGTATATGCATATGTATATGTATACGTGTATGTATATGTGTGAGTGAGTTTGTTATGACCGTCGGATTTGATCGGGGTTTGTTACAGAAATCGTTGAGAGAGAGAGATTATGATTTCTGATATTTTTCATTTAAATGCCCTCTGCATTACCTCTTTGTCCCTCCTCTTGTGTACTATTTCTTCTTATATTTTATTTTAATTTTATGCTTCATGATTAGTATTTTATTTTATGTTTTTATTTTTGACTTTGAGAGGGTTATCTATCTATCCAAATGTTCTAATTAATTTGTTATATTCAAATTAAAAGTTTATAAGTTTTTTTCTCACTCAAATGGTCGATATTGCCAAAACGCTAGCAGATGCTTTCAACCACCAGAGACAGTTTGGTTGGTTTTCGTATAGCAATTTCGGTTTCATTTAGCATTACATAATACACATTATTTTGTTGTATTACTTTCGTTTCTAGCGCCTAAGAATCAAAATGAGTTTTTGTATGATATTTTTGTTGATTTTGTGATACTTGATGCATAAATGGTAAAAATACTTTTAATATGAAAGTGTATATACATGATTCAAAAAATCATATCTATATTATTAACCTTTATATCAACCAAATATCCTAACATTATAAATGTATCTAATTTCAAATTTCAAATTCCTCATCACATTAACTTATGAAAAAATGTTAAGTATATATGTAGTGTACATAGTTTTTAGGATGTTTGTCAAACATAACTAGAAAGAAAACGAAAAATATGTAGCATAAAATAAGTAAAAACGTACATATAAGTAGGGGCGGAGTTAGTATGGGACAATGAGGGAAATTGTCCCCTCGGAAATTTTGATAGGAACGTTTATTTATGATGAATAAATTCAATTTTTAGATTTTTTCCCCCTTAAAATACATTATTTATAACGATTATTTGTTGTAGTGATCAAACCCTTTTTTCTTATATAAGAGATCATAGGTTAAATTCCTTTCAACAACATCATTTTCAAACTTCGTTTTTGCCTCCATAAAGAAAAATTACTGGCTCCCTCCTAGTATATAAGAAAAGGCTTTTGGTTTTTCGGTACATGAGTGCCACACCGATTTATAAATAGTTGATTCAATAGTATTCAAAAAAAATAACCACCGGGCATATTTCTGAAATTGAAATATATACAAACAAATCTTTAATCTTTATTTCTTTAATATATAATAAAAGAGGAGCCTTAAATGTCACATGACGAAATAAGAACCTTCAGATGGGTTAACTTATTTCACTTCAGCCGTTAGATGATATTGATAATGTCAGCATATATAATTTTCATTTTATACCCTCTTAAATATATAATTGTATTATCTATTTCATTCCATCTTCATTTAAATAATAAAACAAACGTTTTTCTCCCATTTTGTTAATCATGTTTACTTAAATAATCGCTTAATTTCGACCATAATTTATGTTATAGTTATTTCTAAAATCTTCTAATTCAAAATATTTAAACACGTGAATAAACATAAAGTTGTATCCTTTGCACCTTTATATCTTGTCATGGTGTTATTTGTCCCACCAGCCTTGAACTTTCAACTCGATTGAGTGTTTACTCATATATTTAACCGTTAAAATCTTCTATTACATTTTACTCATTTTCACTAAATTTAGAATTAAGTATTAATTTTTCTCATATCTATTACATATTTACACGAGACTTCTTGTATCTCTTACTATTCTCCTGGTGTTATTCGTCTAAAAAACTCCATATGAATTTTGTATTCAGTACATCATATATTTTTTTTAATGTGTATATAAACATAAAGTTTATGATTTTATTTTTGTATATATTTATCCGCGTTATTACGGAACAATAATTTAGTTCTTAAAGAAAACACAAACCTAAAATACTTTGCTATATTTTTGTGATGAATTAAATTTCCATATCATTAAAAGCGACAAATTTAAATTTGAGTGACATGCAATTTAATTATTTATGGAAGATCTCATAACTATTTTATATTCTTGATTTGGATTTTGGAAAGGAAGGAGTAGTGATTAAAGAATTTGTTAATGTTTTCTAAGATATTCATCATTTAAGAATTGATATTTATAACGATTAGAGTTGATTCTTATCCAAAATAGCTGATTCAAATATAGTTAGTGTAAATTACGTGAATGATCCATATGTTTTACGCGATTTTCGTTATTGCACACTAAGTTCAACAATTATGTTAAACGTCCCTCATGTATTCACCCTCATGGCCTCATGTGTGAAACTTCCAAGTTCAAACACTCGATCTTCAAATTACACCTATTATCATTTACATAGAGTTACACTCTACTTGCCGTACTTGGTAACAAAAACATTATAACTTATTTTTTAGAAAATAAACTTATGTCTTTCTAGTAGAATTATCAATGGCATTAAAATGGAAAAGAAAAACTCTGATCTTCTAATTTTTTTTTAAACTTCAAAAGTTCGAGAACACGATAAACTTTGCAAAATCCAAAATTCACATTCTTTCAACTTTAACGACTTACCCTTTGATCAAAGAAGCAACCATATAGCTTGGTGACTTTTTATTTCATGAATATCTAGAGCTATTTCAGTCATACCACTAAAATATTATGTATTATTTCTGCGAACGTAATATTACATATAATATAATATTAAAAATACTTTATCAAATAAATACAAGAATTTGAAACACACTTTTTTATTTCTCACCTTCTATATATTACTTAAAACAAAAAAAATAAAATATTCACGCTTCGACACAGTTGGCCAGCCCATGACGATACCATCAGGACATAACTCAACCTATAACACAAATGACGGTTTTGAAGTTTTTGGTAATTTCAACATCATCAATAATACAAGTTAAAACACAATTCATTAGCCAATGGAGTTTGTCCCATTGGCCAGAGGTTGTCATCCCCTAAGGGAGATCTTGGGTTTGACCCTCCCTCTAAGGTTTCTCCTTAGGTGAATATTAGAAGATATCTAACCAACTTTGATGTAAGATTCGTGGATCACGTACTATTCAAATGGACCCTGAATCAAAACGTTAAAAAAAAAAACATAATCAAGACGTTCAAAAAAAAAATATAATCCATTAATTTCTTGGTAGTTTTAGTAGCCCAATATATACTTCCATCTTAAACCACCCAGCCCAAACAAAATAAACCTCACTGAAAACCACCACTACACTGCCAAATTTCTCCAAAACGATGTCGTCCAAGTGGTGGCGCACCGCCGTAATCAGCCTGAAAAAAATAACAACCCCAACAACCACCAATTCCCCAAGATCATACCATACAATCCAAGCTGTCCCTAGAGAAATCACCGGAAACAGAGTCTCCGTCAAAGATAGAGCCCAAGGTCGAATCCCCGCCGTCGTCTTTTCACAACCTACCCCTAGTAGTGAAAACGGCGGTGGTCCGGCGAGGTCTGTTTCTAGAAAGCATTTGTTGACCACTGAGAGAAGACAGATTCAGTCGATTCTTAAGTCTGTTGATTTACCTTATTTCTGCTCCACTACTTTTCCACTCCAGATTCGGGCCGGGTCGGGTTCTTCCACGTTGCTTGAATCCGGAAATGTATTACCAATTAAGGTAAATAGTTATATATGCATATTAAGTGTTTGATGAAATGCCAATGCTAATTTAGATTACCTTTTAAAAATGTTGGCGATTTCGGGTGAGTAATGCTGATGATTGAGTGGGGTTTGGGTGTAGGTGCATAGGGATCCGGAGACGGGAAAGCTTTTGAATTTGGTGTTTGTTTGGGCTGATGAAGGAACGGAACTGAAGGTTGACGTGCCCGTTGTTTTTATAGGGGAAGATGTTTGCCCTGGGCTTAAGAAAGGTTTGTATTCTTTCTCATTATGCTGTTGTGCATTGTTATAAATATAACAACTTGTAGTTGGTTTTCTGTTTTATATGTACCGTGTTGCTAGAGATAGGTTTGTTCGTATTATAATTTAGCTAGAAGCTAAGAAACATAAGGTGCATATCTAAAAGTAGGATAACGCAGACTGTTCCTGGCCTGCGTTTAAGCTAACATTTTTGCTAGTTCTTCTATAATATCATGAAAGGTGTGTTTGGATGTGAATTTGTGATGTTAAATAATCAGATTTAATAATCGGCTGTAATAAAACATGCTGCAAAAGATGGTGTTTGGATGTGCTTTTTTTCTGAAGTTTTAATATCAAATAATCAGTTGTTTGGAAATTTTGATTTGCGGAACTAGTTTATAAATAAACAAAGATGACATTTAGTACAAACTATCTCATATTAGAATACAAGAAGGGATAAATGGATGAATCTTTTTTACAATTTGATAATGAGTATTGTTGTGTCTTTTGACCCTTGATTATCGCTGGTCTCAATAATCACATAAGCAGTTTCAAAGAATACATTCAAACACCTTTCAAAGGGGTATAAATCCAGTGCAATCAGGTTGTAACTGACCTATATACCCGCACACTGTTTGCACGTAAGCCGGAGTATATTGGTTAAAAGTCATGATGAAAAAAAGTTTGTTGTCGTCGTGTGTGGCTTTCTTTTATTTTTTTAGATGCAACTGCTGTTAACAAAATTTGCGGATAGTTGGTGTTTTAAAAACATATATTATGGTTGCCTTTGTATATTGTGCTATAAGCTTATTATCTGTTACCAAAAAATAACCCATTCTTGAATTCTGACTGTTTACTCTCTGGCTGAGAAACCAGGTGGTTTCTTGAACAAGATAAGAACTAGTTTGAAGTACAAATGTCCATCTGACCACATTCCGCAGAAGATAGAAATTGATATTAGCAATCTGGACATTGGTGATAAGGTGTTCATGAATGATGTTAAGATCCATCCATCTTTGGAGCTTTTAAGCAAAAATGAAACCTTGCCCGTTTGCAAGATTGTTGCAGCTAAGCTAGATAGCCCGAAGTCCGGATAGTAGGCTCTTTATTAAACTGCATGATGTCAAAAACGAAAAACCAAAAACCATGAATACCAGCATTTCACGGGTTTTGAAAGGTAGTTGATTGTAATTTCCCTTATCATCACAGATTTTGTGCAATAAATTTTTGTTATCTGGTGTGACAATTAATTTCCTAGCGATAGATAGAGTTGATAGGATTGGTTTGGTGGTATCATTTCAGTTGATGTGTTTACCTATATTTATGATGGTTGTTGGGATTTGACAGTTTGTTATTCCTTCATGAATTTGTGGATGTTATATAAAAAAATGGTTTAGAGTTCCGGCTAAGTAACGACAATGAACAGTTACTAGATAAATCGAACCAACCAAGACCGTCTATGTAAATCTGTGATCCAATCTTATTGACATATTTCAGAAAATTATTCAGCTTTTTGGAGACTTTGCCGTTTATATCGGAACCGATGCATATCAAGTGATTGGTAAGACGGGTACTAAGACGACAAATTCAATAGCGGGAAAATGTACTGGATGACCATTGTACTACCACAAAATATCCGTATAGGTCATTGTACAAAATTTACGTCTATCTACATCACTATACCGAAAAAACTTTTTAAATTATAACCTTAACTTTAAAAAACCGTTTAAATAGATAACTTTGGTGACCTGCAACCTTTTGGTAACCGCCACGTCATCGGTTTTATAACTATCATCCAAACATTCATCATCTTCCTCCTATGAATCTCTCTAAATTCCAAAATATCCGGATTTCAATTTTTGTAAATATCCTCTTTTGAGAAATACCACTGAGCAATAGTCCCACAAATCACATATACATGTGCTTCCACCATTGGAGTAGCAGACCACAACATTGTCAAAATGGCCAACGCATAATAAGCTAGAACCCAACTATCTTGTTTCCACTCAAAAACAACTTTCCCGTATTTTTCTCTAGCCACAAATTCCCCGTTCAATCTCGCAAACACTAAAAACAATACAATCGGTACATAATAAACAAATAACCCTAAAGTTAACCCAGGAAGCACCCCGGAAGAATCGCCGGCCGTTGCGTTATGCCGTCAACGATGCACTTTTCTCGATAACGCGATTCACCAACGCTATTTACTTGCTGAAGCTCATCTAGCTTACTGTCACTCTTTGAAAAACGTCGGCCTTTCCTTGCATCGTTTTTTCGAGATTCATTCTTCCGCCGCCGTTGATTCGATTACTTTACCTAATCATAATCATACCAAAGGGGACCTGCCGGTTACTACTCATCATTGTCATTCTAATAGTGGTTCGTCTCATCTTCACTTTCACTCTGATTCCGATGATGATGATTCCGCTGATGGTGAATTGCACTCTGTACACGGTGGTGGTGGTGGTGATTCTTCACCGCCGCCTCCTCCTCGACGAAACGGTAATTTACCTTATAATAATCAAATTGATTTTAATAATCCTCCTGCTGGTTATCCTCCGTTAAATTATCAGCCTTCAGGTTATCCACCGTTAGATTATCAGCCTTCCGGTTTTCCTCCGTTAAATTATCAGCCGTCAGGTTTTCCGCCCGCTGGATATCCTCCTGGTGGTTACTCGGATTCTGATGCTGGTGCTGGTGAGTAGCTGGTGTCGGAGCTGGCCATGGTGGAGACCGAAGTAAGTCAATTTTGATGGACCTAGTAATTTTGTGGCAGGAGTTAAACTAAGTAGGAGTAGATCATCAACACAATTTCAAAATGAGAGAGAGAGAAAGAAAATTAGTGGAGGTTGACCTGTTGATCGGGTAAAAATGGTTTAAATAACAGGTTTTTTTCGGTATAGTGATGTAGATAGACGTAAATTTTGTACAATGACCTATACAGATATTTTGTGGTAGTACGATGGTCATCCAATGCATTTTCCCTTCAATAGCCTATATAACTCTGTTGATTGGGTATACAAACTCTGTTTTAGCATTAATGTGAAAAAAAATATTGTTTTTAAAAATAAAATCAAGAAATTATAGCTTTTAAAAGCTTTATTATTGTGCCATATCATCAATTCATAAATATTTAATTTTGATAAACTTCTTTTCACTATGAATAGACCTTTTGAAAACCTTTATAATTAGTTACTAATTAATGAAATCAATAATAAAAAAGTTTTGAAGCCCCTTCATAATTTTGGACCTCTTCATGCAACGTAGACATGAAACATAATCTTATTATAATGGATGAAAATATAAACCTTTTCAAATATTTAAACCTTTTTAAATCCACCATAGTAGATGTCCTGAATTTACAAACAGATGTAAAAACAATTGTTCACTAAATGTTAGAAGTTGGAAAATTCACATTAAATGCATATAAGTTCAACTAGAGTTGGCTTGTTAACCCATCAAGTTAACCCACTAATCACTTTAAGTCGACTCTTGTGACTAGCTGAAAAACATAGCAATCCGACTATTGTGCATCATTTTATCATCCAAAAGCAAAACAGGTAGTGACAACTAGACCTATAAAAAGTCGTTAGGACACTACCTCTAGAACCTATACCGCATATATCATTTATGCTTCTTAGACTACACGGAGTGGGAAAAAAAATGGGCGTTATAAGCCCCGTCAGCGCCTATAACGCCCGTCACCGCTCCGGGACGGGCGTTATAGGGGCGTTATAGGCCGGAGCGTGTTCTGCATCACGAGCGTGGTGAGTGTTTGCAACGATCATGTGACCGTTTGAAAGCTTCAACGGTAAAAAAAAAAAAATCTATATAATCCCCCAAAACCAATCAAAAATACATACAACAATCATCCTACTTCATCTCTTTCAACAATCATCTTACTTCATCTCTTTCAACAATCATCGAAGTCTAGTAGCCCCGCCACTCCAATATCGCCTTTTGCTTCATTCGATCTCAACGAATCGGATGATGATGATGATGATGAGCTTCGAGTGTTGGAGGAAGATCTTCCAAGACCGGTTGGTAGAGATCAAGCAAAAGCAAAAGCGTCCAAAGGAAAGGGCAAAACCGGGTCTTCTTCGAGGGCCGAAGAACAACTCGAGTTGATGACACAACGGTTCGGGGAATTTAATGAAAAAGTCGACGAAAAAATGCGAGCAAAAGCATTAAAGACGATCATGAAGGACATTAGTTATCTCGAGGAGCCTTATCGAAGAATAGCGGAGAGCGAAAAGCAAAGGCTTATCGCAAAATATTTTTCGGATATGTAGTATTTTCTTTTTATTGTAGTATGTTTTTTTTTTTTAATAAATTGTAGTATGTTTTTTTTTTATATAAATTGTAATATTTTTTTTTATTTTTAATAAAAATACAACTTTTTAAATTTCACTTATATAAAAAAAATAATAAAAAGTAATGATTACAAAATAATCTCTATCACTACACATCATCACTCACCACTCCACCCATTTTCTATCACTCCACATCGTCAGTCACCACTCCGCATAGCCTTAAATAAGTATATAATGTGTACCTTATGCCCGGACTCGATATGGTTAATTATAGTAGAAAGGTATAAATTTTGTAAACCTACCAACCAAACAACATCAAATTAGGTTTGTATAGACGAGACAATTCATGTATGTTGGGCCACCCACACGAGGGTCACGTCAATTTCATTTCCCATATCCGACAATCTCTCTATTTCGAATGTCTTTTCCCATCAACCGTCGATGACTACCTCAACCCTATCCAACCGTCAAAAACCCACCCGTACATCATTTACTACCCTGGTCTGACACACACCAGATCATTACACCTTTTTCTTTATTCTAACCAAAATATATACCCTGCGTACATTAGCACCACCCCTCTAACAACTTTGAAAATAAATAGCGGGCCGAAACTCAACCGTTTTAGGGTTTCTGATTGTGAAATTTTTAGCAAATTACAAAAATGGCGAATCCTCGAGTTTATTTGGATGTAAGTATTGGTGGCGATTTGGAAGGGAGATTGATTATTGAGCTTTATAAAGACATTGTTCCGAAAACTGCTGAGAATTTTAGGGCTCTTTGTACTGGTGAGAAAGGAATCGGTCCTCATACTGGCGTTCCTCTTCATTTCAAGGTATAATTACGTCAATTAACTCTATAGTGTGTGTTGTTCAACAAATTGTGTTGAAACTTTACTCTAGTGACTAATCGAGGCGTATCGAGCTTAGAGAGTAAGCTACTATTGATTTTGTATAAGGTTAGGTTAGTATCGAGGCTACGGAATATGTAGTTACGCTCTAAATGATTAATTTTCAGTTTTATAATTGGAATGTATATTTTGAAATTAAATGTATCAGGTTAGGTTAATATGGAGGTTTACGGAATATATAGTTAAGCTCTAAAGGATTATTCAGTTTAATAAGTGGAATGTTTGTTTTGAAACTAAACGTATATGAAGTGTATCAGGTATTCGAGATTAGACTTGTATCTGGTTATGTAATATTAAGTCATGCTGTAAATGAGATGGACTTGTCGTTGTTAGGTTTTCGTGATATTTCTGTGTAATATCGGGTGTTGTTAATATATGAAGAGTAGATAGGCTTGAATTATGTGGAATTACGGTGTATTTATTGACAACTGTACTGTTGTTTAGAGTTGTTTATATAGTTTCTATTCAAAATCATACCGCAGTACCGCACTTGATTAAAATTGTTGATTTTGCGTTAAGTATTTTTGCGTTGTGATTAAAAGTGACGTAGACTGTTTAAGAGTTACTTTTGTTTTTTTTTCTTCTCGTGTTGATATTGGTATCAAATGGATGCAAAATAGCTAATTGTTTTTGTTACTTGCAGGGATCATGTTTTCATCGAGTGATTAAAGGTTTTATGATTCAAGGAGGTGATATATCTGCTCGAAATGGCACTGGAGGAGAATCAATCTATGGCTTGAAATTTGACGATGAGAATTTTGAGTTGAAACATGAAAGAAAAGGAATGTTGTCCATGGCTAATTCTGGTCCTAATACCAACGGCTCTCAGTTTTTCATCAGTACGACCCGCACTCCTCATCTAGATGGGAAACATGTTGTGTTTGGTAAGGTTATAAAGGGGATGGGTGTAGTCCGTTCAGTTGAGCATACTACTACTGGAGAAAATGATTTACCCACTCTAGATGTCATCATAGAAGATTGTGGGGAAATTCCGGAAGGAGAAGATGACGGTGTGTGCGACTTTTTCAAAGATGGTGACACTTACCCTGATTGGCCTCTTGATCTTGATGTTAAGCCGGAGGAAATTTCTTGGTGGATGACAGCTGTCGATGCCATCAAAGCCTATGGGAACGAACAGTTCAAGGTATCTAGTGTTACTCAAAATGGTTGAAATCTACCAAGACGGCTTTCTCTTTTGTAGTTCATGTTAAACCGTGTTTAATTTGAGTTTCTGCAATGTTAATGTGATTTTATGTTATTCTTTGCAACCTATTTCTATTTAACGTTGTGATTGTTATTACATTTTGCAGAAACAAGACTACAAAAGTGCTATTAGAAAGTACCGCAAAGCTCTCCGCTACTTGGATGTCTGCTGGGAGAAGGAAGAAATTGATGAAGGTAGGTGTTCTAGAACAGCAGGAGAAATATACATAAATTATTTTGTTTTCTACTTAAACAGTGAATGGTTATATCTGTTTATGGTAATTTGATTCAGCTACTTTTGTCATTTTCAGGGAAAACCGATTCTCTAAGGAAGACGAAGTCTCAGATATTTACAAACAGTTCTGTAAGTTATTAAAAGTCAATTCTAAACAAGAAGTTAAGTGAGAATGCATTTTTTTTTTGTTTTGGAAAAATCTTTTATAAAATTTTTACAATGATAGTCGATATTAACCGCCATAGTGTGTTTGCCGTTATGTCTTTTGATGAGGTGTAGTATTTATATTGAAAGGCTTGTATAATCTATTTGTCTTTCTAGTTTGTCTAGGTCAATGGCCATATCATGTATCTTTTGCTATTTGGTTATTTACCATGTTGTGTCCAAAGGTCCCTGTGTATTATATCTTCGGAAGTTTGCTTCAACTTTTGACTTTCTAGCAAAAGCATATCTTTCTTATATTGCATGCCCTTTTAATACTAGTTTACATGCTTATTCAGGCCTGCAAGTTGAAACTTGGAGATCTTCAAGGAGCGTTATTGGATGCAGACTTTGCACTTCGTGAAATTGATGATAATGTGAAAGCTTTGTACCGCCAAGGCCAGGTTGGTAACCACAATTTTCTTGTCTATCAATTATAAGCCTTTATTGGCTATCGTCTTTTCATGATTTGTCCCTGCGTTCTTATATTTTCATTGAAACCTGGTTTTGCAAACTTATATGCATCACTGCAAACTCCAGCTCGGCTATTGGTTACTGTTTCAAAACAAATATATAAATTTCATACTCTTTAAAATTTTCAAACCCGATGTTTTTTTCTTTTTTTTTGTTGATATTTTGGTTTTTTGTTCTAGCATAATGCTCTGGATAATTGCTCATTAAATTTAATCGTTAGTGATATGAATCAGAGTTAGATGTTTTCTCCCCTAATTCGGCTTCCAATGTTACAGTTACTTTCAGTTGACCTATGCCCTGTTACAAACTCACTTCACAATAAATTCTGTGGTAATTGTGGTGCATGTAATCATAGTGAATTATTTTTAAATAGCTCTAGATCCAGATCAAAGATAACTACAGAGATCTTTATAATCGCATGTAGTCTGAGAAACATGTGTGTTTGGTATGAGACTCCCGATGACCTGCTTAAGTGTTGCTGTTACTTTCTCTATATATGCTTCACAATATGACTTCAACTTCCTGCATCTTCTTTTCTATATGTAATATAAGTTTTTTGTCTTCATATAAACCGAATTTTATATTATTAGATATAAATATACAGAAGCTGATAATTAAAAATGGGCCATATTCCCCTCGCAACTTGATCCCGCATACCCTCATTTATCTGTTTCTCAGGATTTTATTAGTAACATAATGTTTCCTTTTGTGGTTGATATTATAATTTTTCATATGAACTTCTAATTTGAATTTGTCGCCACAATATTTAATCTAATCGTAATTTGTGTATGCAAGTGTAATATTTTTTGTCATTCAGTAGTGATATACTTTCAAACTTTGGTGTACTTTACCATTATGGTACTGAATCAAGTCCATATGGATCTAAAGTTTTAGATGTTCAACTGACAGTTTCTTGCAATTCTGATTCATTTACATTTCTGAACAACCAGGCAAGTATGGCACTCAACGACATAGATTCTGCGGTTGAAAGCTTCAAGAAAGCACTCGTCTTGGAACCTAATGATGGTTAGATTCTTATCTATTTTACAAGCTTATTTTAACTAACCTTTCAACCGATAGTTCTATTTGAAGTCATTAATTTATACCCAGGAATTGCTAATTGGGGTTTGGTTAAATACACTGTTGATATTAGTGCTTTATGAATGCTCACTAATTGTTTATTATATTCATGGATTGGCTATGTCCGTTGCTTGAGATCTTGTTCTGACCTTGCTCTTTTTTTGTTACTCAGGCGGTATAAAGAAGGAGCTAGCTGCTGCAAAGAAGAAGGTTAGTGATTTAATTGGAAATCAATTTCTTATGTTATAGAAAAACAAGTATGACCTTTTCTTGGTAGAATATGAATGTGGTTTTTAACATGATGCAGATTGCTGATAGACGTGACCAGGAAAAGAAAGCATTCGCAAGAATGTTTCAGTAGATTACAAAGGTTTGACATGCTAATACTTTTTTTCAAAAACGTTTTCCCATTGCTTGAATTTGATAAAGATTCAAAATTGGTTTAATATTAACGTATTACCAATTTGCAATTTGTATTTTCAGGCTTCGTATTTGAACTTACTACATTACGTAAACCTCAAGTTAGACTCGTAGTCAAGAGTATGTTACACTCGAGATACAACAGGTATGAGGTCAAACCAGTCTCGTGCAGCTTGTTTGTGCTTCAAAAGTTAGCAATCTACTGATCCTTTTTTATTTATTTTCATTCTTCCTTTACCAGGCTTTATTGGAGATCTTTGAAACAGCAGTAAGAATTTAAAAAAGCCTGTTTAAAATTTTGTTCTGAAACTCTTTCTCTTGACACAGTGAAAATTCGAGTTTTAATCTCTTATCGATTAATATGGAGGTTTATTGAAACATGATCTATTTTGTGTGCTATTTATGACTTTATTTTGCATCGAGATATATATATATATATATATATATATATATATATATATATATATATACCCCATATATATTTGGCATTGCAACATTGAGAAAATGTTTTGCATAGAACCAACATCCTCTCATATATGATATGTTACTCCTTTTCAAAATTCACATACAACATACAATAACTACCCCGGACAAAACAAAAAACTACCCAGGATTGGGTGCACCTAGCCTACGTATGTTTGGTTTAATCTTTCAAGTTGATCTGCGGCGCTTTCGTTCTGCACAAAGCAAAGTGGCGAAACGTTTTAACGCATCAGCATTCGTACCTTCTCCTTCAACTTCTTCAAACCTTCCTGTCTCTAAATCCACTCTCGACACTGGCTTCTTCAACATTCCCTTCGCCATTTCCTCTAATGCCTTCAAATTATCTGGTGTTGAAATATCCATTCCAGCTGTGTCCCCTACTAAGTTCTCTTCCTGCCACGAGTCAAGTAAAATGCAACAGTATCAATTCTCGTTTTATTTTTTTTACCGGAAAACCATGAACTTGGAGTTACCTGAATGCGTAGATAATTTCTTTCGACTTTCAAGGCTCGGAAGAGAGTCGAGACATGAATATCGACCATATCAGAGCTTGCATCACCATAAATTTGGATAATGGGGGCAGTACCGTTGTCAAAAATCCAACTGAGCAAACCCCATCTTGCAGCCATTTGTGCTGTATATATTTCGTTGTATTTCTGCATTCCCGTTCCAAGTGAAAGCACAAGCATCCTTTTGCCGTCGATATTATCTTTTCCGGAAAACCTGTATTTCCCCATCAACGCTTCCCGAGTTATATGTGTGAGAGCTATTTGCGTCTGCCATAGTAATTCAAACCAAGAATTCACGCTTTAATATCATGTGGTTAATGCTATCTCACACAACCATTAACACATTTCATAAAAATTGTATTTCGAGATAATTACCGGGTTGTTTGCCGCAACTCCACCATCAATTAGATCGAAAGTGTGCGTAGTCCCATCAATATCTTTAGTCTCAAAATAGTATGGCGGGAAATACGTTGGAGCAGCCGATGTGCTTATACATACATCCGCCAAAAGAGCATTTTTCCACTCAATCTCTTTTGCCTAAACGAAAGAAACCAAAGCTTTTTATAATTAGAAATTTAAAATTCCGAAAAGTCATATAGATTGAGAGTTAAACCTGAGCAGAGGAGAAGATAATAGGTTGGAGTCGCCTTATGTCGAAAGCAGGTATAACAACATCAGTTAACGTCTGTTTAATAGTGGTGTTCCGTAATAGCATTTTTGCTAATGCTCGGATATATCTTCCATCATATTTTGGCCCGGTGACCTCACCAAGTACACTTGCTACCGAATTCATGAATTTGCTCCGACTACAAAATATCAAAGTTTCATTTGATTAACATTCCTTTTAGTCTATGTTTATATATTTTCACGCTTAAATTCAGTTTCTCAAAAAGTCATAACATGTAAAGGCGTACTGAAGTTTTGAAGTCTAGCTTATTAGTATAACAGTAACTTAAGAACGAAGAAGATGTGTCATATATGTTGGTTTCAACCCGAGTCGAACTAGTATTATCTAGTTACTTGGATTCATATCCAATCGAGTAAAACTATATCATAAAACTGGAAACTTAGGGTGTTTGGATGTTCGTTTTTTAAAACTGATTATAGGATACTAGATAAACATAATCCCGTAATTAACTGTCATAAAACATGTTATACGAGATAATGTTTGGATGTGCTTTTACTTTTAAAAACTGTACTAATTTGTAAAGCTATGTTTCAACAAATTCTTATTATGTAAACAACAATGAGTAGATTAGCTAAAACGAATCATGATTAAAAATAATCAGTTTTATAACACATCCAAACACCCCCTTAACATGAATTACAAAAGTCATTCGAGGAAAATACCCCATCTTGCAGGTATCGTATTCATCTTCAGAAGGAAAACTTTCATAAATTTCCGGCTCAGCAAGCCCCAGTCTATATCTGATTCGAAAAAGATAATGTAAAGATAATTAAATTCGTGTGGGTGTTTGAAACCGGTCAAAATGTACCTTAGTTTAGGAAAGATCCTAGGCGAATGTTGATAGTAGAATTTGATAATGTCTTTGGCAGCATAGAGTGGACGATTTTGATCATTTGGAGCTGCAAGCATTGTTGTCATTAATCCTCCTGTACTTGTTCCGGCTATTACATCAAAATAATCAGCAATTCGTACCATCGGTCCATCTATTTCCTACCCCAAATGAACATATTCATTGTCATGTTACATCGTGAAATAAACATGCACGCATTTTAAATAAATACAAGTACCTGAAGCTTGGCTTCAAGAAATGCAAGTAGGGTAGCGGGAATGATCCCACGAACACCACCTCCATCAATGCTAAGAATAGTCACGCAATTTGCCTCGCCTACATTGACCGGCTTGTTGTTAACCAGCTTGCCATCCGCGAGGGGATGGATGGCTACAATAACGATTACAAGTGAAACAATTACAAGATTGGTCTTATTCATTGATTGGATCGGAACACCGATAGAGATAGATCAAATCAGAGAAAAGAAATGTCAAGAGGGAGATGAATTAAACATATGTGATGAGTTTTAACGAAATTTTTATGTGTTAAACGTATGATATTGGTGACTTTTAATTTTTGACTTTTGTTGACATTTAGAAAAGTTATGTTCTACCATTGTAAAATTTTGGATTTTCTATTTTGGGCTACATTTGAAATGCTCTAAAGTTTGTTCAAAGCACCAAAATTGAGAAAAACTAGGATGACCATATACCTCATATTAGATTTATTCATATTGTCTTTTTAAGTATTTCATTAGTCTTTGTATAAACTTTTATTTTTATAAATAAAAGCTATATTCAAATGTAGTTTTGGTTAGGGGTGTTCGATGGTTTGGTTTTTGGGTTTTTTGATTTTTTATATTTAATGTCTAAACCAAAAACCGAATCAAATCAAATTAAGTATAGAAAAATCAAGCCGAAAACCGAATTCTATTTCGGTTTGGTTTTCGGTTTAAACCAAGAAAACCAATTTTTTAAAAAATTCAAAATTTTTATCTAAAAAGTTGACCTTTTCTTATCCAAAATTTGCGTAATTTAGTATTTACCATTAAACACTTTTGATATATAATACATGATATATAGTTTATAAGGTATTTGATAATTTAATATATTTATGTTGCTTGTTTTGTTAATTGTAGTTAAGTTTTTCAATATTAAAAAATATATATGTGCTAATGTATTTCTATTTCGGGATTTTCGGTTTTCGGTTTGGAGAAATGTCAAACCGTAACCAAACCAAAAACCAAAAATCTAATCGGTTTGGTTTGGTTTTAACCAAACCAAAAACCAACATATAATTCGGTTCGTTTTTTTTCGATTTTAGTTTAGTTTACGGGTTTTTCGATTTGAAACCAAATTATAAACACCCCTAGTTCTGGTTGTGAGATGTTCACGTACACTATTATTTAGAAAGAAGAAACACTCGAAAGCTTTTCCAAACGAGTGTTAAGACATTACAACACTCGTATTTTTTTATATATTTAAACGTAACTTTAAGAGTTTGGGTGAAAATATGTTTTGACTTATTATAAGCACCAAACTTGTTTACTTTAAAGGATTAAAGCTGACATAATCAAATCTAGTTTACTCTTATTTATTTGGATCACTATACTTTTAAAGTCACTGGTTTAGGTTATCGTATTTATTAAGATCGTTTTTTTGAGTCATCATAATAAAATTTGTACTATATTTAAATCTTTGTACTTCTAAAATATGTTTTAACTTAGTGCTACAGATTGAGTAATAGCCATTTATTAATGTATATGTATCCAAAATTCTAAATGAACAAAAATGAATAGTTTTGTGCATAATGTATTTTAATGTATTTAGGAAAGTAGTTTATATTATGACAACTTTAGCATACTCTATCTTAAACGTTCTTATTTTAAAACACGTTTAAAAACGATGCCATCTCAAAGACCGCTTAATATAACTAGTCTTAACAAAAATTCTACTAGTAAACAAAGAAAAGAATAATTTGATGTCACTTGTGTGACTCACTCGTCATTGATCATTCATTCTGCCATTTGTAGTATTATATTACTCACACGATTCCAAGTCATTGGATTTTCAGCACCGTCCCCTCATTCGATATTTCTCTTTATATATTCTCTAACTTTTTATTCAACTATCAAATTTTCACTTGAAGAGATGGAGTCTAAGTCCTACTCCGGAATCATTCTCAAGGCTAATTTCATAGTCGTTTCGCTTGTTATCACGACGATAGCCTTGCAAGTGCTCACGGCGAACTGTGTGAGTGTTGGTTTATCGAAAACCAAGATTGTCACAGTTCTTAGCATCGATGGTGGTGGTGTTCGTGGCATCATTCCTGCCACTTTACTTTCGTTTCTTGAATCCAAACTTCAGGTGTGCATCATGTACTTGTATTAGCGATATAGGCGGAGACAAGATGACAAAGTAGATAGTTGTTTTTACTATAATTTTGTCATAATGTAAAAAATTAAAAATTTTACATTTAAAAAAATGTCATTGAAATATATTTATTTGTGATGTATAATAAAAATTTATCCACTTGATTCGTCCTAACGTGTCTCTGCCCTTAGGTTTACATATAACAACATTATATTACTGTAAAGAAATTAGATTTTATTTCTCCGAGTGCAGGAAATAGATGGACCGAATGCACGCATTTCGGATTATTTTGATGTGATTGCGGGAACGAGTACGGGTGGATTGATGACGACTATGCTTGCGGTTGGTGATGCTAGTAATCGGCCGGTATACTCCGCAAATGACATTAGGGAATTTTACTTTTACCATGCACCCAAGATCTTTCCTCAGAAAAGGTACGTATATTTAATTTAGTTTAGTTCTTGATGGTTAATTCATGTATAGTTTATTTCACTTGGTTGTACATATTTTGAGTGTTTGTTGTTTTTTATTACTCTTAGCCTCTTAGGTATTATATTAATTGGTCAAAAGTAGTAAAAGAAATATAAAATCCCGAGTTACTGTGGGGATAATATGTGTGCATGTGAATGTCAATTGTCGCATTCCTTACATTTAGTGTTGAAACATAACTTTTGCAATCACGGAATGTACGAATGTGTTGTAGTTAACTCAAGGTAGGGTCCAAGGTTTTTGGTATCCTTTGTGACGAGTAAAAATAGGGTCTTAAATAAAAAAAGGAAGTGTTTTTTTTTTACGTTACTACCCAAATCACGAGATTCTTTCTACCATTACATTGACCTATACATATACGTACTGAAAAAAATGGCCCCTCTAGATTTTAGGCCCTTGACGATCGTTCATAGTGCACGCCACAAGACCCGACCCTAAGCTAACTATACATACTTTTATGTTTTTATCTTCTTATAATTGTTTCATTTGTTTTGAAACTATGAGATAAAACTAGAAAATACACTTTTTGTGATTTTATGATTTGCCTTATTACACAAACGAGAAATTTCTTTCTGCGCGTTGCGGCATATATTAGAAGCGTATATTGACCAGGGAAGAGAATTAAACTCGAGTCTCTAAAAACCGTGATGCATTTCAACAAACTATTGAGTCATAACTTTGCTATAAATTGTGTATGTGCTAATTAGTTTTATTTAAATAGACATATAGTGTTGGACGGAGTACAACGTTGGTATACCACGTATTGACAATGTGTTTTGGCTATCCCAAAAGTATGCTATTTGGTTATATTTTTTCTTCAAAAGAATAAGTTTACTACTTTTATACAATTATGTGTATAAGAAAAAATTAAATGAGTCTTACATTGACACTAACAACATACAAATAATCAAACGATCGAGAACTTTCCGCCCCTCGAACCACAAATTATTTGGACCACGACCTTAAAATGTTTAGTATTAATGTTTTGTAATCATTCTTTCGCTGAAAAAAATTTGTGATGAACTTGTAATTTGATATTGAAATTAGCCGCATTGAGTTCTTAAACAAAGTCGCCAGTTTCTTTGGTGCGGTAACCGGACCAAAGTACGACGGCGAATATCTTCGGTCAATCACTAGGCTGTTATTGGGAAACCGTACTATGAAGCATACCTTAACGGACGTGATCATACCAACTTTTGACATCAAACACCTTCAGCCGATGATCTTTACCACTGATGATGTAATCTTCGGTCCATTTCTTCCATTGCACACATCCAAAACTTTCTCTACATTCTCTTTCGTTCATAGAAATGGGCAAACAGATTATAAGCCATAAATATTTTTACTCTAAACTCTTAATGTTTTGTTGATTTGTTTAGGCAAGAGAGTTTGCCTGGAAAGACGCTTATCTATCAGACATATGCATAGCCACCTCCGCTGCTCCAACATATTTCCCACCTCATTATTTTGAGACCAACGATGCCTATGGAGCCAAGCGAAAATTTGATCTAATAGATGGTGGAGTTGCGGCAAACAACCCGGTAAATGCAAATATTCGATTACTTAACCATACGTTATACAAAAGTCTGGTAGTAAGTTGATAACTATATACTAGATTTAAAGTTATTTTAGACTTTTTGAATCCAAAGTGAAAGTATTTTATTCGCCTAAATGGAAATTACAGACGCAAGTGGCGATGACGCATATAATTAAGGAAATTTTGATGGGAAAGCACAAGTTCTCTGATATGGAGTCCATTGACGGTAGAAGGATGCTTGTGCTTTCACTTGGAACAGGCATGCCCAAACGGGCTGAAAAATACAGTTCAAAGACCGCTTCCAGTTGGGGTTTGATCAATTGGGTCTTCAACAATGGTTCCTCGCCAATAGTGGATATCTACAGTGACGCAAGCTCGGATATGGTTGATATTCATGTCTCTACTCTCTTTCGATCCCTTCATGCCGAAAAGAATTATCTACGCATTCAGGTAACTTAATAAGACACAGCAACAGTCTTTTAATAGCTAATTCATAACGTGTTTAGATATGTCATGGATACTGGTTAGGAATTAGAATGTTGAGTTATATGCAGGAAGACAATTTGGTTGGAGACACGTCGTCGGTGGATATAGCATCAGATGAAAACATGCAGGCACTCGAGGACGTAGGAAAAAAGTTGTTAAACGAGAAGGTGTCAAGAGTAGATTTAGAGACGGGCATGTTTCAAGAAGTCGAAGGAGAAGGCACAAATTCTGAAGCTTTGACTCGTTTCGCTAAGTTGCTTTCCGATGAGCAAAAGCGTCGCCCACCTAAGTAAATGATTTAGTTGTTTAGATAGCTTCTTGTTGAATAAAGCCAATAATCTCACACACTTTCTCCGTATCAAACTTAAATCCACAACGTCAACTCTGGTTGTTGAAATAATAAGAGTACATGTGGTACTACTTGACCAAATACATGGGGATTGAATTGTACGTAACCAAATAATCGGTAAGAGGTATGAGAACATTTTCATTATTGACCATTTAATTAGATAACTAATCCATATTCAATGTATCGCAAAGAAAATTCGTGTAAGATGGAACTACTTGAATGGGAACATTTTCATTATGACGGACTATAGTTTATTGAATGGGTAGCTAAGAGTACCCAAAACTTGTCGTAAGTCATGTCATAGGTACAGTGCGCATGATGCCTATCAAGGCATGTATTGAAGGTACATTCGAACTTACTAGAGCACACTTCGTACAAAACTCTGGGAGAGCTAGAAGCTGTCATTCGCCGCTTTCAACGGCCATGTGGAGACTCTACAATGGTCGCGGATCATATGAAAATCATCAACGGGTACCACCTTACGATGTCCGGAATGGTGTTTACGAGACTGAGACAAATAGTCCAATAACCATGGATGGGGGGAACAAATACGAGGTCAATTTTTCGGCTAAGTCTTGTACTTGTGGAAAGTGGCAAATTCATAGGTTTATTTGTTCTCATGGCATGGTTGTTGATGGACACGTCAATGGTCGTAGTCGAAGAAACCAAGAACCTACACCAATAATGGTTTCTACCTTCTACGACACAAATACGTGGAGACGACAATATACCCCAACACTTAGGGGCCTACGTCACGAGGACTACTGGAGAGAAACAAGTTGGAAGATCGAAACGGATAAAACAATGATCATTACAAAAAGAGGGAGAAAGAAACAAAGAAGAATTCATAACAAAATGGACTAGGCGAGCGGAAGTAGACTGCGATCATGTAGTGGTTGTGGACAGACAGGTCACAACAGTCGTAGCCGTACGTGTATACGTAACCAAAGATAGTGATATCATGTATTACTTTTATGTCGGATTAAGTGTGCCGTGTTGTATTTTAGATTGATAAAAAGTGTGATTTCATTTATGTTAAAAAAAATTGGTTTTTTCCATTATTACATATCATAAAACACTAAAATACATATCATAAACATTAATATAACTTTTCAAAACCCTAAAACGAATACATATTAACAAACAACAATTTTGAAAATTCCATGAAAACCCTCACAATACATACATAATCAAGCCTAAAGACGTTAATTTGTTCATTTTTGTGGAAAAAAATGTTTTTTTGCCATTATTTACATATCGTAAAAGACACTCTAAACAATAATCTAACTTTTATAAACTCAAACAAATACATATTAACAAAACACTATTTTGAATTTTTCATAAAAACCATCAACACACATAAATAATTAACCTTAAATGCTAACACTTAACCATTTTTAAAACAAAAAAAACTAAACCAAAACCATAAAACCACCAAACCACCAAACCAAAACCCTAAACCACCAAAGTGGAAACCCTAATTTTTCCATAAGCCGAAGGTGTCAACTCCGGCTTATGAAAGTCGGATTTCAACTACAAAAAGGCACGGTGACTTGGCGAAAGGGTGAGTACAATGCTAAAGTGGCGACACACTTGGCATAAGCCGGAGTTGGCACCTCCGGCTATACCATTTGCATAAAAAAAATCCGGCATCGTCTACTTTCACTAATTTCGACGGATAAAAATCCATTCCGGCCAAATTTTCAAAGTTGCGATGGGGTTTGCTTAATTGGATATTCGACAATGATTCCTCACCAATAGTTGATATCACAGTGATGCAAACTCGGATATGGTTGATATTCATGTCTCAACTCTCTTTCGATCCCTTCATGTTGAAAAGAACTATCTACGTATTCAGGTAGCTCAAATAAGACACATCAATAGTCCTTTAATTAGTTTTTTAGGATGTGTTGGACATGTTATACATATGGGTTACGACATAAAATATGTGTTAATGCAGGAAGACAATTTGGCAGGAGACACGTCATCCGTGGATATTGCGACAGATGAGAACATGAAGGCACTCGAGGACGTAGGAAAAACGTTGTTGAACGAGAAAGTGTCAAGAGTGGATTTAGAGACGGGCATATTTCAAGAAGTCGAAGGAGAAGGCCCAAATTCTGAAGCTTTGACTCATCTCGTTAAGTTGCTTTGCGATGAGCAAAAGCGTCGCACGCCTAAGTAAATTATTTACATATGAAACTTAAATCCACAACCTTTTGGTATATGGAACAATAAGAGTACATTTGGTACTACCAGCCTACGGCGCCAAATACAGGTCGGTCGAATTGCAACGAATTAATAGATAATTAGTATGTGAAGATTTTGACGATCTAACACAGATAAAATATTCGAATTCAATATAATAGAATAAAATTGCATCTTATATTTTTCCTCAACAACAAAATAATATATCAAAGCAATTGATAAACTTTTAAAGATTCAACAAAAAGTGTAACGTAATCAAATTACAACAAATCAATAATCACCATCTTTATCCTTATAGTAAGCATTCGGATAATACCTCTTGAAAGTCTTTCCAACCAAAGTCATCCCCGCAATTTCTTGTGCATTAGGTTCATATACAACATTGGACGAAACTCCATTTTGAGACGGTTCTCTTGTATTTAAATCGCTTAAAAAGTGCATTATTGTATACTAATTATTTAATTGTTTAAATTTAACATTATACAATTCATTCTTTTTGTCTTCATATATATAATTTATTATACGAAAACATATATCAAGAAATTATTTAAAAAATATAAAGGAGTATAATTTTCATAATTAATTTTATTTTCGAGCTAAAAATGCAATCACTGGAACCTCAAAAAAGGACAATGACATAAATATGCGGAGAAGAAAAAGTTAATGGTGTTTGAGTTTTTAAGGGTAAGACGGTTTAACGTAGTAGGTTTTTTCTGTTCAGGTTATTTATAAAGGACAAATATTTTTTACTAGGATGTAAGCGGCTTATACGAGATTTCCTCGTGACCGTTTCGGAATTTTTCTCTAGCCACTACCAATATGTTTACCTTAGGGAGGTTCGAGCACGTGACCTCTTACGAGAAAACAAGACATCTTTCCACTAGGACATTTGGATTATGGTTTCCTTGGAATCGGTGTGCTTTCTTCCCAAACACAATTAATTAATTTTTATTATTATTCTCTATGTACTCTCACAGACATTTCGATACAAAAATTTCTTTTAAAACGGTGTTTGTGTTTAATTAACAATAAATAAAAAGAAAAGTTGAGTATAAATCTATTTTTCTATCAATATAGAAACATTTACATCATTTATCGAATTAAACCAAACTTGACCTCATAATCTGTCTAAAACCAAACTCATTGATTCCTAATTTCCAAGAACCGGAAGCAAAATTTCTGGTTGTGGTTCGGTTTTTGGAAGAAAAAAAAAATGAGCAATGCTCACCTCAAATGTTAAAGACATTGGACAATTTTGTAAGAAAACAATTATTTTTGGGACTATTTGGAGTATGAAGTATGAACAATATTTGTTGTTTTTTATACATAGATCGACCAAAACAATGTAAAGGGCCACAATGAAATAAAAAGAAGCACAAGGGGGTAATGTGTAATTTATGTATAGCAAGTTGCTAAGTTTTCAAACACTTACCCACCAAACTGACTTGGAACTTCGAAGGGGATATCGAGCGATGAGAACATGAAGCATTCGGGGACGTACAAGATAAGATGTTAAACGAGAAGGTGTCAAGAGTGGATTTAGAGACGGGCATATTTCAAGAAGTCGAAGAAGAAGGCACAAATTGTTAAATCGTGGCTAAATTGCTTCGTGATCAATGAAACTGTCGCACACCTAAGTATGATTTATTTGTTTAGCAAACAACATCACAAATTTTTCCCATATGATACCTAAATCCATAACTTTTTGGTTGATGAAACGATAGCAACACTTTTGACTATCTGGGTTCTGCTGGGTGGTAAGGAGGAGTGTTTTCAAAACTTGACCGGACTGGCGGTTGGACTGGAGTCAGACCGGTGCTGTTAAAAAACATGTTAGTAGATCCAAACGGTGGAGAAAAACCTTACCCGTTAAAAATGTGGACGGTGGAGCAAGGCTCTGAAGAGGAAAAACTAAAGGGTTTTCAATGACGTTGAATTTTGGAGAAGATGAATTTATTTGCAAAGTTTCATTTTAGTACCTTTAAGTTTGAAAGAAAGTCACAATTAATAATTTATAGAATTGTTTTCTTTTTAACTAAAAAGGTACAAGTATAATCCACAACTTTAACAAAATTTATTTTCTTTAATAACATAAGTTCCAACTAGAATAACATTTAAATATGATTAATGTTATGATTTTATTATTTTTTGGATTATTATTGTTAAACTTTAATGCTAATAATTAACTTATGTCAGGTTTAAGTTAAACAGTTTATATTTGTCTAACTTATTATATTATTCGGTTCACTAAACCGGTCTAACTAGTCGAACCGGTCCAACCAGTAAAATTTATAATACCGGTTCAATATCCGGTCCGGTTTTCTAAACCATTGTAAATGAGTTTTTCCAATAAGAGAGAGGTTTCGGGTTCGAGCATTTCCTGAAGGTTTCTTCCTGTCGAATTGGCCAAGTAGTTATCGGGTCACTGTCGAGTTCGGATTCTGAGACCTGTCCATTATGAATGGTATAGTTCAGAATTCGGACCATTTGTCTTCTAAGAAAAAAAATTGATGCTACTGACCAAATACATTCCGGATGAATCGGTCATGAATTGATACATAAATGGTAATGTGACGATTTTAAAGATTTAAATACATACATAAATCCAAAACAAGTAAAGCAATTGATAAACGTTTAAAGATTCAAGTAAGATTCAACTACAAATGCACACATTGTTTATTTAAAATTTACAACAAATCGATCAATTCTCACCATGTTTCTCCTTATAGTAAGCATTCGGATAAAACCTACTAAAATTTTTTGCAACCAAACTCATCCCCATAAGTTCTTCTGCATCCAGTCCTTCAAACACAACATCCGACGAAACTCCATTTTGAGACCCTTCTCTACGATTCACATCGCTTAGGTTAGGTCCTTTTTCATCACTATAAGGATCCACACCGCCCGTAGGATTTGAAATATTACCCCTAGCCATTGCACCAATAGACAATACCTTTTCATCACTTACGTCACGATTAGTATGTCCCTCCTGATTATGGGAGTTGACTTGGACATGTCCAAAATTTGTGAACGATGGCGCTTTCGTGTTGTCAACTACTAGATCGATATGATTTAACCCGCGGTTTAAATTCCCATCGTGATACTGGTTATACGAGTTTCCTTGGGGATGGCCCAAAGACCCGTAGGATGGGGGTTGGTTGTAGGAATCGGTATTAGTTGCACTGAACTGATCGTAGCCGTTAATCGCGGTCGATGAAAAAGATGGAGGTGCATTGCTTGAATTCATTTTTGAGATAGGTGATTGAGTTCATTGTTGAGATGTATATATACATTGAAAGGAAGCTGTAAAGAAGAAGCTATGTTTTTGCTTGTAAATTACCAATTAGCCAAGTCAACGTCAACGCGAAAAGGTTTTGTAATTTAAATTATTTTTTTAAAATAACTAGTACTAGTTACATCCAAAAATCTACACGTTTTGTGAATTTGAATGTAAATTTCAAGTTTACGGTAAGGTAGATGTGGAAAGTGCGTGGCGGCGTGATAGAGGCAGGGTAAAGGGATATAACAAATTCGGAGCAAACTACATCCTTTCGAAAACTTGTTGAAACGAATTGGGTCAACCCGCAAAACATTTTTCCACCCATTTGAGACGTATTAAGTGTGATTATAAAAACTATAATTTTAGAGTACGAATCTGTGTTATACTAAACCCATTTATAGATGAAGTTAAATGAACTAATTAAACATCCAATACGTGCGTTCTTTTAGGCAGTGGCGAGTCTAGAACTCAAATGCACGTAGGTCCTATTTAATTGAACCGATAATTATGAATAAAAAAAAAAAAAAAAAACTATTAGCGGATCGGGTCAATGGGTCATATAAGCAAAAGAAATTATAGTTCTTACAATTGTACCCGACAAAAGCAAAACAAAATTACAAGTTCCTACAATTGCACCTTACGAGGTCTAATATCTTGATATATTTAAACAATCGAAGCCCATTACGTAGTATTAAAAAAACTAAAAGAGATAGGAAAACACATTTTTTTTAATTAAGTATATACTTTTTGAAAATTATAACTTAATAATTAGGTAAATGCTTATAACATGATACTGATATTCACTATCATACGGAAGATTAACTTGTTAAAGTTAACACAAAACTGTTCATTATGATTCCTGCAATAAATAAACAAAGAAAATTAAGTAACATGGGTAATGGGTATAATTTTATTAAAAATAAAAAGTGGGGTTAACAAGGTTTGAACTCTGGTTGGTTAAAACTGAAACTCCAAGCTTAAGCTTGGAAACCACTCCACCAAGATTAATGTTTGGTTAGAAGTTGTAAGACAAACATTTTATCTAGGTCCTTTCTGATTTTTTAGGCATGTCCTACCGGAAATTACGACATCGTTTCTAAATGATTTTCGAAATTTAGGTAGGTCCGAGGACCTACCATAGCCCAACATAAACTCGCCCCTGCTTTTAGGCGATGTTTGTTTTTTTCAATAAGTGTTTTATGAACACTTATTTCTGTAAGCGCGCATATATTTTAGAAAACAAGTGTTTTTTAGAATAAGACGTAAGACATAAGAAATAATACTCACTTATTTTCACTTATTCTTAAAAACTTGGAAAAAGTCTTCTTTTTAGAATACATTAAATCTTAACTCTAAAATTTCACTATTTTTATAAAATACGTCATTATTTTACACCTCAACTATATGGTCGTATCATCTATCAACCCTAATCGACTATTAATTTGGTATTCGACATAACGTAAACACCACTACCAACAACGTAACATTCTTGTCAATGGGGGTTTGTCCCATTGGTAGGAGGTTGTCCTCCCTAGGAGAGGTCTTGGGTTCGAGCCTCCCTCTGGGGTTTGCTCCTTAGGTGAATATTAGATATGTAACTAACTTTGGTGTAAGGTTCGTGTGTCGCATACTGCCCAAATGGATGTCACTGCGGTCCCGATCACTAACATTGCCGTTCAAAAAAAAAAAAAAAAAAAAACAACGTAACATTCTTTTCCTACAAATTATTTCAAATAGTGACACTTTTTTTTTTTTTTTGTGATTGTTTCTATTAATTTGCTTATTTTATATGATTGTTTAAAATCAATGGTGCTTGTTATAGTTGCTTCTAATTAATTTTTATCCATGATGCTAGGTTGTATGATAGGCTTGTACTAATTTATGTTTCTTGATTCAATTTCTTATAATATCAATCGGATAATTTAACCCAATAAACCCACCAACATGTAAACACTAGCGAGTAGCGACAACTATATTTCTTGATTCTAAATATGTGAAAGTGAGTCAAAGTTTGTGAATTATTTGTTGTTTTAGTTTTATATGTGACCTTACGAAGAAATGACAAAATTGGTTGAATGAGGCTACCAAATGTTTATTAGAGACGTGTATTGATGAAATTAACAAATTTGAAGTTTTATTATATTTGATAAATTCAACAATCTTGTATTATTTGACAAAGAAACAGATATTAAATTATGCAATCAGAAAATTTATTTTTTAACAAAACAAACAGTCTTTTTTAATCAGATTTTAGACAAAAAAAATCACATCTCCTGCAGACGTGGATACAAACATCTAGGGATGAGAAATACCGACCGAAACCGACTAGCCCGACCGAAACCGACAATACCGACCGAAACCGAAACCGAAATAGTGCATCCGGGACGGTAGTCGACGCATATAATCACCGTTTTCGGTATTCGGGTCGGTAGAAATACCGAAAAAGCCCGATCCAGCCCGAAATATAAATAGGGTTATGTTTTTTTTTTCTCTGTGACTGACTGCTGCCTCAAACGACTTCTGCCTCAAGAAGAAAAAATCGAAACCAACAGGAATACTTTAATGAGAAAGTAGCCGCTCTTAAACAAACTCGGAAACTCCAACAGGAACTGGTATGTCTTTTGCATCATTCTGATAAAAAAAATATTATATGTTTTTTTTTTAATCTCGGTGCGTTGTTATCGTTTTATGTTCGCGTATGTGGGTATTATATGTTATTATCTGATACGTCTTCACATGGATGCATATTTTCTTCATTTATGTTTTGCCTAAATCCTGATATTTGTTAAGAACGGAAATAACATGCTGCAGTAGACAATGTATATAAAACTTGCTTAATTGTCAAAAGCATACATCAACAAGTAATTAACAGTACGCCTTGTTTGATGTAAAAATTTATAAAAGCTAATCCTACATATTATATTGTAAGATATTTATATATGAAGATATAGATGCATAACTCGTCCAAATTTGTTTTGTTTGGTTCAATTGAACAGGAATTACTGAGAAAGGAAGCTGTGAAAAGACGTTCAGGTGGTTTGTTGTAATGGTTGTTTGAACTTGAACTCGAATTTGAATTTTATGTGTGTTTTTCGGTATTTCGGTTATTTTCGGTATTTTCGGTATTTTTCGGTATTTTTACCGAACCGACCGAAGCAAATTCGGTTCGGTTTCGGTTTGATGTTTTGCCTATTTTCGGTTTCGGTATTAATCGGTATCGGTTCGGGTCGGGTCGGTATTGGCCCGATGCTCAGCCCTACAAACATCAGACATTATATGTCTGAAAAAACAAACAACACCTAGTTGTATAACCAATATGAACCATTTGACTCTATTCTCTTTTACGCTTTTAGCTAGCTACCTACAGTATTAATTATTATAAATTACCAAATCGACTCCTTCATGGAATTATGGCTTCTAACCCTATCCACATTCGAGTATGGTCTATTGAATTTACTATAGGAGAGTCCCCACTTGCAACCACTTGAATAGGGGTATAAAAAGGGTCGGGTTAGCGGATCTTGGGATATACAGGTTATATGGAATTTTGTCTTTAGCAAAGATACATGTAACCGTACCCGAATCATTATGCAAGTTAAAACGAGTTTGGGTGATAAATGGGTCGGGTCATGTAACCCGATTAACCCCAAAAAGGTTTACCTTCTTACATTTTTAATTAATTTGCTGCGGAAAAAATTGTTTCCTAGGTGCCCGATTAATTAAATTCTCAAGCAAATTTGTATGTTAACCAAATTTGTAAGCATAGAAATTGAACAGATATTATTTTGCAAGCAAATTAACTGAAAATAAGTGTAACCCTAAGTATAAAGATTGTACCAAAACTTACATACAAAATATCAAAATAAACCAAATTTTTAATCTTTAAATTTATGTCAAATAACACTGGGCTAAAAATAATTGAATTGGACTTGACTAATGGGATTATACTATTGGGCTTAGCTTATACAAGTTAAAGGGTTTTTCGATACCCGAAAATAGATATTTATATATTATTATATTTGTATCTATAATCTATAATATATATTAAAAGTCATATGACAAAGTATAAGCCATTAGATAGGTTTGAAAATTAATATTACACCCATCATTAACAATTTACGTTTTAATCATTCAATTTTAAATAAATCTTAACCCCTCAACTTTAGTACAAACTGTATTTAAAAAAATATAGTTTGACATCATTACTTTTAAATCTTAATATATTTTTTAAACAATTTCTTTTTTTAATATATATATTTGGTTTTTCCTTTTTAAGAAAATAAAAAACATATAAACGTAAGAAAAAACGAAGTTAATGTTGACATACAAACAAAGACACATTTTACATTTTGTGTACTGATACATACAACCATTTTAGACTAACAAAAGATTAAAAAAATCAGATTGTAAAACTATTTAATTTGACATTTAAGACTATGCCCTTAAATAAAACAAAATTGAATATAAAATTTATTGAATAACTACTTCTACCAACATGACATGACACAACTTATAATTTTAAATCTAAAATTTGATAGAGTAGAATTATCTAAAACATCAAAATGTTTCACATATAAAACTTAGCAGAATCAACTTTGTCATTGACCTCTGTAAATAGGTTATAATTGTATTATTTTCGATAAAGTTTTCTACGTATACAAATTTAAAAGTGAAGCTGAAATCCATACATATAAACGAAACAACATTATTAGACATCACAAATCATATCGTCATAATTGTTAATAGGGCAAAGTGCTTGGGGATGTAACAAACTATACACGTTTTGCTATTGTATGCATCCTACTCTTAAACTTGCTATTATATGTAATTAACTCTTAATTTTCCATAATCAATGTAAGGGGTAACCTTTTGCTTAGGTTGCCGGTTAACTTTTATTTTTTATTTTAGTTAGTAGCCAACGTGGATTTAATTTGAAACACATCACTTGCCAGATAACACATCAGTTGCCAGATCACTTCCCCCAAATCAGAAATTAGGGTTTTCTGAATTTCAAAATTGAATCCAAATGCCACGAAAATACCTTTCTTCGAAGAAATCAAATACACAAAATTCCTCTCAAACATGCTCAAACTCACCAGATCCTCCTAAAGGTAATGTAAATTTGAAAATTTAGGGTTTTTAAAATTGTTGTTATTAACTTCATTATTGTTGCAATTTCATTCAGATACGAAGAAATATGTTCCTTATCCTTTGCGTGGGTTTGAAATTGTTGTCCACTATGATGGGGCTTTTTTCTTCCAACCACTCCGATATGAGGGTGGCGAAGTTTTATCTATCATAACCTCACCACTCAAGTATGACGAGCTTTATGATTACCTGGAGAAAGAAACAGGTCACCCTTTTACCGATATGTATTTGCTTTTGGAGGGTAATCCACTTGATGGTGGATTGGTTAGAATTCAGAATGACGTTGACGCGGACACAATCTTTGAACTAGCTAACACATATGATACTAAACAAGTTTTGTATTTAGATCATCTAAATTTGGACCTTGGTGATTACATTTTTAAAGTAGACACAAAAGAGGGTGATGTGACTGATAATGAGGAGGGTATTACTGATGCTGATAATGAGGAGGGTGATATGGCTACTGATGCTGATAATGAGGGTGATATGGCTAATGATGCTGATTATGAGGGTGATATGGATGACTCAGAAGATGATGATGCCAAGTCTGCTGCTTCTTTAGATCATTTAAGTGAAGGAGAGGATGAGGTAGAAGAGATTAGAAAAGGGAACCCCATTGCTAACATACCACATCCCAACCAACTTCCAAAATTAGGTGTGGAGAAAAAACCAGCAGGTGGTGAAGATGTGAAACCAGCATTCCAACATGAGCACGATGAATTCATGCAAGAATTGTTAAAAGCTATGAATGGTGGTGAAGATGTGAAAGAGGATCCTTTGAAAAATGTTGAAGTTGCTGAGAAATTTCCAATACATGACCCTCTAACACATTGGAAATTAAAGCAACCAAAGGTAAACATACACTGCTTATACTCATTATCCTTTGTATATACTTAATATAGTTGTATGTTT
Source organism: Senecio squalidus (assembly GCA_910822075.1). Lineage (NCBI taxonomy): Eukaryota > Viridiplantae > Streptophyta > Magnoliopsida > Asterales > Asteraceae > Senecio > Senecio squalidus. The sequence goes on along the minus strand of CAJVGC010000590.1, from coordinate 24,340,787 downwards.
TGTTTGGCAGCTTGGAGAAAGATATGAAGGACCTGGACAGCTGAAAGAATGTTTAAGCTATTATGCTCTCCAGAATGGGTTTTCATTATGGTATCAAAGGAGTGAAAAAAAGAGTATAATTGCAAGGTGTGGATCAAGACCACCAAGAATTGCCAAGCCAGAAAAAGGGAAGTTAAGGAAGTTTAAAAGATATCCTAGCAGAGTGAAAGGTGATGTGCCTTCTTGTACTTTTAGATGTTATGCTAGATGGATGTCTGCTGAAAAGTCATTTCAAATCATAACTTTGGTTGATAAGCACACCTGTTCTAGGAATTTTAAGTATGGTACATTGATAGATTACAAGTGGATAGGGAAACATTTTAGCAATAGGATTAGACAGAATCCAAATATAAGGTTAGTAGATATTGCAGACTTGGTTATGAAGAAGTATAAATGCTTTGTTAGTCCTGGTCAGTGTAAAAGAGCAAGAGCTTGGGCATTGAATGAATATGAGAAATCCCTTGTTGAACATTATGGATTGTTAAGATCATATGGTGATGCAATCTTGAGAAGCAATCCAGGTTCAACTGTTCAATTAGGTGTGTCTGTTAACCCTGATGAGAAGACATACTTTGAGAGGTTCTATGTTTGTTTATTTGGGTTGAAAGAAGGATGGAAACTAGGATGTAGGAGGGTTATAGCTCTGGATGGATGCTTTCTGAAACATACATGTAAGGGAGAACTGTTAACAGCTGTGGGAAGGGATGGCAACAACCATATTTTTCCAGTTGCTTGGGCAGTTGTGAGTGTAGAAAACAAGGAAAACTGGACATGGTTTCTGGAATTACTTGGGCAAGACTTGGATATGCCAGAGGGCCATGGTCTCACACTTATTTCTGATCAACACAAGGGATTAATAGAGGCTGTGAGGGATGTGATGCCACACTCAGAGCACAGACAATGTGCTAGACATATATATGAGAACTTTAGGAAGGCATTTAGTGGTGTTGAATTCAGAAACATGTTTTGGAGAGCATCAAAGGCCACATATCCTGCTTGGTTCAATAGAGAGATGGAGGCAATTAAACATGCAAACCCAAATGCCTACAACTACTTGGTTGAGAGGAATCCAAAGTCCTGGTCCAGAGCTTTCTTTGAACTGCATAGGGGCTGTGATGCAGTAGAAAATGGGTTTAGTGAGTGTTTCAACTCTGTTTTGGTGAAGGTTAGACACAGGCCCATAATTACAATGTTAGAAGCTATTAGGGTCATCATAATGCAAAGGATGGAAACAATGAGGACCATAAGTGATGGATGGACTGATGAACTTTGTCCTTCAATAAGAAAGAAGCTTGAATGGTTAAAGGATCACATCAGGTATGCACTTATGTTTTAAATTTAATTTGAATGGTGTGAATTTTATTATGTTTTAACATGTCTGTTTTGTAGGAATTGGTCTGTCATACATGCAGGTGGAAATAAGTTTGAGGTAAGGCATGGTGATCATTCATTTACTGTGGATGAAGGGAGAAGGTCTTGCAGTTGTAGAGTGTGGGAGCTTACTGGCATTCCTTGCACACATGCAATAGCTGGAATTTTTTATATGCACAAGAGGCCTGAAGACTACATACCAGGATGGTTTACAAGGGAGAATTATCAACAAGCATACACTCAGTTCATATCACCTGTTGATGGGATGGATACATGGGAAGTGGATGAAAGAAACAAGCCATTACCACCTATTCCAAGGAGGATGCCAGGGAGGCCTAAGCAGAAGAGACAAAGGGCTGCACATGAGCCTATGGTTAGGGGAAACAGAGTCACAAAACATGGTGTTGAAATGACATGCAGCAAGTGTAAACAGAAGGGCCACAACAAGTTAACATGTGAAGCTGATATTAAGGGCAGTTGTGAACCAAAGAAGAAGTCAACTCCTAACAAGAAAAAGTCATCTCCTAACAAGAAAAATTCAACTGTTGATAAAGGTAAGCAACCATCTTGTTCCAATGCTGCAACTGTTGATAAAGGTAAAGGTAAGCAGGTTACACCAAGGAAAACTGTGAAGAAAACTGTGAAGCAGGTTACACCAAGGAAAAGGCCCCCAAGTGAAAGAATATTGAAGCAGAAATTGGGAAAACGTGTTGGGGGTCATGGGAGCAGCTTGGATGATTGCATGGATGTAGATGATTAGGTTTGAAGTACTTGTATATTGTACTTCTCTTTTGTATGTAAAGCTTACTGCAAACACTTATTCTTTTGGTTGGTTTGTATAACTTAACAATATGCAGTATATATAGCTTACATGGTTGTGTAGAAGATTAGGGTTGAATTGCATGGTTTGTATAAGTTAACAATATGCATCTTAAATGGTTATGATTTTGGTCATTTGTTGAATGAAATGGTTATGATTTTGGTCATTTTTTGAAGGCTTTTGGTATGCTTTTGGTGACTTTTGGTTATAATCATTTGTTGTATCTATTTCCAGGCTTGTAAACGATTTCATTACCAAACGATTTCATTTCATTACCAAACGATTTCATTTCATTTGTTGTATCTATTTCCAGGTAATTTGTAAACGATTTCATTTCATTACCAAACAAAGACTATATTACTTCATTTCATTTTATAAGAAGTACAGCAACAACAACACATAGGATTGAAACAACTACAACAAACAATTTAAACAGTTTATCATATAGATTCAGTTTGAATTTTGTCGTAATCAACTCTTCTCTCATCATCTTTTCTTGAGATTCTTCCATCTGGAACACATACCCATCATCTTTTCTTGAATTCTTTGATTCCATACGCATCTCATACATAAGATCTTTGTAGTGTTGATTTGGTAGCTTATCATCAATGAAAGTAAAACCCTGACAATTTTTGCTTTTACCCTAAACAAACCAAAAAAATAAACATTATTACATCTTACCAAATTAGGGTTTCTTTAAAATTAGGGAAACTTACAATCGGGCAATACACAAATCTTCTCCCTGGGTTTTTGTTTGTCCATGACGTACGAATATACATTCTTGCTCCACACTGACATAGCATAAACGAATTTCTCTGATTTGATGAAATTAAAGAAGAAGAAGAAGAAGACATTGAAGATGATGAAAACTGTGATTTATTTGTAATTTGTTTGGGTTTTTTATACTCAAAATAAATGACACATAAGCGTCCTACGTGGATTAAAGAATGACAACCGTTTACAAGTCAGCAAAACCTAAGCAAAAGGTTACCCGTTACATTGATTAAGGAAAATTAAGAGTTAATTACATATAATAGTAAGTTTAAGAGTAGGATGCATACAATAGCAAAACGTGTATAGTTTGTTACATTCCTAAGCACTTTGCCCTTGTTAATAATACACGATGTTTTCTCAGTTTTTACATATTATATTTATAAATAAACTAGTATATAACTAAAAGAGGATTGCAACAATTATGGGGATGCCATGTGACAACCCTTATAACGACACGTGTCATTTATTTTACTTTTAAATAAAATAAGAACGATCATTATCTATATTTTGGATAATTATTATTATTTTATATACTAACATACAAATATAAATAAGTTGAATAAATACAATACTTATAAAAATTATATTTTTGGATTATTACTCCTAAGATTAAATATCAAGATTTTTTTAAAAACTGTGCCCACATTGGGCTTTAACCCGATTTTTTTGGGCTTCTTGCTAATCAAGCCCGTTATCACTTATGGCCTGTTCTCGTATACACCGCAATCTCCTGCCACGTATGTTCCACGTGTGTTTGTCTTGGTTTACTTTGCCTGCCTCATCTTTGTTCTCGTCATTTTCTATTTGCTTCCTCAGGTGTGTAATTGCTCTGCTTATTTTATTTTTCGTTTATTGTGGAATTTGTGTTATTGGTCTGTTTTTTTTTTGCAGTATTTCTTCCTGCCAAGTGTATTCCTCTGTTTTGCTTCCTTGTTGGTTGTTTGCTTCTACAGGTATGTAATTCCTTTGTTTTTTTTTTTTTTTTCGTTAAGGATTTTCAATATACTAAATGGATTAGATTTGAGGTGTTTATTATTATGCTGAAGTTTTGTGCTAGTGTGATTGAGGGAGAAAAGATTTAGTGGTCATGTGTTATGTCGGTTAGACTGGGAGGGGCTTCTTCGTGTCTCGTACGCTTCCTGCTGTCGTTGTTTGTTTTTCATCTTGCGAAACCTCAATATCTGTTTTGGCATTTTTGAGAGAAGAACTGATTTTTGCGTTGCACAGTTTTAGTTATGGTTTTCGGTCAGGTACAATGCTGTGGGGGTATGGTTTTATGTTCTTACTGTTCTGTATGTTTGTTTATTCGGTTGTGAAGAATGTGGGGTTCCTCTTTGGGTGAGGGGGTCGTTTGGCCTACCGTTCCTGTTCCTGTTCCCCGTCGGTTTGTGGCTTCAAAACTTTCAAACGCACTATCGATGCTTGGCAGGTTTATTTCAATTACTCTACTTAATTATTCTATTCATTTCTAGGTTTTTTGTTATTACAACTGTATTAATTGATTGATTTAAGTAGTAATTATTTAGGTTTTTTTTTTTTTAAATTATTTTGATTTAGATTTCGAATTAGATTATAGCATTTTTGGAAAACTGTTGTTACATAAAGGAACTCGAACGTGTCGTCCTCTGATTTTGTCTCGCTGGCCGAGCATCAGTTATCAAGTGAGATGAAAGTTTGTTTTGCTTCTTTGTCTTCTTTGTTGGTTTTCGTTTTTCTGCACGATGGAGGTATGTGATATCTGTATTTTTTGTTCTTTTGCTTATACGAGGCTTTAGATTAGCTTGAGTCATGGGTAGAAGCTTTGATTAGTGTGAAATGTTGCTTTATTTTTGGGACCCTAGGATATGATAGGCGGAGGTTGATACATATATGTGTTGAATTTGAAAAAAGGTTGCGAAAGGGGTGCTGACACTGATATGCTGCTTTTGTTTATGTTTTGATGTGTTTTTTTCGTTGTTTCTGATTTGTTGATTTTAGGATACGATAGGTAGGAGTAAATAAGTAGAAATATGTTGTGTTTGTATATTTTTTTCTATGTTTTGATGCTTTTAAGTGCAAGATTTTTGTTTCATTAAGCTGTGCGGTTTGAGGCGGATTTATGTATGTGAAATATGTTGTGTTTGTATATGTGTAAGTTTGATGGTTTTAAGATGTTTTTAAGTTCAGGATTTTTGTCTTATTAAAGTCATTGCTATAGATGTTGACTGCTGATATGAGTTGTTGTTTCTGTTAGGATATGATAGGCCGATGATAATGCATAGAAACATATTGTGTTTATATATGTGTAATAAATTTGAAAAAACATTGCGAAAGGGGTGCTGACCCTATATGCTGCTTTTGTTTATGTTTTTATGTGTTATTTTCGTTCTTTCTGTGTTATGAGTTATTATCTGATTTGTTGAGAGGTGGGACTTAATACATAGAAATACGTTGTCTTTATATATGTTTAACAAATTGAAAAAATGCAAATGTGGTACTGACGCTGATATGGTATTTTTTTTTTTTAATGTTTTGATGCTTTTAAGTGCAAGATTTTTGTGTCATTAAAGTCATTGCTATAGATGTTGACTGCTCATATGAATTGTTGTTTCTGTAAGTGATTGTTGCGTGCTTTGAAGCGGATTGATTTATGTGGTTATGCTTCCCTCTTGTGTTATTCACGTTCGCTGTAGCTTTTGGTTTTGATTACATGATGCTACAAACCCCGTGTTGGTAGTTTGTTTTTCTAAGTAGTTAACCTCGGTTTTTGTTTCTCTATGTGTTGGTATTCTGTCTGTTGTATTTGTGTGACTCATCTCGTGACAGTTGCTGCCTGTGTTATCCGCTTTCGATTACATAATGCTAAATGCCCTGTTTCTGTAATTTAATTTTCTAAGTAGTTTAGTTGGTTTTATTTCTGTATGTTTTGTCACATTTAGGTATTGTGTCTGCAGTATCGTCATTCGGTATTTGTGTTATCTGTCTTTTGTAGAAGATTATAACGGCCGTAATAAAAACTAAAATTCGTATCATTTTTGGATATCTAGATCAGTAGGTATTAGAGAAAAGCAATAGAACATAATTTACGTAAGTATACACTAGATTAACCTTCAACAAATGTACTGTATATATCTGATTTATGCCTTTTATATTGTTAGGAAAAACGTGTCCGAGTTCCATGTGCAGCTGTTGGTCCTGATGAGCCACATGCAGCAAGTACAGCTTGACCAGAGGGTGTTTTGGAGCAACAGTCTAATGATTATTCGGCTGATATAACAGGTAGCGAATGGAGGGAATTACAGGTTTTTTTAGGTGCTCAACTTCCGTCTCATCCGAAGTTGTATAGGGGACAACTAGAAAATGGACTTCGCTGCCTCATTTTGCCCAACAAAGTTCCACAAAACAGGTCTAATTTTTTTCCTACAAAATTGTGAATTGCAATTTTATTGTTGTCCAGCATGAGGTCGTGAACATATTTTATATTTTCGTATGTGAAGATTTCAAGCCCACATGGAAGTTCATGCGGGATCAATTGATGAGGATGATGACGAGCAAGGGATTGCACATATGATTGAGCATGTTGCGTTTCTTGGAAATAAAAAGCGTGAGAAACTTCTAAGGACTTGCGCACGCTCAAATGCTTATACGGATTTTCATCATACAGTGTTTCACATCCATTCACCAACTTCAATGCAGGTTTGTAACTGCGAGTTCCTTTTATGATCGCTAATTACTGTATCTTGATGTAAGAGATGGTTGATTATTACTAAAATCAATGCATTTGATGGTGTTTTTTGTTTATCTATGAGTATACAAACCTCTATATGCTTTTTATTTTTCTGTACATAATCATTTTTGCATCTTTTTAATAGGATTCCGACGAGGATCTACTTCCATCTGTTTTGGACGCTTTAAATGAGGTAAGTGCCCGTTTATTTTTTTATTTTACTAATGGCCAAACATGTTTATGAAACTAAATTCTCATTTGTTGTTGCAGATTACTCTACGCTACGCAAAACAAGCAACAACCCTTCTTTTGTAATAGACTAGAACTTTTACAACAACAAAAACCGGTATATCTACGTAGATATATTCCAGCACTTTTTGTAAAGGCTTTGTAATAGGCTAACACTTTTGTAACAACAAAAAACACTCAATCTAGGTACATATAACTAGCGTCTTTCCTGCACGTTTTGTAAAGGATATCGATGCAACGTCTTTTAACTCGAACTCGTGCGAAGCACGAGAATCCCTCTAGTTATTATTATGTTATATACTAACATATAAATATAAATAAGTTGGATTAATACTAATACTATTATAAAAATTATATTTTATCTATATTTTGGATAATTGTTATGTTTAGTGACAATCTTTATTATAAGTATAAGTAATTTTACCTTCAAATACAAAAGTTATACGTATCATTTCTCATGAATATTATATTTTTTAAGGTTAAAATATTGATTGTCCATATATTATATAAAACATAATTTTTATTATTAATTCATTTTTTTAAACTAACGTTTTCTAAATTATTATTTGTTTTATCACATTTAATGTTAATTTTTCGATTACCATACATCATACATGTATTAAAACTAGTATATATATATATATATATATATATATATATATATATATATATATATATATATATATATATATATATATATATATATATATATATATATAATGTTTCGAGTTTAACTCGAACCCATTTTGTTTTAGGTGAGTTGTTCGGATTCGGGTAATAACAACACCCCTACCCATATTGTCTTTTTAATTCTACCAAAACGTAATGTCAGATCTCAAGACGATTAAAGATCAAGGACACTATGTTAATTTATGAACAAGTTACATGAATTTGCATTAGTTGAAAGCTAGTTAGTGGATCAATCAGGAACAATAGAAGTAATCGAATCCATCGATCCATAATCATAATAACAATCGAATTCATTAAGTAACTAATCAAAAACAATTAATATGGATCAAGGTACATCCCTACAATAATGCTAGAGCTTGCCATTAAATAGTGAATCGGACTTTTGTGGTGTGCACTATGTGGACCACATATGACCCAAAATTTATATTGATGTGTATTTATTTCATTATATATAGACTAAATCAATGTTTTATTACATTTAATTATAGTAGTACTGAATAAATTTTGCTTATATGTATATGAAAAAATGTATTTAGGAGGAGTGTTTTTACTTTTTGCATAGTTCATTCGAAATCTAGTGACCGCGCATCAGCTTAATGTGCACTAAGCGGCCGACTGCTCAAGATCGAATGCCAAAAACCGGATTCAAAACCATCAAGAACTTTTCATCTTCATAAATCTTGATTTTTCTTTTGTTCTTTCTCTAGCTGTTGCTCTTGTCTTTGTCCTTGACTGAACTCTTGCAAAATTCTTTTGAAATCCAGCTAAGTGACTATGCTTCCTTTTCTTATTTTTTCTATCATCAAAACATGAGTAGTTCCCACTAATACCATTATCATCTCCTGATCCGCCGCTAATGGTTTCCACTTCTGATTGATCATTACTTCCGGTCGAAGAATCAAGGGTTTTGCATGCTATGTCAAACCCAAACAAATTCATTCCAGCAAATTCTTGAACATCTGGACCTTCAAATACAATAGTCGACGAAACCTCATTTTGAGAAGCTTCTCGTCGATTTACATCACTTAGATTGGGTCCATATTCCCCTCTAAAAGGATCCACCCCGTCCAAAGATTGTGAAACCTCGACCCTGGCCATTGCACCAATAGACATTGGTTGTTGACCACTAGAATCAGGATTTAAATTTCCAGCTTGACTATAGGAGTTGAGTTGAAAATGTCCCATATCTGTTAACGATGGTGCTTTCGTGTTGTCAAGCATTCGATCGGTATGATTCAAATCTTGAAACTGGTTATGTGAGTTTCCTTGGGGATGACCAAATGACTCGTAAGGTGGAGGTTGGTTGTATGCATCAGTGTCAACAGCACTGAGCTGAAGTTGTTCTTGATCGTAGCGGTTTATCCCCGCCGATGAAAACGACGGAGGTACGTTCATTTTTCTAAGGGATGTAGAGTTCGTAGTTGATTATGGTAGTGTAAAATACATATTGAAAGGAAGCTGTAAAGAAGAAGCTATGTTTCTGCCTGTAAATTGCAACTACAAGTCTACAACCAAGTCAAAAAGTCATTGGGCCCTCATACTTTAGCCGAATTAATTATTATTTATATTCGGCTTAGCGACGCAATTTGTTGGCCGTTTGTCTTATGCCATTTTGTAAATTCTTATATATAAATGCAGAAATATAATTATAATTAATTATTATTTATATTTGAGCCTCGTGCCTTCGATTTACATTTACAAATGTATAAATATTGAATCGTAAACTTTATTTTATGTAGATTTAAGTTATTATAAGTAGACAATATTATACGTATAATAATATATATATTTTTACGTTTATACACATATTATTTATAGTTATAATAATATATATACATTTACGTTTATATACATGTTTTGATATTTTGTATTTGTTGATTTTAAAATAACAATAATGTAAATCATAGTACAAATTAAACGATTTTATAAGTAATTAGAATATGTTTTTTTATTTATTTCATTGGAGATGGAATGAAAGATATAATGTAATTATGTATTGTAAAAATGTGTAAATGAAAATAGTATTTGATAACATTATCAACATGATCTAATAAATGAAATCAAATAAGTTAACCCATTAAATTGACCTTATTTCCCTATTTGACATTTAAGGTCTATCTTTTATAATATAAATATTTGATATAAATTATATAAATAAATTGGGTTTTAAAACTATTTTATATCAAGTAGTATATAACACAAAAATATTTTATTTAAGGTTAAAGTTAAAAAGGATTTCATAAGTCAACACTAACAATAAAAAAAGGATTGAGGGAGTAATTTTTTTGTTGGGAAAGACTAAGAAAATAAATATGACCAGTTACAAATGATAAATTAAGCCTTTCTTATAATTAAAACCTTTGAAGTGTATTATCGTACCTCTAAATTTCAAAAACGATTCCTAATGAAGACTACATAATATTGAAATCTACATATTTGTGAATATGTATTGATGATCCTGACTCTAACTAATGAGAGAAAAAGGCGATGGAACTTGGTTTCACAAGTAATCGATTCAACTCGGACTTGTGTTGAACAATTTTTCAACTCACTCGTATTAATATCAACATATAAGGTTAAATATAATACGTTTTTGTAAAAGTTTTGTTTGAACCAATCAACTTTTCCCTTCGGGTCTACATCTTACTTTTTCATATTTCGTCACACCGTAATTGGACATTGATGTCGTTCTTGCTTATAAATCTTGTTTTAAACATAGTTAATAGCCCGAGCTCATACCTCCGTTGTGTTTTTCTTAACAACAATTAAATTGAAAACCATCTCTATTAAAGTGAAAATCACCATAATACAAACAATGAAGAATATTCACAAAATGAGAACTATCATCTAATCGGGTTAGAAAAAAAAAATAGATCATTTTTATTTACCCAATACCAAATACATCAAGATGGTTCGAACCAAAAGGGTCTTGAATCCATTTGAGCCAATTTAGACCCGGATTACAACTTCTAACAAAAAGCCACAGTTTAGAGGAAGATTGAATCCTATAGAGGATATCTTCTTTTAAATTGTCTTCGTCACTTGCATGAACAATGTCATTTCTCCACTTCCAAATACTCCACAATGTCACGTAAAGCACACCTTGGATAACCTTTATTATTTTAGATTAACTCCAATTTACAAACGTGCAGTTAATAATTTCATTAAGAGCGGGTAGCCCTCCTGCTAGGAAAAGAATTTTTCATCAACTAAAACTTTTATGCCAAATTAGAAAAACCCTGGGACATTTTAAGAGAATATGATCCAAATATTCAAGAGTGACATGACAAAGAGGACACGACCCAGATTCACAGTTGACAACTCTACGAAAATGAGAAATTTGATCCCTATTTACTCTTCAGATAAAGATATTTATCTTTTTACACAAATTTGTTCTACAAAAATCTCTTATCGAAACAGTGAAAATTAAGTAGCATGTCATCAATAATGGTGAAAGGCATTTTTGTCAAAGGTATACCATCGTCACTTAGAGTCCGTTTTAATCACAAATGGAAAAGGACATATTAAAACAAAACAAACTAAGGGGGTAATTTGTAATTTATGTATAGTAGGTAGCCAACTTTTCAAACAAACGAAACTCACTTGAAATGAGTACACTGCGCACATGGCGCAATTTAGAATCACCCACCATTTGCATCTCACTACCACCATTGATCACTTGTCACACTCATCGACTAAACCTTTTAAACCTTCCGGAGCCAACAAACAGATCCGGCGTCGTCAAACACCACACTCCGGCAGCTTCTCCGTCGAATTTCAACCAGTTCCTCCGCCGCTCACGGTGGGCTTCTCTTTGATGGCCGATACTCATTCCAGGTCAGATTTTCAATTAAGCACGTGTTTTGTTTTCTATATATATATATAATTTGATAATCGATACGTATAGCTGTGTATATGTATATGTATTGCCGTGTCGTTAATTTCTAGGGCGTTATGATCTGTTAACAAATTGATGCTGATTGAGTTTTTCGTTTGTAGTAGTGATGGTGAAGCTAATTGTGTTGATCAGAGTGTTACGGAGATCGTAGTTGTACGTCATGGTGAAACTGAGTGGAATGCCGAAAAACGAATTCAGGTTTTGTTTCAGTTCTAACTTGAAATAGGTGTTGCCGGCTTTCGTAGTTACTGATTGGTTAACTTAACTTGCTTAAGTAATTTATCGTTAGTCTCTTTATAATGCGTCTCTTTTATCATTCGTCTCTTTTATGTAACTGTTATGACCAACATTTAGAGTAGGAAGCTGATTGCATTTGATATAGGAACAAGTTGCTAGTTAATTAGGTTGAAATCGTTTGTACGCAAGAAAGTGATGCGACTTATTGTGTAAAGTCAACAAGTGGAAATAGAAATATGTTTCCCTCGGTTTCAGGAGGTAAAAACTTTTTACATGTATATGGAGTTATGAACAGAGATAACATACTTGATCATGAATGAATACATCTGCTAATAAAGATTTGAGAGGAATATAGTGAGGTCTACTATTCCCTTAATGAACCTTTTCCTACAGAAAATGACTACTTAATTCATTGTGTTTTGTCATAGCTTGAAAAATAAGATCATATTAAAACCAAGGATATGCATTATCTGCTTTCAGATCTTTCAAAAGAAAGTACTCTAATGATCGTTCATCATGTGGTCATGTGTAAAACCAAGGTATATCAGGTTATTCAGAATATCTTGTTTCTTGGACAACCATGAAATAGGTGAGATGCCCAATAAAAGATAATAAACAGTGATAAGTTATTTACTCTGGATGCTCAGCCTTATTTCAGTTAAGATAATAAAGTAGAAGAAAAGAAAAGGCCTTGCAAGTAGGAAGCTTCAAACGTGCAGTAGCTTGAATTAATGTTTAAGGTGAGGAAATTTGTATTATTTCCCTTTTAATACTTAAAACCTAGGTTATGTAAGCAAGACTAAGTCTAACTGTTATGAGGTAAATGAGCTTACCTACTAGTCTTTTGTATAAAGCGGAATTAGCGAAAACCCCCACTGCCTGCAGCATATAATTCGATTAGGAGGCACACAAATAAAAAAGAAAAAGAGGGGCTTTACATCCACTAGAAAAAATGTACCCTTTAGCATAGTTTTAACAACTCGTCAAGTCTTACAGATGAAAGTAAAATAAAAGCTCTCTATACCCAATTATTCTATACTACTGATGTCTAAAATCTAGTCTTAAATTTAACCTACTATTTCACGTAATTACACACTTATAGGCAGTGGACCTATTCGTATGTAATATAGCTTAAAAGCAAGTAAAGGTTCGTTCGCAGAGACTAATTTGTTTTTAAATTCCGAATTAATAATACTATTTGTTTTTGGGGTTTTTGTAACAAAAGATTGCTTTAAAAGTGATTTGTAAAAAGGTGATTATAAAAATCAAGTGAGAAAAAGTAATCAAGATTTATCAAATATTAGAGAAAATACACTTGTTTGACACTTCACTTATTTTCCATTTAAGTTTACGAAATTGATTGAATAATAAACTTCTAAGATATAACAAAATTCCTCTCGAATATTTTATTAACTTTAACTATCTCTAATTATAATGTTCCTCTCGAATGCAGGTATAATTATTAACAATTAAGCTGCCGGTTTTTAGTGATTTAATCTTATAAAGTTTCCTCTCGAATAACTCCTCTAAATATTAAGTCCTCTCGAATCTTAACAAATAGACTCACTCATTTAAGTTTAATTATTTAAGTTGATATTATTAGGTCCTCTCGAATCCTAACAATTTTAAACCAATTAAAGACCGATTGGTTATTTCGTATAAATTATTTAACCTATCTAGATTCCTCTCGAATACCTAGAATGTTGATTAATTAACTTATATATAAACAACTTTATAATAATATATGTTAAAACTTAAGCAAATAAGGATTAGCGATTAAACACAAAAACCTGAACAATCAATAACGCAAACGTAAACTTCAAATAAGATCCATAATCAAACAAATGTAAACAAATGTAAAAAGAGTTTAGCTACTCATTATTGAGTTCAAAACAAACCTAATAATAATAGAAAACATACTGGAAATAAAAGTCTTAAAAGGGAAAGAAAGACAAACTAAGAAACCGCAAACTTGTCGTGACCGACGTTGAACGAAAACCGACTCCTAGCTCTTCTCCTTGCCTCGAAACTCGAACTCCAACTCTAAGACTCGAAAATATATTGATTGGTGATTTTTCTGGCTGGAATGGCTCGGTATTTATAGGCAAAAATTAGATAGAATTCGTATTCGAAACCAACTCGAAATCTGCCAAAAACAGGTGAGTGAGCCGTTGTAACTGGTCAGGACGACGCAGCGGGCGTTTTTGCAATGACTGCGTCGTTGTAACTTGCATGTGCGTCGTTGTCCTCGTTGTTTCCCGTGACTGCGGCGTCCTAATGCTTATGTGCACCGTCCTAAGCTGCTTTTTTCACCATTTCTTGTCGTTTAAACTCGTTTCTTCCACCATTTCCACTTCCCGAACATGTAAACCTGTAAAATGGACAAAAACACTTTTCCACACAATTAAATGCAAAAATCTTATCCTATCCACCGTGTTCACTATGAAATGTGACCGAATATCGCATATAAATAACTATATAAATATGCGATATCAACTACAAAAGTAGTATGGGATAAGTAGTGTCGAATCCAAAGGACACGTTTCTTAAAAGTTTTACGTTTATGATCTTCGAATACGAGTTTGCAATATTTAAAAAGGGGGTTTTGATTTTTTTGTGATATATTAACGAAATAATGACAAATAATCAAGTAAAGGATGTAAATAATAATTAAAAGCGATTTGGTTCCGACTTCCACTCGATTAGCTATATTAATCAACCAAGAAATGATGTTATAGTATCATTTCCGATTCTATTTAAGTTTGTACCGAAAAGGTATTAACAAGCTCTAGTTCCTTTCATTTTGGTTATTGGGGCCTACCAAAGTTCCGTATTTGATTCTTAAGCGAAAGGATTTCAAAATTTAAAAGCTTGAGAAACAAATTCACTTCACAAATTGGTGTCTCCCGTCCAAGATCCCCGCTTATGAGACAAGTGGGAGTGGTCCTCCGCAAGGTGAGGAAGGAACAGGCCGTTCTAGCACCGTTCCCGAACCTGCGAGACACTCCGAGGCCTAGTTACTTCTCTACCATGCAGAATAACTACGGTAGCCCCAGCACCAACTCTCTTGGCCCACAAAGCCAATATTCGTCACTTAATGACAATTATTTGGCCCTTTATGGAAGTTACTTTACCATGAGCTCAGATGTCTCGCACATTCGTTCAATTTTTCTTCTCTCCGCACAGCCTTTGAAATTGAGCGACGAGAGAACCAGCCAACCAGGCTACTCGCACCGAGATACATAATTTTATCACGGGTCGCCAGAGTCTAGACACCGATCTCGAGCATATGGTGACATCAATCTTTGACTGGCATATCGGGGAGCATACTTCAGATCCACCCACCACCACAGGAGTAGTTAGTTTATCTCTTGTTAAGCATCGAGGACGATGCTCTATTTTAAGCTTGGGGAGGGGTATCCGTAATTTTTATTTTCTTTTTCATTTTCTTATCTACCTTTTTAGCTTTTCTACATTTTTATTGCATTTAGTTAGTCTTGCATTTCATTAACATATACCAGCATAACTGATATATCTCACCCTTTCCACTATGATATCCACATAAAGTGTGTTTGTGTGTAAAAATTGTCGTGCTAGTAATGGTTTATTTGAATTGCATCTTCGTTGTAGCTGCTTGACTTTTGTTTCCATTAATTTTATTTACTTTAAATAAGAAAAACTCTTTTTCATGTCAATAGATTATTCATTGTTCCTATGAGTTTTCATGTTGCTTCTGAGAAATTGTTTTCCTTTATGCTGACCAGGGACACTTAGATATTGACCTGAATGATGTCGGACGACAGCAAGCAGTATCTGTAAGTTACATTTATGTCTTTTGAAAGAAATGCTAGGGTAGTTGTATTTAAAGTTTTGATTGTCGGGTGAATATCGGCTAGGTTTAGTTTGCGTATGTTTTATTATTGTTTATCAACATGATAGTTGTACTTTATCTTTTTTTTTTTTGTTAAATTAAACAACTTTAGTAACACAAAAATGTATGATCTTATTGGAGGTGGCTGAAAGATTATCAGGAGAGTCCAAAATTTCAGCCGTATATTCATCTGACCTGAAAAGAGCTCTTGTAACTGCCGAGACAATAGCAAGCAGATGTGGAGGGCTTCAGGTATGATTCTAATAACCACTTGTAACTTCACCGCATACATGATCCATTAGACTATTTTAGGTGAGTGATCGAGTGACTTAGAAATTAGTGCTAGTGACGATGTTCTTTCCAACTTACATGTCATCATTAAAACCTTGTTAACGAAATGAGACTTGTAAAATATGGAATTACAACTCCAAGTAAGTGATAATCCGTAATTGGGTTAGCCGTATTTAAAATTTACCGTGTATTGCAAACGGTACTGTTTAAAACAAATTCTTTTAATATCAACAAATCGGCCTAATTAGTTTTCTATAGGGTCATCATGAGTTGCTAATTGAGATTTAAATATGCATTGAATAGTCAAATTGTCAAAATGGTTCAATGTTTTCTTCATTGTAAAAGAGGGGCATTGGATTTATGGCTACTCTCATGCGTTATGCCGATTTTGATACCTTGAAGTGCATAAACAGAAAACCAAACTGGAACCATTTAGTTTTAAAATTAGCACTATTGTTTGAACTCTTCAGTCAACATACTCACTTCCTCATGTTCCTATGTCAGGTAATTCAAGATTCAAACTTAAGAGAGAGACATTTAGGTGATCTTCAAGGTGTTGTATATGGTGAAGCTCCGACATTTAAAACCAAGGCATATGAAGCTCTTCAGTCTCACGGGAGGGATGTTGAAATACCAGTAAGTATAGACTACCAGCTACCTGTTGTCTTCATCATGAAACCAACTGTTGGTAGATGGTTTAAAACATAGAGGTGGCAAAATGGGTGGGTTGGGTAAGAAGTCGTATCAGAGGAGTTAATATTTAATACAGGCCAAAATAGGCCGGACTGGGTCAACCCACAAATATGTTTTTGCCCCTTATTCCTGAACTTATCTTGTTAGATTAATTTTTTAAGCAATTAAGAGGTAACATTAAAAAAAAACCTGCGGGTCACTTTTGACTTGTTCCATTTTTAATTAAGAACGACTACTTAATGAAATAAAGGTACTGATTATGGAAAACACGTCATCATTGATTAATGCACCTGACAAAGAACAATAAAAGAGAGATCCTTGACAAGTTTATTGTAAATGTAGGGTGGTGGTGAAAGTTTGAATCAACTCTATAAACGCTGCACAGCGTCACTGCAAATGATTGCCAGTAAACACAGAGGTACTAAGAGAGAGTCATTCACCAACATTCATGCACAATAGTTGTATCGCTTGAAGAATTATACTTTACAATGTACATATATTATGCTTGATGATGAAATCAACCATTGCAGCACTTTTATAATCAGCATCAGCTATAGTCACTCAAAATTGCCTGAAATAGTTGAAACATGTGAAAATTTGTACACATTGAGCGGTTTCTGTTAAAATTAGTCTAACAATCCTTTTCACTTAAATCTATCATTATTGTATCTATTACAAAAGTGAATTGAGATTTAACTACACATTTTAACTTTAGGGGAGCGGGTGGTGGTAGTGACCCATGGCGGTGTAATAAGAGCTCTTCACCAACGTGCTTCTACAGGAAATGGACATCGAGCAGGAAGGATACTGAATGTTTCAGTCAATGTATTACACTTATCAGATCCCGACAAATGGGCCATCAAGTCATGGGGAGATGTCAGTCATCTCAATGATGCCGGCTTCTTAGATTCAGGTTTTGGTGGTGACAGAACGTCCGGTTAGTTTCTGTCATACATGTCAATTTATTGCCTTGCTATATGCGGTCAATCACCGACAACTCACAATTGTAAGTCCTGATGGGCTATAAATTCTCTGCATTATTGAAGCCAATTAAATGTTTAAATTGATTTGTATCTAATCTTATTAGTTGTGCAATAGCGATTTGGCTGAAAGAAATTATGTTTGAATAGTTTATAGGTCCACATTGACCTTTGCACATGGTTGCAAATGGAGATATTCTCGGTGACGTGGAAATAAATCTATTTTTATATTTTCATTCTAGATTTTATGGATTCGCAGTTGAGCATGTTATATTTTAGTGTAATTTAGGCATGTCATAATCTTATACGGGAATGCACGCCCGTTTAAGACACAACGAGTGAATTCAGTGAAGCGGTAATGTGTTACACGCTTATCACTCGGCTTAATAATATTGTTGAAATATTACTGTGATATATGATTATAAGAGATATTTGGTCATTGATTTCTTAACCGAATTGATTACAATGTATGGTTTGATAACCAAAACATGCATGATTTGTTACATTTCAATTGAGAACACAAAAAATCAAGCATGTTCTTGTCTTTTAACCTCAACTTTAAGGTGATGATTATCGAAATCCGAGACACCCATAATATATAGATTATAAAAGTAGAAAGAATTAATTACATAAAATGTCCTTATGGTTTATTTCAAATAATGAATTTCGTCCCTTAATATAAAAAGTGGCATAATCGTTCATTTTTATAAAATAATTACACTTTTTGTCCCTAATTTCTAACGGACATTCAGTTTAGAGACGAAATGTGTTATTAGTTAACGGTGATTTTAACTGAAATTTGTAACAGGAATTCCATTTTAGGAACGAAAACGTAACTAGTTTCTAAAAATGTATAACTTTTTCAACTTTTTAAACTCAGATACGAAATTAATGTTATTAACTCAATTAATGTTATTAACTTAAATAGAAACATAGAGATGCATATACATTGTTGAGAGTGAACATGCATGGAGGGAATCAAGGCATCTGCATTGGGATTTGATTGCAAAAAGAATAGAATATGAATATGGAGTTGGTCCTGGCGTAACGAATTTAGAATTTTGATGGTCACAGAATCTTCACAACAAAAGAGAAAGATATGATACTTTTTTTTAAGGTTAATAAGGTTATAAGTCTTTGTTACTTCAACCATTTGCCCATGAAATAAGGAGGGATAGTTTTTATTTTAAGTACCCTACGATTGTCCTCTAAAACCCCCAAGGGTTATCCTAATATGGTGAAATGGGCGCGTTGTCCGGGATGTAGTAACCGCCTTGATTGAGATGCGTCGGGTCAACCTAAGTAGAACACAAGAGTCATCTTCATAATATTGTTTTCAAAAAATTAAATAAGACCCGATAATTGATCTATAACATCATCAACACAAAAGTCGTGATAAATTTGAGACCTTAACTTTGTGTCTCTACACAAATCCTAGGATTTGATATCATCTTTTATAAGTCGATTAATTTCTAAGCGGTAACGCTTGAGAATACTCAACATAGAACGGAGGTCAATCAACTGAATCTAAGCCCTCCAACTCATATCTTCCATGTTGGTGGTCAGATAAGTAGTTGCAGGCCCTTCAAATGCCATGTAACTTATATTTTGAAATTGGTGTATAATGAAAGATTTTTGTAAGTTCCTAAATAGTCATCATGATATATCTACTATAGTTTTATAATCTTAATAAGAAAGACTACTAATTATATGGACTACAACTAAACCTAGAAATAGATTTTAATCAAAGTTTTTGGGCAATGTTGTTTTTATCTGTAACACTTCGTGCAACGTTTTTTTCTGTAGGTAACCAATTTAAGGTACAAAAAGAATTTTTGATGTTTATGATGTGGACATAAAAAGGTATTATATAAATATTTTATCGTATTTTAATTTAAATGTTATTTTTAATATTTAAATGTTTATTTTAGTTAAAGATTATCTACAATCTCTACAATTAGTCGTTTAATTAAACTAGGTTTTGATTTTTTACTAAATAGATAATGATTATGAAAGTATTCCTAATTAATTTATTTTTATTCTATAATCCTTTTTTGTACCCTATAAATAGATTAGGGTTTATTATTATTAGTTTTTGAAATTTATTATTAATAAGAAAATCGACTTTTAGTCAAAAATTCCAATTTGGTTTGTTTACGTTTTTGTTTTGCGTCAGTTGGTATCAGACCTGATGTAGGTGTATCCAAAACTCATACTGTTGGTGGGTATGCTCTGAATAGTATATCGATTATGGTTTAATCAAATACATAACTAGACTTTACGGGATTTTCACAATGCCTGAAGAACTACGTTCCGTGATTGTATGTGGGGCATTAATCCACAAAAATCGTGAGGGAAGCAATTATGGAGGTTCAAGAGTTCGTCCAACCATAGGCGAATTTCCGAAAACAGTAGGCGCAACCATTCCATGTTCGACGAAAGAAGATATGTTGAAGGACGGGAGGAGAAAAAGATGGAGGAACGACTACCAACAACCAAGTTGTTTCATTCGAAAGTTTTGGTCAATAATAAGGTATGTTCTTCAATCATTGACAACTGTGGTTTAAGAAATTTGGTGTCGAGAAAATTGGTAAAGTTCTTACAGTTACCAATAGAGGTGTGTCCGATTCGAGGAAAAGAGGTTAGTAGAGTACCTATTTGTATTGGAAAATCTTTATATGGAACACGTAATTTGTGACTTATATGACATGGATGATTGTCATAGGCGCTTGGAAAGAACGTGGCGACTTGATGTGCATGGAGTGTTTGATCTACAACGAGATTTGTATATTTTCTTATGAGAAGGAAAGAGAATTGTTTTGATTCCACGTAAAGAAAGTCCCCAAGTAGCTGGAGTTAAGGTTAAAACCGGAGAGGTTTTTTTGAAGATCGGGGTTGTTGAAGAAAAAAGGGATATCAAAGTTAAAGATTCGCAAGACTTTGATTAGCTTGATAATAAAATCTCTACTTTATTGCCGAAGACAACAAAGGAAGTTTGTGTTTTGAAGAGTCACGAAGATGAAGTTACGGGTTTTGATGTTAAAAATATAAAGGTTACGATCTAAAACTTAAAGAAAATCGAGGTTTTCAACGCTTTATCAACAAAAAGTTTTTATCTCGAGGACGAGTTCTTTTTAAGAGAGAGAGAGAATGGTGAGGAATCAATAAAAGGACAATTTACGACATATTTTGAAGACACGAAGTATGGTGGACATGTGAAAAAACGTAGACGTGTGAGAAAACGAGAACGTGTTAAACAAAAGAGTATGCAAGTTAATGTGAAGCACAAAGCTACAGATGATAAGTACCGTCATGAAAAAAAGTTCAAGGTAGATGAGGGATTTAATGGTAAGAACTCGAGTGTGAGTTCTTTTCAAGTAAGGGAGACTGATGCGGACATAAAAATGCAATCTACAATTATTTTACCGTATTTTAGTTTAATTGTTATTTTTAATATTTAAATGTTTATTTTAGTTAAAGATTACCTACAATCTCTAGAATTATTCTTTTACCTTAATTAGGATTTGATTTTTTTACTAACTAGATAATGGTTATGAAATTATGTATTACTAATCAATTTATTCTTATTATAGGATCTTCTTGTGTACCCTATAAATAAAGAAATTAAAGTTTATTATTGTTAGTTTTTAAAGTTTATTATTAATAAGAAAGCGACTTTTAGTCAAAAATCTCAATTTGAGTTTGTTTTCGTTTCTGTTCTGCCTCAGTTTGTGTATATCATAGTTGCTTGGTCAATCAACTTTTTGGAATAATTTGTTCATGGGTCACATAACATTAGGACCCCTAACTTCTTTATCTAAAGGAGAGGTACTTTTACTAGAGAATGATATATAAAGTATGTTAAGGATTTAAGTTACGGCCGGATTAGTGGTATAAAAGACTAATAAATCAAGTATTTGGAATCGACAAGAATGGAACTTGGTATCTGCAAGTGAATTTCAAACATTCAATGTTCATACCGCGTATACGTACAATGATTTGCTATGAACGTTGAAAAATTTCTTTTATTATCCCAACCAAATCACGCAGGTTATAACCTAGTTTATAAAACAAAAACAAAAATTTATTTAACGAAATTTAGAATTTTGATGCTTACCGTCTTAAGGATTACATAACTTTAAAGCAATTTACATGGACTCCTTGGTACGAGTTCAATTCATTCATATTATTACCTCTTTTGTTCTTGTATCAGTATACATCAGCTTTGACCCGAATCCTTTTTATATTGTGGGACTCCTTTATATCATAAAAGTTGAAACACTTTCTACAAATTTCTTCAGGAAATGATTAAATTTTATTTGTGTAAAGAAAAAGGGAAATGATAACGATTCCATATATCCACATTGCTAACGAAATAATCCTCGTCTAACTAAGTTCTAACAAAATTCCCATCTCTTACGATCATTGTTTGGCCGATTAAAGAAAGAAGGATTATAGAATTACTAAGCGCGGTTTCTAATAGATAAATAACTATATTAGATGTGATGCCGAAAAGGTAATCATAAACTTCAAGTGTACATATCTTTAAACTTAATCTATATATAGTGCAGAATATTGATGACTATAGATACAAGTTATGTGTTAGTAACTATTGGTTTACACCATCTATTATTATAAAAAAAAAACAAAAAATGTGTAATGGTGAAAAAAAATTAGGCAAAATAAATAAATGAATCATTTCGATCATTTCTTTGTTATACTTGTACAATTTTTATTTTTCGACAGAAAACTCGTCCCAATTGGTGAATTTTATATGGACGGGTTAGAATTCATGAACGTTAAGCAATCTTAACCGATAACTCTTTGGTCTCATGATATCCTCTTGCGTGTGGGTTCAGGTCTCGTATGGGACATATTAATAGAAATTGATATATAAGTTGATAGTCAAAGGTCTTTATAAGAAAATTATGTTCCCTTAAATTATGGTAAGGGGGAGGTGGAGATGATAATGGCGAAGGGAAGAGGACGGTGGTGGTACAAATGCAATCATAAGTCATTCTTATTATTGTGTTGTGGTGGACCTTTCCACTCCACCATATCTTGTTCCTTTCAGTTTAACTCAACTTTGTCTTTGCCCACAAATGGATTACTTGCAATTATATGATAGTATTGTTAATACAAAAGTCCACTAAACCCCTAAGTCCGACTCGAATGAATCTAAGTCTGACCCAAAGTTCGTTTTCCCTTGAATTAACCTCGGAGATCCTTCGGTGATCCTTCGCTGGTCTGTCCTGCACTAAGAAAAGACACCAGGTTGAGCGGGGCTAAACCCCTGATTCAACTCGGGTGTGAGAGTAAGTTTCTAGTTCAGACAAATGGATAAAAGCATAAAGCTGAATTGAAATAACTTACGGATACTTACTGTTTACCGGGGTATTTATAGGAGACCATCTGGATAATAGGGTGTTCCCTGAACTTTACTCCTTTTGTCCAGCGGTTAAAAGGATGCTCCTTCGGCAGAGCATCTTTCCTTTCCTCTTTTGTTGATTCCTTGTCGTATTCTTCTTGTCTTTTACCCTCTTTGTCGTCTCTTGGCCGAACCATATATTCCGGACCACCTGATTCGGTCCAACCCGAATCAGGTGGTCGGACCCTATGTCAACAACTCCCCCAAGTCTAGCATTGTATTCCGAAGAAGTCGAGATACAATGCTGGACTTAAGACTGCATGTTTTGTTCAAATCACGGTTGCTTCGGTGTTCTTGCTTTCCTTCGGCTTAGCCGCTTCCTTCGTGTCCACGCGTCAAATTCCTATGGTTCGAATAATCCAACTGTCCTTGATCGTTTTACACGTGGCGTCTCCTGGTGGTTTGACCGATCCAGCTGTATCGCACCTTCGACACGTGTCGCGTTCTAGTGGTTTGGACGATGCCAGCTGGCTTCCACTCATCCACGTGTTGTCTGCGTGTCACGCTCCCGTTGTGCCCACGCGCGACCCTTGAGGTGCCTGCCACTCCCCTATAAATAGTGGTGTTCCTTCTTCATTTATTCCTTACCTTTGCTCCGAACCTCTGTCCATTTTTCTTCAAACCCCTTTCTACTCCGGTATTCTTCATCCTTTTTATATCATGGCTAAAGAATCTAAGGAAAATATGAAAGAGATGTTCAATACCATGCCTGCCGAAGATTTTGCCTCGTTCTGTAAGACTTATCACATCGATGACTCTTATGGCGCTATCCTTCCCGGAGAAAACGACACTATTCGAGATGCCCCTCTGGGGAAAATCGGCGTTTATTGTGCGTGGTTCGAGTATTCGAACCTTCGGTTACCCTTTTCTCGATTCTACCTCGACGTGATCCAATACTTTAAGGGTCATGTGTCTCAGATGAACCCTCTAGGAGCAAACAAGATCACGAACTTCGAGATCCACTGTCGCGCCTTCAACAAAGCTCCCGATCTACTCTCTTTTCGCTATTTTTACAAGGTGGGGCTAAACGGAGATTGGCTCACTGTTGATAAGAGGCGAAACGCTCCTCAGTGCATCGATTGGTATCTTTCGTCATTAAAGAACTGGAAAAACCGTTTTTTCTTCGTCAATGCTTCGGTGGCTCCCATCCGTATGAGGTGGTGTTCGAGGGGTGACGTTCTTACGGATCCGGAGCCTGATAAGAATGACTTGGATCATGAGCTTGTTATGAACTTGCAAACCCATCCAATCAGAGCCCGCTCTTATCCGGAAAGGATACTAGTGTTGACCGGACTGAGCCGGAACTGGACTCGCCCCCAAGCCCGTCCATGTTTGAGGTTCGAGGATAAAGGTTCGTTCTTGCTTCCCTTCCTTGTGCTTCTGTGTATTTATGTGTTGTTACTAACAAATGTTTACTATTCCGGAAAACAGCGCTTCCTCTTTTATCTTTTCTGGAGATGAAAGACTGGGAAGGCGTGGTGATTGGTTCGGCTCCTCTTGCTGCGGGTGCTCCCAACTTCCTAACCACGACTCTGGATCGTGTTATTCTTCCGAGTGAGAACATACCAGCGCCCTATACTGATGCTGAAGCACATGCCGCTGTTAAGAGAAAGAGAAAGTCTTCCAAGAAATCTACAAAAGGTCCTCCTTCCAAGAAAACCAAGAAAACCCTTAAGGTTCCCCCCGCTTCTCAGGCCTCAAAAACCAAAGAGAGACATGCTTCGACTTCAGCTCCTTCCCCCCCTGCTAAGGAGCCCAGTCCCGATACTGAGGAGCTTTTTGCTGCCTCCAAGGAAGTTGGTTCGGAGGAGTACGGGTTACACTCCGAAACTGATGAATCATCCTCTTCCTCCGACCATACCGAATCAGAAGAGTTTGTCTTTGAAGAAAACCCCACTCACTCTAACAGATCATGCCCTGCTACCCCCAAGGGCAAGACTGAGTCCGAAATAGAGAAGATTTTAGAGGAGGAAGGTTATTCTCATCATGAGGGTGAGGTTGATCAACCTCTTAAGTTATCGAAACAGAAACCCACAGCTTCAGAGGGAGCCGATGCTGGGTCATCCGGAACTGGCAAAGTGATAAAATTTGAAAGTCCCTGTTCCATCGCCACTAAAGGAGAACCCTGAGGGTTCCAAGGCTTCGCCCGTTGTTATCTCCAGCAGGTCTTCTGTTGAGGCCCCGAAGACTGTTTCATCCAAACAACCCACTGCTTCTACCGAAAAAACGGCTAGTCCGTTTAAGCTTAGCAAAGGAAAGTCTCCCCTCATCAAGGAGAAACAATATGCCGGTCGAAAGAAAAGTTTAGGTGTCAAAGGCGCTGGCAAGTCTGTGAATCCGAAGGGGAAGGAACCGATGGACCAAGAGCCCCCTCTTGAAGCTTCGGAATTGAACGGTTGTTGATGCCTCCGGTTGCTGGTAAGAATTTCACCTCGCTTCAAAGAGGTATATACCGCTCTTTGTATACCGATACGAGTGTTTGTCGGGATCTCCTGGATACCCTGTCAACTCCGGCTGAAGTCATTCGTCTCAACAATACTACTAACTTTGCTTTAGCCGAACAACTTGACTATCTGGTTCCCCAACTTTTGGTTATTGCTCCGGAGGTCCGATCGAGGTGGCTGGTTGCCGAGGATGAAGTTCGGGATCAAATTCGATCAATGAGGGCCCTTGAAAGAAATGCCAAACTGAGTAACGAAAGGGCAAATGCATTGCAGGTTCGCTTTGATGGGGAGAGGCAAGAGCTTGAAGGCCAAGTCTCTCAACTCCGCCAAGAGGTAGAGGAGCTAAAGAAAGCTCGGACTTCCGGCGTTGAGTCTTCATCGGTGAATGAGGATGCAGTCCGGGCTTTAGGGGAGTTAAACATCCAACACAGCCGGACTGTGAAGGGCTTGAAAGAGCAAATTACCACCCTTTCCTCTGATCTTCAAGCTGCCGAAGCCCGTAACGCTCAGGTATTAAAGGATATGGGGCAGGATAAAGAACGTTTGCAGGAGTTGGAGTCACGTGTCGTGGAGCTGGAATCTACAAATGCCAT
Organism: Senecio squalidus; assembly: GCA_910822075.1. Taxonomy (NCBI): domain Eukaryota; kingdom Viridiplantae; phylum Streptophyta; class Magnoliopsida; order Asterales; family Asteraceae; genus Senecio; species Senecio squalidus. The sequence continues at coordinate 24,314,703 of CAJVGC010000590.1, read as the reverse complement.
CCTTCAGGAAGAACGGACCTGGTTGATTTCCCAGGGTCCAAAACATGTTGTTGAAGGCTTGTTAAGGAGCAAAGATTTTGTCGAAGCTTATTCCAACGTCAATGTTGCCCACTACCGATCCGGATGCCATGATGGTGTCGTTGCTGGGTACAAGATGCATCGGTTGGGCCAAAGGATCACACAGTCACCCTTTCATGATCCCTCCACTGAAGCTGCCCTTACCGAAGCAAAAGAGGTCTTTCGACAAACTTCGTATTCATACCTAGATGCTCTGGCAGCCACCAGCACTCAAACACTCGAAGCTTTTCAGGCTGTGCAACCTGTACTACCGGAACCGGAGTCTCCTGGGATGGACAATCCTGAAGCATGAAATTCTTAGGTGTTAGTTTATTTTAGTATGTTTATGTATGACCGAAAGATTTGGCACAATTTTCTCAGTTTTTTTGTATGACCGATATAGGGGTTTTTAAGTCCCCTTTTGAATGACAGTGCCTTATGTTTCCATGTGTTGTGTTTACATTGCTAATTTCTGTTTTGAATCTTGACCAGATAGTTCGGTATTGCCTCGAATCGTCATTCGGAATTACACCTTTGGGGTGTACTTGGCTGTTAAATCAAGCCGTGTTATTTTCATCGGATTTTGATCCGGTATATGATTAGTAAGAACAATAAACGAACCAAATGCATCTGTTATCATTCATCGTCTTTCAACGGTAAAAATTGCCTCGGGAAAAACCCGGTATTACAAACTATTACTTAATAAATAGAATAAACAAAAGAACTTAAGTCTTTGAATCATCAAGACTCTACTTGGCATAAAGGAAGTACAATGTTCTTTTTCCTCGGGAAGATCCCGGCATCACATGTAACATTTTCTCAAATTCATTTCATTCCAGGTTCGGGGGATTAAAGTTCCATCCAGGCATTTCAATTTGTACGAACCATTTCCGTTATTTTGTACCAACTGATACGGCCCTTCCCATTTCGGACCCAGCTTGCCCTCATCTTCTTGTCTACTTGCTTCGTTCTTCCGAAACACGAACTCCCCCTCCTTAAAACTGATCTTTCGAACCTTCTGATTATAATATTGTTCAATCCTTTTCTTGTACCGGGCTTCCCGAATATGAGCTGCTTCTCTTCTTTCTTCTGCCAACATTAAGTTAACACGCAACTCTGCTTCATTATCCATGCCTTCTCGCTGTACATTCCTGTAAGTGGGCATCCCTATCTCTGGTGGTATCACAGCTTCCGAACCATAAGTCAAGCTAAAGGGTGTTTCTTGTGTGCTTGTCTTTCTTGTGGTTCGGTGTGCCCAGAGTACATTTGAGACTTGATCCACCCAGTTACGCTCATACCTCCCCAAGCGTGTCTTGATTCCCTCCACCAAGCTTCGATTAATTCGCTCTACTTGTCCATTGGCCTGAGGATGTGCTACGGACGTTTTGACTTGTCTGATCTGCATCTGCTCGCACCACCCTTTGAAAGGCTCATCTACGAACTGCTTGCCATTGTCAGTTACTACTTCGCCCGGCAACCCGAATCTGCATACCACATTTTCCCAGAAAAATTTTAACACTTGAGCCCCCGTAATCCGTGCTAAGGGCTTTGCTTCGACCCACTTAGTGAAATAATCCACCGCCACCAACAAAAATTTGACCTTTCCTGGGCCCTCCGGAAATGGTCCAACTATATCCATTCCCCACTTAAAGAAAGGCCATGCTGCTGTAACCGAAATCATGTCACTTTTGGGAAGCTTGGGGATCGGTGCATGGATTTGACACGAATCACATTTTCTTATTTCTTGGTATGCGTCTTGGTGCATTGTAGGCCAATAATACCCCAGGTTCATTATTTTGGCCACCACTGCCCTTGGCCCCGCGTGCATTCCGCAAGATCCTTCATGCACTTCTCTGATTACATAATTAGCCTGTAAGGGGCCTACACACCGAAGCAATGGTGCCAAGTAGTTCCTTCGGAACAATACTCCTTCCATCATGACGTATTGGGTGGCCTTCATTCGGATTTTCCTTGCCTCGGTTGCATTCTCAGGCAACGTGTCGTTAGTCAGGTACTCCACCAAAGGTGTCATCCATGTGACTCCTTCTTCTTCAACTATAACATTCACTTCGACCTCTTCATCAATGGATCTTCTCTCAATTGCTTCCAGGAAGATGTTACTAGCCAAGGCTTCTATTGCTGCTCCCGCTATAGACGCCACTTTACTGAAAACATCTGCCCTCTTGTTCTTGCTTCTTGGTATTTGCTTGATTTTGCAAGAATCAAACTCCTTCATAAGGGCCACCACTTTATCTCTGTACCTCCTCATCCGATCATCCTTTGCACCATACTCCTCATTCACTTGATTTGCCACGAGCTTCGAATCCACATAGATTCGTAATCTTTCCACTTTCATGCCCTTAGCCAACTTCAGCCCGGCCAACACCCCTTCATACTCTGCCTCGTTATTGGAACTTTGGAATTTTAAACGAATGGCATATGCAAACTCCTCCTTCTCCGGACTAGTTAGGATGATACCTGCTCCTGCTCCTTCTTTGCTGGCCGCTCCAAATTTCCAGGTGGTTCCCTTCGTTCTTTTTCCTTTCCCTAGCATTGTCTCTGGTTCAGCCAATACTACCCCTTGGTCCGGAATTTCATTTAGGAAGTCTGCCAACACCTGCCCTTTTGCTGTTGTCTTTGGGGCGTACTCTATGTCATGACCTCCTAACTCGATAGCCCATTTTGCTATTCTCCCTGCCATCTCCGGACGAGTCAGTATTTGCTTCAATGGCTGGTCTGTAATTACCTTTATCTTGTGTGCTTGAAAGTATCTTCCTAGTCTCCTTGATGTAAACAAGAGAGCCAAGGAGAGCTTTTCTAACGAGTTGTAGTTAAGCTCCGCTCCTTGTAACACCTTACTGATGAAGTAGACAGGTAATTGCTTCTTCTCTCTTTCCACTAGTAGCACAGCGCTTACCACTTCTCCATTAGTTGCTAAGTACACCAATAAGGTTTCTTCCTTTCTGGGTGCCGTTAAGTATGGTAGGTTTACTATGTACTTCTTCATTTCTTATCTGCTTCTTCCGTCCACCTGAAATCCTTCTTGTTCATACACTGCTTCAGTGTCTTGAAAAAGGGTAGCGCTCTCTCGGCAGATTTGGAGAGATATCTTCCCAATGCCACTATCCTTCCATTCAAACTTTGCACCTCCTGTAGCGTTTTTGGTGCCGCCATGTTGGTGATAGCCTTTACTTTATCCGGATGGATCCGGATGCTTTGAGGCATGATGATATGACCTAAAAACTTGCCTTCTTCCACCCCGAACGAACACTTCTTGGGGTTCAGCTTCATGTTTACTTTTCGCAGCACCTCGAATATTTCCCTGATGTCTCGCAGCATTGCCCCTTCGGTCTCACTTTTGATTACCAAATCATCCACGTAGGCCTCCATGTTTCAGCCTATATGATTCTTGAATACTTTGTCTATAAGCCTTTGGTATGTAGCACCAGCATTTTTGAGCCCGAATGGCATTTTCTTGTAGCAGTATACTCCTTGGTCCGTGTGGAAACCTGTCTTGTCTTCATCTTCCCAGGCCATCTGTATCTGGTGGTATCCCTTATATGCGTCCAAGAAACACTTATATCGAAATCCTACCAATGAATCTACCTTCAGGTCGATCTCCGGCAAAGGGTATGCATCTTTGGGGCATGCATTATTGAGATCTTTGAAATCCACACTCATCCGCCATGTTTTGTCTCCTTTTGGTACCATGACTGGGTTAGCTACCCACGTCCGGTATCTGACTTCTCGAAGTATCCCTGCTCTTACCAACTGATCAACTTCCTCACATGCTGCTCTACTTCTCTCTGGTGCCAGGACTCTTTTCTTCTGTACCACTGGTTCGGACGCCTTATAGACGCTCAATCGGTGTTCTGCTATCTCTCTTGGTATCCCCGTCATATCCTCCGGCTTCCATGCAAATACCTCCCTATTCTGTTTTAACATTGCCACGAGCTTCCTTTTGGTTTCTTCCGTCAGAGCTTTCCCAATCGTTATCATCTGGTCCGGAAAATGGGGCTGCTCCTCTAGCGTCTTGTTTTCTTCTACCGTTAGTTTTTGTACTTGATAGCAACCCCTTTTCCCTTCCGAAGTGATCGTGGCTATTCCTCCGGGTGTTGGGAACTTCATCATTCCGTGTACGGTTGATGCTACTGCTCCGAGCTTCTTCAATCCTGGCCTTCCCAAAATACAATTGTACGGGGACGCAGCTGCTACCACTAAAAAGTTCATGCACACTGTTCGGATTTTATCGCCCTCAGCCAGCTGCACCGGCAAACATATCTCCCCAATGGAGGACTTTGTTTGCCCGGCGAATCCCACTAATGGAACCTCCTTCACCTTCATCCTTCGTTTTAAGGCCGGATCCAATTCTCGAAAACAATGTTCGAACATAATTTCCGATGCACTTCCATCGTCTATATAGATTCGGTGTATTAGGTGATCAGCTACATGAGCTTTAATAAGCATTGGATCATCAGTGGGGCTTATGGCATTCAGCGGGGGAAATGCTATAACCTGATTCATCCACTCTTTTGCTACTTCCTTCTCTTTCTCGGGTTCGGCCCTGTCCGTTGCTCGGATCATGTGGATTTCCTTCGGCTTTCCTCTAGGGCCTTTATCGTTTCTCCCCTGCTTGTTTCCTCCCCTTATGTCCCGAACCAAGTGGTTAAGCTTTCCTGTTTGAACTGCTTCCTCGATCTGCTTCTTCAGCGCATAACAATCATTCGTGGCATGTCCCCTATCCATGTGAAAATCACAATACCTATCTAGGTTCCCTTTTTCTGGAGTTCCTGGAAGGGTTCCTGGAGGTGGCTTAACAAGATTAATCCCCCTTTCCGTGTTCATGATCTGCATCGGCGTCTTTAGTAAACTGGTAAAGTGTACGCTTCTCCGACTATCTCCTGGTCCGGTCATAGGATTGCTCCGAGGGGAAATAGGGGACATAGGAAATTTCCCCCCATATCTCTGGGTTCTAGTGGGCGATCCAAACGACCTTCTTCCCTGCATCGACCTAGGTGTCGGTACTCCCGACCCTTTCCACGATGCTCCCGAACTTCCTGTCATGCGTCCTCCCAACTCTTCCGTTCGTCCCGATGCCTCCTTTCCCTTGATAAACTCCTTTACTCTTACCATCATTTCCTCCACTGTGCTAGGGACTCTAGCATTGAAAGACTCTATCAGTGTCGGGGGTTTGATCCCTTCCATGAATCCTGAGATCTTCATAGTTTCCGAAGCTCCTTTCACCTGTAGCATCTCTTTCTTCCATCTCTCCACAAATTCTCTGAATCCTTCCCCATCTCTTTGCTTCGTTTTGTGGACATCTGTCGGCCCTTTCAAATACTTTCTTTGTTGCGTAAAGAATGAACCAAATACCACTTCCAACTCCTTGTAACTGTCTATCTGTCCAGGCTCTAACGCTTGGAACTAGATTCGTGCTGGTCCGACAAGTGTCTGTGCAAACATACGACACCACACAGGCATCGACCATAGTTCAGTCTCGGCAGCTCCGGCAAAGGTATTGAGATGGTCATCCGGATCCCCAGATCCGTCATAGGTTCGAATGATGCTAGGCATTTTTGTCTTTGGCGGGATTGGGAACCTAGCTATTCTTTTTGTGAATTTGGAGGAGAAATCCGACTGGTATGGCAAACTTAAATCTTCACCTTCATCCTCCGATTCTTCTTCCTCATCGAAGTTCAGCTTTTTTCCCTTAAATCCCTCCTTCTGAGAGCCTTCTCCCATCTTCCCTTTCATCTTTCTCAATGACTCCGTACGTTCGTGTTCCTCTACCAAAGCCCTCAGCAAATCTATGTTATCCCTTACGAACTTGGTCGAAAATTCCCCGTTGGTTTCAGTTTCTCTTTCAGCGTCCTTGTCAAAGCTTGGTCCTTCGTTGTTTGTTAGATTAATCGTATCAGCTGGAGTTTCCATTTTAAGTGAGTGTTTTTCTTCGGTCCCACGGATGGCGCCAAAATGTTAATACAAAAGTCCACTAAACCCCTTAGTCCGACTCGAATGAATCTAAGTCTGACCCGAAGTTCGTTTTCCCTTGAATTAACCTCGGAGATCCTTCGGTGATCCTTCGCTGGTCTGTCCTGCACTAAGAAAAGACACCAGGTTGAGCGGGGGCTAAACCCCTGATTCAACTCGGGTGTGAGAGTAAGTTTTCTAGTTCAGACAAATGGATAAAAGCATAAAGCTGAATTGAAATAACTTACGGATACTTACTGTTTACCGGGGTATTTATAGGAGACCATCTGGATAATAGGGTGTTCCCTGAACTTTACTCCTTTTGTCCAGCGGTTAAAAGGATGCTCCTTCGGCAGAGCATCTTTCCTTTCCTCTTTTGTTGATTCCTTGTCGTATTCTTCTTGTCTTTTACCCTCTTTGTCGTCTCTTGGCCGAACCATATATTCCGGACCACCTGATTCGGTCCAACCCGAATCAGGTGGTCGGACCCTATGTCAACAAGTATGTTTGACACAAGGATGTAAGACGTATTGAGGTTTTTAAGGATTACGTTTTTGTGTTAAGGAAACTTTTTTGATTATAAGTTTTGTTTGATTGTCAATTTTATAATAAACTCTTTTAAAAAAAATCGGTCAAAAATTTAAATTTGACGAGATGGCTAAAAGGTTAATATTATTCTACCTATATACCCCTTATATTATTAGTGACAATTATAAAGATTTATTCTAAACACAAAGAGCAATGACCTTTTTTAACACTGTGTTCTTAAGTTTTAAGATAATGAAAAAGGAAAACAACTAGAAAGAGAATGGAAATAGAAGAAAAAAAGAAAGATAGTTTATATGTTATTGAGTTGGATAAAAAGAAAAGGAAAATAATAGAATTTTATGTTCTTAACTCACATAAAAAATAAAGGATTTAGACAAAATTATAATCTTTCCCTTTAATTATATAGAAGTTACTACGGAGAATGAGCATTTTTGTCTTTTAAACAAAATAATAATACTCTTTCTTTCTTTTCCCCCCAATATGGGAGGAAGATTATATCACAAAAAAATTCTCTCATTTTCTATCTAATTCCATTTCCTTTATTAACTTTCTTTCCAAAAAAAACTAGAGAACACAAAATATATATGAATCCTTTTTTTTTCATCCCAAATTATAACCGAAGAACACACCATAAGAGAATGGTCATCTATACCATAATTCATAAGTTGTTTATATGAAAATTAAAAATACTCATATATTCGACAACTAGATTATTCTCCCACGATAGCGTGAATAAAAACAAAAATTGAATCGTAAATTTTATTTTTATCTAGATATTAAGTTATTATGAGAATACAATTTTACACGTATAATAACATATATATTTTTACGTTTACACATCTTTATAGTTATAATAACACATACACTTTTACGTTTATACACATACTTTAATACTTTATATTAGAAGATTCAAGAATAACAATAAAGTAATTATAATTCAAATTGAGCGATTTATAATTAAATTAGAATTATGTTTTTATTTATTTAAGTGTAGATGGAATGAAATAAAAAATGTAATTATGTATTGTCAGAGGGTGTAAAATGAAAATAATCTTTGATGACATCATCAATCTGATCTAACGGCTGAAATCAAAGAAGTTAATCCATTCAAAGGACCTTATTTCGTAATGTGTCATTTAATACCACTTTTTTATTATATATTAAAGATAAAGATAACAGTCAACTTTTTATTCTAACTTGTTCCAAAATAAATGTATACATTTCAGAAAACAAGTATGTGTATGTTTGTTAAACGTCCTATTTACTATTTTACATGTGACTAAATTATGAATATTTACTTTTTAAAAAAAACAACTATTATAAATGCACTATATAATAATTTATATAATTATTTCTACTTATATACTGATAGATTATAATTTTTTTTACACATGTGACTGAATTATTATTACAGTCATAAATAATATTTTAATTGATGATCAAAAGGTAAAATTAAAAGTAGGCCGTAATAACTATATATTTTGTAACCCGTATATTTTGGTCTTAAAGGTCAATTATTTTGATACAGAAAAAGTACGATTATTATGGTTTTGGCTTTATTGTAGTTCTCTAAAAGATTACGAATTATTAAAAGTTCATAAAACCTATTTAAATAAATAAACAGAAAATCAAATGTGATTTTTTAGACAAACGTAAGTATAAAGGTAAGCATGACTAATATTTGGGTGGTTCTCTTATTCATATATAGATGTGACAAAATCCATTCACCAAGACAATTACCTTGTTTGCCACTTAAATTTACCACCATAATTAACCTATTTTTCTATGATTATCATTATGTAGACGCCAATGTTAAAACATAAACATAAAAATTATTTTGTAAACCCGTGTGGTCTTAGTTTTGGACTCAAACTTCACCGATTGTTGTTTAAGCCTTAAGCATTAAAGTGTTCGTTTTTAAATTTGACCAAAGGAATTCGAATTTCTTCCAAAAGATTAACTTCAGTATAATACAATATTAAGGGATATCTTTTGAAATGACACAAAAACTTTTTCAACAATCATACTAAATTTTTTGATCTATACTTTGTTTTTAATGTTTATTATATAAAACACAAAAAAAAATGTTAGATGCTACTTACATCATCTATCATATATAATAATAATATACACATTTTTTAAAAATAATTTAATTATGTCCTCATATATTTTTGGAATTGTACATAAACTACATATTTCCCTTAACTTTTGTTTTTTCACCTTTTACTTTCTCATAAAACACGTATTATAAAAAAAATATATATATTAAATAAATAAATAATATATTAATAAAAAAAAACATTTAAAATAAGTACTTTACTGAACAACTCATAAACTAATCACTTTAAGTCTTAAAAGTTATTTTAGGTCTGCCCAAATGAAGAAAAACAAAGAAATAGAAAGGTGTGGTATCGTCAATTTTAGTAAAAAACGACAATGTACATAAAACGTTGGGCCAAAACATAACAAACACAGCAAACTACAAAACCTTTTTAACCTTGTAAACTTTTGTTATTTGTGTTCATTTTGAGTTTCAAATTTTAAAATGGTATAATATGTGTTGACACTTGCTAGAGGTGAAGCTAAATTTAATACTCGTTATGTATTATAAAAATAACACATAAACACAACTTGATTCGGGAATGTTGGTTATATATTTTTTGTGTCTGACTTGGGTTTGAGTTAAAAATTTATATAAATTAAGCTCGTCAGTGGGTCGAGCACCCTTCAGTCTCCTCGTGTCTTCGTCATTATATGTTACCAGCAGGATTAAATATATTCAATCAGTAAATAACAAACGTTGCATTTTCCAAAGACCGATGATATACAAATGAGTTAAATGTATAAACCCTCTCTATGGTTTGATAAGGTTACAATTTAAGTCTTTACGTTTTAGAAATTGCAATATAGTGTGAGAAATACTTTGTGCGGATATCATCCCGATAATGAGTTATACAGTTATCAAGTATGCACTTTTTTACATGAACTATATCTACAAAAGATAATATTCTCATACAAAATTTTCATCATAGACTATATTTGCACTTTAGAAAATTAAAAGAATATTTTATGCAATTAGGATTGGTTATTAAATTGGTAATTGTACAAAGTGATTTAATAAAGGAAAAAGATTAATAGGCAAACCACATGGACATCTACCGTACAGCTTGGACCAGGACCACATAACCTTCTTTGACCGTCAATTACATTTGCTTCATTTCACATTAATTCTGCATTTTTATTCAAGTAACTCTTAAATAAATAATTATATAGGAGTAGCCCACAAGAATCTATTAAACCGTGTTTTCTAATAATTATTTTGTCCTTACTATTCAAATGATTATTATTATTATTATGTTTGTTAAACCGCAAACAAATCAAACACTCCTATCTTATGAAATTAAATATTTTCTAACTATCATAGTTACAATAACTTACCTGTTTTTTTTTTCTTTTTCTTAAGGACTTTATGAGTCGATGAATATATTCATGATTCGAACTTAATATCTCACACATTTAGTGTATATTTTGACATATTCTTATTAATCTTTTGTGGTTTAGGCTTTAAGTATCTAGGTACACATGTGAGGTTTTTCCTTCCCCCACAGTTATTGAGTTTAAGTGGCTATTAGAGATAAGTCATAATTGATAAATATTATGTGTTTCGTTAAGTTACATAAAACACTTATTTATTCTATAAAATCTCTAAATTATAGAAGTTACATTGTCAATCAGTAATAATATACTACTAACGATATTCAATCATACAAAAATATCGTAACGTATGGTATAAGAAAAATAAGATATATAAAGTCAAATCTGTAGTCTATCTATTATCTTTAATATATAATAAAAGAGAGGCCTTAAATGACACATGGCGAAGTAAGATCCGTTGGATGGTTTAACCTCTTTGATGTCAGCCGTTAGATAAGATTGATGATGTCATCGAATATTATTTTCATTTTACACCCTCTTACAATACATAATTACATTATCTCTTTTATTCAATCTCTACTCAAATAAAAAATATAATTACTCAAATAAAAAATATAATTATAATTTATTTATAGAATCATTTAATTTGGACTATAATTTACCTTATTATTATTCTTAAATCTCCTAACACAAAATATCAAACCATGTGTATAAAAATAAAGGTGTATATGTTATTATAACTATAAACAACATCTGTATAAACGTAAAAGTATATATATATGTATTCAACGTACAACACCATTTTTTCATAATAAATTAAAATCTACATAAAAGTAAAATTTATGATTCAATTTTTATTTTTTTCCACGCTATCGCGGGACAATAATCTAGTATATACTAAAAGAGATGTCTTAAAAGTCAAATGGTTAAGTATGGGCTATTAGATAGATATGAAAATTATTTTTACACCCTTAAATAAAAATGATAATATCATATAACATCAAATTTAACTATTTTCGTTTTAACCCTTCCATCTTAAATACAACTTTAACCCTTCAATTTTACTACATATTTAAAAAAACATAGTTGACAATATTTTTTTAAATGTTAAATATGTTTATCCATTATACTTTTTATAAAAAGATACACGATTTATTTTTTTCAATTCTTTTATGGTTTTTTTCTTTCAAAGAAAATAAAAAATATATAACCTTAAGAAGAAAAAAACTACTACTGACATACAAAAACATACATCCTCTATATATTTGTTTTTGTTTAACAATAAACAAACAATAGACTAACAAAAAACTTTAATTTGCTTTTAAAATTCTCTATATTGTATGAGTATATAAATAATTATAACAAATAATAAAAGTGAATGTTGACATACAAAATGATAAATTTTGTGTACTGATACATACATCCATAATAGACTAACGAAAGACCAAAAAAATCATAGTGTGAAACTATTTAATCTGACCGTTAAGACTATGTCCTTAAATAAAGCAAAATTGAATAAAAAAAATTATTGAATACTTACTTCTACCAATATTACATAGTCCAATATGTGATTTCAAAATTTAAAATTTGATAGAATGTAATCATCTAAAACATCCAAATGACCCACATATAAAACTTAGTAGAATTCAATTCTTTTCTTGAATTTATAAACACAATACCACAATTTTTAATAGGTTATAATTTTATTATTTTCGAGTTCTTTACGTATACAAAATTAAAAGTGAAGCAGAAACACATACATATAAACGAAACAACAAATATATGATATCACTGTTAGTATTTGAACACGTCAAATAAAATGTGTGTCTATAAATATGTGAGCCTACGGGGTTGCACACATTGACATTTAGACATGACTATACGTTTATATAATTATTATATATCAGTACTTAATATGTTAAGTGTAATATTAAATAAATGGAATGATGTATTATATAATTATGGAGGTTTCCTAATTATAATACAACTTGGGCTCTAAGGTATTGATTGGTTATATAAGAAACCTCGAGGCCTTAATTCCCTAACACCTAGAAATCGATTTTCTCCTCCCTAAGAAGTAGAAAACCGATCGGCTTATTCCATAAAGGAACCGATCGGCCAAACACCCCTTGAGGTGAGTTTTGGTTCGTTTGCTTGGACAATCGTTGTGAAAGCTTTAAAGGTGTACTAGCATACAAGCTTGTTGCTAAAGAAGGTGTCGTGTACAAACCTGCAGAAGAATTTCACCATGAATCCTAAATGAGGTAAATCAACAACAAAGGTATAATTATTTACATAGTTAATATTTTACGTGTTTCTTCCGCTGCATGTTGTTTGACAATCTGATTAGATAAATACCTATAGTGGTATCAGCCAGACCATAATACGAGTTAACTAGTATTGTAAAACATCAAAAATTGGGGGGTTTGGTTATTTGGTTCGACCAAAAGAAGAAAAAGAGATTTTGATCTTGAGCCCGACTGCGGCGCCGTGAATGCTACTGCGCCGCAACGGGTTGTTTTATAAAAAAAAAGTTTTTTTTTTTAGAATTTAATGTAAATTATATGCTAAACCTAAAATACAGTATTTGATGTTTTATTTACCTTGTAATTTCATTAAGCAATAATGTCACACCCCCAAATCTCGTGTTCCCGAGACTCGAGGTGTTGACTTCATGGGTCCCAGATAGCAATGATATATAGACGAACGACCTCTATATGAGTCGTTTAAAAAAAAAACATACATTCATTGATATTGAAAATTAGAGTTTTACATGATTAAGGAAAAATGTTACCAGAGTTCACAAAACAAAGATTTACATTACATAACTTAAAAGAAAATAAGTAATGCAAGGGAAATCTCCCAAAAGCGTGAGTTTGAAATATGCGACTCTGTCATATCCCAAAATCCCTCCGCCGAAAGCCCTTTCGACTAAGCACCTGAGACATACATGCTAAAGTCAACATAAAGTTGGTGAATTCATAGGTTTAGTTTAGTAATAAAGTGGACCACAAGATTTCCGTTTAAGTAAAGTCTTACAGTTGCACCTAAGCTCATGACATCGAAGCGTAACAAAGTTCCTTACCCCATAAGTGTTCCTATGTTATAGCCAAATAACATATATAGTTTCAAAAGTAAAGCACCCTACTCGAGTCCACGAGTTAGTTGTGGTAGACGTGGGTTACATCGTCTAGCCGTTGGGTGAGGGTTGTCAAACCCTAATAGATCTATCCAATACAATCGCGCTTAAGTCCTTAACTAACGATTCATGATAGGGGAATTTCCTTTGGCTTAGTGGTAACTTAGGCAACTAGTAAAGGTTTTAAGTACTTGTGTCCATAAGTAAAAGAGCATGTATCTCACCCCAAGTATGTTATAAAAACAAGTAAAAAGCGGGGCTATGAACTCACCTTAGCAAGCCAGCTAAAAGTAATGAGGTAGTGTGTGTAAGCCAACACGTAGGAGTCTCAAATCCGAGAATCAAGTAGGTCTAACCTTGACCTATTAAGTTTTGGAATTAAGGTTTTTATATTCTAGTCCAATGCACATGAAAATGTATGTATATGTATGAATAAGGTAGGGTTAAGGTTTGGGTTTAATAATAATAAACTAACACCGTTCGGGCCATTATATACAAGACCATTCTATAATCGCGTGCGGAGCTAGGACACTTTAAATCGTAAATCCAGCAAGCTCGGCACTACGAAATATCGAGATGGAATCATTGCATACAAAGCTCCCTAGTATTGTGTTATCGCTATTATTATCGAGTTGGTTTTAAAAGTTAGTTTTTATAAAAGTTTATAACAAAAAACTCAGCAAGCATCTTTAAGTTTTACCCAACTTTAAAGTAGCATATCTCGCCCGTTTCTTATCCGATTTTAATGAATCTTATATAGAAACGACCGCGTTTGAAATACCTTTCAAATGGTTTAGGCCTTGAAACCAGATTGAAAGTCTAATGATATTTATAACAGAAATACTAACAGTAGGTTTTAGGGTTTTCTCAAAGTACATGTTAACTTGAAAATATCATAACTCCTTGGTCGTTTATCCATTTTTAGTGTTCTTTTTATGGAAATGTAGGCATTTGATTTATCTTTCAAATGCCACAGGTCTCATGGACCAATTCAAAAGCATTTTTCCCAGATTTAATAAAAGGTCCGCTGGTATGCAGTTTGGGGGTCAAGGAATTTGGTCAAACTTCAAAATGGTATATCTTGCTCGATATTTATCCGTTTTTAACAAATCTTATATCGAAACGTTCGTTTTTGAGTTAAATTTAACATAGATAAGGTCTCCTATTATGTTTTAATGGTCGTTTTCCCAGATTTCCCAAAAACAGTCCGTGTAGACAGTTTATGTAGCTGAAACGTATGTTGTTGCGTAAAATACTTTTAAAATACTTAAACATATCCAAAAATTATGATTTTTATGTCTAAATCTTCAGAAAACATAGAAGTATCTTTTGTTTAAAATGGTTTATCCAAAACATTTGGTTAAGATGGTTAAAAAGTGTCTACAAGTCGGTATAAGTTTCCGGTTAACAAAATAACTTAACTTCTCTTTATTTAACCCATGTTTTTGTATAAAAGACTTAGATTTTATGAAATGTAAGTATGTAAATATGATGCATGAGAAGGCTTTATAGAACATACCTAAATGTATATGAATGCAAGACTTGATGCTTCTTTATTATGATCAAAGCTTAGAACTAGGGTTTTGATGTGTGTTGGTGATTTCTTTCTTCTTCTTTCCTTTTGCCAATTTTAGAGAGAGAGTGGGGAGGTGATTTGTGAGTTTTGAGCAAGGATAAATGAATGCTAAGGCATTCTATTTATAGAGGGTGAGTTGGGTTAGGTTTCAACCTTAGTTAGTGATTGTTTCAACCCTAGTTTGAGGTCATTGATTGGTATGGTGGTGTAAGTGTGTAATTGATTGGTATGGGAGGTGTTGGTGTATGTAAGTTTCCAATCTTAGTCAAACAAGTAACCAAGTAACCAAGTTGGTTAGAATTCAAGGAGAATCATAGGAGGGAATGGGGAGGGGGAGAAAATAAGAATTTTCTATAGTCTAGGGTTTACATGCTTGTTTTTGATGTCTAGTGGGTGGTTTATGTAAGTTGAAAAAGTCATAATACATGCATGCAACAATTCATGCAAAGGTGGTGAATGCAAAGTTAGAGTTTTATTCCTTTCATGTTGGACTAGAAATATAGTTGTAAAAATATATACGTTTACGTAAAGCGAATCCCGTATACCTAATTCCGGTATCCGTATATGTTTAGACATAGTTATTAAGCATTCTTTATGCATAGTGTGACTTACCGGTCGTACATAATTGAAAGCATATACAAGTTGAGTAATAGTGTTAAAAGAATTTAGTCGGTGTGAACCTGGATTTTTGTGGGTTGTCACAAATAATTATAATCGTAAAAGTACATGCATACTTTTACGAATATGATTACGATGTTAGATATTTCTTAATTGAAATTGGTTAAACATATTATTACACTAGATAATTGAATATGTGCGACGCTTTATATAAATAGACTTAAAAAGGTTGTTTGTGAGAATTATTTGATAATTGGATTATATATGCATTAAATAGCTTACGCAATCCATAATTGCTTATTTGAACGGATGTATGTGGTCCGTTTTCAAGTGAAACGGGAGTTTTATATATATATATATATATATATATATATATATATATATATATATATATATATATATATATATATATATATATATATATATATATATATATATATATATAATGACCTAGAGAGACCTTTTTGCTATTTATGGCACATCCACTTTGTTGCGTAGTTATTCTTTAGAGTTTTATATATTATTGTTTAATGTAAACTGACAATTGTTGTTTTGGAAAAATAAATAATATTGACTAAAGAATTATGAAACAAGGTTTTAAATTATTTTGTAGTTATCCGTTATAAAACGCATTTGGTTGGGTAAAATATACCGTAATATGCTCTAGCGACGGAACGTGTAATTTTATAAAATAATTTAAAATCGAATAATTTTAAATAAACGTGTTATCCCTAATTCATAATTAAGTGTAAATCCTTATTTGTATAATTCCCAGCTAGACTCACCTATAAGAAGCGATGTCTAGGAAAGAACGGTTGAGGTCGGTTTTTAATATGCCTCGCGTTGACCACTCTCACCGTTCTTACATGGTCGTATTCGAATAGAGCTATCGAAATGGTTTTATAATAACCATTTTACATTTAATTAATACACGTGGTGTATCGAAAATGGTTGTAACTTTTAAATAATTCAAATTATGTTACGAAGTTGTATGCATGCTTCTTCGTACATAAAATATTTTGTCACCCATGGAATTAAGTTAATTGACATCCATGTTGCCAATACAACTTGTACTTGCTCGTTACTTCTACGTGAGACGTAGGTAAAGAGTTTCCAAGGTGGATTAGCACTTATCGTGAGACGGTGGTGGACTATCTGAAGTCTTCAGCTTGACGACTTAAATCGATTTAAGCGGTGAGATCTTAACGACGAGGCAATAAGATGCGACTTAACATGATTATTGTCATGATCACCATATTGATGCTTGATCATTAATTGACATTAAGTCTCATTTCTAGGAATTGCACAAAAGATGCAATTATTGAACGTCATTTACCATTTGAGTAACACTTGTTCCTAGCAGATCAACTGATGGAACGGTGGTTATGTCATTTGAATCCTAGTCTTAATGAAAATTAAACCCTGGGTTTTTGAATTTCCTTAAGAATCTATTTATCGAAAGTACTAAATGGAACTTTATTTCTGTTTTGTAGAAATGGCAGAAAATCCCGAATCTAACCCGATTATGTCTGAAATAAAAACAATGTTCAAAACCGAAAAACTTACTGGACCTAATTTAACGATTGGTTTCGCCAGCTGAGAACTGTTCTCTGAGTGATGAAGCGATTACCAATCCTTACTACACGATGATTCCTGAGCCAACTGATGCTAATGATGTAGAAGCATGGGCTAATTATGATGTCGTTCATGCACGTCATAATGAAGTTGCATGTTTAATGCTCAGCGGTATGACCCATGGACTTCAAAAGCAGTTTGAATTAAAATGGTCTGATCAAATTATCAATGAGCTCCGCACTTTGTATGAGAAACAAGCCGGTCTTGAACTGAACGACTTGATTCGAGAATTACATCAATGTAAACATGTTGATGGAACGACAGTTGGGACTCACGTTCTCAACTTGAAAAGCTACTTTGATCGACTAGAAAGGATGGATTAACCCTACCATGAACCTATTGCGGTTAGTATAGTTCTAAATTCCCTTACATAGGGTTTTGATGAATTCATACGAAACTACAATATGAATGGTATGGATAAGACTCTCAATGAACTTCATTCGATGCTAGTAAAGTTTGAGAAGAGTAGTCCTAAGAAACCAGCTACCAACCAGCTCCTAGTGATCAGTGGTGGTAGGGTTCATAAGAAGAAAAGACAACCGCAAGCTAAGGGCAAAGTTAAACAGGATGGTAAATATAAACAAACTGTTGTTTATGCTTCCAAACCTAAGCGTAACCCTCCATATAAAAAAGAGCATCCTGCTAAGGATGATGGATGTCACCATTGTGGTTTGGTGGGACATTAGAAGAGGAACTGTCTTAAGTACCTAGTTGATGTGCAAGATACGAAGCGAGTCGGCAAGGCCGGACCTGTAGGTATCTTCAGTATAGAATTATATTCTTTCTCTAAAACAAATACTTGGGTATATGACACTGGTTATGGTACTCATATTTGTAATTCTTTACAGGGATTTAGAGCTAAGAAGAAGTTGAAGAATGGATCTCTATACTTGTACGTGGGCAATGGCATGCGTGCAGCTGTAGAAGCCATTGGAAGTTTTGACTTACATTTACCCTTCGACGTAGTTATTGTTTTAGACAATTGTCATTATGCACCTACTTTTGTTAGGGGAATTGTTTCAGTTTATGTTTTAAAGAATAATGGATTCACTAATTGTTTTACTGAATTTGGTATTTCTGTTTCTAAAAATAATGTTCATTATTTTAATGAATTGATATTAATGGCATGTTTGAAATAGATGTGCATGATTATTCGTCTTTAAATAATAATTCTATGTTTAATATTAGCACTAAACGCGTTAAGTCCAATTTGGACTCAACCTATCTATGGCATTGTCGTCTTGCACACATAGGAAAGCATCGCATTGAAAGGCTTCAACATGAAGGGCTTTTAAAGTCAAATGATGATTCATTTGATAAATGTGAATCTTGTGTATCGGGCAAAATGGCAAGGAAATCCTTTCCGCATGAGACGCAAATGGCAACCGATCTTTTAGGAATCATAAATATTGATGTATGTGGTCCCTTTAGACATGTGTCAAAGAAAGGTGCTAGCTATTTTGTAACATTTACGGATGATTTCAACCGTTATGGTTATGTTTACTTGCTTAAACATAAACATGAGGTGTTTGAAACATTCAAAGTGTTCCAAAACGAAGTAGAAAATCAATTCGACAAAATCATCAAGATCCTTCGATCGGATTGTGGTGGTGAGTACTTAATCCAAGAGTTTAAGGAACATTTTCAAGCATGTGGAATTGTCCAACAACTTACTCCTCCCTATACCCACAACACAATGGCGTATCGGAGAGGAGGAATCGAACCTTGTTGACATGGGTAGATCGATGATGAACCTTACTACTCTACCATTATCTTTTTGGGTTTATGCTCTCTAGTCTGTTGTGCTCATTCTCAATATGGTTCCAACTAAGAAAGTTGATAAGACACCATATGAAATATGGTACGGAAAAGTCCCTAACCTGTCTTACTTAAAGGTTTAGGGTTGTGAGGCACTTGTGAAGCGTTATACGCCTGACAAACTCGAACAAAGTTCTATTAAGTGTATCTTTATAGGATACCCAAAGGAAACTATGGTTAGTACTTCTATAATCCTACCGAACATACTGTTAAAGTTGCACGGTATGTCGAGTTTTTCAAAACAAAGCTTATCGTTCAAGAAAACAGTGGGAGGATTGTAGAACTTGATGAGATTCAAGAGGAATATATATCAACTTATGCTCAAACTTGCGAACATCAGTTTGGTGGGGGGGGGGGGGGGGATGCTCAAAGTGGGAGCTGTTAGTATTTGAACACGTCAAATAAAATGTTTGTCTATAAATATGTGAACCTACGGGGTTGCACACATTGACATTTAGACATGACTATACGTTTATATATTTATTATATATTACTTAATATGTTAAGTGTAATATTTAATAAATTTTATGTAATTATGGAGGTTTCCTAATTATAATTTATAATACAACTTGGGCTCTAAGGTATTGATTCGCTATATAAGAAACATCAAGGCCTTAATTCCCTAACACCTAGAAATCGAAATTCTCCTCCCTAAGAAGCAGAAAACCGACCGGCTTATTCCATAAAGGAACCGATCGGCCAAACACCCCTTGTGGTGAGTTTTTGTTCGTTTGCTTGGACAATCGTTGTGAAAGCTTTAAACGTGTACTGACATACAAGTCTGTTGCTAAAGAAGGTGTTGTGTACAAACCTGTAGAATGATTTCACTATAAATCCTAAAAGAGGTAAATCAACAACAAATATATCATTATTTACTTAGTTAATATTGTTTATGTGTTTGATTTTAACTTGCTTCCGCTGCATTTGTTTGACAATCTGATTAGATAAATACCTATAATCACAACTCATATTGTCATATATTGTTAATGATATACGATGTTTCCTCAGTATCCATATATTATATTTGTATTTTTTACAATAAAATACATATATACCGGAAATAAACTAGTATCTTTATGAAATTAACTAGTAACAACATATTTATGTGTTTTTTTTCAATTTATTTGTACCATGTGGGTTTTGCCTATTAACAAATTTAAGAACAATTTTATTTTTGTTCCAATAGCTTTTCAACTATTTGTGTAAATGAATTATTTTTGTTTCTTTATTTTGTTTTTTGAATTACCAAAAAGTTCACTTTTCAACAAGTCGAATATGAAAATAGTGTTGACAAAATAAAAGACAAATCATAAGTGGAAGAAGACGATTTATTGGTTCAAACTATTAATTAATTGATCACATGGTGTCTTGTGGCAATTTATCAACATAAAACACTTTTATCCAAAACCAATAGGTTTATATATTACGAATAAAGTCAATCCTAAAATACCTCCTTTATTGATGTTGTGTCGAAATGGTTTTTATTTTTTAACATGTAATGTAACATAAGAGATTGAAGAAACAAATCTTATTATTTTTTAGTTAAGACTTAAAAAATGGTTTAAAATTAATTGTATATAAATTATTATTAAATTAAGAGATTAAAACAATAAATATCAAATGGTTTTTTGTTGTTGTTTGTGAGTTACAACTTAATATATAAACCTAAAGATTGTGAGTTTAAATTCAGCAAAAAACAAAATTTTGAATATTTATTTATTTTTCTTAAAAGTTTGACTTTTAATAAAATTAAACAAATATCTAGTTATTCGGGTTTTTTTAATCCAAAAACTCAAATCAATCAAAATGTCGGTTAATTCAAACAAATGTATCAAACCAATTTTATATGAAAAAAATGGTAAGAATTCTAGATTTCATTATGATCTTAGATAAAATATCAACATTTATTTTGACATGATTTTAGTCGAAAAAAGTATATTTCAGATGTCAATAAGAGAGTCGTTTAACTTAAACCACACTATATAATACTAATAGTGTGTGCCGTAGAGGAGACTCAGATTATCATAAATGATGCTCAAGAAGTCAAATTAAATGTTGAAATTAAATATGCAAGATTGGAAGTCTAGTTGTTGCTTTGAGAAATAAAATAGTAGGAACATTCGTAAGTGAATAGAGGATCGATTCTAGACGCTCAAGTTGATCCTAACACACCCACACAATCAATTCAATACGATGTTTTGGAAAAAAAAGTTAATGTCATCTCACGATAACTAGCTATGATTGTTATTATAAGCTCTTTTACATATATTTTGTATATGTTGTATTGTTAATCCAAATCATATTGTTGCCTCGGTGTAAGCTAACTATGGGATTTAAAATGTCCTACAATTTTCATCTTATATTGATAAAATATTTACTTTATTTATTTGATTTCCTTATATAGTATATTTTTTTAATTACTTTCAACAAGTGGAACATG
The DNA here is from genome assembly GCA_910822075.1 of Senecio squalidus. Classification (NCBI taxonomy): domain Eukaryota; kingdom Viridiplantae; phylum Streptophyta; class Magnoliopsida; order Asterales; family Asteraceae; genus Senecio; species Senecio squalidus. The sequence goes on along the minus strand of CAJVGC010000590.1, from coordinate 24,293,466 downwards.
ACTATGAAGTTGAAGACAAAGATGGATGGCGAAGAACACCAAAGTTCCATTAATTAATGGACCACATGAAACATGGCCACTTAACAGAATAAAAAGAAATTATTTTTTCTAACAAGATTAGTTTTCAGAATAAAAAGAAATTGTTTTTTCTAACAAGATTAATTTGTTGGTTATTTATGTTTTCATAGATAGAAAACAAAATTTAAATAAAATCGACCGTACAAGTTTGTCAATATGTAGAGCGACATACCTCAAAACACATTTTTAGTTAACGTAATGTGAAGCTTTTAGGAGTTTAAAGTAAATATTTTATTTTAAGCTATTTAATTATGTTATGAATTATATTCCATAAAGTTATACTATGTGGTAATAGTCTTTTGTTCGACTTTTCAAATCAATTAATGAATTATGGAGTAAGGTGGTACGCTAAAAAAACTTATGTATGTGTGGTAACGATACTTGTTAATGTCTTTTATTACGATTAATATGTTGAGTGTAATAGTCTATGATTCGACCCAACGGACATCAAACTCATTCTCGCCATAAAGTACACATTTATGTTGATGCGGTAAACGCATTTGATTTGTGTTGGAGCTTAGGACAATGATTATTGTTTGGTCGTTCGAACTGTAATTTTTATTTATTTATATGTTGTGTCTAATAATTTTTGGTTTAAACTGTTAATCATTATATAAAACATGTATTTTCAGTTTAAACTCAAATTTCTCATTAAAAATGAGTGTTAATATATAGCCGAAATACCATAATCATATTGTGTTTAATAGTTTATAATTACGGTATTTCGGTTTTAAATTAATTGTAATAATTTTTTATTCGACACTTGATCCATAAATACATTTGGCTATAACAATAATTATTCGGTAGCGGTTTTTATATCTGGTTCTTCGAGACACAACAAAAGTCATTTACAGAAGAAAACATATATAAGTTGCAACATTTACAATTTTAAATATTTCAACAAATTGAAAACTAATTTGTTAAGTATTTCAACAGATATAAGTTGTAGCATTTACAATTTTAAATAAAAATTTCAGCTTTTTTAGCTATCAGCTTCGTAGCCCGTATTAGTTATAACTATTGTTTTATGAATGATTCACAAACAATGCTTTTGTTTTAATTCTTTGGTATATTAAAAGTGTTTTATTTCAAGACTCAAAAGTACGAGTAGATCTCAATCTAATTGGTATAAAAAATAGAAATTGTACGTACCGATAATAATAATTTTTTAACATCCATCATTGAGTTAAATTTAGATATAATTTCTTCTACTAACCATTATAGTTTTGTTTATTACTACAATCTTTCGTTCTCATATTTTTGTGTTTTACTTTACCTTATGGGGAGTGAAGTGTGGTCCATTGTGTTATTCGACTTTTATATTGTATTTTGTTTTGGATGCTTGTTGTTTTTAGTAAAGTATTTATCTCTATTGTTTTTATTTGAAGAGTATTTTGAATTTTAAAACCTTTTCAATCAAAAACAAAATGTTTTTCGAAAAAGAGATTGTTCATTGTGTCTTTAATCGGACCAAACCATCAAAGAAATTGAACTGAACTAGCACGAGAGAACAAAGATAATGAACGTTGCATACTAGATTGATACAACCGTTTTGGCTCCCGGTTTGATCATAAAATGGTATGTTCTATGATTTGCATGTCCGTACAAAATTTATATATAATTTTCTTAAAGGTTAGTAAGATTGTAATCCTATGTAGAATCATTTTTATACTCGTAATACCCTACTAAAATAAGTTTTTATCGTATTAATATAATTTATAATTCATATCATATTAATAATATGCCAAATTTATTGTTTGCCTGATTTTTAATCTTGATAAAACACGAGTAATTAAATTCATATAAGTGTCTTGACCAATTGAACGATTTTTTGTTTAGGTATTTTACAAATATTAATATTTTTTAGTTTTTTTTGTTTTATAATTCAGGAAAAATAGAACTATGTCATGTGAAATCCTAAGATTTAAAATCAAGATGAGATCCAACTAAAATCTTATGGTTTTATAGCTCATATCGTTTTTGGTAAAAGAGATTACACAATCACAAGATCTCAAAATCAAGATCATAAGACCGCTTTCAGCGGTGCCGTTTTCCGGCGTTTTAACACCCCACCCCCCCCCCCCCCCCCAAACGTCGTTATGGCTGGAGGTGCCGTTTTTCCGACGACGTCTCCACAGCAACGCGGTGTTTTTTTTTTTTTCTTTCTTTCTTCCTAATTTCTCCTTTATACATATATATATTAAAGAAATTTCAATTGTTGCAGGTTTTTGAAGGTTTTAAGGTTTTTGAAGAAAGAGGAAGAAGAAAGAGAGACAGAGAGAAAGAGACAAAAAAACAATATTTTTTTTTTTATTTTTTTTTTTATTTTTTTTTTTTGTAATAAATGTTATTGAAAATGGTATTTCTTATTAATGTATTTATGATATATTATTTATATTATTTATGATATAATAATTAACTCATTTTTCTAATTAATGTATTTTTTATTTATATTAATGTATTATTTATATTATAAATATATTGTATCTTTAGTATTGTTTTTTATAGTATTTTATGTATTGTTAAACTTATTTTTAATATTAATCTAAGTTTATTTTTATTATTAATGCATTTTTATATATTAGTAATTTATCAAAAATAATATGAGTAAAAGGAAGAAAATGAAAAATAATAAAACTGGTGGGTCCCTGATTTTGGTGTTATGGTTGAGGGGGTTTTGTGGTGTTATGTTATGGGTGTGTTATGGTGACGTGACACCCCATAACACCAAAATTGGTGTTATGGTTGAGAGCGGTCTAACAACTTTGATTCTTTAAATTAGTTATAAAAATTATCCTTGTAGTTTGGGGGCAAAAAAGTTTTTCATTAATTTTGGGAAGGCAAAACTACAAAATTTAGTATTTATACACTATAAAATTTGAAAAACCTTAAAAATTCTAAAGTTACCACTAAACGATCAAAATTTTGAAGACGGCCCCCTCCCTACCCCCACTATGTTCCTCCTATGCATATTAGCAAATATAAAACTAACTAAAAAAACTGATTAAATCTCTGGCACTAATTATCCGTCATTTAATATCTTTGAAGCTACACATTATTTAATTTAAGTATATACATACTCATACAAATTCCAGTTGTTTTACAATAATCTAGCCCTCCAAACTTTTGGTTATCTCGTCGGAATACCGACTAAAGTTAAACCAACGTTGAAACCGACTTATTTGAAGCCAATATATCAGTAACCGACGCCAAAGTAATATGCGTCACGTTCCACCGTTAGCACCAATATTATTACGTATATCGTTCTTGACTAAATTAAAATAACTAAAGATTTCCATAATCTTTTAAATTCGTCTACAATATGGTCAAACTTCATTGATTTAGCAATTAATTTGTTTCTTATAAAATTTGAAAAACAATAAAATAAAAAAAATCTCAAATTTCCACAAAAGCAACCATCTCTCTCTCTCTTTATCACCATTAAAACAGATCTTCAATCTCAGTCTCTCTCTCTTTCTCTCCCAAACTAATTCCAGTAATCCAAGCCCTAGAATCTCAAATTCAAATTCAAATTCAAATTGACAAACAATGCTAATTATCTGTTTGTAATTTTTTTGATTTGTTTCAAATGGGTGGGTGTACATCAAAACCCGCAACCGGATCCAATTTCTCCGACCATTACAACTCCGACATCCCAACCAAACACCCCGACAACCACCCACAAACACCTTCATCAACCAAAGACGAACTCGAAATATCCAAAAAGTCACCATTTTTCCCATTCTACAGTCCCAGTCCAGGTCGAAACTGGTTCTCCAAAAAATCATCTCCGGCACCGACCGCCAGCTCGAATTCGACTCCGAGAAGATTCTTCCGGCGACCCTTTCCGCCACCGTCGCCGGCGAAGCATATAAAGTCGGTTTTGGCCAGGAGACATGGGAGTGTGAAACCGAATGAGGCGGCCATACCCGAAGGGAATGAAACGGATTCCGGGTCGGGGTTGGATAAAAGCTTCGGGTTTTCGAAACATTTTGGGAGCAAATATGAGATTGGTGAAGAAGTGGGACGAGGGCATTTTGGGTATACTTGTAAAGCTAAGTTTAAGAAAGGTGAATTTAAAGGTCAAGATGTTGCTGTTAAAGTTATTCCTAAGTCAAAGGTTTGTTAATCTCAATTTGATTAGATCTCTATGTAGTTTAATTATGTTTATCGAGTAACCAAAACTGCGTAATTGATGTGCAAGATCTTGAATGTGTTTTAATATGTTGTTGTAGATGACAACGGCTATAGCGATTGAAGATGTGAGACGGGAGGTTAAGATTTTACGAGCTTTGACTGGTCATAATAACTTAGTTAAGTTTTATGATGCATATGAAGATCATGAAAAAGTCTACGTAGTCATGGAGTAAGCGTTGACGCGTTTATATTTTTTTTTATTGTTGATGATGTTAATTGTTGTGGAACTTAGAGTTTGTTGATCTGTTTTAGGTTATGTGAAGGAGGGGAGCTTTTAGATAGAATACTATCAAGGTAACATTTTTATTGCTTTTGTGACAGAGGTTATAGAAAATTTTGATCGATACAGGATATATTATATGAATTGAGATGGAAATTTGTTTTTGCAGAGGTGGGAAATACTCCGAAGATGATGCGAAAGCTGTGTTGGTACAGATATTGAATGTTGTTGCTTTTTGTCATCTTCAAGGTGTGGTTCACCGGGACTTGAAACCAGAGGTGATAGTTTTAATTTAAATACGTAGATATTTATGGCTAAATATGAATCTTTTTTAAATTGACTAGACAACATTTAACGGTTTTCCTTTATTGCAACAGAATTTCTTGTTTACGTCCAAGGACGAAAACTCACCGCTTAAGGCCATTGATTTTGGTTTGTCAGACTTCGTGAAGCCTGGTAACATCTATATCTACATATGCATACATGTTTGTGTGTGAATATATAATACATAATGTATGTATACTCATGTTCCTTTTTATTATCTCTGATTTTATTTGTTGATGGTTTTCAGACGAAAGGCTTAATGATATAGTGGGCAGTGCATACTATGTGGCGCCTGAAGTTCTACACAGATCATATAGTACCGAGGCAGATGTATGGAGTATTGGTGTTATTGCATATATTCTTTTATGTGGCAGCCGTCCTTTTTGGGCTCGATCTGAGTCTGGGATTTTTCGAGCTGTTTTAAAAGCCGATCCAAGTTTTGATGAAGCACCCTGGCCCACATTATCCTCCGAGGCTAAAGATTTTGTCAAACGTTTATTGAACAAGGACCCTAGAAAAAGAATGACGGCTGCTCAAGCCCTCAGTAAGCCTCACCATTTACTTTTTATCGCTAAAAAATATTGTTCATTTGTAAATTTTGGATTAATTATGGTATGATATGGAGCAGGTCATCCTTGGATTAGAAATACCGCTAATGAAGTGAAAGTGCCTCTTGACATCTCGATATTGAGACTCATGAAGAGTTATATGCGTTCTTCTGCTCTTCGTAAAGCTGCTTTACGGGTGCGTGTTTAATATCTTCTTTTGACCAATGTTGAGAATTTGTAATTCGTGTTAAATGTAGCTATTTTCCCTCTCAATTTGCAGGCTTTATCGAAGACGTTAACTGTTGACGAGTTATTCTATCTAAAGGAGCAGTTTTCTTTGTTGGAACCGAGCAAAAGCGGATCCATCAACATGGAAAATATCAAAGCAGTAAGTAATCAATGCATTTAGCGTAAAACTTGGGCTTGGGAACTTGTACGGTCTTATTAATTCATGAACACCTTCTCAGGCCTTGATGAAACATGCTACGGATGCCATGAAGGAATCACGTGTCCATGATTTCTTAGCATCGGTACGTCATTAAGAAATAAAAAACTGTCATAAATCAGTCATTTTACGTGCATGGTGTCGGATCATGATGCACGTTTCTGTAATTGCAGCTGAGTGCACTTCAATACAGAAGGATGGATTTTGAGGAATTTTGTGCAGCTACACTAAGCATCTACCAACTTGAGGCTCTTGATAGATGGGAACAACATGCTCGTTGTGCCTATGAACTCTTTGAGAAAGACGGCAACCGAGCCATCATGATAGAAGAACTCGCCTCCGTAAGTTAACTCCCCATTTTCTATTAGAGAAGGCAAAGTTGGCAGGGCAAACGGGTCAAAGCGTGTATTTCTCAGTAGGGTGTGGGTCAAAGCGTGTATTTGACCCGTTTCCTTTTTAGCTATTTTTATTAACTTACAGATATAAAACATATCTGAAGTCATTAAATGTGGACAATGTTTCTTTCCAGGAACTCGGGCTCAGCCCATCAGTCCCTGTTCATGCTGTCCTCCATGACTGGATCAGACACACAGACGGAAAACTCAGTTTCCTTGGATTTGTGAAATTGTTGCATGGTGTCTCGAGTCGGACCCTTGCTAATAAGCCTCAATAACACTTGATTATGGGGGTGGCTCGCATGGTGTAAAGATGGTCAGTCGAATTTGTGTTTGGATTTGCTGCTCGAGGTGGAAAATACTTCCTTTTTTATACATCAATTTTCTGACTAGAAAAAACAAGAACATGTATGTACGCAATTGCCATTGTATTTGTATTGTATCATTAGATGCTTCATGTTCAATTCAACTAATTTCGATATCATATGGGCGTGTGTTTTACAACCCTGATTGAACCGAGGGACAAAGGATAACTAGATATGAATGCTAGTTTTCGGTAACTTGGTGATGCCAGTTCTTTACTTTTTGAATCACAAGTACGCCGTTTATACCTACTTGTACTTTAGTATATTGAAAGCTGTACTCGGCTTCTGTAAATGGCGAATCATGTGGCCGACTAGGTCCACAGGGTCAAAGTGTACCAGTGAACGAATTTAAAACCGAAAAGATTATCATGCATGACACATACAAGGACACCATTTACCACCCTTCTGCAATGACTTAATTTATATTTTGAAATGTTATTCTGTTCAATATTTATAAGATGTTTCAAAATAAACAAATAAAGACTCAAAAGTTATCAATAAAAAAGTGTGATTTAAAAACATCCTGGTCTCGTGTTTCGCATGCGAGAACCACGACCTCTACCATCAGGGTGGTCTACACAGCCACCGCTTTGATGCTTCCGACCGGTGGTGGGAAAAATAGCTGTTGTGGAATGTATGTGATTCCAGAGTGTATGAATCTACTTTGAAATGATTCAAAAGTTTGGTATTAATAGGCATACAACGAGATGCCGTTTTAAGATCCAAAGGTTCCTGTTTGTAAGAGATTTTGTCCCGAGTATAAAGTATTCCCGAAGCCTTGATGTCTCTCACTGAAGGTGGAATGTCCAGAAGTTTACCTTCCATTACAAAGATTTTGTTTTAGGTTGTTGTGCCATATCTAAGACGCGTCTTAATAATTTGTTAAAAATCGATTGGTCAATTATCGTTAACTCAATGTCTCATCAGTAGACACCAAAATTGATTGAAACCGACTGACCACTGTCAACAGTAACCCGTCACTTAATATTTTTTAGCCAACACATTATTTACTTTATATATTTAAAACATAATTCACATAGCCAACACACTTTTTTTATTTTTTTTATTTTTACGGGTCCACCATCATCGTCCCTCATCTCATCGCCAAACCAACTAAACCAAACTGACGGGCCGACACTAATGGCATCCGTATCGACGTCTGTCACTTCCCTCACCAATGTTCCATTGACATGTGTCTACGTATCGTCTTTATTTGAAAAAATATTATTCTGTTTGATATTTTATAAGATGTTAAAAAGTAAATAGATAAAAATTCAAAAAATATCAATTATAGCTACACATATTATGATGCTTCACGCGTGCCAACCACCGCCTTGACCACCCGGTGGTCAACCACAGCCACCGCCTTGGTGTTGATAAAACTTGATAATGTTCCCACCCGGTGGTGGGAGAAATTGTAGTGGTACAATGATGTTTGGTTATGCTGTTTTAATATTTGAAGGTTCGAGATTGTAACAAACTTCGTTTAAAATACAAAATAGGGGTAAGTATGATATTGAAACCGTACCACCTAGTACCGTAAATTCTATAGAAGAATATAGAATTAGGTATAACTCCAAACATGTAAACCAGTCCAAACATACATATTAACGGCCCACAACTCTACTCTATCCAATATTTAATATCCATTATCCACCTATTCGTCGCTAAAAATCAATTTTCCCCCAAATTTTGCGTGCACGGGTGGATTGCGATTGCGTGCGCCAGTTATGAATCCCGCCGTGATTTTAATCTCCGACGACGAAGATCTCGAAATCAACATGAACGAAGAAGCAGACATCGTGATAATCTCCGACGATGAAGACGAACGTAACGAAAAAAACTTGGATCATCAAGACGACGTCGTTTTAATCTCCGACGACGAAAACGGCGATCAGTTGAAAAAAACTGACATTCAAGGTTTGATTCCTTATTATAATTGCTTAAGTGATTTAGGTTTACTTGTAAATTTGTAATATTATTGGTAATTACGGGTTGGTTAAGTACATATATAGTTAGTATATTTGCGAATAGTTTCGTTATCAATGGTTGAAGAGGGCCTTGTTACGCGAATAGACGTTAAGTAATTTCCGATACATCTTTTAAAAGTGATTCATTGTATTCCTCTTGACTTTTGAGCGAAAATACTGCTTGTGTTGTTGCATATAGAGACGAGAAGATACGGCATAAATATGCTGGAGATCTTAAATTGTGCGCCAGCTGGTTCCTAGAATGAATTCGTTAGGCGTAGATGTATCCAATTTATGTAGATTTACATCTATGTTAGCTAGTTTTAGTAGGACGGGGGTATGTTTTTTATTGTTTCGTTTGAAGAGAGCGGTCAGCAGGTGATGTAAATATTTTACCGACGAGAACGAAGTATCGTCTGCTCGGTAGGCCTGGCAACTTTGGTGTGAAGATTTCACATATTTTGTTAATCGTTTTCCCCTGTATTGATTAGAAAAGAGAAGAGAAGTACCGTTGTAACAGTTAAATTCCTTACTTTTTTTGTTTTCGTCTTATTTTTTCTTGTGTGTTTGAGATTGAATCTTATTCAACAACCATATTTCTGAGAAAAGGAGGAGAGAGAAATATGGAGAAAAAGAAAAAGCACAGAAGTGCATTTTCAGGGCAAAAAACGTTTGTTGACACCATTCTAGCTTTTCAGGAAGTAAGGTTTTACCAGAGCTAAGTCTTGATGAGTGTAAACTATACATGCGGAAGTATCGAATGAGGCTATCTGGAACAAAGGAGGAGTGCATGCAGCGAATAATGGAGCATGTGAGGTGAGTTATTTGCTGCAGACTTGCAGTCATAAACTAGTTGCACCTATCCTCAGATGTCTTTTTTTTGTTGTCGTATATTTTAAATTCTTTTAATTTCCTTGCTTACTACCTGCTGTTCTGAAAGAGACCCGGCACTTCTTTGTTTCTGTCCGTAAAAAGAGTTGTCAATTTTTATAAATGTGCCAAAATGTTATCTTATAAACTTTCCATTGATAAAACTTTTGATATGGTTTCCAATGGTAAAGTACTAGAGCCTATCTGCAAATAGTTTATATGGTCCTATATGTCGACATCTCTTATTACTAGCTGATATTTTAAAAGAAAGAGACCGGCCACATCTTTGACCTTTCTCTGAAAAGAGTGACAACAACCGTTCCCAATCACGCCAAGGACGGGATATTGAGGAGGTGAGATGTATAGACAATCATACCCCATCCAAAGGTAGAGATTACGTCAAGAAAGACCTCTGGCAACGGCGAGGGGGGATAAACGTGGGGATGAAAGAGTACATCAATATATAAAACTCTGTGTGTGACATTTTCTCTGAAAAGAGAGAGATTTTCGATAGATGACACTAGAACACTATCAAGAGAATCTTGCCCCTTGTAAGCAACTTCTGTTTTCTGCTTTAGACGGAGTTTGTTCAGTAAGGCAAGAGTAAACATATTGAAGTTGGCGAGACCTTCTGTCATCGTCTATGAAACATTAAAGGTGCTTGAGTGCTTCAGTTTCTGTATATTATGGAATGGGGATTCCATATTATTTAATCTTGACACAAGAGATTTCTGCGTATACGGTTTGAGGAGATGCCAGTTCTGGTAAATGTTGGTAGCCGAGCTCATGGAAATTATCTTCTGCAGTAAATAATGAATGAGCACAGATCATTTAGGGTACACTAGAGACGTGAATTTTATCTTATTATAGATCATATAATCTAAGATGCCACAAAGAACTTCTCGCTACTTTTAGCAATAGTGACAGAGGAGACACATGGTATATAGATACTTAGAACTGTTAAAGGACAATTTGATATATAAATCCCATTGACTGGTCGAAATTGTGGGAAGGGGAAGAGAGGGAGTCTTGTAAATCTGGTCCATGGTGTCAACTATCACAGTGGTGTTTGTGATAGACTATTGAAGAAAATTATCGATGGTCCATGTTTTTCTTTATTAATCCACCTCGTGTTACATGTCGCTCAACAACGAATAAAATCAACTACTTTAGCAGTTTAGATATGTTTATCTTTCATAAAACAGTGGTTTTACATCCATATCACATGGATTCAACATTGCATTGGACTTGTTCAGCGACTACTTGGGTCTAGCTCATTAGATGGTTTATTAACTTTATATTTCAACTGTTCAACCTGAACAAGTCTTTATTTATCCTCTCATGTTTCAGGTTAATAAATGGAGAGGGGGTGTCACTTTATCCTCGATCATCATTTTCCATCAATTGCACTGGTAATACTTCTCTTTTTTCCCTTTTTATTTTCTGTCTCGAAGGTTGCCCATCAATGTTTGAAGCAAACTCTTTTCTCAAATGCAGGGGATGCATGCAAAGGAGATGTTGTCATGTTTAAACAAAACATACACGATTCACAAAGAAAGATAGTGGCGAGAACTGTCGCTGGGAGGATAGTTGGAGAATGTTATCGTGACAAAAAACAACATTTATTTTCGGTTAGGCACATCAAAATAGTGGAAAACTGTAATTCTTAGTATCTGGGATTGGCATAACCATGTTATATTAATTTAATTTCTTTTATATTTTCAAGATTGAAGTTTTGTGGAGCGAACCAGTACAAAATCTAAACCCCCTTTCCATTTTGGTATTGAAAGGTCTCAAACTCTACAAGTTTGGGACATTCAGGCAGGTAAATCATTTGATTACGGAAACACTAATACTTTAATCTAATGGTCTCTTGATCTTCTATTTTCCTATGCATGTATTAGCCTTGGACGAGTGAATCAGAAAGATCAGAAGTGCTTCGAGAGAAACATGTTCGTGGTAATGCCACTAGGCAGAAACGGAAATTTAGGCAGACAGATTCTGCTTCCACTAATAATAAAGGTATGATCAGCACTTTTATTGTAGTATTACATACATCTGTAGGTGCATACACTGCTGCAAATCCACTTGTTGAAGAGTCAAAAAAAGAGTTCGTTCAGTTATAAGACGGGACACATATTCTCATTATTTTGTTGTCGGCTCTGACCATAATTAGGTAAAAAGCGTCAAAAGGTTTCCCATAGAGGACTATTTCAAAGTAAACAACCTACTCAAATAGATAAACACAATCCCAAGGGTGCGGACTCTGTAGAGGAGAGTACATCAACTCATGAGAGGAAGGCAGTAACTTTACGGTTTCAAAAGACAAAATTGAAAAGGTTAACACAATTACACAAACATACATATTTACATATATAAATACATACATACATATATACTCGTTATATCTGTTCTTGTTCTTTTGAGCTATTTATATCAAGTGTTTGAACCCAATTCTAGCTACGTACATGGGGAGTTTGTACTGTTTGTTTATCATTGGACGATTTTTTTTTTTTTTTTTACTTTTTTTCTCAATCTTATTAAATTCCAGGTTGAAAGATGGAAAGGTCAACTCACTTTATCCCAAATCATCTTTTTCCATTAACTGCACTGGTAACAAATTACTTTATTTCCTCTTTTTATTTCTTAGTAAATTTGTATGTTAATATTTTGAGCAGAACGTTTCTTTAAATGCAGGCGATGCATGCAAAGGGGACGTTGTGTTGTTCAAACAAAAACAATCCATCAAGCGAGGAGAAAGAGTGGGGAAGATACTAACTGTTGCTGGGAGAATAGTCAAAGAAAGTTATGGTGCATTAAAACAAATACATACATTCACGGTTAGTCAGATAAGTATAGTGGGGAACAATAATTCTGTGTATTTTTATAGGCAGTTAATTCATGTTATGGTTTCTTTTTATCTCTCAAGGTTGAAGTGTTGTGGACTAAACACGCCATGAACCCTCCTCCAGTTTCCACTATGTTAGTTAGAGGTTGCAATCTCTACAGATTTGGGACATTCAGACAGGTAGGGAAATCATTGATTATTGTAACAACTGTATATTTCTTTTATATTCAATATCTTTTTTCCTATGCTGTCTTCAGCCTTGGAAGAATGAAGCAGAAAGACTAGAAGTGCTTGAAGAGAAACACAAGCGAGGGCAAGCAGCTCGGCATCAAATAAGATTGAGGCTAGCTCAAATTGCTTCCATTAATGAGAAAGGTATGATCAATATTTGTTTGCAATGAAAAGCTAAGAACTATAGTTAGTCTGGTCAGTTATAGGTCGGTACACATTCTCATTTTCTTTGTTGTTTGCCTCTGACTGAACATAATCAGGTGGAAAGCTTCAAAAGCCATCTCGAAATAAACAGCCAACTCGAATCGTTAAACTGAAGTTTTCAAAGAGATGGGGTGCAACCATTGCAAAGCCTCACAAGAGGAAGTCAACACAACCAACACTTAAACCAAATTCAAACTCATCTCTAGTTAAACAGTCAACTGGAATAGACAAACAAAAGTTTTCCAAGTGTTTAACCGTTGTAAGGGAAAGTAAAGCCGCTCGCAAGGGGGAGGCTGCACGGTTTCAAAGAATGGAATTGAATAGGTTAACTGAACGTACATTTCACCAAGACCTAAACCCAAACCCAAACTGTTCCATGTATTCTGATCATAACCTACAAGAAGCATCATCGTCCTTTCACTATAACCCAAACCTAAACTCAAACCGCCCAAACTGTTCGATATATTCCCATCATCACCTGCAAAACACATCCTTGTTCTTGCCCTATTTCCAACCTTTGAATCTTTGGTCTCTGGGTTATGGTCAGTACAACAATGAGCAATGGGGACCTAATAATATCTTCCATCAGCCACCTGGTCAGCATCATTACAATTATGGACAACCCGGTTACTATCATCACAACTTCGAACAACCTGCTCCCAGATACTGGTTTGGTGACTTTGGTCGACTGTTCTAAGGTGTATAATCTTACTTAGTGTAGGTGTTCTTTAATATGTTAAAGTTTAAATACAAAGCTGCCTTACCATGTACATTTGTAATCATTATTAAGATCATTTAGTTTTCGAATCATCAAATAAGACGGCTGTATATGAGACAACTATGATAACATATGCACGATGATTCCCTTTGTACATGGTATCTGAATAGGGCAGTGAATAACAATTCGGGGTTTTTTGTTTCATGTTTTTAATTTCTATGTTAGACAGTTTTATCATATTAAAACAACTTTGCGATGCTACATGCACTTTTATATTTGCGTCATGTTGTGTATCATTTCTATTTCACTTATAGTGTTGACATCAGTCTTTATTTCGCAACATTTTAGAATGTGCAAAGTTTAGGTGATTTACGAACCCTTAGGTTTACACTTAAACGTGTGATCTTGGGCTAATAAGTTTATGATAATTTGGAGTTTTGGGTTTCTTGTTAATTGTTATTCACTTGAAGGTGGACGGATACTTGGACTCGATGTGATAGATTGAAATGGCTTATTCATGATAGCCTGCGACTTTCATCAGAAGGTTTATGACCACCTTTTCTAAGCTTTCAAGGAAACAAATACATTGAAACAAGGTTGTTAAGATCTCGATATATAATTTTATTTAGTTAAAACGTTTCGACTCTTGGTAGGATCTATGAAAGCATAAGATCTTCTCGATCCGGTTCGATCTTATTTTATTTTAACTGAATAACAAAAAATAAATAATATAAACTAATTGTGATCGATATTTTATTGTAATCAACGAATATATGTAACAAAACAAATATATTTTGAAGGGCAGTTATGAAGAAGTCTTCCGTGATTTTAATCTCCTCTTCTTCCGACGATGAGGATGGAAACCTAGATGATGATGATGATGATGACGATGAAGAAGAATTAGAATCGCAGGAAGAAAGCGATTATGGCGACTCGGATGACCAAGAGTATGATGTTGATGATGATGAGAATGAGGATGAGAATGATGGAGAATGTTTCGGTAATCGAAACGAGCGCGGTGATCGATTTCATCAAGGTTTGGATCTTTTTAGTCATGTAAATGAAATGCATATCACAATTAAAGTTCCATTTGAAGTGTTACACCTTGAGTTAGCCAAATGTATAAAATCTCAGTTACCTGTTAACATTTCATAATCAAACTGGATTATTTGCTTTCAATATAATTAACCGGAGGTGTTCAGATAGGTCTCATCTGCTCTCACTGTTTTGTAAATCTATAACTGTTAGGAAATAGACTACACTTACATTTTTTACCTCCTTAACATTGTTTCTAATGTTTGTTGACACCGTTTTAGCTTTTTCAGGAAGTAATGATTTACAGGAGCTAAGTCTTAGTGAGTGTAAAGAATACCTGCGGAAGCATGGGTTGAGGTTATCGGGGACTAAGGAGGAGTGTCTACTGCGAATTAAAGAGCATCGGAGGTTAATTATAAACTACTTGTATCTATCTGCAAATACTTATATGTAGATTTCCCTAATTATTAGATCCTCAAGATATTTGGCACTTCTTTGTTATCTTCTTAGATCCATCTCATTCTTTCTGAGGTTTGAGAGGAGAGGTCACTTCTGCCAAATGCTGCGGTAAAATAATGAATGAACTCTCTAGCTTCTAAAGTAAAAGGCTATTTTCTTTTGTGTGGTCGAATACTCCAACTATAATTTAAGATGCCAGAAAGAACTTTAGCTACTATTACAATACTGATACAGAGTAGATTGGAGGATGCAGATACTTCGTTTCCTGTAAACAATCTAGATACTTACATATATAAGCTCTTACGTATAAGTTCCTCTCTGGTTCTGTCAAAAATGTAAGTTATAAGTTTGATGCTTATTGCGCTCTTCCAAAAGAAATACCATAGTCTGTTTAATATTTGTTGCTACTCAACTCTGATTACTTGATCCATATGCTGCTCAAGTTCCACATGATTTGTACTCCATTTCTCATCTGTTTAGACACCTCAAATTTCAACAGTCCCGCTAAGGATATTGCACTATATTTGACTCAGTTGAGAATTTTTCATATGAGTCCTATTTTATTGAGCCTTTTAAGTTACCTACAATCTCAATCTAATTACCACGCTAGACACACTAGAAGCATCTACTATTGGGTTATGTTCATCATTTTTTTTCCGTTCTGAACTTTATATATTATATGTTCAGCACAGTTCCAACATGATGTTTGGAAAGTGTGTCATCTTCAACATTTGGCGAGCCTTTTCTTACCTTTGTCAAATTCCAGGCTAAAAGATGGAAGGGGTGAATCACTTTATCCTAAATCATCATTTTCCATCAATTGCACTGGTAATACTTCTCTTATTTCCTTTCTTGTATTCTATCGAGAAATTTGCCCATCAGTGATTTGACACAAAATGTTTCATTCAATGCAGGTGATGCATGCAAAGGAGATGTTGTGTTGTTCAGACAAAAGGTACACAAAAAGCAAGGAAATATAGTTGGGAAAAGAACTGTTGCTGGGAGGATAGTTAAAGAAAGCTACGGTGCATCAAAACAACAACACACGTTCACGGTTTGGCAGATCAATATTATAGGAAACCTTAATTCTATGTATCTGGATTAGCTTAACCATGTCAGACTGTGACTTGATTAATTTTACGGTTTCTTTTTATCTTTAAGGTTGAGGTCTTGTGGAGTAAACCTTTTAGAAACCTCCCCCCACTTTCCACTTTGCTAGTGAAGGGTCGTAAACTCTACAAGTTTGGCACATTCAGACAGGTCAATCATTGTTATGAAAGTACTGATACTTTAGTCTCGTAGTCTCTTGATTAACGGTTCTCTAGTATTTGTTTATTTTTTCTGCTGGTTTTAGCCTTGGAGGAGTGAAGCAGAAAGATCAAAAGTGCTTGGAGAGAAACACAGTCGTGGGGATGCCGCTAGGCATAAACGGACATTGAGGAATACAGATATTGCTTCCAATAACGATAAAGGTATGATTGACATCTTTGGCAAAAATTGCAGTGTTTTCTTGCGTATTTTGCAAAATGAAAAGATAAAGTACAACATTAATTCCTTCAGGTAAAAAGCGACAGCAGTTATCGCATGGAGGACCATCTCAAATTAAACAGAAAATTCGTGTAGATAAACAGAAGTCTGCCAAGAGACAAGGTGTGGTCCCTGTAAAGAATAATACAAAAGCTCACAAGAAACCTGTACAGTTTCAAAAGACGGAGTCGAAAAGGTCAATACAGCCGACCTTTCATTCATACCCAAACCGTTCCATATATCCTGATCACAACCTACAACAAGCATCAATGCCTTCATCGTCCTTTCCATATGACAGAACTCCGTTGCCTAATTTTCCACCTTTTGGGTTTTCGGGTAACAGTGTATACAACAATGGCCACTCTCGGCCTAATCATAAAAACATATATCATCCACCTGGTTACCATCACTACAACCATGAAGAACCCGTTCCTAGGTATCGGCTTGGTTGACTGTTTGAAGACGGACCCTCTCTGTGCAAGTAACACTTTTTTGGTGTGTCAAAGTTTAAATACAACTGCTTTTTACCATGTATAAACCGATCATTTTAAAATTACGCATTTTGTATCAGCACATAACAGCTGTGATTGCTTATGATTTGGTATTTTGAAACTAATTGTTGCTCTGAATTCAATGTAAAATGATTGTAAGCATCTCTATCATTTCGTGACAGTTGACACGAGAGTCAATTTCTGTAAATTTATGTGTATTTGGTTAGTAAAATTCGAAATAATTACAAATAAAAATCCTGGCTTGTATGCCATTGGGTTTACAACTTCTATATAGAAAGCCCTAGTAGGATAATGAAGGACCCGATTTTCTTTTCTGAAAAAGTTTAGCTCCAAATGAATGGGCTATTAAAGTTACCAGTTGCAATCAGAAAACTAACAAAACTTGACAAACACGCATTATGCATACAATTCATTGCTAAACAAGATTACCTAGCAAACTGGAATGTCTTTCAGATAATTTTTGGTAACTAAAATGGTGATGGGCGGTAGGCGAGATAAATTTTAACGCGTGACATACATGATTATATTTTAAGGGTTTAAGAGAACCCACAAAATCCCGACTTTTCCAAACCCAAATATCGGGGTGGATTTTATAAAACCTTCCAATACTATACCAAAACGAATGCCCATGGTGTTTCCTAATAACAAGTTGAACACCACCTAAGCATCTTATAGATGTGGAAGTTGTTACATAACACTTCCAAGTGGTTTTGCATATTTACGATCTTATCATTTGATTAAACACCGGTTAAGGTTGACTATAGTTCGATTGCACATCCATCAAATGCAGTCACGATTGAACACTTTATCTTGAGGCTACCTTATTACTTAAAACTAGTAAGTTGCAGACTTACAGTTTCATATGAAATTAGTCGAATTTCTGCGTTATATTGCTTTAGACGAAACTAATAATAAATATACGAATGGAAGGACCGATCATATAAGGTTTTAATAATATCAAAATGCTGATGACCTCCTACTACTACTTTATCCTTTTTTTAATTCCTTTTCAAGAACTTCATCGTTCATATTAGTTATTAGAGGAAATGGACCGATCAAATAAGGTTTCGATATATCAAAATGTTGATAACCTTCTACACATATCATTTTTTTCTTTTTCTGGAACTTCATGATTTCATCTTAGTATTTAGTTGAAAATGTCGGATGTTGGAGTATATAATGCATATACTCCAAAAGGTCTTTAGTCAAATCGCCAATTGAAAAAGCTTTGGCCTATTAGCAACAAGAGGCCGAATCTACCATCAACTAGGAGGGGACGTCATTAAACCGTTAAAAGAAAAAGTCTTTACATAGAGCACGTGCATGACTGACACAAATGAATATTGGGCTGTAAAAGGTACTGTGACACGGGTGTCAGCAAATATGCTTGAAAAGCTATTATACATAATGGATAATAGGGTGAGGCCGTAGGAACCGCTATTATCCATATTCTCAGAGAAAAGGAACATAGGGGCGCCGTAAAGAGAAGCAGACTATTATCCAAAAATAGTATAAATACATGAAAAAAACTTCATTAAAGATATCTAATTCTAACCTTAAAAACCTAAATCAAGAACATTCTGCCTATTGAATTGAATGTCCTTGATTTTCACATTTACATTTACTTTACATATTCAATCATTAAATAGATCATCCTATCTATATCCATCTTAAATATTCATAAATACTGATTCTCATATCCGATTCTTATCGAAAGAATTCCCTCTTGTTTCGTATGATCATGTTGCATACTAGTAATTTGGCAATATATTATCTTCATAGTGTCAATATTGTTATACGATGGTTTTGGTCAGAACCACTAATTAGTGTCATTGTAATTTTATTTTAAATTAAATTAAATCACTAATATATTGCCAAAAGACAAAAGTCAATAAAACTAACCGGGTTAACCCATATCAGTTCCTTTCTCCGTTTAATCACACAAACAGACCAGTTTTCCGTCATCTTCTCCGTTACTCCCCTTCGTCTTATGATCTTCAATCCTCCATAATCAGTTACAGGTACTCAAATTCACATCCTAATTATCATCGATCTGATTTAAACCAGTAGATTCAGTTTATTCACTTTTTCATTTCTTATTCAATTATTTTTTAATAATTTTTAATAATTTTTAATTCATATACTTATTTCCGCAATTCAGTTATACAGATTGTTTACAAATCTGTGTTAGTTATCTATATCAATAGCTGAAAGAAGATCTATGGAGTGGACAACGGTGCAGCATCTGGATCTGCGGCATATCGGCCGCAGTTCGAAACCGTTCCAACCTCACGCTGCCACATTTCATCCTACGCAAGCGTTAGTTGCTGTTGCTGCTGGAAACTATATTATCGGTATACTTCATTATAGAAATTTGACTTTGAATTATGCATAATAGATCCTACTTGTAAGTGTTTTAGGATTAAAATGTTTGTTTATCGATATGTAGAGTTTGATGCGTATACTGGTAGTAAGATATCTTCGATTGATATTGGTGCTCCTGTTGTTCGGATGTCGTATAGTCCTACTAGTGGTCATGCTGTTGTAGCTATACTCGAGGTTAGCTTACTTTCCTTTGTTTCTCTCGAATTAATATCATGTATCAAGCTCTTAGTTGTAAATAATAAAGCTCTGAACTACTGAATATGTCATAATTTCATGAATTGAACTATATCGAAACATTTAGATTTCTTAGTATTTGGAAATGGCTTTTGAATGCTCAACGTTGCATATACCTTCACTTATTGCAGGATTGTACAATCAGATCATGTGATTTTGATACAGAGCAAACTTGGGTTTTGCATTCTCCTGAAAAGAAGATGGAACGTATTTCAATCGATACCGAAGTCCATCTGGCTTTAACTCCTCTGCAACCAGTAGTATTTTTTGGTTTCCATCGCAGGATGAGCGTAACAGGTTTGTTTTTGGTCATTGGATATTTTTGCTGCTGCCATCTGTTTGTTTGATCCTGTACATATAAGTCATATCCTCTACATAGCTAATGTTAGAATGTAAAATAAAGGAAAGAGATCAGTATTATCAATATTGTTATATACTATCTATATGTGTGTTGTATTTCACAAAGAATGTTCCTTTATTTGGCTTAATACATAAAACTAGCATCGATTACTACTTCTTATCGTTTCCATCTGTATTAGTTTACTGCTTTTACTAGCTTATTGGCATGTTATACAACAAAGGTCAACATTGTAGATTTTTCCCCTCATTGTAATATTGATTTGCTCTTGATTTTTATAAACAATGGTAAGAGGGACGTGATAATTTGCTGCTTCTTCACAAATTTCAAGGAATCATTTTAGAATAAATCCGTTTTGTCCGAATTAGACAATGTATTTACTTTATCATCTTTTTGTTTTTCTGCATGAAGTTGTTGGAACTGTAGAAGGGGGAAGAGCTCCAACAAAAATAAAAACAGATCTGAAGAAACCCATTGTCAATATTGCTTGCCATCCTCGACTTGCCGTGCTGGTTAGCTCTCTGTCTATGTTCCAACTATTTTTCCAAAATGTTTTTATATCTTATATTTTCTGTCATTCTCCTCTATGCTTGTATACATTTATGTCTCTAAACAACTTCATAACAACCCAAATTTTCCTATTCAGTATGTTGGCTATGCAGATGGTCTGATTCGAGCTTACAACATCCATACATATGCTGTTCTCTACACCTTACAACGTAAGATTTGAGCTGAACAATTTTGTTTTCAACGTGTCTAGTGTATAGAATGTTTCATTCTATAGGTTACATTTAATTTACTGTGGTTAATTTTATTTCTGGTATTCCTGTAGTTGATAATACCATTAAGCTTATCGGTGCTGGCGCATTTGCTTTTCATCCAACTCTGGAATGGATTTTTGTTGGTGACAGACGTGGTACACTTCTTGCTTGGGACGTGTCAACTGAGAGACCTATCATGATCGGCATGTAAGTTGTGTGCATGTATTTATATATACTTGGGGGTTGTCTTATATCTTACATGTGATGGTCAGTAAAATTTTATGAAAGTGCCTCCCAATCATATATCAATTTATCCAACTTATTGCTTTTACTGTTCAGTAAATTTTATGTGAGTTTCATTTACATTGCAGTACTCAAGTGGGTTCTCAACCAATTATATCAGTTGCTTGGCTCCCAGTATTACGAATACTTGCAACTTTGTCCAAGGATGGAACTCTTCAAGTTTGGAAAACACGAGTTGTACTAAGTTCTAATAGGCCTCCGATGCAAGCCAACTTTTTTGAGCCTGCAGGTTAGTAAGGGTATATACTTTCTTTTCAGTTCAAGTGTGGCGACTGACGGAAACACTCTACCCTGATGTTGTTACTGAACATCTCTCTTAATAAAAAAATATTACTTGGTCACGAGGAGTCCCTTTTACTAGGAAAGTCTTACATGACAACAATAAATTTAGATCTTAGGTCATTAATATAGTAAAAAGCTCATATTATGTGGAACCTTACACGTACATGAAAAGAACTCAGTATACATACTGTCATGAAAGAAAGTTGCCATTGGACGTAGAACATGTTAAAAAAGGAAAGTTAGGAAGAGAATGACAACATATCTACTCGTTAATATGTTGAATTTTAACACATTGCAATTATTTGTAAGCACCATTTTGTTAATGGTGAACCTTTTCTTTTATCTAATCCTTCTGCAATTATTCAATATTAATATAATAGAATACTTGGTATGAATCATATATTGGTAATGATTAAATCTTCTGGTTAATCTATTGCAGCAATTGAACAAATTGATATCCCACGCATTCTATCCCAGCAAGGCGGTGAAACTGTTTATCCCCTACCAAGAATTAGAAGTCTGGAAGTCCACCCAAAATTAAATTTAGCAGCCTTGATGTTTGCAGTTACGTGTTGCCTTTGATATTCATCTATCTGAATTGATTGCTGATATCCAAAGAACTGACTGATCATTTTCTAGCAGAATATGACAGGTGGGGACAGTGCAAGAAATAAAGCAGCCTACACTAGAGAAGGAAGAAAGCAACTCTTTGCAGTTCTGCAAAGTGCAAGGGGATCTTCAGGTAATATTGATATCATTAAAACCTTTAGACTTCAGTTTTTCTCGCAAACCATTGCTTATAGGCTGTTGCACTGATAGCAAAGTGGTTTATTAGGCAGAGAAATATGCTCTAACAATCGTTAAACTGGGAGTTTCTATCTTAGTATACTAATCAAGTCCGAACTATGATATCCGCCAAAGCAGGACATTTGTATTAGACCTGTGCTCATAAATTTGTTAATAGCTGTTATGGATGACTTAATAAAGATTAATTCAGTTAGTGATATTTTTTTCTGCAAGATATTCTGTTGACATTTACGGAAATAGACAATTTTTTGGAACTTCGAAACATACTGTATGCCAGTCTGCATTCCAATATACGTTTTTTTTTTAATATGAGACACAAATATCCTAAACCAAGAAGGCTGTGCAATAAATAAATTTATTACTAATACATAAACAGTGTACTAAAACAATTTATAGCTAATGTTGTAGGAAAGAAAATTCTAATAAAATCGAAAAGCAAAAAAAGAAGAAAAGAAAATGTCAGCAATCTGCTTTAATGTCAACACTGAACTCCCTTGCACACACTTATGCGGCTTTGCATCTCTACTGGCACTTACTTTATGTAAATTTTTGTAGACACTTATTGTATAACTGATTTCATGATTTTGACAGCATCTGCATTGAAGGAGAAACTTCAAGCCCTTGGGTCGTCCGGTGTTTTAGCTGACCATCAACTTCAAGCCCAGTTGCAAGAGCATCATATGAAAGGGTAAGCTTAGTTATTGTTTTGTGTTAGTGGTTGTAAGATGATGGTTTTTTTGTTAGTTGGACGTTCTCATTATAAAGTGTTACGAGAGGTTCAAATATTTCTTTTGCTTTTGTGCTCAATAGGTTTTAAGCATAACTATCTTTAAATTTTATTTTCATTTTGCTAACAAAATGTTGTTTGCCAGGCCTAGTCAGCTTACGATCTCAGATATTGCACGGAAGGCTTTTCTATTCAGTGTACGTTTACGCTCTTGACTTTTGTAACTCCTCACAGAACTTAACACTCCCTCTGTCTTAACCAAGATATATACTTGGATTTTAAGGTCTGAAATACATACATTTTTGAACTTTTAAGTTTATGTGGATTCTAAACTATTCGAGAATAATTTATCTGACTACAATAAACTTCATAGCAAATACAGGTAGAACATCATTTAGTAATTTGTATATAATTAAATCCTAACATGGATAAATTGTGTTGTTAAAATAATTTATATTAATTATACATTTGGATGTAGGAGATTTGATATAAAGATTAGGGTTTAGCTTTCTCTTTGTCTTTCTTTCTTCTGTTAAATTATATGATAAGATCGTAAATATGCAAAACCATTTGGAATTGTTATGAAGCAACTTCCACATCTATAAGATGCTTATAAGTGGTGTTTAATTTGTTATTAGGAAATACTATGGTCATACGTTTTTGTATAGTATTGGAAGGCTTTATAAAATCCACCCCAATATTTGGGTTTGGAAAGTCGGGATTTCACGGGTTTTCTTAAACCTGTCTCCTTAAAATAAACATGTATGGCACTCATTACCACTTATGCATTCCTAAACCCTTAAAACAACACCCGCTTAGGATAAGTTGGAATCAATTCGAAAATATAAAGTGATAGAATCTGTGTGCACTTGAGGAGATGCTGATTTTTTTGGTTTCGCAGCACTTTATGGAAGGACATGCGAAAAGTGCCCCAATATCTCGCCTACCGCTCATCACCATTTTAGATACTAAAAATTATCTGAAAGACATTCCAGTTTGCCAGGTAATCTTGTTTAGTGATGAATTGTATGCATAATGCGTGTTTGTCAAGTTTTGTAAGGTTTCTGATTGCAACTGGTGATTTTAATAGCCCATTCATTTGGAGCTAAACTTTTTCAGTAAAGAGAATCGGGTCCTTCATTATCCTACTAGGGCTTTCTATATAGAAGGTGTAAACTTAATGGCATACAATTTGTCTTCTGGAGCTGAAACTGTCTACAAGAAGCTTTTTGCATCGGTACCATGACATTCCATTTTTTAAAACTTCCGATTCCAAATGAAAAAATTTATGTTGAACTGTTATGCTGAGCTGTCAGTTATCTACTTTCAGATGCCTGGACATATTGAGTTCCATGGGAAGTACTTGCTCCACAGTAGAAAGCAACACTTGTTTCTTATAGTTTACGAGTTTAATGGTGCTTCAAGTGAAGTGGTTCTTTATTGGGAAAATACCAACTCCCAGTCATCAAACAGTAAAGCCAATACAATCAAAGGTCAGTTCGACTTCTAAGCTCCACCTAGATTTATTTTGTTGTTGATATTTAGTATCATGGTTTATATGAACTTTTCAGGTCGAGATGCTGCATTTGTTGGCCTAAATGACGGCCAATTTGCCATTCTTGATGAGGATAGGATTGAACTTTCTGTATATACATTGCCTGGAGGTGCTTCAAAACCGGCTGCTGAAAAGAATATGATAGATGATCAAAAACAGTATGAAGATCTTGATGTTTCCTCTATCAAGGGTCCACTGCAGTTTACCTTCGAAAGTGAAGTTGATCGCATTTTTTCTACTCCAGTGGGTAAGCAATAAACAATTGGTTGTTGGTGTCGTATATACTGGTTACATCTATTTACACATTCTGATCAAATTTTAATGTATTGTAGAATCAACTTTGATGTTTGCTTGTTTTGGGGACAAAATTGGCATGGCAAAGCTTGTTCATGGATACAGCATTTCTACTTCTGATGGTCCCAATATGTCAACAAAAGGTGAAGGGAAAAAGTCAATCAAGTTGAAAGCAAACGAGATTGTTTTACAGGTTGGTAAAAAGGTTCTATAATTTATTGGCTTATCTTGCATACATAAGTTATTAGTCTTACTTTATATATTTTGTCATACGTTTTCAGGTTCACTGGCAAGAAACCCTTCGGGGATGTGTTGCTGGAATATTAACTACACATAGAGTACTTATTGTCTCTGCAGATCTAGATATTCTGGCAAGCAGTTCAATGAAATTCGATAAAGGACTTCCTTCAATATCCTTACCTTCATCGAAATTTTTGTTTCATTTATTCCAAATTCCCACCCCCTTTTTTTCATTTTACAATCCTTTAATTTAACTTATTTGTACTCTTAACTAAATATCACTTTAGATCTCTTCTTTGGGTTGGGCCAGCCCTTATGTTCTCTACCACTACTGCCATCAGCGTGCTTGGCTGGGATGGGAAAGTAAGGACGATTCTTTCTAGCAGCATGCCTAATGCAGGTGGGATATTAGCTTCGCAAATTTTAAGCTTCAGCTATGTGTAATTTTTTAATTCGATCTAAATCTGTTAAAATGATACCATCCTATGCAGTGCTGATTGGGACTTTGAATGATCGATTGTTGCTTGCAAACCCAACTGAAATAAACCCACGACAAAAGAAGGGAATGGAGATAAAACACTGCCTTGTAGGGCTTCTTGAACCTCTTCTTATTGGATTTGGCACCATGCAACAAAATTTTGAACAGAAGCTTGACCTCTCAGAGATATTATACCAAATAACATCAAGGTTCCCTTCTCCCGCCTTATTATTCGGGTTTTCTTCTTCTTATAGGCCTGTTCTTTCTGGAAACATCTGACACCCTGAAAATGTTATCTTTTGAAGGTTTGACAGCTTACGGATTACACCAAGATCTCTTGATATCCTTGCTACTGGTGCTCCAGTGTGTGGGGATCTTGCTGTATCATTATCCCAATCAGGGCCTCAGTTTACTCAGGTGATTAGGACATTATATAACTATCAAAAGACGCATATTTCCACTATCATGTCTTGATTTTCTATAATCTAAAAAAGGTGCTGCGGGGGAGTTATGCTATTAAAGCTCGTCGTTTTTCAACGGCTTTGTCTGTTCTGAAGGATGAGTTTCTGCGATCTAGAGATTATCCACAGTGCCCTCCAACCTCACACTTATTTCACCGCTTTCGACAATTGGGATATGCCTGTATCAAGTATGTTGCAAACATGTATTTCGATATAAAGTATATTTTTTCCATACTGTCTAACATATGAATGGCAATATCAATTTTACAGGTATGGTCAGTTTGACAGTGCAAAAGAGACCTTTGAAGTTATATCCGACTACGAAAGCCTGCTGGACTTATTTATTTGCCACCTGAACCCTAGTGCAATGCGACGCCTTGCTCAGAGATTGGAAGAAGAGAGTGCTGACTCAGAGTTAAGGCGTTATTGTGAACGGATTCTGAGAGTGCGTTCCACTGGGTGGACACAAGGCATTTTCGCCAACTTTGCTGCTGAAAGTATGGTTCCTAAAGGACCCGAGTGGGGTGGTGGAAATTGGGATATCAAAACACCCTCCAGTACAAAGAGTATACCTCAGTGGGAGTTGGCTGCTGAGGTCATGCCATATATGAGAACCGATGACGGGAGCATCCCATCATTATCCACCGACTATATCGGTGTTTACCTCGGCTTAATTAAAGGAAGAGGTAATATTATTGAGGTTAGTGATGGTAGTTTGGTAAAAGCAATTAAATCTGAAGGTACAAATGCAAAGTCAAATGGTGGTCAACCATCGCTTATTGCTTCCACATCCAACCAACTATCTGTGGGTACTGGTGCGGGTGAATTAATGAATCTCGATTCTCTTACGAAAACGTCTGGAGATTCGAGTGCAGAAGATCAACAGGCGAAGGCTAAAGAAGAATTCAAAAAATCATTATATGGTACTGCCGGAGATGATAGCAGTAGTGACGAGGAGGGCATTTCTAAAGCTAAAAAGCTGCGTATAAGGATAAGAGAAAAACCAGCTGCTTCAGCTACTGTTGATGTTGATAAAATTAAGGAAGCCACCAAGCAGTTTAAACTTGGTGATGCATTGGGTGCTCCACTACATAGGACTAAATCATTAACCAACCAATTCCAGGAACTTAGCTTAAATACTCCTCAACCTGCTGTTTCTAACACCGCACCCGCTGTCGCCATCCCGGTTGATCCTTTTGCAACCAGCTCATTCACACAAACGGCACCTGTGTTTCCGACTGGTCCTATGCCTACAGGAGCTGCGGTTGGGCCTCGCCCCATACCGGAGGATTTCTTTCAGAATACTATACCGTCTCTCCAGGTTGCAGCAGCATTACCTCCTCCTGGTACATACTTGTCAAGATATGATCAAAATTCTCAAGGATTTGATACCAATAAGATTGTACCAAATCAAGTGCCCAATGCTGGTTTTCCAGCTAGTGGAATTCCTCAAGTATCCATGCAACCTGTTGCAACGGAGTCATTTGGACTTCCTGATGGTGGGGTTCCACCACAATCCATGAGTCAACCTGTAGTTATTATGCCACAGCCTGGTGGTGTCCCGGTGGGTAATATTCCAGTCTCTACACAGCCTCTTGACCTGAGCTCACTTGAAGGTCCAGGCTCAGTAACTGCTGCAAAGCCTTCTGAACCGCCCCCTCCAACATCTGTGCGCCCAGGACAGGTGAACAACTTTTACTCCCTTTTTACATTTTCATAATCTTTCTTTCTTTCTTTTTTGACAAAATTCTCGTTTTATAGGTTCCTCGTGGGGCTGGTGCTTCAGTTTGTTTTAAGACTGGACTTGTTCATCTTGAACAAAACCAGTTACCGGATGCTTTGTCCTGTTTTGATGAAGCTTTCCTCGCATTAGCAAAGGACAATTCCCGTGGGGCAGACATAAAGGCACAGGCCACCATTTGTGCTCAATATAAAATCGCTGTCACTCTACTACAGGTAGTTATGGAAATAAAATTAATATAGTTACAGAATTGAAGCTATAATTTGTTGTATGAGACTCTAAAGTTTTTTATTATAATCCACCACTAGGAAATTGGTCGACTGCAAAAGGTTCAAGGTGCTAGTGCCATAAGTGCAAAGGATGAAATGGCAAGATTATCCCGTCATTTGGGTTCACTTCCTCTCCAAGCAAAACACAGAATAAATTGCATACGAACAGCCATAAAGAGAAATATGGACGTGCAAAACTACGGATATGCCAAACAAATGCTTGAGTTACTTTATTCAAAAGCACCGCAAGCCAAGCAAGAGGAATTAAGAAGTTTGATTGATATATGTCTCCAGAGGGGTTTAACGAACAAGTCCATTGACCCATTAGAAGACCCCTCACAGTTCTGTGCTGCCACACTTAGCCGTTTGTCCACCATTGGTTATGACGTTTGTGATCTTTGTGGGGCCAAATTCTCTGCTCTCACTTCACCGGGTTGCATTATATGTGGTATGGGAAGTATTAAGCGATCAGATGCACTTGCTGGGCCTGCTCCTGTTCCATCGCCTTTTGGTTAACCTTTTTGCATGTAGAGATAACCACTTCTCGTATATTTGTGGGCCTATACAAAGTTTGTGTTCGATTATTTTGTACTTCTGCTATATGGTAAAGGCCAGTTCATAGAAACACCATGTTTGCTGCGTGTGTTTTCTATTTTAGAGGGGAGTTTGTGTATGATGAGTGTATGTTTTAGGTGTTTTTCTAAGTTTAAAAAAAAAAAAAATCCCCACGGACCTCATTTTTCGATAATATTGTATAAGAGGTAGTTTCTTGTATTATAGTTTGAGTGATTATTTTTTAATCTATCCACTTCTTTCCATTTCTTTTCTTTTCTTTAAAAAAAAAAACTCGGGAACACCCCCTGAGTGCGCTTTATTTTTAACCCATTTAAATAAAACAATTCATAATGTCGGAGCCCCTTTTAGAACCGGTCTTCTTTCTACTCTCGGAGTCTCGGGTAGAGGTATGATTTTAAGCATATTTATTGCCTTCTTTCTACTCTCGGAGTCTCATGTAATTACAATCTCCACAAATTTTGCGCAGAAATGCCTTCAACTATACAATTTCAAGACCACCCTAACAATATTCTTATCCTTACAACAACAACTCCTCCTTATTGGACTTGTCGTGGTTGTCTTAGAATTCATCTAGGTAGCATTTGTTATCATTGTTCATCATGTAACTATGCAATCGATGCCACATTTGTGGAGCAAAAGACGATCCATCACCCCGGGTACCCACACCCGTTAATGTCTGTTCATGTTGATCCTATTTTGAGCAAGTGTTTTGCTTGTGGGAAGAAACATGAAGGGCATTTCTATCAATTCAGATTGTGTTTCCCTTTCGATAAATTTAATGCTTCTAAATCATCAGTTTAGTCACCCCCACTTCCTCACCCTTTCCTATACCTTTCTAGATCGATTGTATGATTGCGAATGCAGGATTTGTGGTAAGGAAATAGAAGATGAACTAGGGCTGTCAATGGGGCGGGTCGGGCGGGTTTTTGTTGATCCAAACCTGACCCAAGATCCGATTATATGGGTTTGGGTCTGACCAATTAGCTATTGGATCTTGATCCAACCCAAATCCAACTAATTTAATGGGTCGGATCTTGATCCGGATTGACCCAAATAATAATAATTTTTTAATATCATATTTATTATTTTTCATGTCTTATTCGCTTACCCGCTTAACCACCAACAAAAACTCTAAAACAAAAAAGTTTTTTTTTTCTTAAGAAACACTCGATAGTTATTGATATATATATAACCTCTCTTTTGCTATATCTAATTATATGTAATTAACTATATACATGCATGCTTATAAAACACTGCATTAAGAAGCTGTACAATAGAAGATGTCAATGCATACTCTTTTGCTGAGTTGTACTACACTTTTTGAGAATACTATAAAATTTTGGAACTTGATGGGATCATTAAGTTGGAATGTACAACTCAAGTATGCATGAATTTTCCAAACATTTAGATTGACCAAACATGTATCGAGAACATAAACCTTATAAATATTTATAAAATTCATGCATACTTGAGTTGTACATTACAACTAAATGGTCCATCAAGTTCCAAAATTTTATAGTATTATCAAAAAGTATAGTACAACCAGTGGCGAAGCCAGTAACTGATTAAGGGTAGTTCCTTCAAAACGATGTCGTTGATAAAAAAAAAAAAACTTGAAATTAATATGTTATCGGTTAAACGGGTCGGGTCGCAAAATAATACAAATAATGTTTCATAAAATAGAAATCCATTACAAGGAACAATAGTTATTAAGTTATATTTTTTATCCGACGGGTTTTCATACCTTGAAAAAGCATAAAAAGTGTATCATTACTAATATCGTCTAAAATATCTTTTTCGATATACGATAGTAAACAATCATGCATAAATTCGTCACCCATCTTGTTGCGTAAATCGGTCTTTATCAATTTCATTGCTGAAAATGCACGTTCCACGGATGATGTTGCAACAGGTAAAACCAATTCTTCCCTTTTTTTTGTTCAATTTATTCTCCAAATTAAGTTTGAGCCAACTGTTTACCCTAATCTCCCATATTCCCTTTATGTGTATTACATGGGGTTTTCTTAATTTGGGCCATATGAATTTTGGGCTTATACTAGGCTTAATAATAACTTGGTTGTTATAAAAATAAAAAGGCAGGTCCTATTATAAATTTTAGGTGTGTCCTAAACCAAATATGTATATTGCTTCTAACTATTTTCAAAATTTTAGGTAGGTCTTGGGCCCTACCTGGCCCAATACTACCTACGCCACTGAGTACAACTCAGCAAAAGAGTATTCATTGGCATCTTGTACTGTAGAGCTTCTTAATGCAGTGTTTTATTAGCATGAATGTAACTTCCACTACTTGATAAACAATCTTCTACAAATATTGATAGCCATTATGTGATGATATCACTTTTTTCTGAAAAAAACTTTCTAAAATTAGAAACTGTGTTTTAGTAATTTGTACCTTATGTAGTAAAGCTTGTACCTTGAATATGGATTTTAATTAATAGATTTGTTTTTTTTAATTGGGGCGACCCGGGCGGGTCATGGATCGATCCATGTAAAGATCCACTAAAATGGGTCGACCTATTGGATCATTTTTTTAGGTCGTTGGGTCCCATTTTTAAACCCATTGGGTCATGTTATTGGGTCGGGTCTGGACGGATCTGAATAAGACCTGCCCCGTTTACAGCCATTTACAGCCCTAGATGAACACTTCATTTACAGATGCAGTAAATGCATGTACTACGTTCACCCAGATTGTGCAACAAAAAAGCTGGAGGGATTACCGGGTAATTAGAGCTCTACATCCTTTTTTTTTTTAAATTAACCTGTAAGTATTCAATATAGAACGCTTATGACCGTCATTTTTAAATGTATCAGGCTTTGGAAGACCCGAGAAAAATTTCAAAGATGCTGATCATCCTCACCTTATTCACTACCACTTCCTGATGAATCATACAACATCTTATCACACCAACTTATTGAAGGGGAGACTACTCAAGCTAATGATATAAATGGTCACCGCTTACATTTTTGTCATGAACATCCATTAGTCTTGATACAAGACGAGGAAAGCACATCATCGCTAATCATATTGGTTTCTCTTCGTGACCCAATGAAGAGGATTAAACTATTATGTAATGGATGTGTAAGACCAATTACAAAAATGCCATTTTACAAATGCGAAAGAGAATTTAATGGTTGCAGCTTTGTTCTCCACGAGTGGTGTACTCGGCTAACCAAAGAATTACAAAACCATATAGGCCATCTGCAACATACACTTAAGCTTACCACAACTTCAGAAGATGGTTTAAATACACATTGTATTTGTGACTTATCTTGCAATGGATTTTCATATCGTTGCATGAGTTGCGATTACTTCATTGATGTTAATTGTGGATTCATACCCGAAAGAATAACCCATGAGGCACATCCAAATCACTTACTTTCAAGAGCAGAGGCTTCATCAAGCAGCCTGAAATGCCGTGCATGCCGTGCAACTATTTATCATAAACGGATTTATTTTGGATGTACTTCTTGTGATTTCTATTTGGATTACAGATGTGCTTTGCTTTTGCCGAAAACAATTAGACATAAGTATGACAAGCACTCCCTTAAGCTGAGTTATTCCCCAATTGAAAACCATAAAAGCCTATACTTTTGTGAAATTTGTGAAGATAATCTTGATCCTACAAAGTGGTTCTATCATTGTTTAAAGTGTGCACAATCGATACATACCGTGTGTGCTCCATTAGTTTACAAGAATGAACAAGGTATAAATTCTGTGTTTCTGGAAGGTGTTTATAAATTTCTTAACATAAAGTTTGGAGCTATACAATCAATAGAAAGCTACCGGCCACTACCTCGTAGTAATCGTGCTTACCTAAAACCTCACCCACATCCTCTAGTTTTTTTCGGGGGACTAAACAGGATGGTTTATGTGAAGAGTGTCATGAGGAAGTGCAATCCAAAATGATCTTCAAATGTTCAGAGTGTAAGTATGTTCTTCATTACTTTAAGTAAGAATGACACTTAAAGTCATGAGGAAGTGCAATCCAAGGGAAATCATGAGACCGGTGACCCAAGATTGGGTGGTTATGGATTAATCACTTGAATAGAAGCTCTTTTCGACTCTCCTCCATTACATATAACAGACACGCCACATTCCGTCATGAGCAAAGGGACTCGCTTTATTGTTTCCTCTCCCTTGTTTTATTTAAGACACGATTTTTACATAAGACGTGACTAACTTGATCATTAATTAAAGACTATCTCGATAGCATTACTCATAACCAAAAGCAAAACAAATATGTTAGTGATCATTTCTTATAAATAAAAAACGTTACAGAGAGGATTTTGGAATAAACGACTCCAAGAAAAGTAAATTAATTTCCACACGGTATCACCCCCCTTAACATACCAGCTTTTGTGATCCGTTTCGTCCTGTATATTGTGCTTATATGTACTCTGTACAAAACCTTGCCATTCTACACTCTAATCAACTCTTTTTAGCAAACAATAACCAAAAATTGTGACATCAAATCGAATCTTTCTTCATATTTGTTGACTCGATGTAAACTTAATTGTAAAAATCGCTCATCTTTTATCTTTGTATGAGGTATCTGAACCTGTAATCATACGACATTACTTGAACTTTTTTAGAAATAGGGTCTCTTCCTCTTTTCTCAAGGCATGTAACCGCTTGTTTCCTTAGTTCTCCCGGTAATTGAAGGCAAACCCAATCCATTAAAGCTTCTAAATCTTTAGCAAAGTCTAGAAGATACCAATCTAACATCTTTGGTATTACTAATTTGTTGGCTTTCGTTATGCCAAACGCTGCTTGGAGGTAATCTCTTTTTGCTGTAGCTAACTCGTTTTCTACTTGGGTTGCAGTGTACACTCTCACCTAAATACGGGAACTTTTTAGTCAAACAAACTACACAAAGTAACCATCTTTGAACTCATATCAACAAAAATATCACAATGTATACATGTGCGTCCACATTAGCTCGTAAACACCTAATTAAAATAAATGAGTGAACTTACTGCAGGGGAAGACCAGCTGCCACTGCATAGTGCAAACGTGACCAACGGTTCAGACCACTCTAATCCAAACTTGTCACGGACTTCAATTTCGTTATTTTCTGGAGATTTTGAGCATGACTGAAATAAAATGAAATTTATATAGTCAAAGTTTTGCACAAAAGCAGAAACGACTAATTGTAAATGAAACTGCAAGTCTGCAACTTACAAGTTTTAAGCGATAAGGAAGCCTCAAGATAAAGTGTTCAATCGTGACTGCATTTAGCAAATGCCCGCCTGCCTCTATTGTTGCCTGGTGGACGTGCAATCGAACTTTAGTCAAACTTAGTTGTTTTCAAGAAATATATCTCTCAGTAATTATTGTAATAAGAAGAACCTGTTACCTTTTGCATTAGTGTTGCCATCATTTCAGGAGTCTCGGGTATTCCATGCTCTAAGTATGCCTGACATATTATCTAAGCATTATAACGGTTGGGAAAGAATATGCCGTTGACGGTAATCATATAATCAACTAACACACAAAAGAAAAGAAACGAGAAATGCTTACATTCATCATACAAATGTTGTAAGCATTTATCCAAAATGCGAGTTTTTGCTGATGTGTCATACCCTCTAAGTTGAGAGAACCCAACTTCTCGAGGAGGAGCCTGAATGTTTCGAGTATGAAAAAGTCGTTAGACATGACGATCAAGAAATGGAATCAAAAAAATATGGGTAGACTTACTTGAGCCTACGAATCAAGAGAGATGCATTGGTTTTCTTTTTAAAATCAATTGAGCCGGCATCAATCGCAAAAAGATCTTTATAAGGGCCAATATCTCTCCTCTTAGATTTCAAACAAACACCGTACGGATCCCGAAAAGAAGATCCTTGATCGCCACTTGTTAAATCTGATGACATCAGATTGGAGAAGGCCTCGGCGTCCATGGTTTTCGCCTTTAGTTTGCTTAATCTCAAAAAGATTCCGATCAAGCATTTTAACACATTTTCAGAAATTTTATTGCTTTCACTTTCAGCTTCCATAACTTTATCGCCCGAAGATGAACTAGAACAGCTTTCTGGTGCCCTTTCTTGGTCCGTTAACTTATTCTGTAGTTATGCAATTGCAAGTTATATCAGTTACACATGTGGCTAACCTTGTAAAAAAAGGTTCACTTTAAGGTCAAACAGAACTATTTGTGCCTTAAGATCAATATGACTTCTTTACGGTTCTAACAAAATTTTGATAACTTTATAAAAGAACGAATAGTTATATTGATCATAAATCGTACCTGCGGTTTGGGAGGGTTACATTTTTCTGGAATTTCAAACTTGATTACAGGTCTCTTTACTGAATTTACATTCTTTTCAGGAGAACTCTTGAGCTTGCTATTCGAATTAGAAGACGAGCGGTTTTCTTTACCAAAAACACCATCATCTCCAACTAACGAATCAGTAACCATTAAATGAGTCGGTTCCTTGTCAACCAACCTATTCAAATAATCACTCCCGATTCTGTGAGAGTAGGATAATCTACTCGAAGCAATTCTCGAAATTGAATTCAAAGGTTTTTGTTGCGGTAGTTTAGATGGTTCTGAATGAACTTCAACTGGGGACATTAATAACACCGATCCATCATGCTTAGACTGTTGTTCTAATGAGTTGTTATCCGAATTCCCAATATCGACATTGACCCTAGACGATAAATAAACCACTTCTTGATACAAACCGTGTCGAAAACTAACAACTTCTTCCTCTAATCTCACAACTTCTTCTTCCAAAACAGCTACTTCAGCTAGTAACTCCAAAGTCTGCCATTTTTTACAC
Organism: Senecio squalidus; assembly: GCA_910822075.1. Taxonomy (NCBI): domain Eukaryota; kingdom Viridiplantae; phylum Streptophyta; class Magnoliopsida; order Asterales; family Asteraceae; genus Senecio; species Senecio squalidus. Next base: position 24,258,248 of record CAJVGC010000590.1, on the reverse strand, counting down.
ATATTGCAAATCTTTATGAGTCAAATCTACAATTATGCCCGAAATGCATAAACCCTTTAAAAGATCCGTCTCAAAATAAATGTCTACCTTTCCATTTTGGTTAATCCTAATTACTCCCCCGTTCCCATTTATTGTCCACCTTATAATTTTGGTATGTCCCAAGATAATTGTTCGAATCAGAAAATTTTCATATACTAAAGATATCATTTTATTGGTTAGACAGTGTAATAAATGCATTTTTCTTAAATTGCGTGTCTTTTTTATTCTGTAAACAATAATTTTGAAACGAAGGAAGTACTACCTTTAATCGGTAAGTAGTGTAATAATTGAAAATTTTAAACCGTGTATTTTTCAAAGTGGACACTTAATTTGTGACGGATTTGATTAAAAATAGAAACTAACATGTGGAGGAAGATAAGGAGGGAGATGAGGTAAAGTTCCTAATCGTCTAGTAAATGCTCTTTCGAGTGCTCGATGTACATTTTCTTCTTGTTTTAGCTTCTTCTTCAGCTTATCCACCTATAATCAAATCAAATCAATTAGCATTCAATACATAAATAAATCAAATAAACACAATGTATGTATATTAATTCATGAATAAACATATATATACATCTTCAAGCAAGCCAAGCTTTGTTTCTTTTCGAGTAAGACGACGATTAAGAATCGGTTTTCCAGTAGATTTTCCTTGAATTTCCATCTAGATCTTTTTGAGTAATCAAACTATGATGTATAATATAAAATCTAGAGATTACAAACATAACAATCTAGATATCGAAAAAGATAGTGAGCGGGAAAAGGTGATGGAAAACAATGAAGAGAGAGAGAGAGAGAGAGTGAATATAATAATGTCCATGAGGTAGGGGGTTATAGAGATAGAGATAGATATATAGATATATAGATATAGTGTCTACTGTGTGGGTGTGTTATGTTTGTTGAGTAAAAAAGCAACAAAATGGTTAGAGAGAGAGAGAGAAGGAGCGTGTTGGTAGGCCACCGCCATGGACAGGAAACCAGTGAAGCTCTGCTCTGTTAAACGTAACAGCTACACATTGGTTATATAACATACACATACATCATTCTGTATCTATATATTTTTGTAATACTACTATTTTATTTTACTACATCTTATTGCAATTACAACATTTCTTTTTACTGCTAATTAATTGTGTATTACGTAACATATTTAATGTTTAACACTACAAAATTACAAAATTAATTAATATATTTACATTAAAGACTCACTATGTTATATTTTAATGTGATGAATAACATATTTAATGTTTAACACAACAATTTAATTTGAAGTGAAATGGTATTAATATAATAAAAAGAAAAATACAATTGATAACCCTATATATTGTTAATAAATAATTATTACATTCTTTATTACATTTTTAAAAAATTTAATTGTTACATTCTTTGTTTATAAATAAATATCCTCTGCAATTAATAAATCACAAAAATATATCACGAATGTACAACGAAATTACACATATAATTACCTTTTATAAAATAAAAAATCACAAGACTGTCAATAACAAAACTCAAAAAAATTTCAAATATTTCAAGAGCGAGCTTATCAATATACAAAATTAAGGGTGTGTTTGTTTCGGCTTATTAAACGGGTTTATGAGCTTATGTAATTTTTCATAAGCTCATAAGCCGGAAAAAATGGGCTTATGAGCTTATGAAAATTTTCATAAGCTGATAAGCCGGTTACATAAGCTGAAACAAACACCCCCTAAGAGTGCCATTAACAGTATATTTTGCTTTTCGTTTTCACATAAGATTTAACTTATATGTCATTCTAATTTTCAAAATCCATAATTTAGGTTATTTGATAATGTTTAGTCAAATATACAAAATAGTTTTACGTCTGAGACTTTGTGAGTCATCCAAATATATTCAAATCCATTGCAACTTTGTATCAATTAAAAACATTTCAATTAAAAAAAATAGAGTTATCTTAGTAATACAAAATTTCCAGTTTAGCAAATTTTATTAAAGTTATAAAGATAGATTTGAACTAAATTTGTTCAATCAAAATTTACGTCTCTATTGATTTATCTTGAGTTTATTGAATTTAGGAAGTACCATTTAATTTAATAAGTAACTTAAAACGAAAAGATAATAAAATATTGATTAACTACTCGTAAAGAGATAAAAGGAAAAAAAATAGAACTAGCGAAGTAGTTAAAGACTTAAAATCCACTTTTTAATAATTTAAAAAAAAAATGATATTTAAATTGTGAAAAAATATATAAATACTTTTATGATATAAAATTTGGTAATAACCTTTTTGAGGTGGATACCAAAAGGAGGACACATGAGTGTGCAGAAGCTCAAATCATCGACAACCAACGTGCATCTCTTTATTTAAGTTTTAATATTTTCATTAAAAAAGTTCTAGAAAACAAATGTTTCTACAATTTATTATAAAAACTTATAAATCTTGACATAAAATAAATAATTTGTCCTCAAGAGTTATACTTTAGGAAATTTAATAAAAAGAATGAGAAAAAAAATCAAAAGAAAATGGTTTAATATTGATTTTCGCTTACGTCGTTTTCTTCATAGATATTCGTTAACTCAAAATGAGTTATTTATATAAAAGAAGATATATATGTTGTTGACATCTTATAAGTGCATCAAAATCCTAAAATAATTAAAAAAGGTTTTATTTGATTTTTTAACTTTTATCTATATATAAACTAGATTATTGACCCGCGATAGTGCGGTCGCTATCGACAGAAATTAAATCATAAATTTTATGTTTATGTATATGTTATTTTAGGTTATTATAAAAAGACAATGTTATATGTATAATAATATATAATATATATATATATATATATATATATATAAATATATATATATATATATATATATATATATATATATATATATATATATATATATATATATATATATCTATATAGAGGTGGGTTCAAATAGGAACCACTAAATATTTGAGAACCATTAGGAACCAATATTCACCAGTGTATATACATATAATATTCACCAGTGTATATTTAATATGATATTCACCAGTGTATATACATATAATATTCACTAGTGTATATACATATAATATTCACCAGTGTGTATATATATATATACATATGCCTTATATACACTGGTGAATATCATATATATATACACTGGTGAATATTGGTTTCTAATGGTTCCTAATTATTTGTATGGTTCTCATTTGAAACCAACTCTATATATATATATATATATATATATATATATATATATATATATATATATATATATATATATATATATATATATATAGATTGGGGTTCAAAAGAGATCTCTATTTTTCTAGAGATCTAGGGATCCACTTTCTAGCCACTCATTTTTCCTTATATCTTTGTTTTTTTTTTTTTTTTTTTTCAAAATTTTTTTTTTTTTCTTTTTCCTTTATATTTACTTTTTTTTTTTTTTTTTTTTTCGAAAAGCACATTTGATTTCCAAACTTAATTTTAAAAATCACATGTGATTTTCAATCTACAAATCTTTTTTGGGTAAAATCACGTTTGATTTTAAAAATTATTGATTATTTTTTAACAAAATCACATGTGATTTTTAACCTACAAACAATTTTGCTTACAAAATCACATGTGATTTTCGACAAAAAAAAAATTCACAAGTGATTTTAAAATTTATAAATTTTGGTTTTTGAAAATCACATGTGATTTCAATTTTTTACAAAAAAAATCACATGTGATTTTGAAAAAAAAAAAAAAAAAAGTTAAGTAAAACATAGCAAAAAAAAAAAAATCGAATTAGAAAATGAAAAAAAAAAAATTATTAAGGGAAAAATGAGTGGCTAATAAGTGGATCCCTAGATCTCTAGCAAATTGAAGATCTCTATTGAACCTCACCCTATATATATATATATATATATATAGATTGGGGTTCAAAAAAGATTTTTATTTTTCTAGAGATTTAGGGATCCACTTTCTACCCACTCATTTTTCCTTATATATTTGTTCTTCTTTTTTTTTTTTCAAATTTTTTTTTTTTCAAATTATTTTTTTCTTTTTTCTTTTTCCTTTTTATTTACTTTTTTTTTTTTTTTTTTTTTTTTTTTTTTTCGAAAATCACCTTTGATTTTAAACCTTACTTTTAAAAATCACATGTGATTTTCAATCTACAAATCTTTTTTGGGTAAAATCACGTTTTATTTTAAAAATTAATGATTATTTTTTACCAAAATCACATGTGATTTTTAACCTACAAACTATTTTTGCTTATAAAATCACATGTGATTTTCGACAAAAAAAAAATTCACGTGTGATTTTAAAATTTATAAATTTTGGTTTTTGAAAATCATATGTGATTTCAATTTTTTACAAAAAAAATCACATGTGATTTTGAAAAAAAAAAAAAAAGTTAAGTAAAACATAGCAAAAAAAGAAAAAAAAAAGTTATTAAGTGAAAAATGAGTGGCTAATAAGTGCATCTCTAGAAAATTTGAGATCCCTATTGAACCTCACCCTATATATATATATATATATATATATATATATATATATATATATATATATATATATATATATATATATATATATATATATATATATATATATATATATATATATATATAGGGACTGATTCATGCGAGAACTCTTATTTCTGCGAGAACTGCGAGAACTCTTAAAAAAAAGTGTCAATTAACATGTAATTATGTCGATTGACATGTAAAAACTATTGAATGTTAAAAATCTAGTAAAAAATATAAATGAAAAAATTAAAAAAATTGTATAAAATCACGCGTTTAGAATTGTTCACATGTGAACATTTTTTTTTCAAAAATGAGTTCATATATGAACGACAATTTTTTACGTCATTTTATATGATTTTTTTTAGTTTTTTACGTTTATATTTACTTGATTATTAATCTCCAAAAGAGTTTGCGTGTGAATGAACAAAGTGAAACGTGATTTAACACTTTTTGTAAGAGTTCTCGCAGTTCTCGCAAAAACAGAAGTTCTCGCATGAACCATTCACTATATATATATATATATATACATTTACGTTTATACACATTTGTTTATAGTTATAATAACATATATACTTTTATATTTATACACATGTTTAAATACTTTGAATTAGAAAATTTTAGAATAACAATAAGGTAAATTATAGGACAAATTGAACAATTTTATAAATAAATTAGGACTGTCATATGACATTTAAGCCTCATTTTTATTTATTTATTATAATAATGATGAAATGAAAGAAATAATGCAATCATTGATGTTCTTCAATTCAATAAAAACTTTGATCATTTGTGCGTAAACTTGAATATGTCAACGTTTTTTTTCTTTACTTTTAAGTTTGAATGATTTATTTTTACTATGATATAAGTAATGTTTAGTACTTATTAAATAAAAGTAAAAATTGTTTGGAGTAGATATAACAAATGTTATACACGATAAAGTGTTTTCTTGTAATTATTTTAGGTGTATATAAAAAAAAATATTGTTTCTATTATTATTGGGAATTTTTATGTTTGAAAAAGTTTATTGAACTATTTAAAATAAATTAGATAGATGATGTTATAATATATATTGTAAAAGAATATAAAATAAAAAAGATATTTAATTATATTATTAATCTTATCTAACGGCTGAAATAAAAATGATAACTCCTCCAAGCGGTTTTATTTCGCCCTCATATTTCATATTTTCATTCATATGAATAACAAAAAAAACATATATATATATATATATATATATATATATATATATATATATATATATATATATATATATATAGACAACAAAGTCAGTGGGTACTAAATAAGATTGATATAATTTATATTTTATATAATGTTTGGCACATAGATTATGTGTTTTTCTCTATTTGTATTTTTCCTTGATCTTATAATATTCATCTCCTTCCATTAAATTACTTTTAGTTAAATATTTAGTTTAATACATTGGGTATAATTTTTCTTACAAATACAGTAACTACACTGTAATAATAGTAATATATTAAAAGAATAGAAATTTAATATATGTAGATTTTGATTGGTTAGGGCGTGGGCAACAACGTACTCAACAGTCTGTTGTTACTTTTTTAGCATTTTAATGTCCATTTTCTTGGTAAATGTAACCTTTCGTTTTTTTTTTAACTTTCTTTATTCTGTATCTATATATATATACAATGTATGTATATGTAACTATGTCGAGTCATGTTATCAAATTTTAACATTATATGAGATATTGTGTCTATTTTTTATATTATAAAAATTCAAATGTCCACTAATCAATCAAATAATGCCTGCATAACAAAGTAATTAAATTAAAAATATGAAAACTAAAACCCTTTTATTGAAACAAAATAAAAATAATAATAATAATAATTATTATTATTATTAGATAGCGGTTAGAGCACCCGATGTGGGCTCGTTGTAGCGATGCTCCTCGTTATGATACCGACCACCTCGTTGTGAGCCACCGTTGTGGTGATAAAGGGTAGTTGTGACATTCTTTTTTTTTTTTTTTTTTTTTTTTTTTTTTTTTTTTTTTTTCTTTTTTAACAACGGTTGAGTAATAAAAAATAAAATAAAAAATAATTTTTAGCATCGGTCGAGTAATAAAAAAAAAAAAAATTAAACACCAACGGTCATATAACCGCTGGTTTAAACTGTCAAATTTTTTTATTTTCCCATTTTAACCAAAAAAACCACACCTTCTCTCAATCTCATTATATCTCAATCTCAATCTCATTCTCATACCATAATCTCAATCTCAAATGTCTTCATCTTCTTCAAACGCTTCCCAAACAAACACAAACACCCCTTCGACGCCACAATCAGAAACACCATCCGATTTCGCAAACTACCACAATATACCAAACGCCCTATTATCACCCCAAATACCAAACTTTTTCCAACAACAACAATAAATTTTAAACATTTTTTTTTTCGCAATCACAACAACAACCCCAATCCCAGCCATGTTCAACCCCGATCAATTTTATATGCATCAACGACTTTTGATGCAACAACAATCGCAATTTTTACCCCAACAACAATCACAGTTTTTACCTCAACAATCCCAATTTCTTCCCCAACAAACACAATTTCCACCCGATCAATCACAAAGCTGAGTTCAAGAAACTCAAGAAATCGTTCAAGATACCGAAGACGTGATCCAAGAAACGCGACGACCTTCCACATCTAATCCCAAAAAGAAAAAAAATGTGCAAAAAGATGGCATGGTCGGCGGCCGAGGAGGTCCTTTTGGCAAAGATGTGGTGCCCCGTTTCTGAAGATTCCGACAAAGGCAACGCACAACCCGACCCAACATTTTGGAGACGGATCGTTGCGGGTTACAACGAACAAGCCAAGGGGCAAGAGTTTGTGGAGAGAAACAAGGAGTCCCTCAATAGCAAGTTCACGGCGATGCGTGCCTCGGTAAAGAATTTTATAGGCCACCATTCGGAGGCTTTACGACTTCGGGCTAGCGGGACCGACGATTCGAAGGTTATAGAGGCGGCTCGTCAAATGTTCTTTGAGACTGAGGGTGTTACTTTTAGGCATATGGGGGCGTGGGAAGTCTGGAGAGAACACAACAGATGACGTTCATTTAACAAAATAGATACTCCAGTCGCCAACGTCAACCTTGAAGACGTGGATATTTCGGATGATATTTTTGCGGATGATCAACAAGAACGACCTCGAGGAAAACAAAGAGGAAGTAAAAGAAAAGAATCATCCGACGCATCCGAAAAGGCACAATCATCTTCGTCGTCCGCGTTTTGTGGAGCGATCACGACATAGTTAAGAAAAATTACAAGAACAAAAAAGGATGCGCCAAAAGAAACACTCCTAGCACAGCAACAAGCGACTCTCCGACAAGAACAAACCGCTCTCCGACAAGAACAAGCGGCTCTTCAACAAGAACAAGCGGCTTATTCAAGTGCAAGAAGAGACGATATGTTGTTTCTTCAACAAAGCACGGAGGGTTGTCACAAGCACAAACGGAGGGGATCGAGGCTGAAAAAATAAGAATCCAACACAAATATGGGATGATTTAGCTTAGTATTTATTTTATTTTTAATAATTTGTGTTGTTTTAATTATTTGTATTGTTTTTTATTTATCTTATTTAAATGTTTTAATTATTAGTTTTAATAATTTGTATTGTTTTAATTATTTATTTATCTTATTTAAATGTTTAAAAAAAAAAACTGGGTCCCACAACCACCCACAATCTTCATTATCATACTACCCAAAATCTCAGAATCATGATTCTTACTGTCACATCAGCAAAAGTAATCACAAAATCACCAGAATCGTGATTATCATACCGGGTGCTCTTAAACGTAAGAAATCGATCTAACTTGACCAACCGGTAATGTTTTTTGTTTAATAATTTATTATTAAAGTTTAGTGACGTACATGAACAAATTAATGAGACTTTTTATTGTTTCCTATCCAATAAAATCACAATCAAAGAAACGAACTTAGACTAATATATTATTCTAATCTTATTTATTTCTTTTTTTATCGGTCTGTATAACGATAAAACTCATGCCATTATGTCACAAGTACTACTCCCGTATAAGTGAAACACGACCCCCCACTCTTTTTTCTACCACTTATACCAAGTGTAAATGCTTCTTTACAAGTTTTAATTTTTGTTAATATAATTTTGAGAATTCAGATTATTAATATAAAAAAGGATAGACAAAAGTACAAATAAAGACTAATGTACGTAATATATTTTGATTCTTTTGATTTGTGATGATTGATGAAGTTGTGGAGAATTCTGACACTAAATGCCTTTTCTTCATGCTCCCTCATCTCTTCCCCACCTTCTAATTAATCATTGTCCTCACCTTCATCACCAATTTTTATTTTTCCTTTATCATCATTTTCTTTATTCGGTAACTTAGCCTTATCGATAATAATTCGTCGAACCATATCCAAAACATGGCCGAAGACGTTTTGAGATAGAGTAAGCAGTTGTTATTTCTACAAAATATATAACTTTTTTTACCCCATATGACCGCTCATGTATCCAAATTGTTATTATATGTATCATACTTTAAAAGCAACTAATTTCTATCAATATTTTGGTCCGCTACTATTATATGTATCTTATCTCTTATACCCGTAAACAACATTGGTTAATTTGATAAGAGATTAAATTTCAATAAGTTTACCCAGTTACTTATACTTTATTTTCCGATTAGTGGAGTATAATGTTAAAAAAGCACTAGAATAATTGATCTTTTTTAACGAACATGATCATAGTCCTTTCCGGGCCGGGTCGTTTACGAACCCAACCCGAGTCACGGGCTTTTAAAGACCTTGAAGAAGGCATGAGGTAGTACGGGTCCCCTGTAATGAGTATGAAAATGTCTATTTATCATGTTAAGTCACAGTCTGCAATGGCTGTATTATCTCTAACGGTCCCAATCCCATTATTAAACCAAACCTAAATACGGTAAATTCGCGGTAATGTACAACTTTAATTTCACGGTGTACTAGCAGGCGCCGCATTATCTCGCGATACCTGATCATAATAACATTGGCAGCTCGAATAAGCATTAGGAAGATAATAGGACCACCCCCGGCTAAAACTTAACACAAGTCATAACCAGAGAATTGATGTCCAAACTGGACCCGTGCAATGTACAACTTCTGATGCACATTGTACGAGTAAATGAAGAACATAGAACCAACTTATTCAAGGCGCTTTATGTAGATGCAATGTACAACTATCATTGCGTATGATTGACGTCATATCATCCCTCGGCTTGTTCAGAAATTACAAAACTGTGAGACGACAATATAGAAGATAATGCAATTAATAATTGATCGGTGTAGCTGGTTAGTTGGTCAGTTAGGTCGTTTTCAAGAATACGAAATTTGGCTTTTTCTTTGCTAGTAACTTAGCAAGATTTCCTCCAAGGTGCCTGGCACGCATGCCTTTCATTACTGTCGACAGCATTATCTTCTTTCGTGTACATAACAAGATAACACGTAGCAGGTGAACCATAAAGACAGAAAGTTACAGATGATCCACTAAGTTCTATAACGCTATTTTCGCAATTAAACATTAGATACCAACAATACCATTTTAATGCGACAAGTAGCTGTATGTGAATCAATGGCACATGATGTCCAAATATTAGAAGACTTATTAAAGGAGGAAGAGATGCCTATATGTGGACCCATTTATGCCGTGACTCGCGGACTTTGGTGCAATGATGTGCTAAATATTTTTGAACCAGATTCAACGCGTTAGTATGACTGTTAACGAATAATAATGTTTATCTAAGATTATAAGAGGATGTACAACTGTTATATATGATAAAAAAATATAACTTAACAATTACAGGTATAGATATTTGAAACCATACTGAAATAACTTTACAAAGGTCGACACTGTTGACTTGACTATTTGGGTGCTAAAGTTCGTAATATTTAACGACGTTTCCTGTGTCAGTTTATAAGACCTTATTTGGTCGTTAATACTCATATTCCAAAGAATTTCACCCACTTGACCTATTTTTGAACCAAAAGTTGCATTTTGTGAAATTGTGATACATACTTTTGATGAATCTTAACATAACATAATGACAATAAGGGAATGCCAAGCCGACTTCCTTCTCCATAAGAGACAGAGTGTGTATGTTTCTGAAACTATATCTATAAGATTTCAATAGTATCAGAAGTAAACATGGCAGAAGTAAACATGGCAGACATGACAAATTCGACCCATTTACTTGAAAATGGGTCGATTTGGGTTATGGTTTATCCTAAATGGTCAAATGGGTCGATGTAGAAAAAATAACTGTAAGAGAAACGGGTCAAGTTGATCAAACATGGCCAAAGTCGACCAAAGTGTATTTTTAACTTTTACAGCTTTCTCTATCAGTTGTTATTTTAAAAAATTATATTGTACTACTTACGTACTCATATTTGATGGTTTAACTTTATATTAAAGAAGGACCAAAAATGTTTTGCAAACCCAACACGATTTAATCCGTACGAAAAACAAATTGTTTCAACCTGCACGACCAGCCCAAATTTCCACCTCTAACCAGAAGCCTTGTAACAAAGGCTTTGAATATGAATTAACGAATCGAAACTCATAAGATCACCAAGCTATCCTCTTAACAAATATGTGCATGTGTGGCTGTGTAAATTTCCTTTTTTTTCCGATTTGTTTGATCATTTTAAGCTAAGGAAATCAAAAGAATGACACGCAACATAGATTAACTAGGTAACTTTTCATTAATCATTTTGATTAGAACTTACAGTTTCTTGTTGACATGCTGTGAATAGCTCTTGTGGATTCATTTCAAAGAAGCTACCAAACTCGGTATCATCAACAACAGTGGGCATAACCTTAACCACCACTGGTGTACCTCGAAAATCTAGCTGAATATGGGAATCCCAGATATTATACTCAAATCTGGCATCACTCGGTGAACTTTTCTCAGGTATAGCTGGCGTCTTCTTTACGGGACCAGGAGCTCGTCCATGTGGGGTGGTGGTTTTGGGTGCTGTAGACGGTTTCTCTTTGGGGGGGAGGAACCGCACTACTTTTGCCATGATCTAACGGTTGAACGTTTTGATTAGGAGATAGCTTTGGAGATCTTTTGGGTGTGAAAGATGATATGGCGAGAGGAGATAATGGTGATGAAGGCGTCGAGTTACTTTTATGGCTAATTGACACTTCAATATTCCCTGGTAGTACTGCACCCGGACTCTTCTTCTTCTTTCTAGGTTTCACTTTCGCTTTTCCCGTTTTAGCTGTACGATTCTCGGGTTTTAAGGCCTCAACCAAAATAGCATTCGACACCAAAGAAGAATCTGATGATGTTTTAGGTGGTGATGGCTTTTGTTTTGACAGCGATGGTGGTGGTGATGGTTGTGGTGATGTCACCGCTTCCTTGGCACCTTTGGTATTGAACAAAAGTGTACAAGAACACGCCACGAAAATTAGAAGGACAAGAACTGAAAAGACGAATTTAACTCCAGTTTTTTTCGCAGACAAATTTTCCATGAATAATCGACCATACTTGTGGAAAAGCTCTACGGTATACACGGGACTGGCCTCGACAAGCGAACCACCAGAACCACGCAAAGATAACCACTGGACACCTGAAAGATTGTTTCGTACAAGGGCCGAACTTTTCCATTCACATCGGCTTGACGGATGAAAAACTATTGGTCCAAGAAACGCTTTTCCATGAGGATGAACATAGGCCTCGGTTAATGCATTCCCTGCTATCGAGAAACCGTATCCTGAAGGAGTGATGTGATTACTAAGCACCAAAATGTCAGATGAAGACAGATGCAAAATTTCATCTGATCCTTGGCACTTGTTGATAATTTCTCCCGAATTTAAAAGCAGCTGCAAAACGACTGGTTGGTCACTTGGGTTCACGACTTTAATCCACTTAGACTGATGACTACCAACTTCAACCATGGGGAATATAATCTCGTCATCATCGAGAACAGACATCCCGTCTCTAGTCCCTTGTGATCTCCAGTTTCCTAGTACTGATTCATCAGCTTTTGTCATTTCTGTTACCTTCAACAAGTAGATACAATCATAAGTTGTTGTTGTTTTTTGATCCAATACAATCATAAGTTTTTACTTGAAAAAGAAAAGAACAAAAAACGAAAAACTTTAATCAGTTTCCTAACAATAATTCCATACCTTGATTTCCAACGAAGGTTGTACAGGCACGTCACAAGGTCTTGTTTCTGCATTGTCATAATTTAAAACTTCGTATCCCGTATTAGAATATGACCGTGAACAAAGACTGGCTATATCACTGCAAGAAACCTCGACCTCGGGAGAATTTGATTTATTTGTTTGAACAAGTAATTTGCAGTTCAAGTTCATATCCCGGTTAGGAGTATACGTAACTGTACCCACTTGAGTCACCGTATGAGGAAACAGTATTAAACCTTCAACATATTTAGCATCTAAAGACATTTTGTTTTCACCAACTGCACTAATCTTAACAACTTTCAGAAGGTCAGGACCGTCATTTTCCACTAATAGAGAGATGCTCATGGTTCCATTGGCATCACACGGAATTAAAACATCGAGTGAAATCAAAAGATCTGTTCTCCCTCCAAATTCACCTTCAAACATCATCGTATCTAGATTATCGTTTGAATCTTTTTTCAGTAACTGGACACCAAAAGAACGAAATTTATTTCCTTTAGAACGATACGGGAACTGTAACTCTAATACCGGCTCGTTGCGTTTCGAGCCAACTGTCAACGTCTTTTGAGGCCTTATTGCCATTATCGGTTGACCAGCTTGACTGATTTTGACGTCTAACCACTCTTTAACATTAAACTCTTTAGGATCTGTGTGATCCGTCAAACTGCAAACACCTTTAACCGAATAAAAAACGTTTTCAGAAGAAAACGATGTCCAAACACTTACTTCTTTCAAATCTAACACTTTATCAGAAGGATTGAATACTGAAACAACCCTTGAGCTCAAACCAACTGACGACTGAATCATGAAGGGCGGCTCAACTGCAGACCCCTGGGCTTGAACCACGAAACCACCTGAACTTGTTTGTAGTATTAGGTGAGCCGAAGACAAGCCTAACCATTTCGGCAAAAACACAAAACATATAGTAGCAGTTTCACCGGGTTTGACCTTAATTTCACTGTAATTGCAAGGATAGAATTGTGTGTTGGTGCTGTATGGCTCGAAAACATTCAAAACGCTATAGTTATGTCTATTTGCCACTGTCAGATAAGCTAACGAAGGAGAATGTAAATACTTTTGTCCCCAGTCAAGTACGGAGTGGCTAATTTCAACATTTAGTGACGAAAAATCATTCACAAGACTGGATTTGATTCTAATAGGTGTGTCATTTTTGTTACTATTATCATCGTGAGCCGCCTCTTTCAATTCAAGTGAGCAAGAAACAACATTCCCGTTTAACAATCGAAAATTTCCACGGTTTGTTGACCATCTAAGGTTATCCATCGTTTGCATTGACCCTACAAGTTCCGTCTCATCTGGTTTAACACCAGAAAACCCCGAAACATTACCTTGTGGAGCATAAAAATCTGAAAAGAAATCAGATAACGTCGAAGGAAAGCAGAACAAGTCCGAACGTTTACAAATGTTTTCAAGACTTAGTTTTGGTAATGAAGCTTGAGATGGGATACGATTCCTAGTGTCACCAACTAACTCACTTTCTGAACCCGAACTCAAGTCATAACCCATTGGACTCTGATTCCCAGTCATGGTACATGGTCCAAACATCAAAAGGCAAAAAACGGCACATAATGCAACTACTTTAAAATGTAACGCTTCAACATCATGTGAAAATCCCCTGCAAAACACCATAGTTAAATTAATTAGCATAAGCAATTAAAAAAATTAAAAAGCGTAATCCAAAACTTCAAGCGAGCATACATAAACCGTTTCTTCCTAAAACACTACTGTGAAGATTTTGACGTCCACATAAACATTTTTACAAACTACTTCAACGAGCGTTTTCAATGTGATTATTACATTTCAAATAATTATGTACTTAAAGTACTGCTAGACCAAAAGCCTGTTAGTCGAAATATAATTCATTTACCCCAAATAGCCAAAAAAAACACGAACCGAAACATTTATAACTATTTGCAAGTTCAGTAAACACAACCATCAAAGAAACTAAAAATAGAAAAAAAAATGAAAATAAAAAAAAAGGTATAAAAAAATTCAAAAAATAACAGTAACAAACCAAATAGGGAAACCAATACACAAATTACAAAATCGCCATCACCAAAACCCCCAAAAAAATCCATTAAATTAAAAAAAAATGAAAAAAATTCAAACTAAATATATAAAAAATAAAAAATAATAATAATAATCAAAATAAAATAATAACAGATTAACAACAACTTTAACTAACTAAGCAACTTCAAGAAATTACCAAAACAAATCAAAAAAAAAAAAAAAAAAAAATTTACCGATGATAAAACATGTTGAGTTAATGATGATGGTGGTGATAATCAAGAAGTTATGAAGGAAAAATGAAACATGAGATGATTTTAGGGTTTGTGTAGGCTTAAAAAAGAAGCGAAGTTGAAGAACACAGAGTGATTGATATACTAGAGCCAATGGATGGCCTCGAAGAATGTGGTACGAAAAATGAAAAATGGGAGAGGAGGAATTTGGAATTGTGAAATGACGGATATGTCCTTTGCTTAGGGGTTGACGATGGTGTAATGTTGGGATTATTTGGTGTAGGGTTGGATTGTGATTGTGATTGTGATTGTGGTTAATGAGTGATTAGGAGATAATTTTTATGACGTGGTAAGGGTAAGATGGGGATTTTATATTTAGGGTGGGGTGAAAATTAAATTATTTGGTTAGTTAATTTAAATGAAAATATTTTATTTTAATATGTTATAATCTGGTCAATTTTAGATTACTTTTAGTTGTAAAAAAAAAAATTCTATTTTTTTTATTTTTAATTTTCAAGAGAATAAAAATAATTTTTTACCTTTAGAAAACTCCTAAATTTTTGAAATATTCAAAAATTTTAAGAGTTTTCAAATTTTTTAAAAGATAAAAAGTCATCGAATATATTTTTTTGAGTTTCGATTTAACAACCAGTCTACAGAAGAATATTATCTCGTTCAAACTTTAGGGATATATTGATGCCCAACATCCTATTTGGGATTGTCGGTCCCAAATATCCGTGTATTAGTGATAATAAAAGTGAGTTCCAACAATAAATTAAAAGAAAGAAAAAAAATATGACTTCAAAACTCAAGCTTGGAATAAGGGGTTTACCTAACATACAAGAAATAGCAAAAAGCTTGGGAAAATCCATTTCTTTATATTAAAATAAATATATCTAGCTAGTACGCACACATTATTTAGTTAAACAAGGTTAAGCTATTACTTATACATATTTAATATTGCAATACGATCTTCGAAAATTGGAGGATCTCATTTGAGATGTCTTTCTCTCTCATGGCTCTAGTGATAAATGAATCTGAATGTTAGACCCTAAAAGATGCTTCTTTGTGGCTCGATTATCGGCCTTATTACAACAAAAGCTTCTAAAAGAGACCCCCTCCCACTCCCCACTCCCCCTCTCCCATTGTTAGTTTAAATGAAACTCCATGCTCCTCTTAAAAGTCAATTTTTGTGCATGAGAGGCTTTTTTAAATAGGCTTCCTTCTCATGTTAATCTTCTGGCTCGGGGCGTTCCACTATAATCTATATGGTGTTACTTTGCGGAAACAGTAGATCATTGCTTATTAAACTGTGGTAAAGTTTATGTTATTTGGTCTAAGTTATTTAGTTGGTATAAAATGTCCCTCTATCGCTTGCCCACAATTGTTGAGATCACTAGTGGTAAAGTCCATCATCCTTTCAACAAAACCCTTAATAAGTGTTTCAATCGCGTTTGTTTGGTTTCCCTGTGGGGAATTTGGAACCGGAGGAATAAGATTATGGTGGCTTCAGAAGAGGAAGCGATGAAGTTACGATCAGATGACATTTTCCCTCTCATTCAAAGAAAGTCCCGCCTTTGGATTCAAAATAGTTCAAAAAGAACAATATTCTAAACTGGGATATTTAGAGTCTGGATCCGTCCTAATTATTTTCTTAGTTTCTTTTTAAGGATGTAATTTTTGTTTTTCTATAGCTTTTTCTTGTATATTGATGGTTGTTTTGCCTTTGGTATATATTTCTTAGCTTTTCAAAAAAAAAAATGAGTAAATTACACCGTTAGTCCCTATGTTTATACCCAAATCACTAGTTTGAGACTTTTTTTGAAATAATTACACCAAACGTCCTCAATGTTGTAATTTTGTTACGCCGATGATCCATTTTTGACAATTTTCGATTGAAAAGACGAAAATGCCCTTTTCTTATTATTTCTTTTATATTTTAATTAATTTTTATTTCTTTATACCAATTCCCAACCCTCCCCACCCACCCCTTTTTCTCTCTCTTCTCTATTTTGTCTATTTAAATTCAATCCCAATTCAAGCTATGATTTTTATTATTATACAGTAGTTGTAGTTAATTAGTAATAAACATGAAAAATATCTACTAGCCTTGAAAGAGAAGATCGGTAATACAAGGGAGAGCGGGCGAATAAATTAGGGCTTTCTCTCTCTCTCTCTCTCTCTCTATATATATATATATATATATATATATATATATATATATATATATATATATATGTGTATCATCGGATTTCCACCGGAAACTATAATCGGAAAACACCTGCCACACTGACATTTCTTCCAATTTCTCTTTTTATAAGTTTATCGTGATGGCGGTGACGAGTGTGATGTCGTAGAAGGTGGCGGATTTATAAGCTTATCGTGGTGGTTTTTTGATGGTGGTGATCTTAGACGAGATTGCGACGGGTTTTATACGAGATTGAAATGGGAGTTTTTTTTTATGGTGGTGGTGATAGTGGTTGTTTAATGGTGGTGGTTTTTGTTTATTAGGTGTGTGTGAGAGAGAGAGAGAAAGAGAAAAAGAGAAAGAGAGAAAATAATTTTTATTTTTCTTATTATTATAATTATAGAAGAAAATGAAAAGAAATAATTTTTCTTTTTAGAAAAGGGCATTTCCGTCTTTTCAGTTGAAAATTGTCAACAATGGATTACCGGCGTAACAAAATTACAACATTGGGGACGTTTGATGTAATTATTTTTAAAAAAGCCTTAAACTAATGATTTGGGTATAAACATAGGGACTAACGGTGAAATTTACTCAAAAAAAATATTGCAAAGGTTCCCAAAAATAATTAAATTGATATCCCATATAAAAACAACTTTTTTGTTTGTTTGTTTGAACAAAACAACTTATAGATGGTTATTTGGACATTGTTTGACTTTATTTTTGTTTTTATAATTTAAAAATTAAAGCTTAACCCTATAAAATTTTTGTCAAACACGGTTAAGGCATGTTTCATTTGATTTGTAGTGGTCCCGATTGGTTCACCATTTCAATTCAAGGTTATATGATCCAATAAAGCATAACCATGTTTAACAATTTTTCTGTAAGTTGTCGTGACTATGCATAATAGAACCTTGAGATTATCGAGTGGAGAAAGAAATGTTGTCATGCCAAAAATGAACGTATATTTCTTACATAAGGTAGACAATATTTCTCACATTTAATCGAATAATATATTTTTTTGGTTCGGATATTTGTTAAAATGTTAAGACTCGTAACGATACACGTTAATATGTTAAAAATTGTACTTAGAGTGTGCCTAGTGGAACCTAGAGATTATCGAGTGGATAAATTAATTAAATCCATTTAAATTGTAACTTTCTCGTCAACCCTCGGACATGTGGTATAGTTGGTTCTCAATAAGGTGACGACAAGGAATACGCTCACGTTTCTAATATGAACATGAGTGGAAACTTTTTAATTCCCAGATTAGCCTGGAATCCTTTCAAAATTAATATATGATAATATATTCTTTAATTTTCTTATTATTTTTCACTTACAACGATTTATGTATCAACTATAAAAGAGCGTGCAAAAACTAAATTGCAGAATGCACCCTTTTGGAATGCAGAAATGCAAGCTTGTCCGAATTCACGGTCACATCTATTTCTCAAAGAGTGGAAACAACTTAATAACTTTTGTTGTATATTTGGATTTCGATTTTGAAAACTGAGAGTCGTGATTTCATTTTCAGATCAAAATATTTTGATGATACAATCGAAATTTCTAATCGGATAAAACTCAGTAATTGAACTATGAATCTGTAAAAATTTTGTGTGTAAAAAGAATTTGGTTACGTACCAGTAATTTAATTAACCAACAAAGAGGTTTTAAAACTGCCATGCAATTTTCTCAAAACTGTGACCTTAAACGGGTCAAACTTCGGTCAGGATTTCGGGTCAAAACCGAATCCATAATTTAGGGTTAAAATCGGGTCAGACTCATTTTCTCTGCCCCTTGGACCCCGCTATTGTGTACTCCACACTTTCCCTAACTTGTTCGATATTTATCAAGATTACATTGGTTAAACACAAATTAATCACATTACACTTAAATCATATTGGTGACATAAATCACCAACAACTTTCGACCTCGTTATTTTCTGGTATTGTATTCCTTATTATTATTATCATGGAAAGTCACACCAATATATTAAATAAGGGTTTATTCAAATTTTAATTACTCTAGCTAAAAGTTTTATCATCATTGATATTTGCAATTAACAATATATTAAATAAGATAAACGATTAGAGAAAAACATATATTTAAAAATAGAGTAAATTACACCGTTAGTCCCTATATTTTTACCTAAATTACTAGCTCGAGGCTTTTTCTTAAATAATTACGCCATTAGTCCCCATTGTTGTACTTTTGTTACGCCGGTGATCCAAAATACTAACGTCCGTTTATTTTTAACAATTTTTTCAGCAAATGACTTGCACACGAGGGTATTTTTGTCATTTCACCTTTAACTTACATTTTTAACATTTTTCCTTTCTTTCACTCTCACATTTACCAACACCTTTCTTCCCCATTTTCCATTTCTTTTAAACACCTTTCTTCCCCATTTTCCATTTCTTTTAAACAAGACTCACCATACAAAATCAAACAAACTTATAACAAACTCATTAAGTTTTTGCTAACCAAATTACACCGTTGGTGTGGGTTTAAATATCGGACCATCCAAAATTTTTCTATCATCATCATCCTCATCAAACCTACAAAACTGGAAAACACAAACATAAAAATTCAAAACCCCCAAAATCTATTATCAAGATCCAAAACATAAACAAATATATCATCATTTCCCATTTATCATCATTCTTTTAAGTATTAAGATCCAAAACCCATAAAATTCAAAAACATTTCACTACCCCCCCTCAATCAATCACCACCACCACCATACTAATCCCATTCCGGCAAGCAGTCTCCCTCAAACAATGTCGGAGGTGTATTTCTTAACTCGGACTTAGGTGTGACTCGGTCATGACTCGCTGGTTTTGTTAACTCAGTCCGATTTGGGTTGACTCGGAACTCGTTCGAGTCAGGAAAGAAACCGTTATCCGGCGGTTATTGACTTAGACCAGTGGACCAAACTTAATTTTTGAAGTTTCGTTGTAATTTCTTCACCCTTGTATTTTTTTTGTTTGCATCACTCAAGTCTTGAATTGTCTTCATCATAGTCCATAGATCTAGTAGTTTTACAGAAAAACAATATGGAAGTATGAAACAGGTTCTTTATTATTTATGGGAAACAGGTTTGAGTTGTAGAAATGAATGATGAATTTCATTAGGGTATGTGAAAGTAATTATTTTACAGGTAATACATATTGAAAAGGTTCGATTGATTGAGGGAGACTGCTTGCCGGAATGGGATTAGTATGAAACTTGCATGTTCTTTATTAAAGGTGAAATGACAAAAATACCCTCGTGTGCAAGTCATGTGCTGAAAAAATCGTTAAAAATAAACGGACGTTGGTATTTTGGATCATCGTCGTAACATAATTACAACAATGGGGACTAATGGCATAATTATTTCAAAAAAAGCCTCGAACTAGTGATTTGGGTACAAATATAGGAACCAACGGTGTAATTTACTCTTAAAAATGTTACATGTGTCAAAATCTATCTGTGAACGTATATTTGAAAAAGATAAAAATTACCCCATGTGACCGGTCACCTTTTAAGCAGTAAAAGGTTTTTGTAATCATAAAAATTTGAAAATTTGTTGCTATTAAACGTAATTTTCGTAATAGATTGCTAGAATTAGAAACTTTGTCAAAATATCTTTCTATTTTACGGTAATTTGCCCATTTAAAAATACTAAATATAAATATATCATGGAAAAAGTGAATATGAGGTTGTTACACATGTAAGTTTACATACGAAACTCATAAAAAATTATGTCGTTTGTTAAAATTCTTCAAATCATTTTTATTAAACTAACTTTACTAACTTTTATCTATTTACGTATTTTTCTTCATTAATCTTGTCTTTCAACAATATAAGTTTTTTTTTTTCTTATCACTAGTTATATATCGAAGAAACTTTTAATAACCTTTTCATAATAAACAATGATCCATGTATTGGGGTGATCATCTCTCCCTTGATGGAAGACAAATCAAACGTTGAATAACATTTAATCCACAAACACAACATAATTTTTGATGATATTTATATATAAACTTACATATGTAACATCCATGTATTCACTTTCCCATATATTATCTATAATCTATGTGATACCTTGATAGATGAAGTAGCCATTATAGATTAAACAAATTAAACCATTTGCTTAATTAGTTAGTACAAAGTTCTCACTACATTTAAATCTTAATCTACCATATAAACCTTTTGTATTGGTTATTTAGGGATTGTCTGCCAATATATTTATATTACAATAAATATTGGACAAGGTCAAGTAGTATATTTTCCTTTTTCAATTACTAATCCGATTGACTGTCGTAGGATAAAGTTTGCATTTTACATAAAACCATTGTATGTAAAATATTAATAACTCGT
The DNA here is from genome assembly GCA_910822075.1 of Senecio squalidus. Lineage (NCBI taxonomy): Eukaryota > Viridiplantae > Streptophyta > Magnoliopsida > Asterales > Asteraceae > Senecio > Senecio squalidus. The sequence continues at coordinate 24,236,713 of CAJVGC010000590.1, read as the reverse complement.
AGCATCAACTTATGATTGACTAAATCCACGAGGTTTAACTTTACCGTCACACAAATCACAACATGTAACACATCACCATCACTTCTCCGCCATGGTTTCATCGAAGTCGAACATATAAAACTTGAGTTTCAACGGTATACTAATTGCAATTTAGATAATGAGCCTTTTCAAACTTTCTATAAACTCATAATTTTAGTAAACAAGTCGAAACAAACACCTCAAGTCAAAATGATAAAAGGGTTAAAACAATCAAACACAAAACGAATAGAGGAAACAACATTTTATGTGTATTCTACTTAACATTATGAAAATATGTAGAGAATATTCATACAAATCATTATAATTGATATAAAAATAAATTGAATCTTTATGCTAATTGGAGATTCAAAAGTCAAATTTAGAGAACATCACGTTGTATCTCAAGAATCTTGTGTTTCTTGTCAACATCTAATAACTCTTTTAATTTAATACTTTGTATTATAATGTCAAATTTTTTTATTGGCAACGCATTTCTCACATTGTTTTTAAATAAAATAAACCATCTTGAATTATTGAATTTGATTGTATATAATTGCATTGCCTTTGATGTATAAAATTATAAAATGTCGAGTTCATGATTCTATTTATATAAAAGTTATAAGTTACAAGTACATACGACCAGTGTTTTGGTTCTGATTTTGGGTTTGAATCGAGTTCATATATGGTCGGTGTCACCAAGAAGTTTTATAACAAAAAAGAAAAAGTTATCACCAAAATTGACCCAACCTGACCCATACCAATATGTACGACCGATGTTCTTTTTTTCTTTCAAAAAAAGAAATTGACTTGACCTGACTCGAACCAATATTTTTGGACAACGGTTTAGTATGGCGGCATCGACATGCCTAGCATATTTCAGGCCCACGTAGCTCAGCCTGTTTCTTTTAATTCTAGCACAAAAGCCCATAACTTATTTGTGTTACATGTAGCAAGTATCACTGAATTATCTCTAATTTAAATGTCATTGTTGTCTTCATATTTGTATTTTTTATATTATTATAATAAAAAGTTTGTGTTTAAATACATTTTATTTCTTTTCTATTACAAAAGAGGCTGTTGCCGGAGGAGGAGGCCGCGGTTCGAATCCAGAAGGCTTAATTATCAAAAGTATAAAATGTGCGAACCACATGTCAAGCCCATCATGATACAATTTGTACACGACATTAGTTAGCTAGTTCACACACCACATAAGATAACAATGATATGTGTTGTACTCGCATGTAATTAATATTATGCAATGTCGTGTGCGGAATAATTTATGTAACGAATAATACTCTTCTGATTTCGAAAGCTCTATTGTTCCCTATCTAATTTCAACTAAACAATCCATATTTAGCTGATTAACGACTTTGATCGAACTATCCCTTCTCCCTTTGTTAATCTTGCACAAAGTATTATTTTATGAACAAGTAAATAGCTTTAAAATTTCTAATCACTTGAATACATGATGTTCTGAACAATTTAAATGTATAGAATACAATCATACATTCTTTTAATTATCAACCATATAATCAAAAATATTATTTATAACACTCTCTTTTCACAAAAAAAGAATACAATAGTTGTAGCGATTAGGCTCAACAAAGCATACTTAAGCAAAAGAATTTAATTACGAATAGCATGCCCGGCCCCGGGACTATGACCCGGAGAAGTAGGTCTAAAATCCTCTAGAGTTGCAACCTTACTCGTTTCAATTTCCACATAAGGTACCTTCCCACCTCCCTTAATTCTCTCGGCTTTCACCACGCACTTTTTGCATCGTTTGCACTTCAAGCATCTCCCATGAACACACTCGATTTCACTCCCAAGCAACAATAAAACACATAAAACCATACGATAACCACTTGACGAGGTCATGTTAAATATATGACTTGTAACAATTTGAAACTTTACAAATGAAAGGAGAAAGAGCAATATGATTGTATATATGGTCTTTGTTGTGTGTTAAGGTTGAACCAGAAACTGTATTTAGTGTATATATAGTGGAGTAACATTTAAAGAGAAAATAACATTTGAAAGTGTCCCTAGTTTAAGACTTTAAGGGTTCCTTTCCTAAAAATCTTAATATTCTAGGAGTACTTGCAAGTTAAAAAATCTTAAGATTCTACTCGCAAGTTTATTCTGTCGTCCTGGTTCACTAGTTTCTATTTAGTCGCGTGTTTTTTTGGTATCGTTGTGGTACACTAGTTTACTCCACATTCAATCTTGGCACGATCGAGTAACATTTGAAGCTTGGATCAAGATATTTTGTGAGATTTTAATGAAGAAATTAACTATTTGATCAATTGTTTCCGATTATTAGATTATTTAATTGATTATAGTAGAATGAAGATGATTTGAAATGATCGTATTTTGAAGTTGGAAGGCGGTACGCAGTGGCGGATCCAAAAAATCGAGATAAGGGGGGCATAATTATTTTTCGACCAATTGGGTGGGGGCAAACATATAAAAGTCTAAACAAATTAGGCGTGGCGGCACTAATTTTATACCAATTTTCTCTAATTTTTTTCCGACCAATGGGGGCAATTGCCCTCCCCATTAGTACACTACATCCGCCAGTGGCGGTACGTCTACTTTCCTTTTCATTTCTTTAGTATGCATAACTTTGTAATTAGTTGTTACATTAGCCGTCCACATTCCACATATCCACATATGTCGCACACTTTTAAATGGTTATGTGCTATAAAGATTATATGCATATATGTGTCGGTAAATGACTCATTTTTCGACCGTTAAAATGTTTAGAGCAGAAAAACATATGTATGAACGTATAAGTAACAAAATACATTCCTACTAGATTTATGTTGTTGTCATTACCTACTTAAGAGAATTTTAATTAGGGTTCGTATTTAATTTATGAAACTAAGGCGCTTTGCATGAACCACTAATCATCTGCATGGGGGGCCTCTCAAGCTTATGTTCTTACAAACTTGCATGCTTTTTCACTTTTTTCTTACTTTCTTTAGCTTTCAAGTATACGTGCAGTGCACTCATAAAAGAGACATCCATCAATATATTGCTTTGCAGTGCACAATGGTGTACGAGCAAACAAGGGGACACTCCTTTCCTAACTCACTAACATATCGATCCAACTCGGATTCAACTATTTATGTAAAAAGTTAACCACATTGAAGCAACGGAAACAAGTTATGTTACCGTGAAGCAGTAACTAAAACGTTAAGAATACTTGAACTAGTAGATCATTCAATATAAGTAATATATTAGCAACATTCTTTTTTTCAAAAACAGAAAATTGACGTAGAAATTAAGACATGAATTTAATGGCCAACGCCAGGACTGTGACCGGGTGTAGTGGGGCGAAAAGCGTCTAGATAGGCTTTCGTGGCTTTAACCGGGACGTTGTCTGAGTTTTTTGCATTTCCTTCAGTTATGTTTTCTTTCACACATCTTGAAGTTCCTTGGGTGATTTGGAATGCTGAATTCATAAGACATAGCACGAGTAACATATAGCATAAACATGTTTTGCCCGACTGTGACATTTGAATCGTCTAAAGAGAGGAAACTAACCCTTTGATAAGAGAGAAAAAAGTATATATGACAATTTATATGGTCATGAGCTCGAGGGAACTTATAGAGGACGAAGGAAATTTGAGAAAGGTTACAAAAGGTAGCATACATGGGACCAAATGTTGGGATTTTGCGATATAATCAATTACTTATAAGAGCACCCAAAGAGTGATCCCACACACCACTCTCACTGGACGGTCTACGTTAGCATTTTACTATCACCATTCAACCACCATGGATGAGCAAAAAACCGATTTAACTGATCAATAACCAAAATAACCGACTAATATGAGCATATGGCCGGTCTATCTAAACATATGCTTATTCGTTTTTCATTTTTTGTTATTATATGACTTGAAGTTATATTGTATGTTACAACAATGTGTTTACCTTACATTTTATCCCAAACATGAAACATTATGGAAACATGGAAAGAAATATATGTACGTAAGTTGGTGGTCGACAAAAGTATGTCCAAAGTAAAGACATTGCTCAACTTCATATGACGAAACACACAGAAAACCCACCTGTTTAGTTCGATTTAACCAAACATATATGCAACATCGTCATTGGTGTTTCAATACAACATTGCTCTTTTTCTTTTTATCTTTTTGTCTCCACTTTTTTAAATTTTCATGACCATCGGCACTTATGGTTGTAGTTTTTATAAGTGACAAAAGGACGCCAAACAAAAAGGCCGAGCTATGGTTCAAAACGTGTTCATTTCAAACTAGTTTTTATTTTTGTATGGACTAAAGACGTGACGTGTTAGGTTTACTTGCTAACAAGTTTTTTGTCTGCTTTTAAAAGTCAAATAAGTACGAGTATATGTTACTTACGGAATTACATTTTTTTTTTTAATAACAATCTACAGAATTACATACATAAAGACTAAAGTAGTGAAACATTAACACGTTAATATATAGAGTATAAAAGACGTATATTTAATGGTATATGATTTGTCTCATTAACCTATAAGTTTTGAATTCAAGCTATGTAAAATGCAAATATTGGATGATAAGAGACTATGCCTTAAAAATATATTAGTAAGGACATGCCCTATTACCCTTGCATGTTTGATTTGGGCTATGGAATAAGTAAACAGCCTACGGATTTTTAAGGTTTTCTTTTAACACTACAAACAAAGTGACCTTTACTGACAGAAATAAAGAGTCAGAAAAAGTTAAAAAAACGTAAATAAAAGCATTTTAACTTTCACCCTCTTAAAAAATGTCAGTAACAAAGCCACAGGTATAGGTGTCTTGTGACATTTTATTTCCGTCAGGATGGTTCAAAACATTTAACCACTTTAATATATCCGTCAGAAAAGGGTCAAGATGAGCACTTTGCTGGTGAGTTTTACTGACAGAAAATTCAGTCACTAAAACTCTCACAAATCAATTATTATATATATGTTTTATTTGTTGTTATGTATTTATTTAGTTATACTAAATTTAATAATAAATAATATTAACAAGTATTATGGTGAAACCCGCGCTTCGATGCGGGTTCTAAGTTTTTACATGTTTAGTTTTGTCGATTTTAACCAAAATATATTAAATGGGATATCCGCTTATTCAAACAAAATCTCATTTAAAAAAAATAATAAAAAATCAACTACAAAAGTTTGACAAAGGAAAATACCAATCATTTTATCAATGTTGTAAATGACGCTAGGCGAACATAGTCGGTAAAATAGGTACTAGAGATTAATCGGGATTATTCAAACAAAATCTTATTTAAAAGAAATATAGAAAAATCAACTACAAAAGTTTGACAAAGGTAAACACCAATCATTTTATAAACAAAAATGTACTAAACACCAACCCAAAACTAGTCCCTTGAAAGGAGAAGAAAAAAATAAGTTATGTTGTTGGCCGCGGGATTCGAACCTGAGACAACTAGCTGTTAGAACCTTTCTTCTAACCACTCCAAAAAACGAAAAAAAAAATAATGGCATGGGCAAGACTCGAACTCTGGAAACCCGGGGTTTTGTGATGTTATTTTGTAAATATTGTTTTTAAATAGAAAAAAAGAAAAAATCAACCAATTTTGTTGACTTTTTTGACTCCCAAAGGTTGTTATATTATTATTTTATTGTATGAAACGTCGATTTTTGCTATAAAATGACAATTCAATTCTGATGAATATCAATAACAAGTGAAAAATCTTACAATACGAACAAAAGGCGATTTCATTCCTCAAACCAATATCCATATATCCTTTTAGACCTATTTGTCTGCTACAAAATATACATTTTATAACATACTAAGCAACATCTAAAGATTTTTGAAAGAAAAAAAAAGCGTGAAGAAGTTTCACTAACCTGCAACACATCTGCAAAAAAGTGGAAGTATAATAAGATTATCTCCAACAGAGTTTATGTATTATGCATAAACAAGTTCACAATCCTAGAAAATCTATCAAGTTTTGATGTCTTATATTCAAAACCGAATTATGAGACACTATGTAGTCATTTATCCGACAACACTAAAAATTGAATTCCAAAAGACCATTTGCAGAGTGTTTACCTGGTTTGTAAGTTTCTTGTTTTCTTCTTCAGCTTCATATTGGCTTTAAGTTTCATCAGTGGACTCGGACATCATATTAAAACTTAAGTCACATAAAGTATATTGCTTAGAAGAATAAAGCAAAGGGCCAGTTAAGGGACGATTCAAAGAGCATGAAGAAGAAAGTATGCTTATAAAAAAGTTCCCTTATCGCTAGCTGCTGCACAACATTGGGAAAAATTGCAATTACATCAAGTACTTACAAAATTAATCAGCAAAAGCATTTTCAAATTGTAAGTATACCATAGTAATGAGCTAGAGTACCCTGACTATTCATAGAAAAGAGTTCTTACTTAGTTTACCTCTTCAACCTTAGCCATATAAAAGTATACCTACATTAGCAAACATGGGCATTGTTACCTCTTTGGCGAGCTTATTTTCTACTGAATTGTCAAGGTTAATGAACTAGAATCCTGAGCTAACATACCTATTGTACAAGCATGATCAAACAAGCTATGCTTTGTCAAAGCAAGGTTGTTGGGAACGTCCTGAAACTTAAAAGAGTAATCAGTTCACCAGAACAAAGCAAAAGAAACTTACTTGAAAACAAATTCCCATCAAGTAAGTTTAACAACTAATTTGTTAAGATTACACGAGGTCATATTACCTCCCACCAACTCCCACCAATTTCAACTAACCTTGAATCTATTATATATTGAATCAAAGTGATAGGTATATTTATCACTTTCAAGTACCTAATATCAAAGGGGTAGTCCAAACCACACAATCTTATGCATGAACACATTGAAAGGTAAGCATCAACCCTTTTATAATTTCTTGGAATCCAACGGTTAATTTGTAGAAATGATATATAATTGTACTAAAATAGTATCAGTAAAGATCTAATAAGGTATTTTGCAGAACAATGGTCTAATAAAGTATTGTGCAAGTAATGGTTTCACTACTTTCCGACAACACAAAAACATGTAAAGAATACTCAATGTAAAGAGAGTAAATGCTTCACTTAAATCTGTAATAATAATAGTATCAAAGTTTCATATATAATATTTCAGTTTAATGTGTGTCCTGGATAAGACATTTACCATTTCTCAGGTTAAGCTCTTATTGCCAATGCGTGTGACAAGTCCAAGGTCCCGACTTGAGATGCATTTCTCCCTAAAGCCAACAATGTTGCTTGTGCAAAACCAATAGTCAGGTGCATGATCTAATGGACAAGTTAGATCATTATCATCCATAACCAATCATTAAAATAGAATATAATGTCACCTCATCATGAATAATCCTATCAAATGATTTAGCAAATGAAAACTCATAAATCATACAATTAAAGCTATAAACTATAAAATTAATCTTTTATAAACTATTAAAACAGATCCAACTGATTAGAAACAGAGATCAACAAATACGATACATTATATACAAGATATAAGACACTTAAAGCACATTTATGAACTCAATTAGAAATACATATGGATCTTCACATGATCCAAAACACAATAAGTTCAAATATATATAAACATCATGCGTTTCTATTTAAAAATATGAAGAAGTGTGTCCTATGTAAAAACTTGAATTCCATTTACAAATAATCAGTAGCCTAATTTGAAGTCAAAAGCCTTTTTGCATAGTCGGTATACAAATGAACGTGATGCACTACATAAATCCCGATTCACTAAGAGACTACTTCCCTGAACTATTGCACTATATAAAACCTCACATAACGATTCAAAATTGATCTCTGATCCTACTCTGCAAGACATTTGATTTCTAAAAATCTAGAATGAACGATTTCTAGGTAATTTGTATATAGCACATAATTTAAGTAATCAGTGGAGTTGTGTCACAAACATAGCTAATCAGTGCAGTTGATTAAACATATGATATTGAACGATTTATCAGTAACAATTTCAACATAACCACATATGATTGAACAAACAGGTAGACTCAATTCACCACAAAACAAATCGATTTTCAAATCAATTATCCTAAAAATCAAGCGAGAAATCACAAAAAATTGACATCAATTGGACTAAAATTCAGCAGAATTACCTTAGTTAGAGGTTGTGATTTCTGATGACATTTGGTCGGCGATTGTCACGGAAAAGGTAGTTGAAGATCGGTCGGTGCCCCTGCAGTTCGCCGGAGACTGGATGATCGGAGAGTGGCCGGAGTGAATCGCCCAAATTCTAGAGAGATAGAGAAGCGATATGGTCCAAACGTCTATATTTAATTAATATACACTTTTTATTATTATATTTTTAATTACTTTTTGTTTCCGTCACAAATTCCTAATATACCTTCTTAATGACGGTTTTCGTTTTTAGTCAGTAAAGAGATCGTCAGTAAATGTCACAAAGCTTGTAGTATAACTAATGGGCATTAACAATAAAATTAATGACTTGTGTGTTGTAATCCAATCCACTAATGACTAATGAGTTCTCCTCCCTTAGCTTCTCTCACAAGCATGAAAGAAAAAGTAAAGAGTTTTGATATATGGTCTGGTTATTAGACTTCCTATGAGACAACACAAAGTATATCACTTGTGGCATGTTAATGTTTCTATCTCTCTTTCTCTTGAGAATATATTGGCTAGGAAGATTTTGTTATCTAGGAACACATATGCTAGTAGGAGGTTTCATGGTGTTTGTTATGTTACTGTTCGGCAATTTGAAATTGTCGTAATAAGATTCATGTTGTTTTGGAGAGAGAGATTGACATGTTCTTCACTAAAAATATTCCCATCTCATTTAAAGGAAATCGCTTCTTTGGCTTCAAAACAAATGAAAAGATGGAAATCAAAATTGTAGCAATTGAATTCATGAGTCTAGGTAATTCATTTGTTTTATTTTTTATTTTTTGTGAATTTCAAGTTTTTTAGTCTTTCTTTTTACTTCCTGTACACTTAGTTGTCTTATTATCTTTAAAATAAATGTTTTTATTGTTAAAAAAGAATTGCTCATGAAACGAGTATTGAGCGTGCATCATAGACGATCATACACGACCTAAATTTTAAAGGTATATAACACATTTTTGTTATATGAATACATAATATACAATAATCAATTCCTTTTTTCAGCGTGGACTATTAAATGACATTTATATTTATCATGGATTACGAAGCGACATTTACATTTATGTTATTTACTATTTATTATTTGCATCTACTTTTTTTTTTGAACGACAAAGTTAGTGATTCGGGGCCACAGTGACATCCATTTAGGGCAGTATGCGACCCACGAACCATACACCAAAGTTAGTTAACTATAAGCTTACACAAACACCCCCTAAGTACTTACCTAACAACCACCTAAGGAGGTAACCCCAGAGGAGGCTCGAACCCGAGACCTCCCCTAGGGGAGTACAACCTCCTACCAATGGGACAAACCCCATTGGTATTTGCATCTACTAAATGTATTACATATTGAGTAATTATATACAAATCTAAAAATAGTTAATTACATGGTTAGTCTTTATGGTTTGAAAAAATTCACTCGTCATTCATATAATTTTTTTATTACAACATTCGCCCTTAAGTTTGAAATTTGTTTCCTCGTAAGTCCCTATTTTGGATATGACGTTAAAACAGCGGTTAAGGCTTATTACTTGGATCACATGTAATTCCAACCCCAAAATTCACAAAACCCATAGTTATTACACATTTTACTATTTTAGTGTTTCTATCATGGATTATAAGCCATTAAATTATAAAATGCTTACGAGTTTATTTATTGCCATTAATGAGATTATCAAATTAAGCTCTATAACCTTAGCAATAAACAGTAAACAACTTATAAAATATTTTGTTTCAGCAGCTTATGTAATGAAATTATGATTTTTTTTTCTTCTTTTTCTTCCGCTTAAGCTTATCGCTGTGTTTTAAATAAGTTATAAACTAATAAGCGGAAGGAAAAAATTAAACATGATACATAAGCCAAAGAAACACCCTTTAGCAATGCATTCCCAAACCCCCTGATCTGCTACGATGATTGTCCGGCGAAGTCATTGTTATTTTTACAGGTTAGACTTTCTACATAACAACAGTTATTTAGCACATAATTTCCAGGTATGTATTATTCTGATTTTGCTTTAGGGTTTCTTAATTTTTAATTAAAAGTAGCCTTTAAGAATGGAACGCATGTGCATTATGAAAAAGGTTACACTATCTGGCCCTTATGTTTTACTGTTTCTTCTTTACTTATTTTATTACCATTATTATAAAACCGTTTATTAATCATTTTTGTGTACTATCTTAGTCATATTCATTATATTATTTAATTTACGGATTTTGCTAATCATAACCTCCACTGCTATGTTTACGAATAAATATGTAGTACATTTAAAATAATGTTATAGGCGTTGTTTGTTTTAGCTTATCTTTGGGCTTATGAGCTTAATTATCTTAGGCTCATTGGCTTAGCTTGTTATGACTTGAAAAGGAATAATAAACTTATAAGACACAAAATAAGCCGGAAAAACTGGCTTATGAAAGATAAGCTGAAACAAATAAGCTCATAAGCCCATAAAATAAGCTAAAACACATACCCCTAGCAAACCCTTGGTTTAATCAGCTACAACAAGTGGTTAATGATGGACAAATGGACAAAAGGACAAAAGGATGAGAACGATATATAATAGAGAATTAGAGATGATGGTACTCGTCACTATCGTTATGGAGATTTATTATGTTAGTTTATTTGATTAAAAAATAGCATTCTATTTTGGAGTTATAACTTTTGATTGTTGGCCCTGCTTTCCAATATATATTTTTGTTTGAGTTGAAAAAGTTTGAAAATATAATATCGTTTATGAATATAGTGTATACTTTAGAGTGTGATACCTTATCAATCTTACTATGTTAGACTATAGCACTCATCACACAAACGCAAAATAATAATGGTAACACAATAGTAAAAACGTGCAGAAACATTACATGATTTACGTTCCTTCTTTGATCTTGAAAGGAACGAGTCATGTTAAATCTTGTTTTTACGTTCTGTTTTCAGCATTGAATTGAAATCTAAACCATTGTTGTACTGAGTTGGTTATAGTTTTACGTTCCTTCTTTGATCATGAAAGGAACGAGTCAAGTTAACTCTTGTTTTTACGTTCTGTTTTTTTAGCAGTGAATTGAAATCTGACCATTGTTAAACCGAGTTGGTTATAGTTGAACTTTGAATTGAAACTAGTATTCCATTAGAAATATTTTGGGTTAAAATTTATTTAAGATAAATAGCCGACTCTAGAATGATTATAAGAACAACTAATCTGCGTAACGGATATTAAAGCAGAATTATGAAATATGCGAGGGCTGCGTGATCATTACTTCATCAGCCCTAAGGAATTATTAACAAATAAACATTACAACAATCTTCATCACTTGTTAAAAATTACTCATTTGGCTTTACAACATGGTTCTCTTTAGAGTGACCACCACCGGGGCTGTGGCCAGGTGCTGTTGGTCGAAAATCGTCACTATTTGCTGTAGTCCGAGGAACAGCAGGAGCACCACCTATATCTTCTGATTGAGTATTAAATTTGTCCTCAGCGAATGAATGACCTACTCCTGGACTGTTACCTGGGGCTGTAGGCCGAAAGTCTTTGATCGATTCTGGTTTTAAGTTCCCATATTTTTCACTTTGACCCGGTTCTTGTGGTGGGAATGTTGCTTTCTTTTCTGTAACAGGAAGGCTGGCACTAGGGACTCCATCTTCAGGCTGTTGGTTAAGTTGTTGTTTCTTCATTGATTCTAGTAGTCTTCCTTGAATCACTAGGATTCCGTGACTGAAAATTATTAGAATGATAAGCCAGGAGTATGTTTTGAAGTGTGTCATGATGAAATAAATATTATTTGTTACGATCTGTTGTTAATGTTTGAGAAGGTTCTCAGTGAAGTGTAAAAGAGGTAGTGAGAAGGTGATAAGTGAATGTATGCTTCAACTCTTTGCCACCTTCTGTATTTATAGTATCGGGGTGTGCAACTGTAACTGCATAATATGAGGTCAGACGTGAGCAATATATATTTGAGTGGTCCACTGAGCTTCTTAGGGTAAGCCCATGACAAGTATGCAGATTCATTTAGGGAAAATTGCATAATAAGGTAACATACTAGGCATAATGTCATTTTAGGTAATGAACTTTGTGTTTAATCATAATACAAGGTGACGTACTTTAAAGGTAACTAACTTTCCAAAGTATTGATTCAGGTTAATCTGACCTGGTTACCTTGTCAAACTGATGATATGACGGCTGATGGGTCGGTAACTTTAAGAATGTAGACTTTTTTTTTTTTAAACATACTGCTGATATGTAGCGGGGTCAAAAACGGGTTTGACCAATACCCGAACCGGGTTTTTGTCAAACCATTGAAACCGGTTTGGCCAAAAACCGAGTCAGGTTCAAACCGGGTTTTGGTATTGGATATGTAGAACCGGTGGAACCGGTTTGGGGTCGGGTCCAAACCGGTTCGGGTATAAAACCCGGGTAAACCGGTTTTGATTTTTAATAAAAAAAAAGCGTAACTTGCAAAAACGCACTGAAATTCGACTTTTATTAAACAATCTTGAAGTGCATCATACATAAACGTTGTATTCTAGTAAAAAAGTTTAAAACACATCTTCAAAACTTAATATTTCGATAATTATTAAGCAAAATGTTTGAAAAAGTATTATTTTTTATATGAAATGTAACTAATAACATTGGAAAAAAAAGCGTAAGTTGAAAAAACACGTTAAACTTCAACTTTTATTAAACAAACTTTTAACACATCATACATAAACGTTGTCTTCTACTAAAAAAGCTTGAAATACATCTTCATAACCTTACGATAATTGGAGTTTTGAGAGTGTATTTTTTGCGTTTTTAGAGTTTTGAGAGTGTTAGAATTGTGTGATTAACCCCATACTCAACCTACATACTTATAGTAAATTTAGGATGGCAAAATGGTAAAAAGAACAACAAAAATCTGCCACCCAACGGCTATAAACGGTCACAAAAATTCAAAAAATGCCAAAAAAACCGGCTAGTCGCAAACCGGGTTTTCGACCCGGTTCGGGCAAAAACGGTTTATACCCGGTCTAAATCTGAGAATCTCAACCCGGGTTGAACCCGCCGGGTATTGGAAAACCCGGGTTTGACCGGTTCCGGTTTTTTTTTTCGGTTACGGTTTCGGGTTCGGGTTTTTTCGACACGACTACTGATATGGCTTATTGAAACCGGTTAACTTACAAGATAACCTTAAGTATAAACTTTTGAAAGTGTATTACTGTTTTTAGGGTGAACAAAGTTTGTTACCCAAATACAAATACAGATCAGATTAACGGTACGGTACCTTTCTATGCAGTTTACCCTTTCATTTACTGTCCAACAAGATCATTAGGTAATTGAATGATGCTTTTCGTGTCTTGTGCTATCTGTATGGCCCGTCTTAGTATTTTTTTCTGCTATTCTTAAGATATAATAAGAATACGAATAATGATGGTGTACGTAAATTGGCAAACTACATAAGTACCATGTATCATTCTTTCTGTTACTAAAGTTATTATTGACCTCCTTTATTTTATGCAGATTGCTATATATCATGTCTATGACAATCCCGCATTATTGCGAAAACCTTATAATGCCATTATAGTAATGTGAGGATGTTATTGATAATAAAGTCAGACTATCAAAACTGAGTGAAAGTATCTTGTCTTGTAGTCCGTAGTGGTCCTTGACTGCTTACCGACCTTCCAATTTGCTCGGTTCCTTACTTTATTTAGTAAATCATTGCACAGGTGATGATTATATGATAAAGTATTTATCAACGTATCTCATGAAACATAGATCAATTAGTTAATGATATCAATCAGCTATCTTTGCCACCACCATCAAAGATATGATTCCTTTCCTTCCCACTAAGATATGTTGTAGATTTCATTTAATTAGTTTTTGCGCATGCAAATTATTATTAGTTGATGTGCACATACTCAAATTGGTGCCCTTTTTTGCTCAAGATTTAAAGATTATTTGTATCTTATGCCGGTAAAAACGTTTTCTTGAAATAGTGGCGAAACTTTAAGCTGCGCTCTCTTTCTAGTTTAAAAAATATGTAGTCGTTCTATTTCAATCTTGCTCAGTGTAATCTTTCTGTTTTTAAACTTTTTTCATACTTAGAGTCTTGGACGATAGTTAGATACGATAGTATCGAAGATTATTATTATCAAAAGTAAAAGAGGCAAACTGCACTTTGAGAGGTAGGATCTTCTAATCATAGCTACCACTCATTGAAGAAGTGCTTTATAATGGTTGGCGTACATATAGAGCCGCAATTGACTATATTAAGTTATAGCAATTAAAGGTGTCAATATGCTTTTCTGGTTTCAATATATAAACTTTATGGGGCCCAAACACTTTGTGCGATTTCACACCTGGAGTTGCCCCTTCAAGTTTTGTATTCACAAATTTCATAATTGGACATCAATGGTGATATTTGTCGTATGCCACTTGGAGAAATTATTCTTTATGCTCGGTTTCTGGTTCGTCTGTGTATATTGAATGAAATGCTTCTGTTTTGGTTTTACAGTCGTGGAGTGATCTTGGTGCCTGGACTTGAGTGACATATTCATGCTAAAATGCAACAAACAGAACTCTATTTGCCATAAATGGCGAATACATAACCCCAGGTTCTAATTAAAGTGATCTTTCTCCTATTTTTAGCCAAGCGTTTATATTCTTTTGCTATTATCTGCAAATTCCTTCTGTTACATTTCTGTAAATAACTTGATTGTTTAGAAACAGAAACATGAAGTAGAATATTCAGAATGCTAATCCCCCTCCCCCTTTTTTTAATGAAATAACCGAGTTTATGAAGATACTGCGACTTTAATGGTCAAAACATTATCTTTGACTATGAATTGACAGAAACTAAAATGCCCCCCACTTAGTTATTAATATAACATATGTTTATTTGGTTTTCGTACATCACTAGTAGTGGACGAATTTTATATCTTCCTCGTTAAAAAGTTTCATGGTCAATGGAAAAGAACAAAATAACCCGACTTTTCCAAAACCACCAACCTCTGAGAGGCCCCTACCACTCTTTTTTTTGGGAAAGCAACTGCTGAATAGTTTATGATTGCCTATGTTTATGGTGGAATTTTAAACTGGAACTTTTACATGACGACATGTCCTAGTTGGCTCCTTGAACTTTGGAAGTCTCTCCCTAGCCGCCTTCCTCCCACTATACTTGTAAAGTTTATAAAAAGGGTTCTTAAATTAATATTTGACAAAAGCATTTGATTCCCTATTGTGTTAGCCTGTAGTTCACAAAGAGTGTACAGTGCTTAGAATGTTGACTACATGCCAAAGCCGTTGAACGATAGTGACTTCGGTGGAACAGCTAGGGATTTTACTCGTGCATCTAAAGTACCAATGGTCAAAGTTTATATATATAAATGTATGTGTGTATGTGTATATATAATATACACATACATATATATGATGATATGTATAAGGATCCTTCTCGTGAATCTCAAAATCGGTATGTAGACGGTGACAATTTTTATGAGATATTTGGATGCATATAGGACAGAGAATAACTTTAGCAAATCTACATTAAACCTCGTATCTCTCACATTCATATGCCTCTCCTACCCGATACCATCCTGCTAGCAACTACTCCACTCCATATATGTCCTGATCACGCACTATTTTTAAATTTTGTGACCTTCTAAGGCACTCTTCAATTAATTCTTAGAATAGTGTTTATATAATGTGTACATTGAAAAAGAATATATCTAGGGGTGTTTAGTATTGCGTTTGCAAAATGACTTTTTCAAAAAGCAGGTCTTAACCTGCTTGATCAAAGTTGCGTCTCCTCTTTAAAAAAAAGCATATGGCTTGGCAAGTACTATATTTTTTTGCAAATACAATAATTAGGTAATCTGCGGGAAAATGCTCCCATACACCCTTTAAGAATAACGGAAAACATAATGAATTACAAATGTGTAGGAGATCCCCCGCAATATTTTATATGTATGTTTTTGCATAAGTATGCCATATGCATTTATAACCTATAAAGTACAAGTTGGAATTTTGTTTTGGGGGTAAATGACTCTTTTTTAAGCCGGTAAAATGTCCTCAACAGAAGTTGAAATTGTAAATTGAACGATATATTAAGTTTCTAATGGGAAATCCGATTTGGATTAGAAAATATACCTACTCTCTACCATATATGGTCATGTTTTAGTCATCCGATATTCATCCTATACGGGGCGGGGTGAGGTGGGACCCTCACAAACTCGGCCATTGCCATTGCCATTCCCATTTCTGGAGCACCTGCGCCCTTTGAATGGTTGAAGTTTAGAAGGGAATTGGGTTCCCTTTTCTGAAAAATGTTGTGTCCAGCACTAAGAGGCAGATATGTGGGTTAGAGTGTTGTATCACGGTGTCAAATTTAAAGGTGGTGCAGCTTAGATATGTTCGACGGTGAGTTATGTCTTGAGGTTGCAACTCTGTCACTCGATAAACCAGAATTATAACCTATACTTTGAACGGAACATGGTAACAAGGATGTGAATTCTTGAAGTTATGATAATAACTGGTTTGACTTTATGTGTATGTTCTCTTTCTTCTGAATTATTGATTGTGATGACCGTTCTTTTTCATGTTTAATGTTCGTTTTACCAACGTTACTGTAAGTGTTTCCAAATGAATTACTTTGGTATTGGTTTTTCCTTGACATAAAACAGGGGCGGACAATAGGCAAAGGGTGGGGTGGAAACGGATACCCCTCAACTTTCTGAACCACGCGTGTTTGTAATGTAAAAGTTTTGAAGATTTTTTTTTTTTTGTTAATTTATCGGGTTCAATAAAAAATCTTGTTTTTTGGATTCCCCTCAGTTTTGGTCCTGGACCGCCACTGACAGGGGCGGACAATAGGCAAAGGGTGGGGTAGCCACGGAAACCCCTCAACTTGCCGAACCACGTGTGTTTGTAATGTAAAAATTTTAAAGATTTTTTTTATGTTAATTTAACGGGTTCAATAAAAAATCTTTTTTTTTAATTCCCCTCAGTTTTGGTCCTGGTCCTGGATCCGCCACTTACATAAAACACATTCTTGTATCTACATAGGAGTAATATATTATCAATGGTACATTATATTAACATAAAAAAGTATAATGTACATGATCGTTATTGCACTTATGCAAGATAAGAAATGTGAAATGATTTTACAGGGAAATAAATGATACAGTAAATAAATATATAGACATGACAATAAATGTTGCATGGGTCTTCCCATGCATACCTTATATAAATTTCTCTACCCTAATTGTGAATTGCATGTCCAGCTCCAGGGCTATGGCCTGGTGCGGTTGGCCTAAAGTCTTCAACGCCATGTGGTGGTGATGGTGGTGGCTGAATTTGAGATCCGACTAATGTTTCACTTGGTGGTGTTGGCGCCAAAGGTTTCGTAAGTACCACTTTGTTTACATATGCCGTATCATGTTTACCACCTTTTATAGTAGTTTCTTTCATAATGGTATTTTTGCTAATATGATGTTTCAAATGCCTTCCCTCAACACACTGAATCTGAACGGAAATAGTCAGAGCGAGGGTAAAAATAGCTAGGATTAGTTTTGTTTGATCCATGGGTGTATAATGTATTGTGTGTGTGTGAGAAACTGAGAGTTTGAAGGTACTCGATAGAAGCTGAATACAATACATGAGTTTAATGTTGTTCCGATATTTATAGAGGTGTACAGACCTCACAAGTGGGAGATGCAATAAAGAAAACCAAAATTCGATTGTTTAATCTGTACCAGAGGAATAAAAAAGTGAGGTTAATCTATCTGTATATTCCTTTGTACCGTACAATCAGTTCTGCACTTTTAATGGGAGGAATAATATGTTTACCAACTACATGGTCGTTGCCAGGATTCATATTAAGTAGTTTCGCATGAGCAAAACGGACACTATTATTAGAAATTTTACTTACTCGTTATGTCTGGTTTACAGTCCAAATTAGGATCCGTATCTACCACCTCAAGTTGGTAATAGCTGCACACATGGCTACGTCAAATTGTATAGACAGTTGATGGAGAAAGGGCGCCACTTTATTCCCATTTTCACTTTTCTTTAGGATTCAAGGAGAGGCTTTGACAGTGACCACTGATTTAGTCAAACCTACAAACTGATTGTGTCACAATCATTGTGACCCACTCGTTTCTGAAAGAATTTTTAGGTATTTGATTATTTTTTATTTAATTTTTTGTGAAGCTAAACGTTTTAATTTGATGGGCGTTTTTTTTATGAATTGGTGCTTCTTGTTTAATTAGTTTGTTAATGAACATCATGCTCAGCCACTAAAACCAACTTTATAAAAGTTAATTTGGACCCGTCTGCCAGCCTAGACATGCCCTTTCCACTCACTCGTTATTGCCAAATTTAAGTTCGTTAGAAACTGCAACTTACGGGTCATTTATTAGTCCAGGCTTCACATTACGTTATTTAAATTAGACTACTTTTATTAGGAGCAGAAGGTTAGGAGCTGGCTTGTCAACAGAACTGACGAGCCCTGTTTAAGGCTAGCCGGCTTATTCGGTTCCAAAGCAGAGCTCAAGCTAAAATAAGCCGACCTTGTCATGAGTCAAGACCACTGGAAATATATCAACCTTAATGTAATAGTCTATTTTTAATAGTACTTCTAGCACTTGATTTTATGAACACTCAGCGGAACCCAAGCTTAGCTTTTTGGCATTGGCAAGCATTATGCCTAGTCTTGAATTGGACCTCGTTAAGTGCGCTGCCTGATTGTCAGCAAATGGTGTCACCGCCACTATAAAGCGCAAGTCCAAAGGTGCCCACCAAGAACCTTGGTGCACATTGAGCAGGGTCAAGGGGGTCAGTAACCCCTGTTGGTAGGGTGTTTTTGGGTTGGGTTATTCGAGTTCTAGTTGAAACACTCACCATGTTAATCAATGTTAAGCCATAATGTAACCGAATATAATACTCACCATGTTAGGAGTGGTATATATGAAATTCTCCCATTGGTTGATCAATTTCGGTTTATTTGGGTTCGGCCCGGTTGAACAAATTAATTTATTAAGAAACTAGGAAAACTTTAGCTCCCATGATCATATTGGATCATCCTTTAAGTTTTCATTGGGGACGAGATTCACCGAGTGGGGGTCTGATGGTGCCCTCATCGAATGAGCGGGGAAATGCTAGGGCCTTCTATAACCTTTTTATAATCTTACTTTCCAGGACATTTTATGTGACATCACACTCTGTCATTGATTATATTGCTACTATTCTTATCATCTTGAGGTTTGGGTGATCCTAGTGATTATGATCGTTGTGAAATTACAACGGAACGAACATGATGAGGTGCTTCCAGTAGAGATCAGAGATCCGAGATGAAGTTTAAAGTTAATGAGGTATACTTGCATCTGATAATTGGTATTGTTATTTTTTTGCTTAAAAATTATACACAATTTCAGTTTGTGAAAATGATTTGAGTTTTGTTTTGGATATATCTGGAGATTGAAATTGTTTAAATCGAAGATAATACATTGGAATGTTGCTAAAATACAACATCTTCTGTTTTTTGGAAATTGTTATTATAGGTAAATGGGTCGATTTGGTTATTATTTACCTTTAGTCTTTTTTATTAACAAGATCAAAATATTAAATTATTGCTGTAAAATGATTGCGGATCAACCCGACCGGTTTGACCTGTACAATACTAAAGGGTTGCACCCAACCTCCCGATTTTGTCACATCTAGCATGGATGCTTAGTCATGTTGATGGAGGGCCATGACTATGCAATCTTTGCTGTCGGTCTTAGTTGATTGTATTTTCCAAGAAAACGAGCTGTCAAGGCAGATTGCCAAGGGAAAAAAACTAGCCTGCATTTCAGGCAAAGAAGACAAAATTTATAGGACTAAGTGCACGAAAATGCAATAAACTTTGAGCGTTTTGCTATTGTGTGTATCCAATTCTAAAAAACTCTATTGTGTGTATTAAACTTTTATTTTTATACATATGATGGAAGAACTGGATTTTTTTGAGAAATTTAAACCGCTTACACGTCATCAAAAATCCGGTCCGTTACATCATTTGTGGAAAAATAAGAGTTGAATATATACAATAGAGGTTTTGAAAGTTGAATACACATAATAACAAATCGGACAAAGTTTCTTATATTCGCATATACTTTTCCCAAATTTATATTGCATCAGAGTTCAAAAACATACATCGGAACTTGAAACTAGCCGCGAAAAATGTTTCTTCTGCATGCATTTGGGTGCATTTAACAGAAGTTCTGCATTGTTATATATATCAAGCAGTTTTGATACATGATAGTTATATTATAAGCATTTCATGGTTTATTTTAGATAAGTTTCCGTTGTATACTTATGTGTATATTCAACTCTTTTATCAAATAGAAACGATCTTTGTATTTCTTATGCATTGTTTGTATAGTATCAGGATCCAGTTACAACTTCTGTGATTGTGGATGTCCTGAAAGCCGACTCTGCCAACGTCTTCATAATGAATTGTGTGTGCACATTTTTTGTAGTATGCCTTGCCCAGTTACAACTTGTATAGATTAGTACTTATAAATCAAATAAAATGGGCAATACAAACTTTTTCAACTTTTGATTCGCCATATAAACTACAAACATCAAAACCGAAGAAACAAAATACCTGTTTAATTAGAAGCTTATTTGCATTTGCACCAATAGCCTAACTAGCGGAATACTAACCAGTAAGTATACCTAAACTATGATTAACAACCCATGTAAAACCTACAACAACAAAAAGAAAACGACTTTTCTCTTCTCTTGATACTTTGCTGGAAGATATAGTCGAATCAGTCGTTATTTACATAACCCATGAATCAATAGTCGGCTTGAAGAAACTTTTCGTACGTTGTTCCATAAAGAGTTTTATTAACGTCATCCCAATTCGTGATGTGTTCTGATAACGATCCTTTATGTATCTTGACTTGCTGGCTAGTCAGTTTCATACGCGGGAGCTTCAAAAAATCTTCAACTTCTATAAGTTTCTGCATCCACCATGTCGCAATGAGCAAAACAGTTCTAGAGATCGTAAGTTTACAGAATAATTGCTGTACTTACATATGGGTTCTTGATGAGATCTTCATAGTAGAGAATCATGTGCCTAGTACTACTGAAGTACTCGAGTGCTTTCATGGCTGTTGCTTCCATCTCTCTTAAATCCAGTGCGAGTGATGCTACATCGATTGTAGGTTTGTATTTCAAAAGTGTTGATGCCTGATAGCAAATGAGTAATTTTAGCGGTTGCTTCAAGATAAGTGTAAAAAATGAAACAGTAACAAGAGTGAAGTAGAGACGGACCTCTTCGTGTGAGTGGACATGAGACACATGAACACCGTTTAAAACTTTGGCGTATTTGTCATATGAATTTGCAAGCATAGAAACCAATCTACGGAGCATATTTCTTCTTAACAGAAATATTACAGACACACCATTATCGTTGAAGTAATCTAAAATTTCTTTAGGGTGTTCCATCAAACCCTGCATTCAAACGTATAATAAATTATAATGTTTCTCGCAAAATAAAAAATAACAAATCACCAAAAATATATATAATATACCTGATTAAGCATCCATTTGAAGCCAACTGCAGCAGAACACTCGTTCTTGGAAGAACTAGTAAACCAATCCAAATTATAAACTTTATCAAGCGTTTTAACAATCGACAAAACATTATTTCTCCTAATCTTTGGACCAAAAATTTCACCATTTGAGCTAATATTTACATGACTATTCAATAAAGTCTCGAACCATCCACTTCCTGATCTTTGCATTGACAAAATCGCAAACAAACGGACAGGATTACCAGCACATTCCTCCCTGCCAATACAAACTAACACAATACATATATAGATACACTAAAATCTCCAAACTATAATAAAATTTAGTGTTTTACCTATCGAAAGTTTTGGGATTTGGGTAATGCAAGAACGGGATTTGTGACCGATCAACGATGGTTTTGTAACATGGCCTTTCGGTTACTTTAATGTCGAGAAACATGTTAGTGGTTTCAATGTTTATTTGCTTCAAACAACTTGAACATATGTAAACACCAAACACCATCGAAAATACTAATAAAATTAGTCTTAACACCACTGAATATTTCTTTGGTGATTTGATTATTACAGCATCCTGAAAATCATGAAAACTGATTATTAATTCAAATTTTTTTTTTAATTATTATTAAAATCACAGATAATATTATTTTATAAATATAGTTTTTATTAAAATGATTATACATTCAAACTAATCGTTCATACATTTTCAATAATTACCTATTCATTTTCGTGAGCTATGTTTAACAAAACTCTTATTAAAAATGCTAATTTATTGTAAAATGTACATTTGTACATGTAAAATAATTTATGTTGCATTAAAATGTCTAGTGACTATGTTTAACAAAACTCATAAATAAACAACCCGAAACAATAATGTACCTTACTGAAGAAGAGAATAGTTTCCGCCATTAAACTGATGAAAAAAGAAATATAGTGATGTTCACTTGTTGATTGTGACATTGAATATATATATATACATATATATATCTATAGATATTGAGCTAGGCTGGAGATCTTGGGGAGATTAAACAGTTGGTGTGTGTGTAGTGAAAATGTTAATTATTTTAGAAAATTGGCACCGCAATGGATACGGCAAATATTAATGATTTGGCAGACCTGGGGCGTGTAAACAGGAAAAGATTTTGAATATTTTGACTTTTTTTTTTTATTTTTGGGAAACTTTCATGACTTGTTTGTAGACCCAACCAAACACCGTGTTTTAATGATGTTATTACATGACATGCCCCTTGTGATTTTTAACATGTTTATGTTTTGCACCTTTCACTTGTTTAAAATTGTATACCAATGTTTTTTCATTCAGTTTTCTATGCTTAAGTCTTAAGTCTTGGATATCCTACTATCTCCCATATTTAACTTGTGTCACGGTCAATATAATTACATAACATAATAAGGTCTATTATACAACCGTTAAGCTTCCATCATGGGTGTGTGTTTATATGTAATCTGTTTAGCCATTATTTACTTATTAGTTTTTCTTGACGATATTATTTTTTTTTTTATTGTCTTTGTTCTCGATTAATTGATTTTCTCATGTACTAACTATCTTGTGTAGAAGAGAGAGCACTTATGTTCAATACATGTCTTGGATTCATAGAAGTGCCCCCAAAACTTATTCTTGCACAATTTTGAAAATTTTTGATTGCTCTTATTGTTAAGTTATGTTTTAACAATAGTATTGGTAATGGTATTTAAGGTTGAAAATGTTAGTAGCTTAGAGTTTGACGATCCACTTTATTTGCGTGCTAGTGATTCCAATATAATAACACTTGTTTCTCTTACACTCAAGAGAGCAAACATATTTAATGTTTGAAGTTGTGTGGTGTTACTTGCATTAGAAACTAAGAATCAAGTAGGGTTTATCAAAGGTACTTGCGAAAGAAATGAGGACGATGTATTCAATAGGAAATGAGATACATGTAATTTTGTTATTGATGACGTAACCCACGCCAAGATAATCTTAGATCATCTGCTCGATCACTATCATCGTCAGAAAAGACCGAATCAAATATTGAAGAAAGAAACATTGATATTATAAACTCGGCTACCTCACCTCTTGATAAAACACGTGACTCAAAGTTTCAAACATGGTTGTCAAGCACAATTGATAAAAGTTAAAACATGTGTTGGTCCCTCATTAAAAGTGAGAAATCCAGTTTACAACAATCAGTCATAGAACGCTACGTCATATAAATGACCTAGAGAAGTAGTGTCTATAAATAGTAAAATGTCATTTCATTTGAAGATACAATTGTTCCAATCACTATTTCTCATTTTCAATATTACATGCTATTCGTCATTTCATTTTTTGATTTAAACATTAGACTCCAATACGAAATTCTCTGCCCATATACTTCACTTTGATCATCTGCTCAGTGTTTCGGAATAAGAAAAAGCGAAACGATCATCACCCCCATTTTTTTTCTTCCCTTCGGCCACTTTTGGCACATATAATTGTTTCCTTTGGATTCTTAGTTATGTGGCTAGTATACTCTACTTAGGTCACTTTTTAGTGATACTAGATGTTGGTGGAATATTCACATAAAATTCAATAAATTCTTTGTTGTTACCGGCTTGTTATACGAAACGGTTATATTAATTTTGATCATAAGATTTTTGATATATTTACATGGGTTAAAATGATATATCTTATCAACCAATTAGTGTCAAACATTCTAAATATTATTCAAACTTCCATCCAAAATGTCGCCCTTTTCACCAAAACGTTGCATAAAAACACATCATTCGTTCATCTCTACATATCTAGGTGTCTTTGATATCCTTACACATCCCTCAAACCAATCCTTTCATATTTCTTTTTTATAATGTCAATCGCCACTAATATCATTGCTTTGATCTTAACATAGAAAATCATTATTTTACGAGATGTTATTTTTGACGAGTTAGTGATCGAGTTACCCTTTCTCAATACATGTATATCTCCACCAAATTAATTCCGTTGATACCCTTCAACTCTTCAAGGACTTGAACTTTGTCTGTACGCCCGTCTTTCCCCTACTCCAGCTGTGAACTTATAATCATTTGTAAAGTGTTACGTCCATTTTAGTCTAAAGTATAGATAAGCCTATGCTTTCTATTGGGGTTGTACGGATCTTATAGTCAACGTTATATCACTAACCTAGCGGAAATAGACTAATGATTATCTAGCGAATATGTAACTGTCGGAAACGAGATCAAACCAATGAATATTGATAAGATCGGACCTAAGGAAGACTATTCGGATGATTGTTTATATGTTATAAACACTTTGGAATACCAGAAAACACACAAGCAGCAATTCGGCACGAATCAATGAAACCCTAAAAAACCCTTTTGAATGCTGAACCCTAGCTGGGTATATATAGGCCCAGCTTTTCATCCGTACGAATGTGATTTCCATTCGTACGGATTACTTCCTATTCGTGCGAACCTGATCTCGTTCGTACGAATGAAGCAAATTAATAAACAACCTGTTTAAGCCACTCATTCGTGCGAATGGACCTTTCATACGCACGGATATCATCCTTATCCGTGCGAATGAACCTGAATATTGTTAAACGTCACAAAACACATATTTGATTAATTCATAACAACGTAAACGTTTAAGCATGTAATTAATCAAACATTCAACATTTAATATTCAAATCAAACAATACAAAGACTGATATATTCGTTAATTACATACGAATCTAGTAACTACATAAATGCACCTACAAACTCCCCCTAGGAACTAGATTCTATGTCTTCAGTCTTCAAAAATCTCTGCTGCTGCTCAAAACGTGTCTTTGATCTGCCCTCTTAAGCGTGGATCTTGTAGACGAAGCATACACGTACAACCTTGTTGAAACGCAGCGCTTGTTCTATATCCTTGACATCAAAGAATATAGGTTGCAGATACAAAGCATAAATGTCATCATCGGAGAAATTTCGAATCCACATCGGATCAAAAATTCTTTGTGTTTCCCAAACACCTTTATGCTCTGTCACGATCACAGCTTCTGTGGTTCTATCGTCATAATACCACCACTTGAATTTCCTCCAAAATTCGGTCTTCATCTCGCGAAGTGGAATCTTTTCCATCACCTGTGGCGCTTGATACGTGATACGCTTCACAGATTTTCCCGTTCTCCGATCTTTGGATCTTGTAATCTTCGGATACTGCGGTCTGAGTAACTTCCACTTATTTCTGAATTCAAATCTGAGCGTTTTCTCCAACCATCTTGCTCTATCATCTTTTTCACTGTATAGTAATTTAAGACGTGCCAGTTGCATCATATCAAAATATGGCAACGTCTTCAAATCATGAACTCGTTTGAAGTAATCTATTCCTCGTTCTCTTTTCACAGCATACACATTCAAGTCTTCCAAGTAAGCCCAACTGATTATTTTACCTTGAGTCTTTGCGCCCTTCAATGTATACACCTTCGTATAATCAGGTTGAACCACTTGACTAGGCGGTCGGAAACATGCCTTCATTTCCCGAATCCATTCAGCCTTTTTAGCATTTACCTCTTCTGGATCTAACGTTGCTTGACTCGCTGCTGGATTTTCCTCTAATTTCCGAGTAAGATCTTCATCATCTACATCAAAAACTGCATCGTCTCGGAAATCATTTGACTGATAGATAGGTTCAGTTGAATCAACATTTTGCTCATACTCTATCTCTTCATCATCAGCTTCAGAATCAGGAGGATTTAGGTCAGAAGCAGATGCAGATTCATCCGACATAGCATCATCAGGATTCATCTCAAGTAACTCTGCAATCTGCTCTTTAGACAAGCTATGCATTATCTCTCCCTCTTCTAGATCAGGATCAATGCTAAACTGTATTACCCCCTGCATATCCAAAATATGAGTTAAATTGGACTTTTTAAGTGAAATGGGAGTAATATCATACTGAGATTCACTCTGTTGTTCTTTACCAGCTCCCTCAGACTCCGTGCGTTCACTATCCACACCAGTCGGTTCAGCAGATGCATCGACTAGTGCGTTGAGTCTGAAGACCGTCTTCCCCAGCATTCATGGAATCTTGAATTTTGTTTGTTTCCTCCTCCAAGAAACCTTTTCTTTATAAACCTCCAACTCCATCTTCTGTTCCTCAATCAACTTCTTCTGATCCTCAAGCAGCAAATTCTGATTATCAATCTTCTGAGACATTGCTACTCTCTCAGCTTCCCCTTTAGCCATCAGCTCAGTCAATCTCTTGATTTCATCATCTTGTTCTTTCTGCTTCATCAGAACATTCAATAGCATAGAATTCACGGTATGAAGTTGAGCAGAAGTAGACATCTCCACTGACGACGATCCACCAGCAGTTGGTGTTGTCGTTGTGGCAGGTGTCATGATTGGAATGGTTTGCTGTGGCTGAGAAATAACAGGAGGAGGAACTGGAGTTGTTGTGCTGGCAGTAAGATCAGTAAGTCTCACATGCTTGAAACGTTTTGAGACTCTCCCTTTGACAATATCCCTCATTGACGTTCCTGCCGCTTTCCGTTTCGGTACTGAAGGAGTCGCCTCAGCACTCACAATGACATCATCTTCATCTAGTAACTCAAGCTGAGATGACACTGTACCGGTAGTGGGAGAGTTAGCAGAAATCACCTCCTCATCAGAATCAGATTGGGGAGGCACAACAATATCCTCTTTCTCTGAATCGCTGTCATCGTGTCTCCACTTCCTTTTTCTCGGACAAACATACTCTGGATTTGCCAGATGTCCGATCAACTTTCTCTCCTTAGGTGTTGGCTTGCCCTTGTATGAAAGCATGCGCGCCATAGTATTATCATTCATAACATCCAGCTTGACGGCATCGTCTTCATTCTTTTGCAAGGAAGGAATCTTCGCATCGATGATCATTTGCACGAATCTAGCATACATCAAGTACTTATGCTTGTTCTTGATTTCCAGGTTCTCGATCATGTGCTGCAAGACCATTGCTGAGAAGTTGAATGGTGCGTTCAGCGCCAGTGCGACAAATGCGCTCTGAAGTGTCTCTCGCATCTCGTCGTGTCCTGCCTTTCTAGGACCCAAGCAATGTTGTAGTACGTGGCACAGATACTTGTATTGTATACTGAACCCGGAATTCGTGATTACTCCCTTTTTAATATCTCCATCATAATGCATTCTCAACAACTCCCCTCTGACCATGTATACGTTCAGCTTCGTTGGCATTCTCACTTCATCTCCAAAACCAACCACGTCTCGAATGATTTGCTCGTCCACCACGATATCATTTCCGAGAACTGTACTGTGTTCTTCGACCTTGCCGTCTTGACGAACGACCTTGGCATTGTTCCAGAAGTCTGAGATGTGAGTCAAGCAAGGCACTTGCTCGGTAGAAATCGCCTTGAAGATTCTTGAACGCTTCAAGAATTTAATAATCCCGACAAACTTCTCGGAGTGGGGTGTCGTTTCGTCGAGGTGAGCGCACATGTTGTTTTTCGTTCCGACTATGAGACCAGTGCTTTGAGATGATTCAGCCATTTTCTGCAAACAGAAGTTCAAACATAGAGCGCAAAACAGTTAGAATCAAACGTTTTATATGTTTCTGTTATGCACATCCGTACGAATGAGCATTTCCATTCGTACGAATCAGTGTGTATTCGTACGAATGAGTCAGTCAAAACAAAACGGATAACATTTTTCACATTCGTACGAATGACATAGTCATTTGTACGAATGAGGATCCTATTCGCACGAATGAAATCACATTCGTGCGAATGGAGTTCATCGTAACAGTTTGAATTCCAAAACCTAGATTCTCAAAAACCAACTGTTTTAGTTCATAAAATTACACCAAAACGTTCGCCCCAACCCGATTAGTAAAACCCCTTATCCTATTAAGCGTAACATACACTTATAAAGGTCCAATTGATTAGGGTTATACTCGGTTTAGAATTTTAACGATTAGTTGCGTAAACTGTTGTTATACCTTATGTAATATATATGATTAGATTCGCAATCAAAAGTTACACACGAAAACAAAACTCAAAAACTCGTTTGATTACTTTGAAAAATCAGAGGTATTTAGCTTTTGATTCGGACGAATGTGTTTTGAAATTGAACAGTTCAAGCGAATTTCAAACATATATATAGCCATTTCACATTCGTACGAATGTGAAAGACATTCGCACGAATATGATGATAGTTCGCACGAATGTGATCATATTCGTACGAAGGAGAATTTTGTTCCAAACACAGCTTTCCCTCTGATTCGTACGAATGAATGGTTCCTGCGTACGTATGTGCTTTACTTCCGTACGAATGTCGCTGTAGAACTCATAAACTTCAAAAATTTCACTTGTTTTCACAATCAAAACCAATTAAACGTTAATCTTGCAAATTATCAACTCAACAAAAAAATAAAACGTTTAGCTCGATTCAGATTTCCTAACCAAACACTTTATCAACGATTATGACTTTACGAATTAATCTCTGTTTCACTTTTGGATCTCAAGTCACGACAAGTAACCGTAAACATAACAAAATGAAAAATAAAGAAAACTTGAAACTTAAAATTAAAAATCTTTTTGTATTTTTCTGATACAGAAAATCAAAGGAAATTTAAACTACGACAAACTACTGAATAACAACTAAATAAAACAGAAATTTTCACATTCTTTTTGCGTTTTTCTAATAAGGGATCAGACTGATACTGAAACATAGCATTGTCATTCAATTTTCGTAGTAACTATTAACATATTGTTTGGAAAAACAATGATTTATCCCAAGATTAATAAATCTGTTAATCAAAGTCTGAGTCTGAGTGACATGAGTCTGAGTGACATGAGTCTGAGTGACTCAGTCTGACTAACTCAGACTCATGAGAGAAGTTAGCCGTGATTTAAGGTAGTCTAGTTGGTTAATATCTTTTAGCTGTTTAAAAGATTCTCTTAGATTGATCCTTATCAAACTCACTATATTGTGTATAAATAGTGAGTTTGGGTTTTGTATTCAATACATAACTTTCACTGGAATATAACTGTGTGTTATTTTCATTGTTTCAATATTATAATTCCGCTATAATACATACTGAAACTGAGTAATAAATCGATATATAACAATTAACGTCTAAATACTTATTTGTTATTGATTTGCCATTGTTTGGGATCTTAGTGAGACCTAACAAGTGGTATCAGAGCAAATAAGATTTAAATTTTAATAAATTTATAAATCTTAAACGATCAATACCTAAAATCTCAAACAATGTCATCATTTTCAAACATAACCACAATGGCTGGAAAAGGAATTCCTGTGTTCAATGGTCATAACTTTGCACATTGGAAACTCAAAGCTGAGTGGCACTTATCAGGAATTCATGAAGAAATGATAAGAGTCATAACTGAAGGACCTATCATTCTAGGTAAACAGATTGATGAAGTTAAAGAAGGTGATAAAGTTGTCCAACGTGCCAGATGGGTTCAAACTGCCAAATCTCAATGGACAGATCAAGACAAGCTCTTATATAATCTTGATCCCAAAGCCAGAAGCATTTTATGGAATGCAGTGTCAGAACAAATCTTTTCTAAAATTGCAGGTTGTAAAACAGCTAAGGAACTATGGGACACATTAATTGTGTCTTATGAAGGTGTTCCAGTAGTGAAGGAGCAAAGACTGAACAGTCTCATTAGAAATTATGAGAATTTCTATATGAAAGAAAAGGAAACTTTGGCTGATGTCATACCAGATTTCAGATCTTACTAAATGATATGTCAGCTCTGGGAGTGACAAAAGATGATGATGATATATGTAAGAAATTTGTTGATATATTGCCTAACAAATTTGAATCTGTTATCACATCACTTGTAGTAAGTGAGAAGCTGTCCATCTACAAGCTGCCAGGACTTTTTGGTCTATTGTTAAATTTTGAAGAATCTCAAGAAAGAAAGAAGCTCAACAATAGGAGAACTGCAAAGGATCCAGAAGCTGCATTAGTTGCAACAAGCAGAAGGAATAAAGAAATTTATTCTCAAGCTGACTCATCTGAGTCTGAGTCACACTCAGACTCAGAATCTGAAAATGAATCTGAAGTCAAGAAACTAAAGAGTCAGCTTGCTCTGTTAACCATGAAGCTTGAACAAAAGACAGGCTACAAAGGAAAGAAACCTTTTGATCTGAAAAAGGTAAAATGCTTCAAATGCAATGAGTATGGACACATGGCTGCTGACTGCAAAGTAAAGAATGCCCAGACTGAGCATATGGACGAAGTTGCTGAAAGGGCCCAAAGATACCGAAACAAGTATCTCAAATACAAGAAAGGGAACAGCTCCAATCCTCAAAAATCTCAAACAGAACAAAAAGCATTCTTTGCTGAAGAATGGTTGGATGAAGAACTGTCTTCTGATGAAGAAGAAGTGGTAGATCAGTGCTTGATGGCAATAGTGGAGGAAGCTACTGAAGCTGAGAAATCCGCCTCTCAGTTTGAAAAGGATCTAAAGGAAGCTGAAAGGATGAGCTGCAATTCAGACTGGAACAAGTCAAAACTTTATAAGGTACACAATTTTGAAACCTATACAAATGAACAAAAAATTCAAATGTTTGAGTATATTTTCGTTGACTTGACCACCACTCTAGAAGAACGAAATGACCTCAAACAAAAACTTAAAGATCTTGAAAATCTCATGAAAAGTAAAGATGATAAAATAACTGAATTAGAAAGTTATAAAGTTCTTTTAAATGCTCAGACTGAAGCCTATAGTGATCTTGCAAAAGAAAATCACAAACTTAGAGAAGAACCTGAGCACTATAAAAGAATTTGTAAATCATGGTGTATCTATTCTTTAAAAAATGAGGATTGCTTAAACAGACAGGTACCAAATCAAGTTTTAGCTGTGTTGGGTGAAAGATTCAGTTTGAAGAAGCATATGACAGAAGAGGAAGAAGAAGCTTTGAAGGCAGAAAGAGAAAAAATAATTTTTAAACAGAAATCCTTCCAAATACTTTTACTTATTTGAAAGGAAATAAGATAATGATGTCAAATGCATTTGTCAAACCTGTAACTTCTCAAGTTTTGAATAAAAATAGTCTTTTGTCTTCATCTTCTTCTAAATCTGAAAATGTTGTCTTGTCTGAAACTGATATAAAGACTGAAAAGGATTCTACATCCTTGACCAAAGTTGCTCCCAAGGTTATGAGAAAACCCAAGAGTCAACCTTCTGTCAGCTCCAAAAGTCATAACACAAGTCCTGAATCAAAAACAATTGATAAATTAGGGAATCAATTACTGGAACTGACCAACATTGTCAAAACTTTAGTCAGGGATAAAT
Organism: Senecio squalidus; assembly: GCA_910822075.1. Lineage (NCBI taxonomy): Eukaryota > Viridiplantae > Streptophyta > Magnoliopsida > Asterales > Asteraceae > Senecio > Senecio squalidus. The sequence continues at coordinate 24,204,712 of CAJVGC010000590.1, read as the reverse complement.
CACCTAATCAAGCAAGATCCAAATCTCCTCCAAAGAGAAATTGCTATAACTGTGGTGAAAAAGGGCATGAAGTTGTGTTCTGTAAGTTATTGACCAGGTCTAGACCTAAGAATCCTTATGTTCACAAGTCAGTTTCATCAAAACAGAAGTCAGCTTCATATAAACCTGGACCATCTAAATCCAGATCAGTCTCATCAAACTCTAACTCATCTTCAAGAAACAGTTCTCCATCAAAAGCTAAACATGTACAACCCTCCAAAGTCAAATCAGCCCCATCTAGAGTCAATATCAAAAATGCTCCCTGTAAATACTGTGGTGTCATAGGTCACTATTCTATAAATTGCATGAATGAAATAAACAAATGGAACTATACAAGTTCTAAAACTGAATGCAAGATTGAATCAGTACCTAAACCTGCCTTAGTTCATGGATCCACTCTAAAGTGGGTACCCAAAAGGAACTAATCTCTTCCTTTTTCATGTGCAGGATTCTACAAAATGGTACTTAGATAGTGGAGCATCAAGGCACATGACTGGGATGAAGTCCTTTCTACAGGACTACAAGGAAGAAGATGGACATCAAGTAAGGTATGGAGACAATGGGGTTTCAATGACAAAGGGATATGGCAAGATTCATGCTGGAGCAGTCACATTCAAGAGAGTTGCTTATGTAGAAGGACTGCAACACAATCTACTCAGTGTGAGTCAGATTACTGATGAAGATCATGAAGTCAGATTCAGGAAACAAGCTGGGATAATTTATAATGCCAAGGGAAAACCATTACTGCTAGCCAAAAGAGAAAGAGATGTATTTTGTCTGGATCTGAGTACAGCAAATGGAGACTTGTTTGTTCACTGAAACCAAGGAGGAATTGAACTGGCTATGGCATCGAAGGTTATCTCATTTAAACTTCAAGAACATCAATGCCCTATCTAAAAGCAAGCTAGTAAGGGGGTTGCCTGAACTCACCTATACCAAAGACAAAGTTTGCTCAGCCTGTGTTCTTGGAAAGCAAAAAAAGTCACAATTTCCATCCAAAATGCTACATTCCATTAGTGAACCACTGTTCATGCTACATATGGACCTCTTTGGACCAATTGGAATTGAAAGCAAAGGAGGAAAGAAGTATACTC